>OZ024718.1:37592405-38192405 GCA_964016875.1 Fallopia convolvulus | reverse complement strand
TTTTGACATGAGTATGATTTGGTGTCTCATGGATATGACGAATGCCATTCCTAATTGGGTAGAGTTGTTTCTGATGAGTGTTAAGAAGATTTTGAAGGACACTGACAAGAATGCTATAGGTGGAATGATCACTCTGATTGCTAGAGTGTTTGTTAGAGATGAGGTGCTTGGACGACCTGCAGGGGTGAGTATGTGTTCAATGAAAACCAGCTTAAGAGGGCTCATTGTTTAAAAGGATCAGTAGAGTAGGGTTACATTTGGACGTTGGGTTATCCGATTGTTGATTATTTACGTCTTCCCAAGCACATGCCCATTGGCCCTACATTGGCTTATTTATATATACCGTCTGATTTTTTGGGTGGGGCGTTTCTCAGCAGGAGATGCCTGCTCCAGATGTTGAGATGGAGGATCCTGACGGTGATGATGGGGATGATGGAGGAGATTTTAGAGCTGGTGGTTTTGATTCTGGAGTTGGTGGTGCTGATTTTATACCTGGAGGTGGTGTTGGTACCTCAGTTGATGTTGGTACTTCGTCTGCTGGATGGGGTGCTAGTTCTAGTACAGTACCTGCTGGTACATCGAGTTGGGCGACATGAGGTTATGTTGGTTATGGTGATGGTGGAGCTGCTACATACAGAGGTGGATATGGAGGTTATGGAGATACCTTTGCTTTGGATGCTGTTGTGGGTAGAGGTTCTGGGGGTGTGCATTCTGATCTTGATTGGAAGAACCACATGTTTTGGGAGATGAGACGACTTACTATGTCCATAATGAGATTGTTGCTACCCAGAGAGACATTGTAGAGCAACAGAGAGAGTTAGCAGCTCAACAGAGTGCTATAACTTCAATTGTTCAGTCCATTAAGCAGGTACAGGGTAGCACCATGAGTTTTTCAGTCACATGTGGCCAGGCTTTCCTGATTTGTCACATTATCATCCGCTTGCCCCACCACAATGAGTCTTCTGTTCCTTTCCTTGACTTTATCTGATTTATCTTTTATTTCAATAAGGGCAATGAAAGGTTTAAGTATGGGGGAGGGAGTACTCACTGGATGTTTTATATGTATAGTCGTATTTCAGTTTCTGTACTTCAGTCTCAGTGTTTAAAAAAAGAAAGAGAAGTATTAAATCATGTGTTGAGTTGAAAACCCGAAAGGGCGGCTCAAGCAAAAATCAGGGGCCCGGACCGGCTTTAGGCTGGGGTAATAAGAGGTTAAAAAGAGTGAAAGTGAGTTGGTGAGCACATCTATTAAAAAATGAAATGAGCGGTTAGGTGAAAACCCAAAAGAACGCCTAAGCAGAATGAGTGAAAAAAATGAGTGCCTAGGAACATTTCTGCTGGGGCTTGGGGATTACTGTTTATGGGTTTTTATCTTTGCTTTGATGTATGTATATTGTTTTGAGTGATAGATTGTGCTAGGATTTCATTGTATGCACTTTCATTCTTTTACTTGGGTTCGAGTTGTGAGCTTATTGTTGAGTGCTTTTTAGTTTTAGATCATTTTCTCCCATTGCTTCCTGTGGACCATTGTTGATTTGTCCTGCTTGATTTGATTTTGAGCTTACTCTAGGACGAGCAAGGTCTAAGTATGGGGGAATTTGATATGCTGTGTTTTATACAACATAACTAGGACTTTTTAGTACTTCTTTTTATAGAGGTTTAGGCCTTTTAGGAGCATTATCAAAAAATATGTTTGAAGACCAAGGATTCGAAGTTGTTGTTTTTCAAGAGTTCGAAGTTTGCAGAAGGCCGTGATCGCGGTTCGCACAGGTGGCGATCGCGGTTCACGGTTGCTGTTGAGGTCGCGGTTTGAAGATGGCCGTGATCGCGGCCCTGCATTATGGCGATCGCGGCTATGGAGATCGCGGTTCTGCTCTATTGACGCGCGAGATCCTCCGCTTAGCTTTATTATTTTATTATATTATATCTTTTACTTCGTGTTTTAGAAGACTACTTAAACCTAGTTTTCAGCCTCTGTTTTGAGAGACCTCTCTTAGACCTAATATCTATTATTCCAGACTTTTGTATTATTTGTTTCATGGTTAACTAAACTCCTAGATTCTATTAAAGTTGAAGGTTTCAGACTCAAGTTTATTATGAGATTCGACTAGTCAGGTTTATTTCTACAATTCTCTTGTGCATAATTAATATTGATTGTATTGATTTCTACTTGATTGATCACCTTATTGGAATTGATACTCTTTATTGCTAAATCTAGGTTTTCTCGTAGTAAAACCTAATCTCAGTAGCAACTCAATTGGTTTAGGACTCGTTGGACTAAAACAATTGAGAAAGAGATTTGAATGCATGTTAATTGTTTGACTCGTTGGAATTCAATTGCATGTATCCAATATATCCTTGATCTCATTGCTAATGTTCTTATGATTTATGATCGTTTCATGAGTTGTTTGGATGTTATGTTTGCATGTCTCGTTGCCATGTTATATATCTGACCAGGATAGGAATAACCAAAGGGAATAACTTGTTTGAATCAATGATCAATAACTTGATGATGAAAGTGGATGCTTGAATAGGATTGCATTTCCCTAATTGAAAAAAAACTCAATCTTTAATTTGTTTACTTGCTTACTTTGCTTGTTTGAATTTCTTAGTCATAGAATTATATTCAAGAATCCCCCTTTTTTGTTACTATTGGGTTGATAATAATATTACTTAGAGTTACAAGTGTCTCTTGGGTACGACCTCGACTTACCAGCTATACTAGTTGTGTAATTAGAGATTTATTTTTGATTTGGCACGACGACTTTCATCCAGTCAAAGAGTAACAAGGACGAGTCTAGGTTGACTCATTCTAATAATGATTATAACAATATACAAAGATACAATTCAAGTTTTTTTCTGATTATTTCTTTGTATTTCAAATTTAATGGAAACTTACAAACATAATCTTTTGGAATTTTTTAAATGTTGTCTTCAATCGAAGGCAGTTCTAGGCCTCAAAGAAGATCAACCGAATCGCTCGCGGTAAATTGAACAAAAAAGGGACTGGATACTTTGATAGTAGCAAAAGGGGATGATAATTGACAAGGTACTCCTATTTCTCCCCCAAATAGATAAAACCCTATTTTCATGGCTTGACGTCCAATAATCTAGTGAAAAACTACATAACCTAATTTACACTCAAAATGTTCGAGTTTTCATAGAAATTAGTTGCATCTTTCTCGGATTTCATTGGAAATGTATGTTTGAATGCATGATGAAGACACAATTTTAGAAATTGGTCTCCATCTAATTAATATGTTGCCTAGATATTTATTTGGCACGAAATTGAGGTTTGAGATCAAGATGAATATTAGCAATGGTGATATGACACCAATTAATATGTTGTTGAGATTATGTAGGTTCGTTTTGGGTTTTTAAATAGTAAAAAGAATTTATAGATTTAGTACATATTTAACACGTGGACCAATAATATAAATGGGAAATGAGTGTGGGATACAAACACGGGACAAATGATTTGCTCCGAATTTGTTCAAGGGATATTGTGTTTCCTTTCGTGTTTGCATGTGCAAAACCCACAATTTATGTGAGATTTGTCGGATAATGAGAGTGCTTTTTGACCATTATGCATAACCGGATAACCCATGATGGGTGCAAAGGAATGGGCAGAATATATATAAATACATCTGACCTTTGACCAATTGGTCACTTTGACACCCCACTTTTGAAAATGTTCGACTGAGTACCTAAACTTGCACATTGTGACCTATTGAACAACTGTTTCATCAAAAAAAAAAATTCGTGCTATACACGCGTGCCAGTCAGATTTCCACATCATCTATTTATGCTACATCACCAAGTCTTGTTTGAAAAAATTATAATAAAATTTTATATTATAATAAATAATTATAATACAATTTTATATTTATGCCCTCCGCCTCTCCATGCTAGACCGCAACGGCCGACAACATCTTTGCCGGCGCCTGAGCCCAACCACCATATCCACCCTTTAGAGACCGGTGGGGTAGTTTTGGAAATTTGGGTGCTTTTGGAAAGTTTTTCGGGTCTGGGCGGATTTGAAAGGATTTTCAAGTGAAGGATTCATGGGTCCTTCATCACTGTCTATGGAGAGTTGGATTTGTTCAGGAAATACTGTGGCAATGGTTTTGTTTGCACTCTGCAGGTCTTTTGAGAGGAAATCATATTGCGGCTATGGTTCCACTTTGAATCCTTTTCCCTCGGTGCACCTACAACCCCGTCAGCCCATCTTAACCCAACCCATCTACCCGCCCGACCATCTCCCCATCAGATCGGAAACCCTTGTCGGCCTTTATCCCCCCTTCCCCTGGTAAACCTCACCCAAACCCAACCCGAGAGAAAGAATTCAAAATCTTCACCTATGAACTGCTTGAACTCGGGAGCTGAAAAATTGAGATATGAATCTTATAGTCCAGATCTGGAAATTTTCGGTGCTATTTCCCTCTAGGAGCTGCTTGAATATTGAGATCTGAATCGTCACCGTCGGGAGAGAGAACGACGAACTCGGGAGAAATAATTCGGAATCTTCACCGCCGGGAGAGAGAACGACGAACTCGGGAGAGACAACGACGAACTCGGGAGAAGAACTCGAGATCCAACATTAGCAATGACTCCAATAACCCCCCATCTCCAGAATCTCTCTTATTCAACAAAGGAGGAAGAAAGTAGAATAAAAAGAAAAAGAAAAAAAAGAAAAGAGTAAAAGAGAAAAGAAAAAAAAGAATTTGTGTTTAATAATAAAAGAGAAAAAAAGAATTGACACATCAACGTTATTTTAATCCCTTACTCATTCGTAAGAGAATGTATTTCACGCAAATGACCACATCAGCAAAGAGGTGTTCAATAGGTCACAATGTGCAAGTTTAGGTACTTAATCGAACATTTTCAAAGATGGGGTATCAAAGTGACGAATTGGTGAGGTGTATGTATATGTATTCTGCCGAAAGGAACGTGAAAACATTTGCAACAAGTTGTTGTACTGATAACGACTAGTCCTTGAATACCAGTCGCAGCTCAACTCCAAAACTAACTAGGCCGGCCCAACAAATGAGTAGGCCCACGAATAGTGGGCTGCATTACAAAATCTGATCCATATTTGTACTCCCAGGACTTGTGATTAATTTGGTTAGGGGCGCCTTTGTTTTCTGTTGTTGTTCGATGAAACGAGCAAGGCTGCAATCATCACAGTGTGATTTTTGACAGATTTTTCATTGTTTTTTTATTTTTAATTACCAGCTCTGCTCGAATCATCACATCTACTCGTACACCCTAAAACCCTAAAACCTTTGATCCCATCTTCACTGCATTTGTCAATTGTCATACTCAATCGATCTATTTGTTTAGTTTTGCTTTTCTTCTAGTTTCTGTACAACAACAACAACATGATATCCAAACCAATGTTTAGCATGACATATAAAATCCAAAGGTCTATTCATTGAAAAGTGATACACTTGTGAGAAGAAGGCCATGTCAATCCGAAGGCCCTGGTCCTTTTTTCTCAATGCTCCGCTCATAAACAAACTGCGAGACCAATCCCACTAAAATCACACCCAAAACCCCAATCCTCTTCCAGTCTTGCACAGAAGAAGCAAGCACAGAATCAGAAATTCCAATAACAACCACACCAATCAACGCAACGTAAATGTTCTTCCTAGTCCTGGACGCAGCGTTTTGCTTGGTGAGCTCACTAATCCTATTGGCTTCCTCCTTGGCCTTCTCCCTATCAACATCGTCTAAAGGCGGCGTCTCGCTGAAGCTCTTGAAGAACATGCCTTGGTTGCGAGATTTCTGAACCGCGCCTTCAAAATCCGCCAATTCCTTTTCGCTCTCCTCGATCTCCAATCTGCTCTGCCTCGCGGATTCCTCGAATTCCAGCATCCGGCTCTCCATGTTCTCCATGATCTGCTCGGTCATGTAAAATTAGGGTTTTTTTTTTTTTGTTATGTGTACAAATAAGTTGATGATCTGGTAGTTAAAATAGACCGACCCGGGAAGTGGCTTCGTCGAGGTCCTTGAGAGCGGTTTCTCCAATGGCGTCAAACTCAGCGTTGGCGTCCTCCGCGAATTTGGTCAGGTAATCGGATCTCTCATCCAGGAAATCCGTGAGACGCACCTTTTCGGCTTGAAGCATGGCTATCTTAGCGAGAAGTTCTTGCCTTTTGGGGTCTCCTTTGGGCGAGGCAGGGTCCGGGTCGGAATCGGATCCTTCACCAGCCTTGCATCTTGGGTGAGAGAGGAAATGATGTCTCCTGGAGCCGCTGCTTCTGATCATGTCAAGCATGGCTATCTTGGTGGTTGAGGTCAAGGGTGTTTGGATGATCTTTACTGAGATCATCTTTCTTTCTCTGTATATACGTGTGCTCTTTAGCTTTAGTTCTCTAGTCTTCTATGTATGGATGGAAAGATTACAGATTAAAAAAAGGGTTCTTCAGGAGGAAGGTGGAGGTTGTTTTTATTTATTTATTTATTTTGGAGTTTAGAACTTCTCTTCTACAATGCAAGTGTTATGGTCCTCTCATTGGATCCGAATTATCCATTCACAAGTATTATTATTAATATTACTATTATTATTCCGTAATATCTTTCTCCAGGAAAAAAAAAAGAACTAGTCTAAGGGTCCGTTCGGCGGACCTTATTTTGAGCTTATACAGCTTTAATCAAGCTTATGATAAAAAATAAAGTCGTTATAATCTACCCTTCTCAAGCTTATCCAGCCTTATGAAATTTATTTACTTCGATTACCCTTCACTAATTTAATTTTGAAAAATCTAAAAATTAATCTTCTCTTTATAAATTTATAAATATAACCATTTTGGTAATTTTACATCCATCTCTTATAAAATCAGCCTCGATTAATTTAATCTACCGAACACCTACATAATTTTTCACAAAAATAAACTAATAATTTCAACTCCTAAAATCAACTTGTAAAATCAGCATCAACCATTAAATCAGTATCAGCATCAACATCAATTCATATCAGGTTTGAATCACCGAACAGACCCTAAATGTGATTGTTTTCGTCTATTAATAATTGAAGGGTCTCCTTGATAAGTCGGTTTACTATGTATTTGGGTGGAGTCAGGATTGTCCATATGGGCCGGATCTTGATCGTGCAAAGGGCAGCAACACGGACAACGAGTCGCGGTGACTGTGGCCACCTCACCGGTAGTTGATAGAGTGGTGCACGAGCAGCCTAGGTTCCACACGTTGGTCACCTTCGTCCGGTCTAAAAGGGGAAGATAGCCGAAAGCCTAATATGAATTTAAGAATTTATAAAAGTAAATTCCCTAATTTCAATTTGGATAAATAGTTTTCTTAATTATTAGTTTTATTTTAGGACCAAAACAATGCCATTTTAGTATAGAACTAGTTGATGTACCGTTCCTTGCACGGGAGCTTTAAGAGTAAAATTTATGTTATAAACGTGTAGATGTGTACATGCACTTTAATATTTTGGAAGTAAATATTAATTATTATTTTGGGTGAAAGAAAATATAATGCAATTTGTAATTACATATAATTTTACCTCGAAATAGTATGCTTGGGAAACAAACTTCATTTTTGTGACTTAATGTCAATGAATTTATATATTTGAACCTTGAAATACTAAATGAAAATGAGTATAAAACAAAATAAGAAAATATGTTTGAAATAATACATGAGAAACAAACTTAATATTGGTTATGCAACTAACTTAGACTTCAATCTTTTTCGTGCCTCATAGGTTTTTTGGAACATGGAGTGGAAAGTTGATCTTCTATAATGTTTTCTCCATTGTCAGCATTTATAGATGAGCTTCCATTTGAACGCTTTGAAGGAGTTAGTGGCGCATTCGACGATACATTGGAGGGCAATTGAGGCTCAAATGCAAGTACTTCAACATTATTCTGCAAAGAATTAAAATAAAAACTTAGGATATATTAATATTTAATGATTAAACTATTAGAAATAATTATTAAGGAAAAGATGGTTGAATAAAAGAATTTTAAATACCTGATATTCAGAAATTAATTTTTTGAATTGAGATATGACTTTTGGATCATCTGTCATATTAGTAACAGTGAATGCACGACTCTTTCCTTCAAGTTTGAAGGAATCGACAGCAATTCTAAACAAACATGTCTTTCCAATAAAAACATTTAGTTCTTCTGGTGTGTAGTTATCATCAGTATCTTGTAAATATGTAAAATATATGAATTTAATGAAAGTAAAAGATTTAAGTAGCATCACTCCTATTAATTAATTTGAATTCAATAACTGTAATGAAACTCTACAATATGATTATACGAATACCTTAATATTTTCTTCCAATAATGAAGAAACTGATTGATTAACCCATTTTTTTACATCTTGGTCAAAGATTACGAAATCCGCTGAGCCAGATTCATCATTGACTGTCAATGTAAGCTTAAACCTATAACAACATACAATTTATATTAAGAAAAATAATTTGATTGTTTTGAAAATGTAAATTTTAGTTGTAGATATAATACCTGGGAATGACGTATTTGACAATGTCGGTACATGTAGTGCAATATAATTCAGCCCCTTGAGGTTTTACCTTCTTTTTGCATATTTTGCAAGAATGATAATACCATCCAAAAGAGTCATCAATACATTCTATAGTACCAAGAATGATACAATGACATTTCTGTACATTAAGAAAAATTTGGGTATGAGAATGATAATACAAACCACTTGAAAAATTACATTAAATTTATACTGATATATGATTTAATTTAAAGTGCAATAAAATAACTATGTACTTACTTTGTTGACTTCTAGGAGCTCATCAATTGTCTTGAATAATGTAACATTCAAGAACTGATTGGAAATGGAATTTGAAAGTCCACTTGTAATTGGGGTTATTTTGTTCGTATTAGATGTAACACCGTACTTGTGGAGACTAAAATAAAATTTAAAAATATTAGTAATACAAATGTAAAATTTAATTTAAAATTGATTATTATAAAAATAATATACTAACCTTGACTTGAATTCAATAGTTTCCAAACACATAGGATCATCAATAAAGATTTGAGTACCAGCAGAGGCATTCACTATCTTGAATTGACCACCTGAAATATACATATATATATATATAGAAGATTAATGTTTTTTTAAATATTTATAGCGAAGAATATTATTGTATTATTTGTAAGTATACCTTCATAGTGTTTTAATTTTGCAAATTGTATAATTACAATAACAGGGTCTTGCATTGTAGCATTGATGTAAGGGGCAAAGTGTTCTGTATATCCATCCCACAAAGTACATCTTATAACCTCGTTCCTATATTATAAAAATAGAAATATATCAATCATCAATTAATAATAAAGTATATTCATAATACATAAGGAAAAATAAACTGTATATCGAATAAAAATTTGTCGTAGACGGTGGGGCATGGCCATTTGTTTTAGTTTCTTAACCTATCCTTATTGAATTTTTGCGTGTCGCCGAAGACTGCTTCGAATGGCTGGTACAGTATTTTAGAATTAATCTTATAAAATTATAATAATCCAGCTAATCTATCTACTTATATGCTTTAGTTTGCGTTTATAAAACCACATGATAATTTCACACTTAAAATTTAAGACTAATAATTTATTTTTTGTTCTCATTCTTGGAAAGAATAGGTTTTAAATTTAAATAATCTAGCTCATGTGTATTGTAATACATTTAATTTTTTTCCTTTACACAGACTTTGGTTTCAGAAGGCTTAAATCATCTAATTCAAGATGAGCTATAGTACAATCGAGATGCATTAAAGTTTGAGCATGAAAGTTTAATATCCAAATTCACAGATGAACAAAAACGTGTTTATGAAGAAATCATGGAAGCTGTGAACGTGGCTAAGGGAGGTGCCTGTCTTAATTGATTGCAATGGAAGGTTGCATGGTTCTTCATAATGAAAATAAATTTAAATATATTAACATAAACCAAGGAAAATAGGGAAAGAACGAATAAAGAGAGAGGAGTGAATTATTAAGATAATTCATACCTTAAATTTTGGAGTTGAATATCTAGTCTTTTATGTTTTTCTGTATCACCCTCAACGTCGCAATCTTCTATATTGCTAATTCCAACAATATGCCCGATGACATCTATATTCATTAGTAAAATACACTTAATGAATGTTGTATTTAATATATATTTAAAAAGTTACTGAATTTAATAAATATAAATACTTACCAACCAAGTAGACATCTTGAAGTAATTTATTGATGATCTTGTCAAAATCAACAAAGTGAAATCCATGTCGTGGAATGGAAACATTGTCAATAGTTTTGTTATATGTGCTCATAAAGAAAATCATCTTGTGTGGAAGGCAAGTATAACGATAGGGACCAATATTGGGTGCCAACCCAAAATTAGATATTAAGTAGAGACCATCTTCTTCAATTTTTGCAAACTTGTCAAAGAGTCCTGTCCTCATCCAAGCTTCAATCTTATGTCCCTAAATATGTAGGTTTTCATGTTGACATCTATTAGCACTATAATAAATGAGATATAAGGGAAAAAATTGAAATTTAATGCATTAAAAATTGTAAATACCCTCTCGTCGACGAAAACAAATTGTTTGCCCATAATGTCATCCTTTGTTTTAAATCTTATAGCAGTCCACATGCGCACACAACGAACACGTAACCTCCAATTCTTCTTATTGTTCATATCAAGTTCATCAATATAATTGAAATCTTTTTCCATTGTTATCCCTATAAAAAATATAATAATATAGTAGTTATTATCTAAATTTATAATGATAAGTCATTAATAGTAGAAAAATATGAAATTATCGTGAATTTAAAGTTGAAGTCACATACAATGGTATACTTCTCAAGATTGTAAGATGACTTTGTGTAGACTTGGAAAAAAAATTAATACATACAATAGGTTATTGTATAGTTTAATAGGATAATATGATAATAGGATAACAAATAAGGAGGAGGTTACGTGTTTTTAATAATAAGGAGCAGGTTTTTACCGACCAAAAGATGATAAGAAGGAGTCTATGTGTTTGTGTTTTTGTAAGAGGATGTCATGTATATATAATCAAAATCTATAAATTTTTTAAGCTTTAAAAAAAATTAAATTATTAATTATGTAGGAGAAAACATATATGGATATATGATAATTTTTTATATTTTTAGGGCTTAAAAGCATATCCATAAATTTTAAAACAATGACATATAAGGATATATGATAGTTTTGGTTGTGTATGTCGTGTTTTATTATGTGATGTTAGAGATGTTTAAAATTGGCAAGTAGATAAAAGTTAATTGTATTTTAAATTTTAGTAAGTAAATAAAGTAAATGTAAGAGAATTATATATAAGGGTATATTATATCCATCTTAATTTTTTTTGGTAGAAACCCATCTTCTTATTGTGGACATATATGAAGTATTTATGTGAAAAATTCAATATTTTAAAACTGATATGTAAATAAAACTAAAAAGGTAAAGAGAAATTAAATTCTCCATAAGACTTTATCGATCTACATAAAATTATATATTAATGGAAATACGTAAATTTGTTGGGTAGCAGCTTAGGATTAATGCGAGAGTTTTGTTGAGGTGTCTAATATCTTTTTTTCTAATTATTCTTTCTATTAGGATAGAAAATATTCTCTAAGATAGAATTTTGTATTTTAGGATGGTAAATATCTTTATGGTTAAAATTCTATGTATGTATATCTGGATATTATCTTGTAGATGATATGTCTTGAGCTCCAAGAACTTGTATTGTATATATTAGTGATATTCTAAATTATTCTTATCAATGAGAATAGAAAACACTTTCTCAAATTAAGTTTCTTACGTTTATATTATTCAACAGAATACATAATGAATGCAGATTGAAGTAATAATGTAATTTGAAAAGAACTAAGGGACAAATAAAGTATAGTATTATATTAAAAATGCTAAAAAAATCCATAATAACTAAATATAAATAAATAATTGTGAGTGATCAAAAGAGATGAAACAAATTATTTAATTCCTGGTCACTTGACATTTTGAAAAACCTCCTTGTAAACAACATTCAAGGTGTTGTTTTGCGGTCGATTTTCAGCATCACATATTAGAATCTTCAAACCATCCTTACTCATGACTCTTGAAAATGCAACATAAAGTTGTCCATGTGCAAAAACTGGCTTGGGAAGAAATAGACCAACTTGTGAAATTGACTGTCCTTGGCTCTTGTTAATGGTCATAGCAAAACAGACCATCAAAGGAAATTGTCTCCGCTGGAATTGGAAAGGTAATCGTGTGTCAGATGGTGTAAGCAACATCCGTGGAATATATACATTGTGTCCTGAGTTGGTCCCGGATATTATTTCAGCTTCAATTATATGAAGTCCAAGGCGAGTAACTATCAATCGGGTTCCATTGCACAACCCTGAAGACTGATCAATATTTCTGAGCAACATAACAGGAGCACCTACCTTCAACTTCAATATATGATTTGGGATACCAGAACAACGAATATCATTGAGGAATTCCATTGAGTAAAGATTACTATTGTAATGGTCATCTGATTTACAAATACCATCAGAACTCAAATACACATGTTCTTCTCCTGGAAGTAGAGACAACATGTAGTCATCTACCTTCTCAACTACATCATGTGTCGGTGCAAGAATAGCTCTCTCTTGGAAATTGAGCATGATTGTGAATATCAAAAATAGAAGGATATATGACATTGGCAATTGTTGCAATTGGATCAGTGCACTCAGTTATTAAAAGCTCAGAAGGAATATCAATTATTGATTCACCATCATTAGAGTCACCTTCGTTTCCATCTCCAACTCTTAAAATCCATTATGCGAATTGTTTGGATTGCAGAACTTCTGAATTAGAACTTCCATGTTGTAGCCTCATGTTCTTAGTCAACCTTAGAACCTTGCAGTGATTCCACAAATATGAAGCATTTATAGCAGAAAACACAATATCATGTCTGCTACCCTTGGGAACAACCGGCAAAATTTGCCTAAAATCTCCACCTAAAACAACTACTTTACCTCTAAAGGGCAAATTCATGCTATTTGAATTCGAAGAGCGTAAGACATCCTTGAGAGTTCTATCCAATGCTTCAAATGCATATTTATTAACCATTGGTGCTTCATCCCAAATTATGAGTTTAGCCTTTATTATTAACTCAGCAAGGGGTGTACCTGAAAAGATAGGACACATTGACTCCTCATCCACTGCACTTGTACGTGGTTCAAATGTATATTTATACTTGACTCTAAATTTAACGTAAGTGTAAATGTTAATTTAAACAAAGCTTTTTTATTGTGACCTAAATATAACATTGTATTCCCTATCAAGTGAGAAAGGGTGTACCTGGAATGATATGACACGTTGATTCCTCATGCACTTGTATGGGTATTGCAAACCTTGAATGGGCGGTTCTTCCACCGGGAATTAAAAGTGCTGCAATTCCACTCGAAGCAACATTCAGAACAATATCACCTCTACTCCGAGTAGCAGCAGAAAGTGATCTCCATATAAAGGTTTTGCCTGTTCCACCGTATCCAAAAAGAAAGAACAAACCTCCCTTAGCCAGGTTCACAGCTTCCATGATTTCTTCATAAACACGTTTTTGTTCATCTGTGAATTTGGATACTAAACTTTCATGCTCAACCTTTAATGCATCTTGATTGTACTGTAGCTCATCTTGAATTAGATGATTTAAGCCTTCTGAAACCAAAGTTTCATCGGGAAGCGGCATTGAAGGGAAATTCTTAAGACTACTTCCATTGCGTTGTAACAATTGCTCAATTTCAGCAAGAGTATAACTTTTCAACTGATCCTCGCTGAGTTCCAAGTCTGTGTAATGAAAAAAAATAAAATGTATTAGAATACACATGAGCTAGATTATTTAAATTTAAAACCTGTTCCTTCCAAGAATGAGAACAAAAAATAAATTATTAGTCTTAAATTTCAAGTGTGAAATTATCATGTGGTTGTGTAAACGAAAACTGAAGCATATAAGTAGATAGATTAGCTGGATTATTTTAATTTTATAAGATTAATTCTAAAATACTGTACCAGCCATTCGAAGCAGTCTTCGGCGAGACGCAAGAATATCATCCGACAATTCCTTCCAGGTATTGTCCCAAACGTATTCTGTTCTAGAAATACTACCGGACAACAGCAACATAACAAATAGATGTCTGAGATAATGGGCGGTCCCCCAAAAACTTGATTCTTTGATGCCATCAGTATACTCCCTTTCATCATCTAACAATCCTAATGCATAGCAAGCTTCTTTGAATGTTGGATAAACAACACCATCAACGATCCTTATATCTGCATAGCTTTTTGGACCTCTGACTCTGTTTAACAAAATCCTCAAGTAATACCTTTCACCAGATCCAGGAGAGGCATTTTAAAGTCTTCCAATTGTCTTACCTTTTTTTCTCTCTTGCCATCCCTTTGTCTTTCCTTTCCACACAAACTTTGTAGGTAGTTTAGAGTAAAGCAACTTTCTTGCAGCAGGAAACTTCTCATTGCAAGCCATCCAAGCCAAAAACATCGAGTGGTCAACTCCAGATTGATTAAGAACGGTATCAATAGGATCATCATCGTCAAATAGAATGCTCTGCTCATCTGGAAGATGGTAGCATAGCCTTTGGACTGATGTAGTTCTAAAATGAATGTCAAATTCATAAATTCTCCAAACAGCTTCACATGGTGAGATGTATCTGCAATAAATAAGAATATATAAGTAAGCACCTACTAATGAATCATATGGTTAAGAAGTAGTAATTCTTTTTTCCTTTTTTTTAATGAAAGAGATCTACTGCCATCTACTGATTAGTATTTATACACACGAAGGCATTAAAAAAATATTAGATATGCCATTATTATGTACATAATACAATGGTAGTAACTGATGATGGATTTTCTAAATAATTTTCTACAATAAAATATGCATGTACGTATAAGCAATATATGTATATATATTACCAAGTAACATTATTTCCTTGCTAAGTAGGCTGATTATATTGGATAGTGATAAAAATAAAGTAACGAATAATTTGATAGAAAGAACAGGCATACCTGCAATTGTAATACTCTTTGATTTCATCAACAGGTTCAGATGAGTTTTGATAAGACAATGACGATGTTGCACAATCACTACCCTTGCTTATATACTTGAACAAATATTTGATTACACTTGTCTGGTTGCACAACTCAACATTGATATGAGCATTATATCTGAGCATTAAGTATTTATTATATGGGACGATAGATCTATTATCCATTGTTATTGTCCCCTTCTTTACTGTATGGCTATTTCTCCTACGCTTGTATATTGGAAAACCATCATCATCAATCTTTGTGTTTTCTTCAAACTTCTTTGGATAGTGCTTTTTGCATTTTCCTTTGTCCATACATGGAGCATCTATGTTATGCGATCCACATGGCCCGTGCATCATTAGGTCGGTGACAACATTGTAGAGAGCAAGATCCGTGTTAGGGTCTGGAATCTCTGCAGAAATAACACTGTCGATACTTTCAGGGGTAGAGTATTTAGTCGGTGCACATCCAGAGGGATCACCGGACACAGACTTATTCAAAAATAAAAGGATACGAGCATGTGGCAATCCTCTTTTCTGAAACTCGATGGTATAAATAACTGCATTTCAAAGTAAAATTTGTAGAAGTTAACTATGATTAAGCAATAAAGTTTAATGTTTGTAATGTATACTCACAAAATATACATGAATTAAAAAAGGTAAAATAACGTAAACAATACATTGACCATACTATAATGCATAAATGCTTTGTAAATGATATATTATTTACCTGTTGCAACATCGCCAAAGGGTATTCCTGATCGAAATAATTTTATCATATCATCGAGCTTAATTTTGAAAACTCGAGATACAATATCAGCACGATCTTCATGTCTAAGACCACGATTCTCAACAAATCTGACTATTTCAGGCCATTTTGGATTACATGTGAAAGTAACAAAGAATTTAGGATATCCATGATGTTTGCATATTACCATTGCGTCCTAGTAGTTTTGCATCATGTATCTAGGACCTCCTGTAAATGATGAAGGCAATACTATACGTTTCCCTGTAGAAGCAGGGTCATTATGACCTTCAAATGATGCCTCCTTCAATTTGTTATACAAATGTGCTCTCAGATTTGGTTGATTATGCCGAATATAATTAAGTCTATCAGATTCAAGCATGGTGTAGGCATCAACCAGGAATTGTTGAAACAACCTTCTTGACAGCATTAGAGTTTTTCCTTCATTTTGTCTTTCTTGAATGCGAAATGCAAAAAACTCTCGCATACTACACCTTAATCTCTTGCGGTTAGAAGTGTCACCAACATCACTCAAAGGGGTATCAACTCTATAACCATCTTCACCATATGAAAACAACAATGGGTATTGAAGAGATAGATAAGAAGGATGCAATTCATTTATTCTTTGCAACTCCCCAGACTGTTTATGAAGCACAATGTCTCTATGATCAATAGTGTGACCCATGTCTCCAACAATAAGAGCTGCTACCTCTGATGTAGAAGGGAGATTGTATTTTCTAGGATCTGTTGACCTTGAGCTTATCAGCTTTAGTGAAACCTGAGTAGTAGTTGTTGTATTAGTACTATAAAGAGTTTGTGACATTAAATTATGTAGAACATAAATCAACTATTTGAATGGGGTAAATAACAAAGTCTCGAACCTCAGCATACGAATCATTAATGAATATATCCTTTTCCATTCTAAATGCTTTAGCACGAGGATTGTAGTGATCAATCATTTCTTTCAAAGCAGATACTATGGACTCTTTCAAAGCTTTTTTACCACCATGACTGCCGCATAAGATAGAACAATATCGATTGAGAGTAATTTTTAATATTTACGTATGTACATGTTACGAATGAAAAGATATAATATGAAAAACACTTAAATCTTACTTGAGTGCACGCAATCTGTTATTATCTTCATTCTCTGTATCATAGATATATAGCTGACAAAACTTTGGAGTATCACCCTCGGTTGGGAGCAAGCTTCCTATCAAATGACAATTTTGGCCATGTAATCTAAAAACATACGGCCCCCTACCTGTTTTGATATTTCTAACCTTTCCTCCCAATGATGTAAAAGAAAACGTCATATTATATTTTCGTATATTCTCAATATAGTTTTTGCTGTTTTCACTCAAAGATGTAAGTAAATGATTAAGCAATGGAGGAGGTTCTTTCAAAAGGGGAAATTCAACTTTTCCTTTCTTGCAACACATTGAAAATGTGAAATCTTCATTCTCTTTGCTTTTAAGAGATCTCTCTTCATACCACATCATAGCTCCACAGAATTCACAAATATGTATTGGATCACCAATGTCCCAATAATCTAAAAATAAGAATGCATTTGGGTATTTAGTATTGTAACTATAAAGCTATGTTTTAGAGATAAGAAGAACAAATACTTACCGTGGTTAACTACTACTGGGGGAGAATGGTCTTCTTCAAATAAACCTGAAATTATATAATATTCTTAGCATTGCACTGCAAACCCAATAGAATGTAGCTTAACATTATCTTTCTATTATATTTGTGTTCAAACCTGGTGTAATTTTCATTCAGTACTTGCATGCTATCTTTTTTTTATGGAGATCTTACATATGCATATGCTTTACGGTATATGGTTGCCATTAATTTCGATTAGGTGTATTTAGTATCTGCTTACATTTTCTTACCACAATTGCAACTCAATCCCCCAGTCCAATGATATGAATCTATGCATATTAGTGCAAGCAGACCTGTTTTATATTTCCTCAGTTTGGCGTCTTCAACATCATTTTGGGCAATTGTATAACTTATGTACTCTATTTATGACTTCTTTTTTCGTTTTGGTAGCCAAGCTAACCTTTTTGTGTAAATTCTACGTGCAAATTAATACTGGCAAATAACTGAAATAAGGACCGTCGGGGCAAGAAATATAATTAATCAAATAATTACAAACTTAAAAGAACTTATAAGAAAAACTAATTAAATCTTTAACGCACACTCTAATTACCTTTAATGCACAACCAAAAAACAATGACCAACACCATAAATAAATAAAATAAAATAAAATAGAAGAGCTTTTGAATTTTGTAAATACCTCCATGATAATCTTGAGTAAGAACTTGTGAGCTTAAATATAATTGATGTATGTTGTGAGATGAGGGTTGAAATTGATTATTATAATAGATTCTCTGTCGCTTTTCTATTGCACTGCATCTATTTTAAATAATAAAACGAATAATCAATACAACACAATTATACAATTCAAGGTTTTTGCATATATAAATAGATAAAGAACAATTAGAAAATAAGTTGTAAATGAAACAGCTAAATAATGTGATCGAACTTACTGTTGATTTGATCCTTGAACTTGTCTCTTTTGGTTAGAGGAGTTCATCCTCTTATCACAATGAAATGGACGTGAAAAAAATTAGGGTAGATATCAAAGATGAGGAGTTAACATATACAAAAATAGGGTAGATTACATGGAATATTAGAATATTATATTACATTCATAAACATTATGTTCATAAAATTTATTACGTTCATATTACATTCATAAATTAGAATATTATATTGTTAAAAAAATTATTACGTACATGGAAAATTATGTTGTTAAACATCTTTGTTCATATTAAGTTCATAAGAAATTATATAGCTTGTTCAAAAAAAAATTATTACAAAAATTTTCCATAAAAATACGTTCATAAATTAGAATACATAGAAAAATTATATTGTAAAAAAAAATCATAGAAAATTTTATTTCATAAAAATAAAATCATAGAGATGTCTCATAAATTAGAATATTATATTGTTAAAAAAATTATTACGTACAGGGAAAAAAAATTATATAGCAATTATATAGCTTCTTTATAAAAAAATTATAGAAAATTTTATTTCCATAAAAATAAAATCATAGAGATCTCACCTGTTTATATTTTCATATTTACCGTAGAAAATATTATATATATATATATATATTTAAGGATTGTAAATACTAAAGATTATGAAGGGTAAAGGAGTAAATTGAAAAAATAAGATGCTTATGTGGCATAGTTAGATGGGCGACACGTAGGATAGAGGGATTCGAGTTTAGTAATAGTATATAGATTTTAAAAATTAATTAAAAGAAGCTATCAAAGTATTAAACGATGTCGATCTAATGATCCCCTAATAATCCCTAGAATCAACCAATCTCACACAAGAGGGCTCGAACGAACCTTTTATAGGGACATTGATTGGTGCTTTCAAATCGGAGTTGCATCTCCTCTAAACTAAGATCGGGTCTCAGGGGTGGAGAAGAGAGAAAGACGGCCTCCACCGAAGATTGCCAAGGCCGATTCGAGGCGTGATCGGCGTTATAGCAGGCGTCCCTGGTTTGAAACATTTAAGATATCCAAGAGAAAAGTACATAAAAAGGCCCAAACTATAAAACCCCGACTTAACATCGGAGCATTACTTGGTAGTTTGACCCTGACGGGTCCTACCTGAACTGGTTGACAACTAGAATACCTCGACCTTGCAACTCGGGCACGACAAGAAAACTATTTTAAAACATCCAACTGTCGTTCAACAAACCACATTTTTAATAATGTCATGCATGAATCCCAAATGTCTAGCCACATCACATTCAACAGCAGAAATCTGCTAAAGTCAACAACATAGTGAAATATCCAAAACAGCAAACAAGACTAAACTGAACTCCCAACCCACTCAGTGACCTAGTGAAACGCGTCAACGATCCGCTGCAGCATCTGGCCTAGGCTCCAACACGGGACCTGTGTGAGTACCTGGATATGAAAAATAAAGTCCCCGAGGGGTCAGCTACTACCCTAGGCAAGCTAGATAACACACGGCAATAGTAAGACGTTTGAAAAACAACAATTAGCCAACAACATAACTTTTAACAAGTGAATTGAACAGAACAGAATAGGTCAACACACATTTCCACAAACTAGAGAATATGTGAAAGGAAAGGCAACGAGACATACCATAATCAAACTAACAAGCACAAAAGTAAAGCATTTGTAATAATAACCAACACTTCGACATTCAACAAATAAAGGGAGATGCACGAACAACCAATTCATCAAGCGTAGCAAGAATTTACAAGGTCGAAAACCAACTAAGTTATCACACACACGCACACAACAAAATCATTCACAATCCTATTGGGAAATGCCATTCTCCCTTCCACCACCGCATTCCCATCTACGACGCTAACTCACTTGCGCCCGAGTGCAGAGGCAGGCCCTCCCACTTTCCATATACGTCATCCTTCTAACCCCTGGTCAAGCCTCCACTGGAGCACTTGCCAAAAACAAGCAATCAATTTTTATTTTTAAAAGGGCCCGGCCGACACACGACCATGGCTAGACGCCTCTTCGCCACCGACAATCGTCGCACATGATCGTGACGGTTACGCTGCCAACACAGAGAAAGCGATAGTATTTCTTTTACGAGAAAATGTTTGAAATAAAAAAAAAACGCATCACATCACGCATGAAAACATTTCACATGGAAAACGTACATTCGGGACTAATTCCCAAAACCAATCGCACAATCACGGCATGAAATCTAACAAGACTAGAATAAAGCCGAGCAAGTCGAGAACGACTTACCTGAGAAGCGATCCTTGAGTGACGTAAGTAATGCGGCGATGCTAAAGACCTACGAATCATAACGTTCACGGTTAACCGACTAACCGCGATAAGAACTTTCGACCCTAGGCAAGCACAACTATAGTGGCTTTGAAGTACGAGCCACCATACATTCACGGTATACAAACAAAACGGCTTGACTTGATTATATTATTATTAAACAAGGTTCGGACACACATCAATTTTTCTCAACTCGTATCTCTTATCTAGGCCTAAAGCGCCTCAAGGAAAAGAAGGTCAAGGCAACTCAAGATCGAGGTCCAAGTTCATAATTTATAACATTCGGTTCCAAGCTCGCACTCAAAGCCAAAACCGACTAAGCGAGTTCTACCAATCAATCAAAAGCCGAGACTAACTTACCTCGTACTCGAAAGTCCTAACACTACACACATTCTAAGGAGAATCAAAACACAAGAGATCAAATTCCGATTACAATACACCAACATCAATATCTCCAATCCCAATCACATATTTCCATAAGAGAATCAAACGAGTTCTTACACCATTCAAACCAATTTTTACCACCAATCAACAACCTACCTAAGCTATAGAAAAGCAAACTCTGATTTGATAAAACAGAATTGATATGACAAAAATCACATGTGCAATCGTTCACATCCACAACAAACAAACATACTCTTAACTATTAGAACGAAATGATAAACAACAAGGGAAGGTTCGACCTTAAGATCGCAAGAACAGGACAACCTTGACTCTTGGGGTCTCGATGAGTCTTCACACCCTATTGTGGGACGGCTACCTGCGAGCTACGACCCCAACCAACAGACTCAACTTGCGCTCCTTGTGTGGGCATCAACAACAGGCTTCACTTGACTCGATCGACGACAACCCGACCCGAACACTGAAGATCAGCACCGGCGGTGACGCGTTCGGGGACGGCGACAGAAGTCACGCAAAGGTGTCGACAGCGACGGGCAGCCTCGAGCGACTAAGCCTCTTGAGACTTCAGTACCACCAGAGCGCAGAGGAACGAACGACGACGGCGACCTCTTTCGCGATGGGGATGAAGGGAATCGATGGTGGGGGACAAGCGAACTACTTCTCAGCCTTCGTGAATGGCTGAATGGTGACGACGCGTGCTTAGGCGAGATTGGGAGGGGTCGAAACGCCGACGGAAAAAAGCTGTTGGTGGTGACCGGTTTTCCAACGACAAGGACGATGGGACGAGGACGGAATCGTGGTAAGGTGGTGGTGGTGCGACTGCCAACCGACACTAGCCTGAGATCTCATTAAGAGAAGGAAGGAAACGAGAGAAATAGGTGTAGATCGGCCGGCGGCAAACTGAATTGTCGTGAGCAAGGGGCTGCTCCTCTCGACTTGTTGAACGGCGCATCACACCCAAAAGAAAGGAGGGATGGGATAAACTTGGGCAAGGGGTAGTTTAGGAAATGGGTAGTAAAAAAAATGGGTTTGGGTTTCTATTAGTGGGCTTTTCGGCCCAAAACAAAGGGATATGATTGCTTTTGAATAATAAGGTAGGATTTTAAACGGAACTAGATTATCTGGTTCGCAACCGAAAAACCGGGTCTTACATACTACCCCTGTTAAGAAAAGTTTCGTCCCGAAACTTGCGTAGCTAAAAGTAGAAGCCCACATGGATCCTCGAGGTTTCACAACCTCTCTCCCTTAAAGAGGTTCGTCCTCGAACCTCCAATTTGTTACCAACAGATTAACATAACATGGGAAATCAAAACGCAGTTCAAAGTACTATAACCATCAAGGAAGACAATCAATCCTTACATTGGTCAAAACACAAACAAGCAAACAACAAACATGCTTAGCAACACTAAGTCATAACAAACATCGAACTTACTCTCAAGTAACCCCTAACTCTACTCTCAAAGGCCTCCACTAAACCCGAGTATAGATCGGGGTAATTCTCTCTCATCCTATCCTCGGTCTCCCAAGTGGCCTCCTCGACACCTCGTCGAGACCACTGAATCAATACCAACTGAATCTCCTTGTTCTGCAACTTTTTCGAACGCCTATCTAGGATCGCTATCGGTTGCTATCTGAAGGTATGTTCGGGCTCAACCTCCAACTCTTCATAGTTGAGCCTGTGACTAGGATCTGGAACGTACTGTCTATGCTGTGACACATGAAAGACAGGGTGAACTCCATCCAAGGCGTGCGGTAGCTCTAACTCTCTCCAGTATCTCAAACGGTCCAATGTAGCGGTGACTCAACTTCCCTTTAACTCCAAATCTTCTCACACCACGAGTAGGCGACACTCTCAACCAGACGTCTGCCCCTATCTCAAACTTTAGTGGTCGACATCGCTTGTTTGCATATGATTTCTGGTGGCTCTGTACAACTAGCATATGCTCTCGTATCAAGGCTACCTTCCCAATCGTCTCCTCTATCATTTGCGGTCTCTCTTATACAACATCTGACGGACCATCCCAACACAAAGGTGCCCTACACTTCCGGCCATACAAGGCTTCACACGGAGCCATCTGAATCGAGGAGTGTCAACTGTTGTTGTAGGCAAACTGCACCAATGCTAGGTGATCTGACCAATGACCTCCCCAATCAAGAACACAGGACCTCAACACGTCCTCTAGAGTCTGAATTGTCCTCTCGGACTGGCCATCTGATTGCGGGTGATAAGCAGTCGTGAAGTGCAATCTCGTCCCAAGTGACTCATGTACTTGTTGCCAAAATCTGGAAGTGAAACGCCCATCACGATTGACACAATCGTCTTGGGCACACCATGCAGTCTAACTATCTGATTTACGAAACCTCTACCAACTTGTTCATTGGTCAAGTCTCCTTAATAGACCAGAAGCGAGCAGTCGTTGTCAACCTATCCCCTATAATCCATACGACTTCATGTCTCGTGCTGATCCGTAGTTTAGTGGCAAAATCCACGGAAATTTCCTCCCACTTCCATTCTGGAATAGGAAGTGATTGGAGCATCCCACTCAGCCTCTTGTGCTCGATCTTCCCTGCTGACAAACTTGAAACTTAGCCACAAATCTCGCTACATCAGGCTTCATGTCATCCCACCAGTAATACTGTCGTAAAATCCTTGTGCGTCTTACTCGCTCCAGGGTGAATCAAGTAAGGTGTAGTGTGGCCTCTTGCAAAATGTTCTGCCTCAACTCTGCATCTCAAGGCACACCGATTCGGCCGCACAACTCAAGATACTGTCTGCTCTCTCTACAATAACAGGTGCCTCTCCAAGGCTCAACTTATGCTTCAAATCTTGAATCATTGGACATACTCCCTGTTCCAGCCTCACTTCTCCAAGCAAAGTCGATTGACACTCCAAGATACTCGGTTTGCACTGGTAACGTTGGATCTGTACCTTAATTTTCATACCTCGTCAGCTCTCTCTATAGATCCAGTTGTGCAGTCAAATGAGCAAACATACGTTCTTGAGACGTCTTCCTACTAAGTGCATCGGCGACCACGTTCGCCTTCCCTGGGTGATAAAGGATCTCCAAGTCATAGTTCTTCAGTAACTCAAGCCATTTCCGTTGTCCCTTGTTCAGTTCTCTCTGAGTGACGATGTACTTAAGACTCTTATGATCTGTCATCACCTCTCAAGTACTACCATACATGTAATGACGCCAAAACTTCGAGGCATGCACCACCGCTACCAACTCCAAATCATGAGTGGGGTAATTCTGCTCATTCGGTTTCAACTGCCTGGAGGCATCAACAATCACCTATCCCCTTCATCATCACACATCCCAAGCCTACCTTGGAGGCATTACTGTAGACCACAAAGTCCTCATTCTCATGAGGTAGAGCAAGTATAAGAGTCAAAAGTCAAACTTCCATTCAACTCGTCGAACTTCTCTAGCAGGACTCATTCTACTCCAAATGAGTGGTCTTCTTCAGCAGGTTGGCAAGTGGATGGGCTATACGGAAGAAACCTTCCACGAACCTCCGATAGTACCCTGCCAAACCTGGGAAACTCCGCACCTCCTTCACATTCTTTGGGGTTCCCAAGTCTTGACAAGCTCGACCTTCACCACGTCCACCATAACTCCCTTAGCGGACACCACATGTCCCAAAAAGGTGACTTCCGGTAGCCAATACTCCCACTTAGATAGCTTAGCATACAATCAACGTTGCCTCAGCACTTTCAACACCTACCTAAGGTGCTCTATGGGCTCCTCTTCATTCCGGGAGTAAAATTAGGATGTCATCAATGAATATCACCACAAATTCGTCCAAGAAATCTATAAACACTCGGTTCATCAACTCCATGAAGATTGTGGGTGCATTGGTTGATCCGAACGGCATTGCCACAAACTCATGATGCCCATATCTGGTTCGGAAAGCCGTCTTTGTAATGTCTTCCTCTCGAATCCTTAGCTGATGATACCCTGACCTCAAATCCACATTTGAAAACACCATAGCCCTTGTAACTGACCCGACACATCATCAAAGCGAGGCGGTGGGTACTTGTTCTTGATGGAGACTCGGTTCAATTCCCGATAATCAATACACCAACGAAAGGGTCCATCTTTCTCCTTTACAAACAAAACTGGGGCTCCCCAAGGTGAGACATTCGGACGTACATACCTCTTCTCTAACAGCTCTTCTAATTGAGCCTTCAGTTCTTGCATTCCCATCGAAGTCGTACGGTACGAAGCCTTGAGATCGGCCTCTTCCTAGCTCTAGATCAATATTGAAGTCAAATTCTCTCAATATCCCACACACCCCTCACTAAGCAACTTGGCGGCCTTCACAATACTAGTCACTAGTTTCGGCTCAACCTGCTCCAACTTCTGACTCACCGGTACAATCCCGTCACTCGTGGTCACTATTTAGTACCCCTTTGTGTACCCAGCGCCGCTCTGAAGCGTCTTATCCAATCCATTCCCAAAATCACGTCGTCGTCCAAGGACAACTGTAATACTGTAAAATCTGTATATCAACTCTACCCCTTATTCTGATAGTGCACTATAGTACTCTCTGCTTCAACTCACCTTACTGCCATCGGGCAATCCCACCACAAAAGATACCCTTTCTGTACAAGTCAAGCCTAGTCTAAACACACAGGCCGAGGAAACGAAAGATGGTGTGGCACCTGTGTCAAAAGAGAATGAATAAGCTTAGACTGTATCCAAAGCATAACTGTAGCAGTCGGCGCATGTAAGACTTCGACCCTGCTCATCTCGAACACTCGAGGCTGGTTGGCCCACGGGGTATTTTCTCCTGTACTTCGTCTTTTGTTCGAGCCTGATGCTCCCTAGTTCATTGTCTCTGGTGAAGATCCTTGAAAGGGTGCACCAACCCGACAATATTGTCGTGCAAGGTCGGACTTCTCGTAGATGAAGTAGTTTCGAGCTGACTCCGGTCACTAGCTCTTAATATGATCAGTGCCTCCACAATTGAAGCACTCTTCCTAACCCCTAGTAGCTTGGCCCTGCTGAAACTCATCTTGTCGACCCTATGACTGAAAATCAGACCGGTTCTGCTGAATCGAACCCAGTTTGTTGTCCCTTTTTTTTTCTTTTTAAACATAACATTTGTCTGACGGTCTTGGCTCAATTCCTACAATCGTAAGCACTCTCTTATAGTGAACTTTGCACCAGATACATCTTCTCCTCTAACGCCTACTTAGAATTCCAACGTTGACGCCATATTACTCAGCCATTGCTCTACACCAATACCCGAGACCTTAGTGGAGCTCGGCACCCCGGTCTTCTGAACTCAGCAAGCCACTTGTCAAGATGGGGTTCGCGACACTGTCTTAGTAGTTTTATCACACAATCAACTACTTCTGGTCTCCGTACTTCTAGTAGCCCTCCTAACTGAACAACTCTAATAGTACTCTGGCTTGGTGCCCTCATTTTGGTCTCTTGAAGCTCAACAAAAGTATTCTAATAAAGTACGAACCTGGGGCCCAATTGATTCTGTAGCATCCCTACAGGTGGGGCTCGAGGTGCAAGATACATCTTTGGTGCTTACACAACTGGGGATGCATTAACTCTAAACTAGACCCCATTAACTTGTGGTCCTCCTTAAACGGCAAACAAGCTAGCATCCCGATGGTCGTCAACAGTCAGACCCCCACTCTAAGCAACTTCTTCTTGTAGATAAACGTTTTGATATTCCTCTATCGCTAGCAACAACAACTCTGACTCTAGTTTGTGGGGCCATCTTCTCAGAAAGTCCAACGGTCAATACTTTAAACTTGATTAAAAGTTAAGGATTTACTTACCATTCTACGTGAGGTCCTTCGACGGATGGCAGCGGAGTCGCATCGTGTCATCTACCCCTATATGTAGTATGACTACCCCATTTAAAAACTTTTTAGAAAACACCGGCCGACTTTTAGTTTTTAGTTGGACCTCGTGTACACGTATTGCTCGATTCCATGTGCCTTGTTGCCAACCTGGCTCTGATACCAATTTGTAACACCCCGACTTAACATCGGAGCATTACTTGGTAGTTTGACCCTGACGGGTCCTACCTGAACTGGTTGACAACTAGAATACCTAGACCTTGCAACTCGGGCACGACAAGAAAACTATTTTAAAACATCCAACTATCGTTCAACAAACCACATTTTTAATAATGTCATGCATGAATCCCAAATGTCTAGCCACATCACATTCAACACCAGAAATCTGCTAAAGTCAACAACATAGTGAAATATCCAAAACAGCTAACAAGACTAAACTGAACTCCCAACCCACTCAGTGACCTAGTGACACGCGTCAACGATCCGCTGCAGCATCTGGCCTAGGCTCCAACACGGGACCTGTGTGAGTACCTGGAACTGAAAAATAAAGTTGCCGAGGGGTCAGCTACTACCCTAGGCAAGCTAGATAACACGCGACAATAGTATGACGTTTGAAAAACAACAATTAGCCAACAACATAACTTTTAACAAGTGAATTGAACAGAACAAAATAGGTCAACACACATTTCCACAAACTAGAGAATA
Source organism: Fallopia convolvulus (assembly GCA_964016875.1). Taxonomy (NCBI): domain Eukaryota; kingdom Viridiplantae; phylum Streptophyta; class Magnoliopsida; order Caryophyllales; family Polygonaceae; genus Fallopia; species Fallopia convolvulus. Next base: position 38,164,766 of record OZ024718.1, on the reverse strand, counting down.
TGTGAAAGGAAAGGCAACGAGACATACCATAATCAAACTAACAAGCACAAAAGTAAAGCATTTGTAATAATAACCAACACTTCGACATTCAACAAATAAAGGGAGATGCACGAACAACCAATTCATCAAGCGTAGCAAGAATTTACAAGGTCGAAAACCAACTAAGTAATCACACATGCACACAACAAAATCATTCACAATCCTATTAGGAAATGCCATTCTCCCTTCCACCACCACATTCCCATCTACGGCGCTAACTCACTTGCGCCCGAGTGCAGAGGCATGCCCTCCCACTTTCCATATACGTCATCCTTCTAACCCCTGGTCAAGCCTCCACTGGAGCACTTGCCAAAAACAAGCGATCAATTTTTATTTTTAAAAGGGCCCGGCTGACACACGACCATGGCTAGACGCCTCTTCGCCACCGACAATCGTCGCACATGATCGTGCCGGTTACGCTGCCAGCACAGAGAAAGCGATAGTATTTCTTTTACGAGAAAACGTTTGAAATAAAAAAAACGCATCACATCATGCATGAAAACATTTCACATGGAAAACGTACATTCGGGACTAATTCCCAAAACCAATCTCACAATCACGGCATGAAATCTAACAAGACTAGAATAAAGCCGAGCAAGTCGAGAACGACTTACCTGAGAAGCGATCCTCGAGTGACGTAAGTAATGCGGCGATGCTAAAGACCTACGAATCATAATGTTCACGGTTAACCGACTAACCACGATAAGAACTTTCGACCCTAGGCAAGCACAACTATAGTGGCTTCGAAGTACGAGCCACCATACATTCACGGTATACAAACAAAACGGCTTGACTTGATTATATTATTATTAAACAAGGTTCGGACACACATCAATTGTTCTCAACTCGTATCTCTTATCTAGGTCTAAAGCGCCTCAAGGAAAAGAAGGTCAAGGCAACCCAAGATCGAGGTCCAAGTTCATAATTTATAACATTCGGTTCCAAGCTCGCACTCAAAGCCAAAACCGACTAAGCGAGTTCTACCAATCAATCAAAACCCGAGACTAACTTACCTCGTACTCGAAAGTCCTAATACTACACACATTCTAAGGAGAATCAAAACACAAGAGATCAAATGCCGATTACAATACACCAACATCAATATCTCCAATCCCAATCACATATTGCCATAAGAGAATCAAACGAGTTCTTACACCCATTCAAACCAATTTTTACCACCAATCAACAACCTACCTAAACTATAGAAAAGCAAACTCTGATTTGATAAAACAGAATTGATATGACAAAAATCACATGTGCAATCGTTCACATCCACAACAAACAAACATACTCTTAACTATTAGAACGAAATGATAAACAACAAGGGAAGGTTCGACCTTAAGATCGCAAGAACAGGACAGCCTTGACTCTTGGGGTCTCGATGAGTCTTCACACCCTATTGCGGGACGGCTACCTGCGAGCTACGACCCCAACCAGCAGACTCAACTTGCGCTCCTTGTGTGGGCGTCAACAACAGGCTTCACTTGACTCGATCGACGACAACCCGACCCGAACACTGAAGATCAGCACCGGCGGTGACGCGTTCGGGGACGGCGACAGAAGTCACGTAAAGGTGTCGACAGCGACGGGCAGCCTCGATCGACTAAGCCTCTTGAGACTTCTGTACCACCGGAACGCAGAGGAACGAACGACGACTGCGACCTCTTTCGCGATGGGGACAAAGGGAATCGATGGTGGGGGACAAGCAGACTACTTCTCAGCCTTCGTGAATTGGTGAATGGTGACGACGCGTGCTCAGGCGAGATTGGGAGGGGTCGAAACGCCGACGGACAAAAGCTGTTGGTGGTGACCGGTTTTCCAACGACAGGGACGACGGGACGAGGACGGAATCGTGGTCAGGTGGTGGTGGTGCGACTGCCAACCGAACCTAGCCTGAGATCTCATTAAGAGAAGGAAGGAAACGAGAGAAATAGGTGTAGATCGGCCGGCGGCAAACTGAATTGTCGTGAGCAAGGGGCTGCTCCTCTCGACCTGTTGAACGGCGCATCACACCCAAAAGAAAGGAGGGAGGGGATAAACTAGGGCAAGGGGTAGTTTAGGAAATGGGTAGTAAAAAAAATGGGTTTGGGTTTCTATTAGTGGGATTTTCTCCCCAAAACAAAGGGATGTGATAGCTTTTGAATAATAAGGTAGGATTTTAAACGGAACGAGATTATCTGGTTCGCAACCGAAAAACCGGTCTTACACAAACTTTAAGCTAAACACACATACGGCTCATGTTGTTGAAGGTGAGACCAACAAGAGACTCAAAGTCTCACAAGTATCTTTGGTCGGCGCTCCAAGGGTCATTAGGCCTCTCTTGAGCTTCTCTTGCAATTGTCGAGCTTTGGCACGGGTGATTCGACCCAAAAATGGTGAAGCATCGGTTTTGGAACTTTGCACTGTGTCGGGATCATCAAGGAAGGGCTCTTGGTGCTTTGGTCGAGTCTTGACACCTTCCATGGCATTCTCGGTGTCGTTGGTCCTTATTTAAGGAATGAAAGGGCCTCCCAAAATATGGTCCGAGGGAACTTGAGAAGTTCCCGCCGGAATTGGCTTTGAAGTGTAACACCCCCATTTTACACACTTATAATGGAATGTTACCGCCGGCGGACTTAGACGTTCCGTCCAAGGCCGTTGAGGTTTAAGTGATCGTAAATGAATAAAGACATGTTTAAACAACATAATCTAATAAGACAGATTGTCTTATATTCAATAACATGGTTACAAGAGTTTACAACGGAATACATAAAATAGGAATCGTTGTTTCTGAAATTACTTTCAAAATCCTGGAAACGTCTTTGTGGAGACAGCACGTCTTCCAAAGCTTCCTTCCTTTCTTCTTTCCTTCCTTTCCCGACTTCCTTTCCTTTCTATCCTTCTGTGGTTTTTAAGCTTTAACTTCTCCAGTCTTCTCCCTACAACCTGATATTTCCGTAGAAACAAGAAATACCAGCCGGACGGAACCGGGAAGAAGCAAGGGTATTAGTCTTCTAAGAGACTAAGCAAATAGAGGAATGTGTTTTGGTTCACAAAGACAAGGCCAAGACGTATTAATACCATACCCCGAACTCAAATGGGTAAAGGCATAATAGTCCAAAAGACTATAAAGAACAGGTCGGCACTACTCTGAATATGTGGTAAACCGATTAATGGCTTGGAAATTAGGAAACTACCAAAAGTAGTTCCTAAGAACGATAATCTGTTTGGATATTTGCTGTGAATATTATTAACACATTTATTTTGAAAAGGGTGCATCCATCGAATAATCAGATCCATAACCACCCTCATAGCATACGTGTTGTGCATCTCCAGAGTGGAAAATGAGAACTTTAATAGCGAGGAGCCAGAGTGGTGGTTCCAAGTTGTACTTTACCACCCTACAGATTATCATTACTATGCCCGGGGCACTAGTCTTTTATTAGTCATAAAACTTTGCATTGCAATTATAGATTTTTAAATGTCGATGCTCAATTAGTGAGAATTATACCGACAACAGAAAGGGATGAAACCCCAAAGCACTCACAGGTGCTTCACTTTCTCACGCTTGGTTGAGAAAGTAGGTCATGACCAATGTCAGGCGTATATACCTCCCTAACACGTTGTTATAGAGAGACTCTCGAGGCATATCCCCGCGATCCCTAGTTCTAAACCTATCCACAATAAAGAGATGTCAAAGGAGAATCTCCAATCACATAAGAGCACAATCAACGACCCTAAACAGTACTAGCAATACGTATAATATGAAATAACGAAAAGTCATTAAATCTAAGCAGTAAATAAACCTAATTCATTTATTTAGCAAGCAAGTATTCCCAACATAGAGATGATAATGGAACACAGGTTCTTGATTATCTATTATTCCAAAAATAATGATATCTAAAACAGAGTTTCAATATATCGAGTTCAGAAAAGGGTGAACCTCCCACTTGCCTTGAAAAGCGAGCCTAAGTCCGATCAAGGCAATTAAAGCTGAATCTTTATAGCTTTCCTGGTAAGAATAAATATAACAGCATTCAAAAAGACATTTTCCGAATAAACTCCTTTAACTGTTTATTCAATTTTTAATGTCTTTGAGCAGTGTAACGACTTATTTTCTTATATATATATATATATAAGAAGTTATATATATAACCTTTACAACGTCGTTACTTAGGCTAAGATTTTGACAGCATAACGTCCTGTTTTTGGTTCTTTGTTATAAATGAAAAGTGTTCATTTATATCATACGTACATGGTGTTAAATTATCGAAATTTAATATGGACCAACGAAACGTATAAAGGGATCAAAAGTTCATTACCAAACATTGACATTATGGAAATTTGAGACGTCGGTTTCAAGAACGGATTGATCCTATGGAGTGGTGGAAACGTCACGATCCTAACGGCGTCAACGACAGGCAGCGTAACGTCTTCGAGAGGTCTGACGGAAGCTCCGAAAAAGGTTACGACCTCGGTGGTTTTTGGTTTTACTCGTGGTTGTAAGCGGTGATGGTGGCGATGGCGGCTGGTGGCGACGATGGTTGGTGGGCTGGCCAAGCGGCCAAAAGATGGTGGTGGTGGCTGGTGGTGATGATGGTGGTGGCTAGGGTGGTGATCGCCAGTTGATGGTGAGCTCACACGAAGAAGAAGGTGAAGAAGATCACGAAGGGAATTTACAAAATGAATTTGGAAGTGGGACCTAGTTGGTTATCTCACCAATTTTATAACTGACTCTCAGATGGCTTTGTATGAATTAGTGAACGGAGGAAGTATATATATATATATATATATATATAGAAGAGGTGAACGGAGGTGGGACAAGGAGTGTCCAAATTCTCTTCCTTTGTCTACATATATTATAATGAAAAGGCTCCTTGATTTTTGAACCGAGAGGTGTATGATTAGTGGCACAATTGAATCATTTGTGTTGTCCAGATTTGGAGCTGTTGTAAATCGATAGACGCACTAGACATATATATGTAGACACGTAAAGAACGAAGTCAAGACTAAGGGATAACCAAATTGTAACACCTGGTGGGTGTGTATTATGTGATTGTACCACAGAGGATACTACACATCTAATAACTAAATGCCCTTACATGTTATACATAACTAGTAAGATAGACACAAAAATAGCGAATATTATTAGGGGTTTTAATACCAATAACAAGACACCAAGACAAATACTGAATGAAATGTACCAAATCCTCGACAAAAAGGAGTTCACTATAGCTGCAGTAGTTTGGTGGTGCGTTTGGCATGAAAGGAACAAACTGATATTCCAACAAGATCAGTATGATGACATCCCTAATTTAGCAAGTTATTAGGACACAATTGAGAAATTGGGAGAGATCGAGCCATTAGGCCAAGGACGAAGAAAGAAATGAGACTCTATATCATAAACCTAAGAAACGGAAAATACAATCGTCCAAAAAATGGAAAAGACCTAAGGAAGGATTTATAAAAATCCTTTGAACTTTGAAGATCCACCAGTGAGACAGTTAGATTTGTAGATGGTCTGACCGATTAGAGGTCTTCTTGTCATTCGGGAGACATCGATGGCTAGTTAATACAGAAATTCTGTATTAATCCAGGAAATGCTGATAAACTTGAGTTAATGTTCACAAATGGAACAACAACTCAACAATCTTATCTGATGATCGATTGAATGAAGAAACATGATCAACAAAATAAGCTTGAATGGACAATTTGATAGACTTTGAGAGATGAGAAGGACATTGAGAGAGAATGGAGGATTTGTATTTCTTGAATGACCATTACAGATTCGCTCACAACTATATAAAGCCTATGCTCTCAATAAAATTGAAATGATTATAGGATTATGACACGTGGCTACACGTGTGCCTTTAGATCGACTTCTGTTACAATTGCTGATTTACTGTAACAAATCTCCCCAGTCGGAAAAACCTTGCCCACAAGGTTGTCAAAGATGCAGGATCACCAAGTTCACTAATCACCCCCACTGATGCAACAATAATAGGTGAAGCACCAACTCTTAATTGTCATCCATTTATTGACTCGAATGAACGGATGCATCCTAGATACAAGCTGCATCTAACTGAGTAACAACCTTCAATTACTCCAGTGGCAAAGCATTCATATACGCAGCAGCTGGCCCATCAATTCCTACAGCGAGTTGCTGTTCTACCGTGAATTGCAAAGATTGCAGCCGCCTAGGTCCCATTGCAACCTATGTCCATCACCAATTCTCCCAAAATGCATTGTCAATTCAACAATAAATAAGACAACAAGACTATTACGTTGCTGCAGACTCCCTTTAACTCCAACAATAAGTTGCTCTTCTTCATCATCAATTTTAAATCTCAATTTCCCCCTGTCAAAAGAAAGTAGAAATGCAATGAATTCAATGTCATTTTCCTTAAGAATTTCTCCATCAAAATGGGCAATCAACAACGAAGGCTCCTGGTTTTCCTTAGCAAATACCAACTCAACTTCTATGCTAAATATGTGCCCGCTCACATTACCCTTTAGAATCTTCCCTTTGCCTCTATCATAAGGTATAAATTCAATACCGAGATGTGTAAGTTTCGGTTCAAGTCGATTCAAATATGAGCAAATATTATCAACACCTGCAACTGAATTGTGTGAAACTCCTCCAGAATCAAAGCATTGCACCCTCATATAATCCATAACCATGTCATCTTGTGATGTAAAACAATTCATCAACTCAAAAATCTTGGGATCAACTTGTTCTTCAACAAAGTGAGTTCCTTGGCTAGAAATTGACATTGGCATTTCATCGATCTTAAGAGCATCACCTCCACGTCTTTCAATTGAGGAGAACAACTCTACACTTCCATCTTTTGGTTCAATCATTTCATCAAACACATGGTCTGCGTCCAGAAATGATTCTTTACCCACTTTCAACTCTTCTTGTCCCTCCTCAATCACCACATTCTTAACATGAAGCTCTTTAGTTGAATCTTGCTTTTCTGCTTCTCTAACTTCTCAACGACCACCTATCAATCTTGGATGAACAGACTCATATAGTTTCCCAACATAAAGCACCGCCTAACTGTTTGCGGACGGAACATTTGTACATTCATTCGAGTGTATGTTCTTAATCCAGCAAGATAAGCTCTAACCAAATATTCTTCAGGCAAATTCACCCTAGTTCTAATCAATTCAAACTTGCTATGGTAATTCATGATACCATCCCTTTCTTGCAATTTCTTTAGTTCAGCAATGGGGTCATCACTGTGTTCACCAAAACATTCCAATAACAGACCCTTATAAGAACACCAGTCAGAATCATACCTCTGTATGCATCAGACTGAATGAAAGATTGGTGCCCACTTGCTGCTTGATCGTCTAAGTGAGTGGATGCTAGATTCACTTTGCTATCTTCAGGAGTCCTGTTTCTTCCTAGATTCTTGAATTGCTGCTGAGTCGCGGACGAAGGATCAATCTGACGCACAGAAATTTGCTCAATCGAAGTTGGATTAGCCGGTAAAGATTTGATCGCAGCAAACAATGATGCCAATCCCTCCTTGAACTCTAAATCCAGTTTTAGCATCCGTGTTTCCAACTCGTCGAACTTAGAAGCCACAACGTCCTCTGCTTCACGCATTACCCCTTCTTTCAGCATCGCTTGTGCCCTAGTTTCCGCCATGGCTGCAGGTCGATGGCTCTGATACCTTTAATACAGAAATTCTGTACTAATCCAGGAAATGCTGATAAACTTGAGCTAATATTCACAAATGGAACAACAACTCAACAATCTTATCTGATGATCGATTGAATGAAGAAACATGATCAACAAAATAAGCTTGAATGGACAATTTGATAGACTTTGAGAGATGAGAAAGACATTGAGAGAGAATTGAGGATTTGTATTTCTTGAATGACCATTACAGATTCGCTCACAACTATATAAAGCCCATACTCTCAATAAAATTGAAATGATTACAAGATTATGACACGTGGCTACACGTGTGCCTTTAGATCAACTTTTGTTACAATTGCTGATTTACTGTAACACTAGTTTTATGGGTCGATCGCCTTTTGGGGGCGGTGGTGGTGGCGGACGGCGCTAGGGTTGTAAAGGGTTTGGGGGAAGGTTGGTACTTGGTATGCGCGTGAGGCGCATTTTTCAGAAGGGCTCATTGGGTTTCCGAAAATCCCGGTCTACCTGTTCCATATGCATACTTTTATGATTCTTTAATAAAAAAGTAAATTAAATTATTCAGTTAACTTGTGCATACAAACTAGTTCTAGAATGTATAATAGAGTAGAATTTTTTTACATTCGACATCGGTGGTTTCCTTTCTACATTTACCCCCTCGTCCACTGGACCGGTTTGGGAGGAAGGAGCCCAGCCCTATCTTCTGCTGTTCTCCTCACTTCTCTTATCCTGTGTGTTTGGGCGGAATTTTCCATCTCCATTTCCGTTCTTATCTTCCAAATACTGTAAGTTCTTGCCTTTCTCTTTCTGCAATTTCTGTTTGGGCGTCCGGAAATACCATTGCTTCTTAGCTTTTCCCCCCATTTTGTTTTACGCTGTAACACATGGGCATGTTGCTGTGTTCGACGAAAGGACGATATGGGATTCCTTTAGATTTAAGCATTTGAACTACTTAGGTTTGTGGCATCCCCTTAAATTTGCTGTTAAGATGAGCTTGAAATGGAAAATCATGCTCTACTTTCTAGTTCCTACATTGTCTATTTGCTATGCACGGAATTGAGCTTCAAAGCAAACAAGTCATGGAAATTCTCGCTTGTCTGAAAGACAGGGATGACATTTACAAGCATTAGTATCGAAATCAAAATATAGGGTGAATGTTGATTACAAATCTCCCTAAATGCAATATGATAATTGGTGAATTATGTATTTATGCCCCGTTGTAACCTGTCTATTGCTCCTTGGGTAGTTAATTTTGCAGTGCTCTTTAATTTGCTGCTGAAATGGCATATGGTGCTACCACCTGCTCTTCATCTGCAACATGGAGCATGGCACATCTAAGATCAGCTCTGCCATCAATCCCTTCCCAACAACGTACTCCAGTAGCTGCTCGCTCAAGCTTCTTCCCTTCCTTGCTGCCTCGCCTTAGACTTACTCCATCCGCTTCCAAGAAACTTATTCCACAGGCCACGGGCTTTGCTTCCCTCTTTCTTACACCACTTGGTATGCATGCTTTTGTGGATTATGCTTCCCTGATTCTCTGCGGCTATGATTTTATTGCGATTATTAGACTAGGACTTGTCTTGGGCGCATCCTCATGCTCATTGGCTTTTATACACTGCCTTTGAGATGGATTTAGTCCCTATATCAATTTTGGTGCATTCTAACTAAATTCAGTTACTATTGTCACATAGCTGAATTTCAGTTTTTCTTGGGTCTATTGGGCGTACCTCCTTTCCCTTGGGCAGGGGTACCCCCATCTTGACCCCCCAGATTCCACTGTAGCAGAGCCTCACTGGGTTAATGATGATGATGACTTGTCAGAGAAAATATCTGTAGCATCTAAGAGTTCATTCGTTATACAGACTCCTCCTTGGTCATCCCTAGTTGTGAACATACATCATTTTTAGGGATTTCTCCTTATAACAGAACTATTTGGGATTTCCCACTTGAATTCGAGTATGATGTCTGTCTGGTGCATGTGCCTTATAATCAAGAATATAATGTTCACAAAGATAGTTCTATTCTTGACTTATTATGGTGGCGATGCTCAGCAAAATTAGGTGGTTGATCTATGCTGAGGCTCACCATATGGATTTCTTATTATTACTATCCAACTCTGGTCAGTGACTGTGTTGGCCTTCCTTGCTGAAGTAGTTTGAACAGAATGTTAATTTAGTTCAAGTGTTTTGTTTTTCGAAACGAGGATACAATAGTGCCGTGGCTTGAGGAATGAATATGATTTACATGCTAAGGAAAAATAGCAATTGTAAGTTCCTTTTTGGATCAAAATTAAAGAAAGAGGTTCAAAATATGTTTGTGTAGTAGGCTTAAAAATATACATTTGGTGGGAAATGCAAAAGCAATTTGTTGCCCTTGCTTTGTTGACTGCAGGGTACAACAGGTTCGAGAACAACTTGATAGGCGTTAGCAACGGGAGCAAGTTCTTTGCAATGAGGCACGGTAGGAAAGTGCCAAAGCTGAACCGTCCTCCGGACCAGCGAAAAGCTCTACTACGAGGCCTCACGACTCAGCTCCTCAAATACGGGAGAATCAAGACGACGAGAGCAAGAGCGAGCGCCTTGAGAAAGTACATTGACAAAATGATAACCCTAGCCAAGGACGGGTCCCTTCACAAGAGGAGGCAGGCCCTCGGTTTCATATATGAAAAGCAGATCGTGCATGCCTTGTTTGCTGAGGTCCAAGATAGGTACGGGGACAGAGATGGAGGCTACACAAGAGTCATCAGGACCCTTCCTAGACGAGGCGACAACGCCCCCATGGCCTACATAGAGCTCGTCTAAATTAACGACCCACTCAAATCGGAAATCAGTTAATGATCCAGACGTAGATGGTTTTGAAACTGCCCTTAAGTTCCTGTGATTTTTTGTAGCAAAAGCTTGCATACTTGCCATGTCTTTACCCTTTTTTCTTATCAAATGCAAGTTTTCTTTCTCAATAAGAGCAATTTACTGGCTAGATATAAGTTATCTCCCTGATGCATGATAAAAATATACAAAATCTTATATCAACTCTACTTGCATTGGACATTGTTTGAAGTGAAGCAACAATTGCAATTATAAATCATTGAATGCCCTTTGTCCTTGAACCAATACTAAATGGCCAAGGAACTGTAAATGCCTACCTAATTTAAGGTTTAAATGCAAATCTTAAGATTGAGCAACTAATTAGCGTAGATGTCTTTTTGTGAGCTTCATTTGATAACCTATTCTCACCAAGCAGCGTCCAAATGATTCCATGCAATACCTAACAAGTCAACCCTTTAAATTTGAACTATCAATTTTGAGATGGGTCTAGAAGTTTAGTTGAATTATGGAGGAATACCCACCACCGCACTGCTGGTTTGCAGTGCCATTCTTGGCTTATAAACAAGTAAAAAAAAATGGGTGGTTTGTTTGTTTGTTTGAAAGCTATTTCCCACCCATTCTTGACAGTTGACAATGCCATTCCTAGCCTTTGTTGATATACTTTCTATCTATGTGAACAATTTTGCGCACACTTTTTTTGGTGGGGAATGCTGCTTGGCTGGTGGTCTTAGTCTCTTAGATGTAAAGTCATTTTTTCACATATATGCTAACGCAGAACTTTGCAAACGGCATTCGTGGTAACATGGTTTCATTTAATTTCCATTATATTACACATATACATGGTTACATGGGTATCATTAGAACCTAATATGTACTATATATATGTTTATCACAGGCGACACGGTCGTTTCATTTATACGATGGAAATGGTAATGAAACCCTTTTGACCGATGAGTATACGTCCTAATCACTCTGAACATATGAATTTTCTTGTAAGCAATGAAGAATAGGAGTATTTGCTTAAACCATTTCTTTTCAAGGAATTACGTAGGTTTTAAGGATGATTATTGATTACTCAGTCAGTCTAGTATATATTAATTTTTATACATGCACTCAAAAAAAAAGTACCCTAACACGGTGTATAAAGCAAACCACATATCTTCACGAATTTTTTTGTCACTTATTTCCTATTTTTTGTATGTAAGAATTAGGAGGTTCTCATTATGGAGGACGATCTAGTTAGAGCATCCAAACGGATGAGAGCTTGAAGTTCTGGATGAATCTGGATATGAGGGTTAGGAAGTGAGTTACCCAGTTTTACAATTTTATCAGCCACTGCATTACAACCTCGAATCACATCCGAGATTCGAACAGTCTCAAACCATTGAAGCGAAACAAGAATATCTGCAATTATTATTTCAATTTTCCAGGGACATGTTCCGAGTCCTTTTATTGCATTTATGACAGTTATGTTGTCACCTTCGATTTCGATTTTTTGTAACTGTTTTGGACAAAAATTTGACAATCAAACTCTTTCCCTAGATTGGGGCACGATCGAATTGAAAGGCAAGGGATCACTCAAGAAATAGTTGGATTGATGAAATCTAGATTACAAGAGTTCTCTCTCAGAGAGTTTTCTGTTACATATGCGTGTGTTCGGATGGAATGTCCCCTTTTTTTTATCTCTTTCTAGCCTATATCTTTATTAAGTTAACCGCCATATCCCACGTTCTACACGTTTCTAGGATATGCTCCTAACCGTTTCTCATTTTGCATACATATCGGAACAATTAACTATCGCTTGTGGTTGCCCGCGCGTGCTTATCTCTTTCTATTGACCGCAGCTTTCTTGCTTCCCTTGTGACTGATGACTTCATCTATCTCCTTGATCTTTCTTTCATCCTGCATTTCTCGTGATTCATAGCCCGATCTTTGGGCCGTCTATGTCGGATGGGCCTGGTGGTTTTTGGGTCTAACAATACCCCCAAATTCTGATCAAAATTCATGAGCGGGAGTTTGATCAAATATGCCGCTCTCTTCGTACTCGATGCGCAACACGTGGCTTCACCCGATCCATCCGATTGTCTACTGGAAGGGCGAATGTCCTATCGCTGCAGCCTATAATAACGCTGGCTTGCAGATTCTTCGTGAAACGTGCCTAATCGATTTTCTCTCCTTTCCCTTTTATTTTACTTTCGCCTCTCCCTGTTCCCGAACTTTCGTCACCTTTTTCGCCATGGCTAGGGAAAAGAACGCTGTCATTCCAGGTTTCGAGTCGTCACACTCCCTTGAACCCCACAATTGCCATCCATGCTCCATGACTTTCCAAGAAGTGGAGAAAATAGTTAAGAACCATGGTTTTCCCCCCGAGACCAACTTCTATTGTCCAACACAAGAGGCGGTCGACTGGGTGAAAGAGGGATGTGTTTGCTTTTTGGAGTACCCCTTCACTCTGGGAGCTCTCTTTCCTTTCTCAACCCTGATCTTAAGCTTCGTACTAACTCTCAAGGTACCTCCAGCGCAATTGATGCCTGCTACTTGGAAAATCTTATTCCAAATAAGCAAGATTTGTGCCGAGAAGAAGATTGACTTCACCATATCCGATCTCTTGTTTGCGTACCGGGTCGGCCCTCTCAGAGCCGGACGCTTCACACCCATGCCAAGGATGCCAAAAACCCGTTGATTCCCAAATCTAAGGTGAACGACAAAGACTGGGCCTCCCGTTTCTTTTTTTTGTCGAGAAGTCGACTCTAGGCCCTGTATATCAAGGAGCTTTCTCCGACACTTGGAAATCCAAACGCAAGTATCCATTTCTTTTGTTTTGCATGTCGCTGATGATGACTTTCTTCTTTCTATTGCTTGATATCGTTCTGGTTGTTGGGTACATGTAGTTCCACCAGGGTTGGATGCTGATGTCCTAGAATCTGAGGCATGTAGAAAAATCTTCGCTCTACTCGAGGGACGACGAACGTATCGGAAACCGATGGAGTCGGTGCCGGAGGATGAATTCAACAACAAATCAACGGCGCTACCGGGGGATATATCTGTTGAAGATGACAACACAAAGTCGGGAGACTCTGAGAAGACAGTCGAAGATGACATTCCCGCATCTGTCGTGGCTCCTAAGGTGGTTGTGAAATCCTCAGTCAAACCTCTAGGTATGCCGTTTGAGCTTTCTCTTATACAATGTTTCTTTTACTATTACCGTCAGCGGTGTGACTTCCCTTTTCTTTTAACCCTTATGGAAACTCCAACTTCGTTAGGTCGAAGCTTTTCTACAGCAGCCATGATCCAACGAAAGCTGAGGTCGAGCGATAAGCGGCCGCCTATAGATTCGAGGTGAAGACCGAGGTTACTGCCAACTTGACCCCCTCCAAGAGGTCATCGCCTGAAGTGACCGAAGTAGTTGATCTTAAGAGCAAGCTTCCACAAGACCTATGGCAGAAACTCCGCGATACTCATGGCCCTAAGAAGATTCACCTCGACACTCCTACTCCTTCCCTGGTGCGGGACGCGAGTTTGGCAGTCTGGAAGGTAATCCACGTAACTCTGGGTGCCCCTTCCTGTTTTTTTTGATGTATGGCTGTTGTCTGGCCCACATTCGTAGGCCCTACAGAGCGCGCTATGAGTGGCTGACGTCGTGGAAAGAGACGAGAGGGCTATGGGAGCACGTAGATTACAGTGGGACCTCGAGAGGAGCGCGTTGCAAAGAGGCATGGCTGCTGCGGTTGAGCGCCAGAAGAACGATGCCAAGGAGGTCGCTAGATTGATCGAGGCAGTCAAACGTCTTTCAGACCAGACAATCTATGAGAGATCTAAGATTGCCGAGTTGGAGGCTACCAATCATAGAATTCTCAAGGAGGCAAATAAGATCGGTACCTATTTCTCAATGATGTCTCGGGTGGAGACAATCAAGCAGTTCGCGGCGAGTCAACATTTGAGTTGGGAATTGGACGCGAAGATCGCGACCTTCAACGAGTGTTATCCTCCCGACAAGCCGGCCCCTGGCGATGATGGGTCTCCCGGATGAGGAGATGACAGGTCTTGATGCTGATGAAGGTGTTGATAACCGCGGAGCGCATGCCGGAGCTGCAACTGGGGTGGACGAAGAATTGAACAATCTCCAGCCGATTGGAATGGAACGGTCCGAGGAAGCGGCCAGAAAGGATGAAGACTAGGGTCGTGCGCCCGTGTAATCTCTTTGGATGTTTGAACAAGATATTTTGCTTGACTCTCCTCCGTTTTTTTTGTGAATGATGTGGCCAGGTTTTGGGCCGTAAACAATTTTACCCTACCCCTTGATCATCGTCTCGTTGGGTCGGGTTTTAAATCGGTTTGTTCGCATGCATGTGTGGTATTTCTTGCGTATTTTGCTTGGTTGTGTCCTTTCCTTGTGTGCAGGTGTTCTGGGACGATGAAGTGCTTCTGATTGAAGGCTTTTAGAAGATGACCCTTGCGGAAGTCATTCGTTGTTGGTGGCAGCTGCGCTTACTGAAGGGTGTTTCTAGGCGAATGACGGGTGTCGCGTCGAAGCGTGCGCTCGAGATGCTCTGTCGATCGATGACGTCTTTGGTCTAGGGTTTATTACCTCTACTGCACTTAAATGATGTACTCTATATGATAATGATGTGAAATAAATACGCTTGATTTTCTACTCTTATTTATGAAAGAAAAGAAATAGCGAACGAGCAAGTAACAATACAAGCAGATGTCATTCATTAGATAAAACACCGAAACATGGAAATCACACAACAAGTAGTTTTCACATAGTCAAGTTGATCACAAGCAAACTACAAAAAGGATGAACTAGACTGAAAACAAACTTAACAACTAAGGATAGATGACCTCGAACCTCTTGCGTATCACGTGCGGAGGCTTTCTGTTAGAAGTGTCCAAGAATTTTGCATTCCGAGGAAGGAAGACTTCTTTTAGAAGTGATACTTCTTTAGGTGTATCGCGTTCCAACTCCGTGGGACAACATCACCGTCTTTGGATTCGAGCTGGTATGCACCTTGACCAATGATTCTGGTTATCTTGTAGGACCCTTCCCATGCTGGAGTTAGCTTGCCTGACTTGGTCTCATGGGTGTTTTGAAAGACTTTTCGTAGTACCCAGTCGCCAACTCGGAAAGTCTGAATCCTGACATTTTGGTTATAGCTTCGGACGACCTGTTGCTGGTGTCTAGCTAGGCGTAATCGGGCCTGGTCACGAAGCTCATCGGAAGTATCCAGATCGGTCGACAACTCCAGACGATTCTGTTCCTCAGTCAAGAAACTGGCGCGGGCTTTGGGGATGAGAATCTCGGCAGGAATGACCGCTTCACACCCATGTGTCAAGGAGAAGGGAGACTGGCCGGTTGCTACCTTGGGCATTGTTCTATCGGCCCATAGGACGTACGGTAGCTCATCGACCCAGTTTCCTTTAGCTTTCGCGAGTCGCTTCACCAGGTTGTTCACAATCCCCTTATTGCTAGCTTCAGCTTGCCCATTAGACTAGGGGTAGCGAGGTGTGGAAGTGACTAAATTGATGTTACAACGACTACACAAGTCTTTGGTCCTCTGACTTATAAACTGTGACCCATTGTCACACACGATCTCCGAAGGCATGCCGAAGCGACAGAGAATATTTCTAAAGATAAAGGAAATCACCTGTTTATCCTTGATTTCTCGGTAAGCTTCGGCTTCAATCCATTTGGAGAAGTACTTGACTTCTTTAATCTTTCCATTTTCCTTAGGTACAACGACTACAGTAGCCAACCATTCTGGGTACTTGACTTCTTTAATCTTTCCAGTCACCATCAGATTTCCTACTTCTTCGTCCACTATCTTGTTTCTTTCAGCGACGAATTTCCTTCGTTTCTGTTTCACCGGTGGGTGACTGGGATCCACGTTCAGCTTGTGTCTGATGATCTCCGTATCGATTCCCACCATGTCCTCGTGGGACCATGCAAAGCATTCTATGTTTTACTTAAGAAGTCTACCAACTCATTTCTCATGGGTAACTCCAAATCTCTTCCAATCTTTACGGACCAATTAAGGTCTGATTGGTCTAGGACCACTTCTTCTACCTGTTCGTCTCTCTTTTCTTTTTCTTTTGGGACGGTAGAATCAGTGGCTTCCTTTAATTGCTATTCGACTTCTGATTGGCGGTTTGTTTTAGAGCCGACTTGTAACACTCTTTTGACGTTCTTTGGTCTGCTCGGATCTCTTGAACCCCCAAGGCGTCGGGAATTTTATTATCTGGTGGTAGGTGGAGGGAACGACCCTCATGTCATGGAGCCACGGTCTCCCCATTATCAAGTTATAGCAAGAAGGACATTCCATGACAGAGTACCTAACTTGGATGTTCACGCCCTTTGCATACGTGGGAAGGATGATGTCTCCTACCATGTGCTTCACTTCTCCGTTGAATCCCACAAGCGCGGTCGGGTTCTTCTCCATGTCCTTTTCGCTCAACCCCATCTCTTTTAGTGCTCCTAGTTTCATGAGGTTAGTCGAACTTCCGGTGTCAATAAGAACCTGTTTGACCAGGACGTTCCCTATCGAGAGAGAGATAACGAGTCCGTCATGATGAGGTCCCTCATGACCATTGACATCATCCTCATCAAAGTGTATCACAAGATTGAGGACGTATCTCTTCATCGGCATGGGACGATGGAAAGCATTTTCTCGTGCGTTCCTCTTGGCTGTTGAGTACGTGAGGCCGCACACGCTTGATCCCCCGGTGATCACGTTTACAACCTTGGCAGGTACTGGCGACGTAGGCCTTCCCGCGCATGAAGCTTCTACCACATCTGGGGGACTTGCGCATTGGGTGCTACCTCTGTTATCCTTCCTCGAGATACGAGGTAGGATATCTCTCTTCTCAGTGCTACGCACTCTTTAGTTACGTGACCGTTGTCGTCATGGAAATCGCACCATTTGCTCATATCCTTGTTCGGGTAGGGTTTCTCGTTTCTCTTTGGCCATCTGATGCCATGTATCGTTAAGGCTATATTTTTCACGAGTTCTTCGGGGGATATACCCAGGTTAAACTCATCATACTTAGGTGGCAATGGCTTGAAAGGTCTAGCCTCAGCGATCTTCACTTTCACCGTGTCGGGGTGGGGACGCCGATATAGTTGATTGCGGCGTTCCCGACGGTGATCTGGCGTCGCTTTCTTCTCTACCCTTTCCCAGACGCTTACATGCTTCCTCATCTTCAGATCTTCCTTGAGTCTGATTTGGGCTAGAGCCTTGGTTTGAACGTCTTTGAAACTGTGGCACAGGTGCCTGGTGAGTTCTTTGTAAAGATCTCCGTCTTGGTTAACCCCCTGACGGAAGGCTTCCATAGAAGTCGGCACGTCACAGTGCGGGATCGAAATCTTCTCTCGGTTGAATCGGTCCAGGTATTCTCGGGTGGATTCGTTTGGCTTCTAGATAACCCGGTACAAATCGCTAGATTGCTTTTCGAACCTCCGACTGCTAGCGAATTGGACTTTGAAGGAATCCATCAACTCGACAAAGGAACGAATACTTCCTCGAGGGAGGTTAACGAACCACTTCAAAGCCGGCCTTGCGAGAGATGCTCCAAAACCCTTGCACATCAGTGCTTCACGACAATGGTATGGGATGGCACTGGTCATCATCTTTTACTTGAATATAGCTACGTGCTCGTCAGGGTCTCCCGTGCTGTCATAGGGGCTCATGCTGGGTACCGAGAACTTCTTCGGTATCTCGACCTGGTGATGTGCGGGGCGAAGGGTGACTCGTCATAACCATCAACTGCCTCTTTCTCTATGGGCCGAGGGACTCTGGGTATCTTCGCCAGTTGGTCAGTGAACATCTTGAACTGGTTTCGGACTATGTTTTCTAGGTCTCGGGGACGGCGCGGCGGTCCCAATCCTCTTCATCATCCATGATGTCATCCTCAAAACGTCGAGGGATAACATCTCGCGCCGATCGAAGGCGGATGGGTGCTCTCCCCTACTCACCGGTATGGTTACCTTGCGTGGGGGTGAAAGACGGTACCCAGGGACGGTTGCTGGTGGGGTAACGAACTCCGTACTGGGGGATCTCTCATGTCGACTGGTAGGGTTTCTAGAAGAGCCTTCTCCCCCACTAGTTCGGACTCGATCCGTTGTTTGGGCGCGTGGGCCGACGGAAGACACAGATCAGAGTTGAGAGCGCAGACCTTCGTTATCGGCAGTTAGTTGTTCGATGCTAGTTTTGTGCTTCTCGTTGCAAGCACGTTTGTCCGTTAGTTCCTTCTCGAGGGCTTGAAGGCTTTGGGCGAAATCAAATAGTTCGAGGCGGAGCGCGACCGATGCGTCCTGGCGTGCGCCTCCGTCACCCCCGACGTCTTGCTCTCGATTACCCTCCTCGGGATTGCTCATGGTGACTTTTTGAACTTCTTCCGATATGGAAAGGCGAACCTTTTTCAATCGTAGGGGCCCCACGGTGGGCGCCAAATTGTTTTGGACAAAAATTTGACAATCAAAGTCTTGCCCTAGATTGGGGCACGATCGAATTGAAAGGCAAGGGATCACTCAAGAAATAGTCGGATTGATGAAATCTAGATTACAAGAGTACTCTCTTAGAGAGTTTTCTATTACATATGCGTGTGTTCGAATGGAATGTCCCCTTTTTTCTCTCTTTCTAGCCTATATCTTTATTAAGTTAACCTCCATATCCCACATTGTACACGTTCCTAGGATATGCTCCTAACCGTCTGCCACTTTGCATACATATCGGAGCAATTAACTATCGCTAGCGGTTGCCCGCGCGTGCTTATCTCTTTCTATTGACCGCAACTTTCTTGCTTCTCTTGTGACTGATGACTTCATCTATCTCCTTGATCTTTCTTTCATCCTGCATTTCTCGTGATTCGTATCCCGATCTTTGGGCTATCTATGTCGGATGGGCCTGGTGGTTTTTGGGCTTAACAGTAACCCCAATTGTCTTACTTTTTTTAATTCCAGTTCGAAGGTTAGCGTTTCTTCTTGTAACACTAAAATATAGCCATATTTGGCAGCTTCCATATCCATGACTCGTGTGTTGTGGTCTCTAATTACATCTAGTAGATGCACTATTGTTTGTGTACTTAGACCCATCAAAATTAATCTTATACACATCTTGTAGAGGCCTTTTCCAACTCTTTTGTTTTACCGCCCTTTTGTTCTTAGATATTTCCCTTTCATTATCTTCTTCCATATCTTCATCCCAACACTTGGTTTTCTCCCAACTGGTTAGTTGATGTCTAATATATTGCGTTAGATCGGGTATAAAGTCATTAGGAGTTTGCTGAAAACTAATTTGTTTCTTCGGTTCCATATACACCACCAAATAGTGATTAATTCAAGGAATTCCTCTGGCTCGAAATTGTTGCCTTAGCTCACTTGTTTCTATTTATTATATCACTTGTTTCGCTATCTTCACCAAATTAAAAATATAACAAAAAATTCATCTTTATTTTTTTACCCAAAGTTGCATCAACCTCCTTTAAAAAAAAAACACTCAAATATATTTCCCTTAACTACCCAATATATATTTTGCTAGCTTATTATCTTTATTTGAAAATAATTCTATCAAAAATTGAATAAAACTATTTTAATTTTCTATTATTAATGTAAAAGTCTACAAAGCCTACAAACATTTGTTGAGCCAGAGAGGGAGGCGAGGTTGGCTGAGGTCAAGGCAACAAAGACGGTAGCCAAGAGAGCAGTGGCAACCTCTAAAGAGAAAGCGCTCGAGGGATTATATAGGGCTTTGGATGAAAAGGGGGGAGAACGAGAATTGTACAGGTTGGAAAAAGCAAGGGAAAGAAAGAGCAGAGACTTAGACATGGATCGATGTATCAAAGATGAGGACGGACAGGTGCTAGTTGATGACGTATAGATCAGACACCGGTGGGAGAGGTACTTCATGGCCTTCTGAATGGGGGCTCTGAGATGGAGGAAAGTAGACATGACTTAGCGACCGAGAAAGCGGAGAGAACCCCATTTGCTTTTACAAACGCTTCTTGAGGGAGGAAATAAAAGGGGTGGGCAGTGGGGCCAGATGAAATCCCGGTGGAGGTTTGGAAGTACATGGGAGAGAGAGACCTGGTTAGAAACGCTTTTTAATGTCATCTTAGGACGACCACGATGCCGGATGAGTGGAGGCTTAGTAAGTTGATCCCGATATATAAGAAAAAAGGAGATGTGCATCAGTGTAACAACTACATGGGTATCAAACTGCTTAGACATACGATGAATGTTTGGGAGAAGGCTATCGAGATGAGGTTGAGGAGGCTAGTCAAAGTGTCAGAGAATCAGTTCGGTTTTATGCCCGGGAGGTCTTCTATTGTAACACCCCCTTACTTACCCTGGAGGTATTACCGCTAGTAACCCCGATTAGGACTAAACTAGAGTTATCCAAGGCTTTAACCTGATAGAACATACTAGAACAAGGTAAAAGAAACCATTTAAAACCTAACAAAATTAAGTTAAATATTACAACAGAAAAACAAGTAAAAGGTCTTATACAAACCTTAACTTAAACAGAATAAATAAATAGAACAACCTTCTATTTGAACAAACTCTTTAAAAAGCTTTCCGTAGGTTCTTAACTTCTTTCTCACTTCGCTTTGCAGCAACTTAACCAAGAACTTCACTCAAGTATAGCCATTGGAAACCTCTCTTCAACTTCTGGAGCTTCAAACCTCTGAATCC
The DNA here is from genome assembly GCA_964016875.1 of Fallopia convolvulus. Classification (NCBI taxonomy): domain Eukaryota; kingdom Viridiplantae; phylum Streptophyta; class Magnoliopsida; order Caryophyllales; family Polygonaceae; genus Fallopia; species Fallopia convolvulus. Next base: position 38,143,564 of record OZ024718.1, on the reverse strand, counting down.
GCCTCTTGAATCAACTTCCAAGAAGAACCTGATGTGTCGTATAGCAACGGTGGACACCAGCCGACCATATAAAAGAAAAGAAGATGGACGGGTTAGTCTAATGAAAGACTAAGCAAGCGGAGAAACTAACTTGGTTCTTATGGTTGTAACTAAACATATTGGCATCAAAATCCGGTTAGACTCGGATTATGATCCAACAGTTAGCAGTCTTATAGAGAATAAGAAGGAGACTTGCATATTCAAGAGAGAGAACACCACCACTTGTGGTTCCTTGAAGAAGCATAAACGATTAATGGAAACTTATACTAACCACACAACATTCACCATCGTCTTCAACGACTAAACAACTTAACTTAATCAAAGTTTGATTAAGAATCATTCTTAATCAGGAGCAAGAATGGTTATCACAAGAACTAACCATTCAGTTATCTTAACATGCCTATCGCACTCTCTTTACTTCATAACTTTAACATTACCCATTCATTGTAATAACTTTTAATTGACCCAAACTACTGTCGATAAATTCCTTGTAACTGATGTCGTCAGGGTGAGAGGGCATATTTCATCCGTGACCACTTGACCCACATCAGTTCATTTTGCACTTAGTTAGAGTGCACCATTGTTCTCCTTCAACGTGAAGCGAGACATGAGTCATGACTCCAATATTGGGATCCGCTAGCAAGCTATGCCCTCAATACAAACTTTGTTATAAAGAGGTCATTGGAGACTCGGCTCCTACCCCTGAACTAACTTATTTTACAACAGTGTTTCAGCATAGGACCACTAAAGAGATGTTTTGGAGTCTAAACTCCCATCTCTAACTATTTTACTTCACAACAATGTCTCAGCATGAGACAACTAAACATACAAGATCCCATAACGGTCCTAAGTTCAGTTCTAGCGCAAAAACTGAAATAACGACATAATCGTTATTTCTAACAAAATAACAACCTATCAAACTTTATTCAACACACAAATTATTCCCCACATGAAGATCAAATGGAATTCAATTCCTCATTTAATAACCATAAAGCAAGAGAAATCCGTCCACTTTCCTTAGAAGGCGTGCTCAACGTCCTTAGCAATTCAACAATAATCTTTATCACCCTTTTGTCAAATATAACGAAAGATTTCTCAACAACGAGCTCATGGATAAACTTCTTAGTTGTGTACTCAACTCCTACAATTTCCTAATCGATAAACGATTTGATTTCCGAATATCGATTTATAATTAATCCTTAGTTATCATGCTTTAAGGAGCCATCTTGGAGAAATTATAACTAATTATAACTAATTAGGATATCACCAACAATTTTCTAGGATTTAATTTCTAACAAATATTTGATTAAGCGTTAAAACGGACAAAGAGGTTAAAAGGATATCTGTGAAAAATTCAAAAATATCCTTAAAAACCACAGTTATTACATTAGTACCCCCTTAAAATTGTTTCGTCCTCGAAAGTAAGGAAAACTCGGATCATAAGGAAAGATAGCACAAGCACACACACACAACCACTACAAACCTATACAGAAGTTTGTAGTACCCCCTTAAAAAACATGCTGTTACTTCTGCACAAAGTACAAAACAACCATTGCTTAATTACCAAACTTCTTCTTTACAACGCTCATTAACTTTGGAAAATGGCTCAACATTTCCTGTCTAGTTTCTCAAGTCTTTTCTTCACCTCCATTTTTAGGCCAAGGTAACCTAACCAAAGGTATTTTTCTTATTCACGATTCAAACTGGCCTTTCTTCATAGGTGTCATTTGATTGAATATCCACATCATTATTGTGGAGTATATGAGATGTATCAAACGCATACCATCTTAGAACAAACACAAGGAAGACATTATGGATGCCAACCGATAAACAAGCTTACCAGTTCTTTCCAGTATCTCGAAAGATCCAACATAGCGAGCATTTATGTTGTCTCGCTTTCCCCAGCGGAATACGCCTTTCAAGGCGGATACCAGAACAAAAACGTTGTTCTTTACAATGAACTTAACATGCTCTCGCTTTAGCACAACACACAATTGTTGTCGCTTTTAAGCAGTTAGCACCCTTGAACGTGTTAGTGCCATATCAGTTGTTGTTCTCTTGCCCAAGTCTGGCCCATGAAGAACCTTGTCAGCATTGTCATTCCAACAAATTGACAACCAACACTTCCAGCCTTACCAAGCCTCAAAAAGAGTCATTTTCTTTATCGTGAAATCAAAATTCTTGTATGTGAATTCACTCAAACTCAAACTACCATTCCACCTCGTGTGGAATCCAGCATACATGTCCTCAGGAGTTTGAATTTGTTTCTTTGCATTGTTCATCACTTTGATGAAGGAAGCCAGCACTAAAATTCAATTCACTCCATAAAGCTTGATGTCGCTCCTTTCAAAACATTGTCATGAACCATCCATCTCAATCAGAGATAATAGTCTTTGGAGTTTTAAGAAGATGAAAAACTTCATGCCTGAACACCTCAACTAACTTCTGTACTCTTTAAGTCATCTTAAATGCATTTAAAAAGAACACTCTAGGTGAGTTTATTAACAACCTCCATGTTGCATCCTTCTTTCATTAAGTCTTGAACGACTAATGAAAAGAATCCATTGTAACATCTTCCCATTTCTATCCTGAAACAAGAAGAGATTATAACATTATATCTGGTCTTCTATGCTCAATCAGAACTCCCAGACAAACCAAACATGTCAAAACGAACTCGGTGACATTTCGCTTCATGTCAGTCCATCAAAAGTTTTATCTTACATCCTTATGCATTTACTTGTTCCAGGATGAACTAAGTAAGCAATAAATATGCTTCCTTTGAATTAAGCTTTCAAAGCTCATCAACAACAAATACACATGAACAGTTTCACAACCAAGCAATCCATAATCTTGAATAACAAATCCCGGTGTCTTTCCTTCTTGATTTTCTCCATTGATCTTAAACAATATTACTTTCCCATACTACTTTTCCTTGATCTGGTCAACAAATTTTGAATAAAATCTTAGGGTATTTACACAACCTTGTTGTCATCCAAACTAAACCTTTAGTCCTTCTCAAATTATTTTCTTTACAAGGATTACTTAAAATTCTTACTCAATTTCCTTTCTTGGGATAAAATCTCAGTGTTACTTTATCCAAGAACGTGAGATTTATCTAGAACATGACAAGGTAATAATCTATTTTGTCAATCCGTTACATCCTTTTCTCAACAAAACTCAGCTTGGGCATACTGACATCCAAAAGTAGTTATCTTACTCAACTACTTCAAACTAAACTCTTACGCATTACTATACCAACATATTGGACAATAATACCTTTAATCCAATAATTTCCAACAAAATTGTCTCCATTGACAATTTTCAGTCTTTTTCATCAAAGAACTATTTAGACTTTACTTAACATTCTGACTTGTTGAGCAACAAAATTCTCAAGATTAGATATAGCAATTGGCAATACTATTAAAGTAGTAGACAATGCCAATACTGAGTTAACTCAAAAGATTTTTACAAGGTAGCTGATATAGCAATTGCTATACAAGAAAACTCTCGTCTTTGAATCTCAATAACTTTACTTGGGGAAAACTTATATGATTACCAACTTATACTAGAAACCATTCTTTAAAACCCAAGGAATTATGTGATCTTATTCCACCATGTGATCAGGATGGGGAAATAAAATTAAACATAATCCTTTACTGCATTCTCATAGGAATAAGACATGTAATCTTGCCTTACCATGTGATCAAGATGGAAGACAAATTACATTCTTACTCACCACTATGAAAACCGTAAAAAAACACACTTACTCTCAAATCGTTTTAACAACTAGCATTGCCTTAAAAATTCATATCTGAATTTTTCTCAAAATCAAAGAAAATGAGTCTCAACGGAGCAAAGACAAACTAATTCGTTTCTAAACACATCTCCTCCATTTTGAAGTACAACACTTCTTTTCTTCTTCAAGGTAGTTCTTGGTGACGTATCTTGACCTTTTCTCACTTCCAACACACTATCATACTTTTCCGTACTCCATAGTATGAAGCAATCCTCATTTGATACAACTTGGTCATAACTCATCTTAACTTTACAAGTTCCAATAAAAAGGTTGATTACTTGAACTCATTTACTTGCAATCCTTACTAAAGAAAAGATTTCAACATCTTTATACTTATAACATAGATTCTCCTGAGATCATTCTCAACTTATATATCATCTTGACATACTGCATTTAAGATGAGGTATTAATGATTCCCCACCAGAAATCAAAACTTGAGTTCATCTATTCTCCAAAACCATGGATCTTCTGGAGCTTACTCGTCATCTCAACTCTTATATTCAAAGGTAAACAAACTTACCTTGTAACAATCCCAAAGTATTTACTACCTTTTTATCCTTACATAAGGAAATTCTTTCAATTTCCAATTCCTTGTCACATATGAAAGCACATGGCCCCATATAACCTTTTGAGATCCTTCCAAATTCTACCTTGGTTAAACAAACCAAAATCTTCTATTATTGTCTTCTCTTCTCACATAGATGTGCAAAGATGAAATATTCCTTTTTATTATCTTAATTCCAACCCACTTGGCAAGGGAAGAACTTATTGTTAGGAGATCACCTAATACTTAACAATTTCAACTGTACCACCTTAGGCATTGGATTTGACTAATATGCAATCTTCAGAACTCAACCATAGCTAAAATTACTTCCCAGGGTTATGGTCTAAACCTTATTGATCATAACATTGAATTATTGAGATTTTCCTCTCAACTATTTACAGAACACAGATAGTTATACCAATATCATTCTATGAGTAATTCTTTGAATCTTGAACCTCATTGTTTCTATCCTTGAAGAAACATAAGCCCATACCATTGACAACTTAGAAATGTCTTTAGCATTAATTCCCATACTGCTTGATTATACATCTCAAGTCTCATGTTCTTATCCTGAACTGGCATAATGCTACAAAATTCCAACAAAATAGCCTTCCGGGTTAAACACTTAAGTACCAAAAACTCATCCTAGTCAATCAACAATTGCACTAAGTGGTTAATTGAATATATACACATTACCGATGGACTTTTACTTGTTTAATCTATTTTAACCAATCCACCTTATCCATCACAACCTTGATGATTAACCACTTATACACAACTTTTACTGAACCAACATCCCTTCTTTCTTCCTTACCATAGTTACAAAAAATTCCTGTGTCGTTTCGGATTCTCAATCCCTTTCAACTTAAAGGATACAACACATATAGGAATCCGAGTTTGAATCGGATTAAAATTGAATTGCATTTCCATTAGATTATCAATTTACTTGATCCAACACTGAAGCACTTCAAAGCTCGTACTCTTACTTCCAAACAATAGAAAATATAGAATATCCAAGATTCTATACTATAGACTTACCAACACAAATTGTTGAAGAAAGTTTCCAAAGATAACCCTTTTGTTTTCAGTATTCTTATATCACCTCACCATCCACATTGAACTTTCATAAACACTCCAACCTTGTCAAGACCTTCCAATCTTAAGGCCAAAAGTAGAGATTCCAACTTCTACTTCCCTTGAAATTCAACTCCAAACTTAGAGTTTTTAAGAAAGTATTTTTTTTTCAGAAATTCATAATCATACAACGTCAATCTCAAAGAAACTTGACTTTAAAATTTCCTTTTTACAGACAATGCATTAACATACACATTTCAAACAAGGAAACTACCAATTCCTTTCACATAGCTTTAAATCATGATCTTATTAAACAAAATTCTTAACTTGGAATCTTTCATCATACGAGCTTAAAATAGGAAACCTTCAAAATAGAAAGTCTTTATGAAGTACAATACTTAACTTCAAAATCTCACAAGAAGTTTCCAAATAACATGAAAGAAACGACGAAGGTAAACTCAATTCAGACTCTCAAGAGAGAATAGGAATTCATTGAGAACTTGGTCTAGAACCGGGTCAACTTTAGGAATCTTCACCTAATCTTACCTTGGATCCTTCTCGGAATCCATTCCCATTTCTAGGGAATCAAATGTCCACTACAAAACCTTTTTTCTCAAAAGTCATTAGCAACTTATTCCTCTTTCTCTTTCTATCTCTTCTCGAGTCTGACTTCCAATCTCGACCACTTTTCATAAATGGTTCTAAGATAACATCAATATAGAATTTTCCATAATTCTATATGGAAGGATGAAAGTCTTAATCAAGACTTGGAACTTTTAGCTCTGATACCACTTCTTTAACACCCCCTTACTTACCCTGGAGGTATTACCGCCAGTAACCTTGATTACGACTAAACCAGAGTTACCCAAGGCTTTAACCTGATAGAAAATACTAGAACAAGGTAAAAGAAACCATTTAAAACCTAACAAAAGAAAAGAAGATGGACGGGTTAGTCTAATGAAATACTAAGCAAGTGGAGAAACTTACTTGGTTCTTATGGTGGTAACTAAACATATTGGCATCAAGATCCGATTAGACTCGGATTATGATCCAACAGTTAGCAGTCTTATAGAGAATAAGAAGGAGACTTGCATATTCAAGAGAGAGAACACCACCGATTGTGGTTCCTTTAAGAAGCATAAATGGTTAATGGAAACTTATACTAACCACACAACATTCACCATCGTCTTCAACGACTAAACAACTTAACTTAATCAAAGTTTGATTAAGAATCATTCTTAATCAGGAGCAAGAATGGTTATCACAAGAACTAACCATTCAGTTATCTTAACTTGCCTATCACTCTCTTTACTTCATGATTTTAACATTACACATTCATTGTAATAACTTTTAATCGACCCAAACTGCTGTCGATAAATTCCTTGTAACTGATGTCGTCAGGGTGAGAGGGTCTATTTCATCCGTGACCACTTGACCCACATCAGTTCATTTTGCACTTAGCTAGAGTGCACCATTTTCTTCCTTTAACATGAAGCGAGACATGAGTCATGACTCCAATATTGGGATCCGCTAGCAAGCTACGCCCCCCAGTACAAACTTTGTTATAAAGAGGTCATTGGAGACTCGGCTCCTACCCCTAAACTAACTTATTTTACAACAATGTTTCAGCATAGGACCACTAAAGAGATGTTTTGGAGTCTAAACTCCCATCTCTAACTATTTTACTTCACAACAATGTCTCAGCATGAGACAGCTAAACATACAAGATCCCATAACGGTCCTAAGTTCAGTTCTAGCGCAAAAACTGAAATAACGACATAACCGTTATTTCTAACAAAATAACAACCTATCAAACTTTATTCAACACACAAATTATTCCTCACATGAAGATCAAATGGAATTCAATTCCTCATTTAATAACCATAAAGCAAGAGAGATCCGTCCACTTGCCTTAGAAGGCGTGCTCAACGTCGTTAGCAATTCAACAGTAATCTTTATCACCCTTCTGTCAAATATAACAAAAGATTTCTCAACAACAAGCTTAGGGATACACTTCTTAGTTGTGTACTCAACTCCTACAACTTCCTAATCCATAAACGATTTGATTTCCGAATATCGATTTATAATTAATCCTTAGTTATCATGCTTTAAGGAGCCATCTTGGCGAAATTATAACTAATTATCCGCTTCACTTTTGAAACAAGTTTCTAAACAAAAAGCGTTCATCAGTAACAGTTCCTTAAGGTGACCAAATCTCGGATCAAACTGATTAACAACGAATCCTGAGTAATTATCCGAAGTCCTTTACGTGCCAATCGGTGTCAAAACTTGTATTCGCTATAACTGAAGATCCTGACGTCCGTTTCTCGAGCGGTTTGAACCTGTGAGACCGTATCAGCGTCAAGATTATAAAAACCATAAATTGAATTAGCAAAGCAGAACTAAAAGGTCCTTATGGTGGCTCCGCAACCAACCCGCTAATTAATTTCGATCGTAATTACCTTTACTTGAGCCCATGGCTCGTTTCACTCGATAGTGGCTCGATCCCCGAGCCCAAGGGTGGCTGGGTGTTGCCCGGTGGTAGCCCTCGCGGTGGGTGGTGGTCGGAGGGGCTGGTGATTGCCGGTGACGTCGCGCGGCGAGGTAAAGAAGATAGCCAACGGTAAGGATTCGAACCTTTCTTCCCGAATCCGTTCCTCCGTCCTGGTTTCTCTCACTGGTTTTGGTTCCTTTTTGCAGCAGCTCAAGCCCACCGAGATCACTCAAAGGAAGAAGATGAGGGGTGGCAGAGAAGGCGAGGAAGAAGAGGCAGTCGACGGTGGAGATGCTCGCCGAGTCCGTCGTTCCGTCCGAAGTGGTTCTCTGGTTCCTTTTTTCTTTGAGACAACTTTGAAAACTTTGATGAGGCAGATAAGGATATGCCAGCGGAGAAGAATTCTTTCACCCAAGCCCGTCGTTCCATCCTCATCCTATCTCTCTTTGAATTCACTTTACTTAACAATGTAGAGAAAACATCGGTTTTGAAGCCAAAACCCGTCTCGGAACGGGAGTCGCGTTAAAGCGATAAAATTATGTACCTCGGATGGAAAAACTTACTAAATACAAAACGTCCCGTAAAGTATGTAGACCTATAAAACCAATTTTTCATGATTTTATCTTGCTACCTTCAATTTTTAAGGCTTCTGTTTCGTATTTTAAAACCTTTACAGTACATAATTAAAAAGACGGCTTATCCAATAAATATTCTTTTTCCACTGAAAAATCCTAGAATTCACACCGATCCATAAAATCATTTCTTTATGATTTTAGGATATCACCAACAATTTTCTAGGATTTAATTTCCAACAAAAATATTGGATTAAGCGTTAAAATGGACAAAGAGGTTAAAAAGATATCCGTGAAAAATTCAAAAATATCCTTAAAAACCACAGTTATTACATCTATGGAGGCTATTCACCTATTGAGGAGACTTACAGAGGAGTACAGAGAGAGGAAGAAGAATTTGCACATGGTTTTCATCAACTTGGAAAAAACATATGATAGAGTACCAAGAGAACAGATTTGGAAATGTTTGGCTACTAAGGAAACGTCTGGCACGTTTATCAGGGTAGTCAAAGACATGTACAAGGGCTCGATGACTAGTGTGTGCACCTCAGGCGGGGACATCGAGTTTTTTAGAGTGGAGGCAGGTCTACATCAGGGTTCAGCCTTAAGCCCCTTCAATTTTACACTAGTGATGGACGTTTTGACGAGAGATATTCAGGGGGAGATCCCGTGGTGCATGTTGTTCGCAAACGACATTGTATTGGTGGACGAGTCTAGAGTCAGAATGAGTAGCAGGCTAGAAACTTGGAGGGAGAAGCTGGAGTCTAAGGGTTTCAGACTAAGCAAGACCAAGACAGAATATGTAGAGTTCAGGTTTGGACAAGGTACAACGCCCAATGAAGATGTGCTTTTAGAAGGAGAAGTAGTAGCGAGGAAAGAGAGTTTCAAGTACTCGGGGTCAGTTTTGCAAAGTGACGGAGGCATAGATGAGGACATCACGCATCAGATCTAGAGAGGTTGGCAGAAGTGGAGGGCAGCATCGGGGTTTTGTGTGACAAGAAAGTCTCGCTCAAGCTAAAGGGAAAGTTCTACAAAGCAATGATCAAACCGACTATCTTATATGGGGCAGAGTGTTGGCCCACCATGAAGGCACAAGAATAGAGGCTGATGGTAGCTAAGATGAGAATGCTAAGGTGGATGAGCGGAGACACGATACTAGACAAAATCAGAAATGAAGTGACCAGAAGCAGGCTAGGGGTGGCCAATATAGGAGATAAACTGTGAGAGTCAAGGTTGCGTTGGTTTGGACATGTTCAGCGGCGAGGCCCTAAAGATCAAGTATGTAGATGTGAGAGTCTAGTCCTTGGAGATGTACAGAGAGGGAGGGGACGACCGAAGAAATTTTGGAGGGACTGCATAAAGCAGGATGTCAGCCTGTTGGGGATTTCGACAAATCTAGCAGTAAACAAGGATAGTTGGAGGGAGAAGATTCGAGTGGTTGACAGCTGGGTACCTGAATAGACTGGCCCATATGGGCCTAGAGACCCGACACTGCGCTTTGGTTTTAGGTCTTTAAGATTTATTTGTGCTTTGTTTTTGTTTGGTTTACGTTTCGGCTTTGCGTTTGGTTGCCTTGTCTACTTCCTTGGTCGGTGGTAACGTCGGGTCTTTTGGTCGTTCCCCCTTCGCTTTTAAGCTAGTGGTGCCCCCATACTGACCCCCAAATTTCCCGTAAGGGAAGCCCACTGGATCAATGTTGTTGTTGTTGTTGTTGTAATGTAAAAGTTTTATTTTATATATTTGATACTTTCATAATATTTATTATAATTAACTTTTTTTTGCAAAGTATTGCAACATAATTATGTAAATGTATTGGGCAAAGTGCCTTTTGGGTCCTTGTACGGTACGTTGCATACCATATATCTTAATGATGAATAATCAATCAACAATCTAATACACAGATCACTCATTGGTTAGATTGAAGCTAAAGTTAATATTGCGTGGGCTTCAAGGAAATTAACTTATATACGGGGAGACTAGAACTTATTAAAGGAGTAGTTAAGTGAATTGTTACATCTACAAAACTAAGAATTTTTCGTACACGTCTCACGCGCAAAGATTTCCAGATTGAAAAAGAGAGGTTGAGGGCTAGGTTTTCTTCTGTGCCATCTCAGGCGGTGACACTGCCGGGAGACCTAGTTATGGCGAAGAACAAATCAATGGGGAGGATACGAGTCATCAGGAGTATCCAGCTTTCTCCCTTGAAAGCTTCATCGGCGCTAACAACTAACTAACTATCGTCGCTAGTTGTCGTCTTTCAACTGTGACTCCACAACATGATGTAAACGACGATGCAATTGATGCGATAATAATGTTAAAGAGAGGTATTATCGAGTGTTGACAGAAACAATATGGACCATGAATTTAAGAATCCTTCGAAGAGGAGAAAAGGAAGATAACGCCAACAGAACAGATCAAGAGAAGGTTGAATCTTCGAAGGAGGCGAGTATTGTTGGATTGGCGGATGAATTAGAAAAGGTTAAAAAAGAGGAAGCTGGACCAAGAGTGGGAAAAGGAGGAGCTTTGAAATTGCAAAGGAAAGAGAAAGGCTATGAGAGTATCCAAATAAAGCGGATTATAGAAGAACCAGCAAAGGTGGAGCAACATGTAGTTTGCTCAACTAAGGGGAAAGACGTTGCCTTGGTGGAGGAAAGGGGCAAGATCTCATTCAAAGATGCATTTACAGGTAATAGAGCAAACATTAATGGAAAACGATTATCATATGTAAAGGTTGTGATGATGGAATCATACGATTCATGAAGAAGGTGGAAAATACCTCAACCAACGGAAACTTAGTTTACTAGGTCTGGTGGTTTGGGCAAACGTCCCTTTTTCAATTATGGAAGGCTTTGTGGGATCTAAATTGCAGGGAATCCAACCACTGAAAATCATTCTCACTGATTCGGGTGTGTTCATCTTCAATTCGAGAATGAGAATGATGTGACTATGCTCAAGATGTCACAACATGAGCATGAGTAAGAAGTCTAACCATCGGCACATGTGAAGAAGGATTAAGGCGTGGGCAAGGCTTACTTGGTGCGCCCCGGTGATGCCGACCCAACCTACGCAATTCCTACAGTGCGGCAGTGCCAAGTCCATGCGCTGGTGCCATATCTTGATGCTCGATTGGTCTGTTTGAGTTAGAGAATGCCACTTTATGTGTGGTTATGATATTAATGTGATTTTGCAAGGATATTTTTGATAAAATTCAAAAACCTCGGTGGTTGGGAGTTAGGCTTCCATGCTAGGTTATAAGGCTGGGGGTGTCCCTTTTTGTGGTTAGACAAGTTTTGAAGACAAACATTCCAAAGCCCTGTCTCCCCCTTAGAACCCACGATTTTTTGCTTTGTTTTGAATCAAAAATTCATATTTTGGTTCCTTGGATTGTGATTCATATCAATCCAAATCCGAAGGTAGATCGCGGTAAGTCATATCCTCGATTGATCTTCCTAGTTCGAGTAGATCAAAGGTGTGTCACATCCTTTGCCATACTCGTCCATATGCAACCCTCAACCATCAAATTCCATCACTTCACTCCTCACAATTTTCATTCACAGTATCCTCCAAAACCGTTCTCAAAATCTCCCTCAAGATCTCCTACAATTGGTTTCACCATCAAAATTGCTTGGAATTGCGTCGGGATTATTGAGTCGGTGTTAGGAACTCACGTTCATTAACACTAGAACAACATCTCAGTTTTGATAATGAAAAACGCTATAGGAACTAATGCTCTTTGCCAAGTATTTCTAAGTATACAGGTTGCGCGTCGCTGAGCAAAGATGGATAGAAACAATTTCCCAACGCATGAGAACTGAGGCAATGAATGTTCCCATGTCAAGGGAACTCGATTAAGATGCGAACAACCTCGGAGTGAACCAAAGTTCCCAAGGAGTAGGGAACTGAGTGAACCAGAGTTCCCACGAAATGGGAACTAGCTAAGGAGAACATGATTCCCTCAAGTGAAGAGAGTTCCCAAGACAAGGGAATTGAGAAGACAAGAGTTCCATTTGGACTGGCGCATGCGAAAGCCACATCTCCGCGCAAATCAAGGGATCCTGTCTAACTGGACAAAAGAGCTTCTCAGTGTTCCAGATGGATTTAGACTTTGCTATAGGTTGAAGACGACCATCCAACGGTCCATTGTGATCCAAGAGTTGACTAGTTTCAAATTCAAACAAAGTCACCTGTCAACCTTAAGGATCAAGCTTGGAAGGCAACGAAAAAAGGGAATTTAGGACAAATGGGTCCAGTGGATTAGGTTGAATATCACTCCTATATATACCCTTAAACAGTGACCTGGCCCACCACTTGTTTGGTAAACTCACTGGACATGAGAAAAGGAAGCAAGAAGACAAGCAACAAGAGATGGATAGTCGAGACATAGCCCTCAAACTAAAGAAGGTCCTCAAATCCGTCTAAGAGCAGTACTGTTAGAAAAGCTGGAGGCTTTGATTTTGATGGTTCCAAACGTCTACCATGTGAACGACCTCGAGTCTTTGAACGGAGTTGCCAACGTCAGTTAGGTCGTCGACGTGTGTTGAAGGCAAATCTCGGAGATCTTGAAGACATGTGAGATCTTTGGAGTTTGGATAGGATAATCTTGTTTAAGGAATGATCTCATAAGGATTTTATTGTTAGCCGATTATTGCCTTTGCCCTAAGCCATTTTTATTGTAATCTTATCTTATGCTTAGGATGATTTTGTAAGGATAAAAGAAATAATATCTTGCCATAAACGAATTGGAAGATATTATTGTCTTTTTTCTGACCTAGTTTGTGTGTATTTAAGCTAAGGCTTTAGGTTAGAATACTCACGAACTCATACTCCAGTTTTGTGTTAAGAAAGAAAGAAAACGAGAGTTCGAGAGACGTAGGCTTGTTAGACGGGTTGAGGGTTGTAGTTACTCGGTTCAGTTGAAGAAGTTGTAGAGATCGATAATTCCAATACCGAGCAGGATCATAATAGTGAGATGGTGGACCTCACTCAGCTTCAGTTGCACTATAAACAGAAAGATGCTCATCTAGTAACCAACATCATCTCTGGCTACTCAAAAGGAGTTCAAACATGTTCTTCACTTTAGAATTTCTGTGCTTTCAACACATTTCTTTCTGTCATGGAACCCAAGGATGTGGATCAAGCCCTAAAAGATCATGATTGGGTATGTGCTATGCAAGAAGAACTTCATCAGTTTGAGAGAAACAAGGTTTGGCACCTAGTTCCACGACCCAAAGACAGAACTGTGATTGGAACAATTTGGGTATGACAGGCTCTCTATGACAGGCTCTCTCAGTTCTTTATGGATTGAAGCAAGCGCCGTGTGCTTGGTATAACAGGCTCTCTCAGTTCTTGCTACAAAACGGATATGTTCGAGGATAGGTGGATAAGACCCTTTTTCTTCTTAAAGAGGGAAAGCACACTCTGGTTGTGCAGGTCTACGTTGACGACATCATCTTTGGTTCTACAGATGATAAACTTGTGAGGAAGTTTGCCAACCTCAAGGCCAATGAATTTGAAATGAGTATGGTTGGTGAACTTAAGTTCTTTTTAGGACTTCAAGTTGTTCAAGGAAGTGAGGGTACAAGAGTACATCAACAAAAGTACCTCAGGGAGTGTGTCAAGAAGTTTGGCTTCGATAATTCAAAATCCTTTGATACACCTATCTCCCCCACCACTTCTTTAGGAAAAGATGAGAATGAGAAGAAGGTTGACCAGACTTTGTATCGAGGTATTATAGGTTCACTACTATACCTCACGGCAAGCAGACCGGGCGTCATGTTTAGCGTATGCTTATGTGCTAGATTTTAGTCCGATCCAAGAGAATCTCATCTCAAGGCCGTTAAGAGAATCCCAAGGTATCTCAAAGGTTTTGACGATTTGTGCTTATGGTACCCAACCTCTAGTGACTTTGGTCTAGTCGGGTACACGGATGCTGATTTTGCCGGGAACAAGGTTGATCGTAAGAGTACTTCTAGGATGGCTAAATTTATTGGACCATGTCTTGTTTCATGGGGGTCCAAGAAGCAGAATTCAGTTTCTCTCTCTACTGCAGAAGCTGAGTACATCGCCGCTGCCGCGTGTTGCACCCAACTTCTATGGCTCAAGCAACAACTCCATGACTTTGGCTTGAAATATGATGGCATACCTATTCTATGTGACGATACAAACACCATCAACATCTCAACGAATCATATACAACACTCACGAACCAAGAATATCGAGATACGTCATCACTTTCTTCGTGATTGTGTTGAGAAAGGGTTGGTGACCATGGATTTCTGCCGGACAAGTGAACAACATGCTGACATATTCACTAAGACTCTCAATCATGAACCCTTTGTACAACTCCGCATGGAGCTAGGTATGATTTCCCCAAATTAATCTATTTCCCATTTATTTTCACTCAATGATTTGCTAGATTAGATGCTCTACTTATGATTCAAATGTTTTATGATCTTGAGGTGTTAAAATTGAATGTTTCCTTGTTACATACTCATGAACCATGTTCATCATAATGTCTTCATTCTTTACTTCTTGAGTTATGTCTTAAGTACATATTGAAACCTTTCTTTGAGCCCAAAAGAGTCAAAACCTGATGTTCCTAACCCTCATTACAAGCAAAAATGACGATTGACTCTACAACCTACCAAAGCCTTTCATGTTAGGGACTCTCTATGAGCTTACTTTTATGTGTCTTGATATAAACGGAGACTTATCTACATAATTGAAAAATCCACATAAATTATTTCCCCTGGTTCTCTTTGGCAAACCTGTGCAAAACCCCAAAGAACCAGGCGTATTCTCTTTTCAATGGATGTTGGCAACTTGAGTGAGGTTAGTGATTGTGCATCACATGAGGAATGTCGTTTATGTGGAAATTTGCTGGTTAAGTGGTTGACGCAGAACAGGTTAAGAATGTCAGTTTTTGAGTAAGACAAGAATCACCTTTCTCCAACGGTATTTTTTCAAAAATTCTGAAAATCTTTTTGCCAAAGGATATTGTCTTTTCGGTTGCATTGATTAAAGATCTTGGAAAGATCTAGTTTCTATCTAATCAGCTACAGTTCAATAATAATAAGGAGAAGGATTTTTGATTAAAAGGTACGCTTACTCACTCTCGTGCATTATTTCGCTCTCTTGCTCTTCTCAATCTCTTTGCAAAACCCTCTTTTCTCCCGAAAAGCTTCAACCTTTCACCATCGATGGTGTCAAACCCTAACCCTAATACCTCATCCCCCATTCGTGGAACTGAAACCACACGAACCCTAACTCTCAAGCTCGGGAAAGTGGTTGATCCCCAAACCCTGGCTCTGTTGTTAGCATCCATTCAAAATGCCAACAAACCCATCTCACCATTGTTGCTTGAAGGCCCCCAATCCACGCAAACTCAAGAACCAGGCCAATCCTCTCACAATCCAAATCCTCAAGAAAACCCTCCTACCCAAATATCCACAGAAACTCTCCCTTAATCCCCACAAAAATCTCTTTCCAATTCTCCCAATCCTGCAGAGAAAGAGCAAGTCGAGTCCGAAAATTTACGTGGAGTTGAAAGCCCCAAATCTCAAGACATGCAAGAGAAATTCGACTCTATCCAGGAAGTTGTTAAATCAATCGAGGCTATGAAGTCTCAAGAACAGATTTCTAATCCAGTCGTTGCGGAGAAGACGACTACTGTACACTTGGCGAGAAAAGACGCTCAGGTCGAGGACCTGGAACAGGTCGTTGACCCAAGCAAGGCGGACGATTCAATTGCCAATCCAAACTCATCTCTCCTGCCTCTGAATATTGAAGGCCAGAAAGATTCTGAACAAGGTACTCCAGTGATCCCAAGCTCTCTACTTTGAAAGTTGTTGCATCTTCGTCTAGGGTCAAATCAAAAGAGGAACTTTCTAGGCAATTATTTGAGTCTGAAAAATCAGATGAGGATGATGTCATGATAACTAAGGTGTCCAAGAAACCAAAGACTAGGGAATCTAGTGCTAAGGTTATAAGGAAAAGGGGTAGAGAATCGACTCCCACACCCGTTGGATCCGAGGGTGGTGACTCGGTGATGTTTAAGAAAACTGTGAGGTCTAAAAAGAGTAAAAGGGCACCCACTAAGTCGAGTGGACATTTGGCTGCGAGTGGGAAATCTAAAAAGACTGATGTGGAAATCAAGGGTGAGGGAAGTAATATGGCTGAGCGTGAATTCGTTAAGGAACTCATGATGGACGATGAGTTCATCGAGTCAACGGGTTTAAAGGGTGTTTCTGAGTTCCTATCAGTTCAAGGATGGAATAGTCTGTTTCATGAAGAAGAGAAGTTTAACCCTGGGTTGGTCAGAGAGTTCTACAGGTCGTTGACTGTAGAAGACAGGGAGAAGATGACCATGGGTCATTATGAGTTGAATGGAGAGAAGTTTACATTGTCGAGTATGGAGTTAGCCACTCTTCTAAAAGGGCCGCACAAGGGATTTGCTGAATATCATAGAGGTGCATGGCCTGAAGAAGTTGATTCGGTCGAGTTGCTTAAGAAGGTCACATAGGTCGATGACGTTGAAGGTGGCTCCTTTTCCACTAACTTGATGTGTGCTGAGAGGAAGGTTCTCTTCACCTGGGTTATCATTAACTTGATTCCCCGAGAGAAAAAGAGGAGCACTGCTATGATCCAAGACATTCTTGTCATGGATAAAATCCTCAACAAGGAACCTGTCAACTTTGCTCGATTGCTACTCCTCCACATGGAATCTGGTAAGGATAGTGCTCGACATGCTCTTCCCTACTGATCAATCATCAAGAAGGTGCTCCAGTATCATGAGGTTTATGAGGATGACGAAGAGGTGGAAAACGTCCGCTACTTGAATTCTGACATTGTTCGCAAGATGGGCTACAAACTGATTAATGATCAATGGGTGTCGAAGGATGCGAGAAGGATGTTGTTTCGGATGCTGAGATGGATGATGCTGAGTTGGGCATCAATGCTGAAGGAAGGAATCAATGGAATGCGAGCCGAGCTTACCACACAAATAAAAGATGTTCATGCTAGTTTGGGAGAATTTGACTCATGGAGAAAGAATGTCGATTCCCAACTTGGCCAGCTAGCTATTCAAATCCCGAGACCTCAAGGACAACTCCCGGGCCGGCCCGAAGAGAATCCTAGAGGCCAAGCAAGCAATGTTGAAGTCCGAGCCATGCACCTAAGGAGTGGCAAGGCGTTGCCCGAGCCAACCAAGTATAAAGAGGAGGAACAAGCCTCAAGACCGACCCTGTCAGGGTCGAGCACGACCCCAACAGAGGTTGGCCCTCTCAGGACCGACCCTGTTACAACTCCATTAGTGTCGTGCACGACCCCCTCATGGGTCGTTCCTGAGGATGCTACTAATGAGGAAGAAGAGGCGATTGACCCTTTAAGGGTCGAGCTCGACCACCCTTCGCCAGGTAAGTCTTCTAACCCTTCTACTTCTATTCAATCCCGATCTAAGGTACTTCCTTTCGCTTCTAAGAAACCCAAGGACTTGACGGAAGGAAAATTTAAGCGCTTCGTTAAGTTGCTTCAAGGCTTGAATCTTTGCATTCCTTTCGCTGAGGCTTTGAATGAAATGCCTACTTATACTAAATTATTGAAGGAGATTTTATCTAGGAAGCGATCAATCTCAAAGCTGCATAATGAGGTCCATTCCATAAAGCTCCCTGAAAAACTCGGTGATCCAGGTAAGTTTGCAATTTCAATTGGTATTGGAACTCACCGTTTTAAGGCTCTATGTGATCTAGGTGCCAGTGCTAGTTTATTACCATTGTCTATCTGGACCAAAGCTAACATGGGACCACTAGAGCCTGTCAATATGAATCTCTACATGGCGGACGGATCCTGTGTAAAGGCAACCGGAGTCGTTGAGGATGTCCCAGTTAAAGTTGGCAAATTTTTTGTCCCAAACGACTTCATTGTGCTAGACATGCCCGAGGACCCTGTGGTGCCAATCATTCTTGGACGGCCATTCTTAGCCACCGCAGGGGGACGTATAGATGTTAGAAAGGGACTACTCACATTTGACATTGGGGAAGAGAAGGTCGAGTTTCGCTTCAATACTGCTGCGAATGAGGTTGCTAAAAGCATCAACGAGGAGCCTACTGACCCCCCATGGTGGGTCGGTACCGACCATTCTCTGAAGAATCACAACGCTGTGGGTGAATTCCAACTCATTAGGGGGCTAGACAGGCACGATACCGAGGCATTCCCAGATCCAGTGGGGTCGATAACGACCCCCTACACCTCGGTAACGAGCCACTTCTCGAATGATCCAGGTGAGTTTTATTGTTCTTATCCAATCAATTCTGATCATGACCCTTTCTTCTATTCTCATTCTATATTAGATCCTACTGTTAGTCATATGAAGGAGTCAAAACCTCCTTGGTTTTCAGATTTTACTAACCCTGTTTTAGGATTACCAAGTATACTTGTGGATGATAGAGGACCGAATGTCCTAGAGAGAAGCTTTAAAGCTTTTCCATCTAAGTATGGGGTTTCCCATGATCCGGACACAGCTGGATGGAAGCCGCCCTAATGAGCTAAGATAAGTCGTCAAGCTAATGACGTTAAACAAGCACTTACGGGAGGCAACCCGGTTTTTAGATTAGATTTTTACATTTTTTTTATTATTTATGTTTTTGTTTTTTTTAGAATTAGATTTTTCTAACCTTCCTTAGACTAGGATAGAATATATTTGTTTGGAATGGAATTTTTGTGGGACACTTGCAGGGGGGTCGAGATCGACCCTATAAGGGTCGTGCACGACCTTGTCTGGAAAGTCCGAAAATATCCCTTCTCCATTCAGGTTCACAATGATGAGCTCCACCTTCATTTCAAGATTCAATGAGTTCTTTGTGAGTTTCTTCTTCTTATCTCTTTACTTTGTCATATGATTTTTATGCATGAGGACATTGCATGATTTAAGTATGGGGTAGGGGAAGAGGAAATCTCACTTGTTGTATATATTTGAGTCTTTGTGTTAGCTTTGTTTGTTTGTTTGTAGTATTTGTTTTGTTAAGAAAGAGAAATGAAAAAAAAATTTGAAAAATGTCGAAAAATCCAAAAATATTTGCTTCTTTGTTTTAGGATAGAAGGATGCTCCATCTTAGATGTCCTATGATGAGAACTAATTTTCATGCTTATCATATAATTCCTTTGGCATATTTAGATAGTATAGCCTAAGTCTTAAGAAATTGCTTTTGATTGTGAAAATGGACTTGTGATGAAATTGAGCATATGTGTCTTAAGTAGAAGTAGTTGCAATCCAACAAAATTTTTACCTTGTGAGTTGTTTTTGGCTTTATAGGGAGATCTTCATAAAAATCCCTCTTCTTTATATGTGTGATTTGCTCTCTTTATGCATTTATCTCTTGTTATTGATATGGTTATCTATTTCTTGAAGCCGCTATGAGTTTGTTCATGCATGTTAATTATGATTAAGAACTTATTTTTCATTAGCCTTATTAATCCATATCCACCCTTACATTATCCTCTTTTTGAAGCCAATTTGAGCCTTAAGCCTTTTATTTTTAGCTCCACAAAATTATTTCCTAGCCAAGATAAGCTTGACCCTATCCGGGGATTAGGACTTAGTGTTGGTTACTGTGATGGTTTTGTTGAGTGAGATTTGTTGGTTCAAGTGTGGGGTAATTTTGGGTTGGGTATTTGAGGATCTTTCAGTTTATTATGTAAAAGGAGTTTGGTTCCCTGAATGCACTTACAAAAGAGTTGAAAAAAAATAATAATGCAAGTTCGACGTCGACCTCTCATAGGAAAAAAATGAAAATCAAAAGGGAGGAAAAGAAAGTAAAGAAAGAATTGAGCAATGAATAAAGTGTGCATGAACCGAATTTCTTAAGTGTTTGTAAGCAAGATTAAGTTGGGATAAATGGGTGAGTGAAAGAAAAAGTGCATAAAGTGAAAGAGAGAGTTTGGTTATCTTTTGAGAGTTTTGGTATTGTGTGAGTTTTTAGGAGTCTTTGATTCCCGGATATTATTAGCACCACATAGCCAAAATATCTCCACGCCTTATTTGTTATTACCAAGCCCCATTACAACCCGGCCGAATGGAGTCTTCTATGAAGATTTCATTGAGCCTAAGTTCTTATGATGATTGATGTGTTTTGACTTCTCTAGGTAGAGAGATTGGTGATATAAGTCTCAATGATAAAGTAGATGTTGTATAAAGATTGAGATGAGAGTTGATTTAATAGCCTAAACACATAGAGTTGAGAGAAACACATTAATATCCCTTGTGAGGTTGGATTGTGATTGCTTATGCAAGACTCATACATATGTGATGACGTTAAAATTGCTTGTCTACTTTTTCACTTGTGTTTAAAATGTTTTGACAAAGGCTATGCTTGAAGATTGTGTTATTGGTCTTGATTTTGCATGATTATTGCTTGAGGACAAGCAAGTCTAAGTATGGGGTATTTTGATATCCACTTTTTAGGTAGTGTTTTTAGTGTCTAGATAGATTAGATTGAGTGGTTTTCGTACTTGAGTTTTATGTTTTTGAGTCTTTTTGCTTTAGTTTTCGTATTTCCTTGAGATTCGGAAGCTATGCATTTTTTGTGTCTTTTTGTAGGAGTTTTGGAGCTTGAAAGAAGATTTTGGAGCATTGCAAGAGAAGATGGAGATTAAGCTCTCAAGTAAAGTTATTGAAGATCATGTTTGAGCTTGGAAAGATATAGAATATTTTGTTACAAGAACATAGGAAAAAGAATCGAGTCAAACGGAGTTGTAACGAATCTTTTACGCAAGTTTTACTCAAGGCTGTTCGTAGTGCCTATCAGGGTCGTGCTCGACCCAACCAGAGAACAAGCTCTCAGGCACGACCCTATCAGGGTCGTGCTAGACCCAAACAGAAAGTGAACCCTCAGGACCGACCCTATGGAGGGTCGTGCACGACACACTTTGGGTCGTGCGTGGCGCCGACTTTCCCTATTTCGTGATCTTTTACGAGATATTCTATCTTTTTATTTTAGGAAGTTGTTTTATCTTATTTCCTAGTTTAATTAGGGCTCCTTTTCCTCTATAAAAGGGGGCTAAACTCTTTAGTTCAACGGGCTTTGGCAGGCTCTAGCTTTTATTTTACGTTTTTTGGGGGATTGAAGGAAGACTTGGAGGACAAGTTGGAGAAATTTGTAAGACCTCTTTAGTTTTAATTTGAATTTTTCAGTTTGTCTATTTTTGATCATGTCTTTGTTTTTCTTTACCATGAGTGAGTAGTTCTCTTAGATTATAGGGTTGGGTAAAAACCCAACACGATCATGCATGTCTAAAACTTGAATTCATGACTTGAATGCTTGAAGATCATATCTATCTATCTTGTGCTAAATACCTTTGCGACAATTGAGGCATGTCTTGTGATTAACCTAAAAGCGAAAATGTAAAGTTGATTACTTGATTAGTTCTAATAGGATTATTTGCGAAAGTCGATATTCCTAGGTTGAAGGATAGATAGAAAGTTGTTTAATTTGCGACAATTGATTGAATAACTTGAATTGTTTGCGACAGTTGACTTTTCTATGATCATAATTGCATGATAGTTGTGAATTCTTGTTGAAAGCATGTATGGTTGTTGTTGTGGTAGCCCTAGCCCTAGGATTTCCTTTTTATATTTGATTAAAACTCATTAAATTGACTCGATCTCGACCCACCTAAGGTCGTGCTCGGACCGCTGCCTTTATTAGTGTTCGTTTGTGTGTTTTGTCCCCAGGATCGACCCTCATAGGGTCGTGCACGACCCTAATTAGTTCGGTCCTGGCCTTGTTTTGCTCGTGTTTGTTTTGCTTTTCGTAGTTTATCAACTAATCTTTTGCATTATTCTCATTCCCGTGGACGAACCTGACTCCCTGTACTCAGCGGGGTCTTCATATAAATTTATTTGTTCAAGAAACCCTTCAACAGCAACCTGGTGCTATTATGAAGATGTTAGTCGATCTCCAACGCCAGAACCAAGATTTGCTTGAAAAGGTTGGGCAACTATTGAAAGGTCAAACTGCGCTCGAGGCTGACGTCTACCACGTGAAAAGGTTGGGCAACTCTTGAAAGGTCAACTCTTGAAAGGTTGGGCAACTCCAGAACCATGACTTATCTGTTGCGCTTGATGACCGGACTAAGTCAGTGACTTAGCTCGAGTGGTCGACATCCATTTCCTTTTATTCTTCCTAGCACATCTACTATATCAAAAACATCTCTTCGGTTTCATTTGTGTGTTTTTGCTTTCTCTATGACACGTTTAAGACTATTTTGCTCTTGCTGTTGTATTTTTTCTTTACGTTGGATAATTTCTTTATTTACCCTTGTTTGATTATTTCTTTTTCATGATTATTTAGAGTTGCTCTTTTTTATGATGCCAAAAGGGGGAAACGGCTGGGGGTAGATAAAATAATGGGAATATCTATGCTGAATTACATGTGGGTTATCCAACTCAAGGTGAACTTTTGGTGAACTTGGTATTATTGCACATCTTGTTCGATATTTGGTCTTGCCATGTTTATACAGGATGAAAGAAGTTTGTCACCATCAAAAAGGGGGAATTTTTTGAAAAGATGGAGGCTTTGATTTTGATGGTTCCAAACGTCTACCACGTGAAGGACCTCGAGTCTTCGAATGGAGTCGCCAACGTCAGTCAGGTCGTCGACGTGTGTTGAAGGAAAATCTCGGAGATCCTGAAGACGCGTGAGATCTTTGGAGTTTGGATAGTATAATCTTGTTTTAGGAAAGATCTCATAAGGATTATATTGTTAGCCGATTATTGCCTTTGCCCTAAGCCATTTTTATTGTAATCTTATCTTATGCTTAGGATGATTTTGTAAGGATAAAAGAAATAATATCTTGCCGTAACCGAATTGGAACTCTTTTATCTGACCTAGTTTGTGTGTATTTAAGCTAAGGCTTTAGGTTATAATACTCACGAACTCATACTCCATTTTTGTGTTAAGAAAGAAAGAAAACGAGAGTTCGAGAGACGTAGGCTTGTTAGACGGGTTGAGGGTTGTAGTTACTCGGTTCACAACGAGTTCTAGAGTGCTTTGGAAGTAGGTCTAGATATAGGGAATTCTTGTAAACAATCCAAAAGATCAATAAAGCAAGCTACGACTTTTAATCCTTCCAAACGAGAACTTGGAAGGGAGTGGTTTTCACAGTTGATTGATAGAGTTCATCGATCAAGTGTTTCCACTATAAAAATCATTGTGTGCAAGTAAATCTTTCTTGTAGTTTATTTCCGCAGCATTCACTTAAAAGGTCGACGACTTAGTTGAGGTTCGCGACCTAGACGTACTAACGATCCTACAAATACGAAGAATCTGAGGAGGACGATGATGAGGAACTCGTGCTAATCACCAAGGCCCTTCGCAACTTCTACAAGAAAGGGATGTTTAAAGGGAACTCTAGCGGAGAAAGGAGGAACTATGGTCCTAGCAACAAGTACCAAGACAAGAAAAAAGATCTAGCGGATGCTACATGCTACAAGAAGGGGCACTTCGCAAAAAACTGTCCTCAAGGAACTGAGGAGCGAAGGCCTAACAACAACAACAAGAAGACATACATAGCCACTTGGAGCGACTCTAAGGATGAGGACCTAGGGGCTTAGGCATCTCCAGACACCTACGTGATGGCCATAGGGGAGACCATTGGGGAACAACCCAGTGAGGTAACTTCTAAAACTCTCCTTGACTCTCTTTCTCATTATGAATAACCCGAATTTCTTAAGTTGTTAGCTAAGATGTTCAAAGACAACATTAAGATTCAAAGAAAACTTGATGAATTTGAACATATGCTAGCCGAACAACTAGGAATGGAAACTTGTTCCCAATGTATTGAGTTTGTGCAAAAATTGCAGTCCTCTCTCCAAGAAACCGTAATCCTTAGAAGGAAACTCAATGAAAGTGAGAGTGAAAAAGAAGAGATTCTAAAAAAGCTGAGTGAGAATGAGAAAAGTCTTGAGTGTTCCCTTCCCAGGGTCAAGCTAGTCAAAGAAAATGAGAATCTTAGAAAAGATATAATGGAGAATAAAATTCATTTGGTGAAAAACTCAAGTCCAAAATTGCTGAGAGAAACCTAGGAGTCTATTCCCTTTGTGATGAGGTTAGACCAATAGAGTTAATAACTAAACCCTCAGTCACCAAAGAGACAATCCATATGACCAAGTTTGTCCCAGCCAGACATGGGATATGGTATGGGAAGGTGTTTAAAAGATGGGAACTCTCCTCTCATAGAAAAGGAAAGAAATGAGTGTAGGGATCTTGAGCTTCAAAGCTAAAAGCTAAAGAATGCTCAACTAGAGGAAAGAATCCGTGTGCTTTAGAGCGGAAAAACTGGGAACAATGAGTATTACATAGGGAACACAAGCCATATAATGTATCTTAAGATAGCTAAGGGAAATGGGTCTAGAGTCTACAACCAAGAATCCATGGAGAAGAATAGGATCCAAAGACCTCACCCAAAGTACTATCTTGGAGAGTAATACAAAACATGCTGGCATTGTGGAGCCCAAGGGCACTATATTTAACGCTGTCCCAAAAGGCAAGCTCAACGCACACACACCCATGGGAGCAAGAACTTCCAAAATCTAAACTTTCAAAGAAGAAATCTTAACAAGTTTGATTTGTGGAAAGTTCCCAAGAATGGGAACTCTCCTAGGAACTCCTCACTGAGTCCTAGGAACTCCATGCAAGTTCATAACTTAGTTGATTATATGGTCCATAAAACTCTGTTTCCTTGCATAGAACCAGACAAGAGACATCTTGCATGGGTCGCCAAATCTAACTGATTTTGCAGGCTGTGGTGAGAGGGGAACAACACATGGGTCATTGACAGTGGGTGTTCCAACCACATGACTGGTACCAAAGACAACCTCACCTCACTACACACAAAATTCGATGGAGGCCACCTCTCTTTTGTCAACAAAAACATGGGAGAAATCATTGGAACTGACAAAGCAATTCTCAACAAGTCAATCAAGATCAAGAATGTGAATCTGGTTAAGGACCTCGGGTATAATCTGTTAAGTGTTTCTCAGCTATGTGACTAAGGGAACAATGTGGTCACATTTGATTCAAAGGAGTGCTTAGTGATCAACAAGAATACCAACAAGATCGTCCTCAAGGGAACAAGTTCCAAGAACGTCTATTTGGTAGACATCATGTATGAACCTCCAAGGAAACTATGCTTTGCGAGTTCCCTAGATGAAATGGAACTTTGACACAAGAGACTAGGACACACTAGCGTGAATCAAATTCTGAAGTTGTATCTACAAGATCTTGTCATTGGACTCCCATTATCAATATAGAAGGCATGAAGATGTGTGAAACCTGCATCATGGGAAAGCAAAAAAGGAGTTCCTTTAAGCACAAACGAGTTATGAGCAGTACCCGTCCATTGGAACTGATCCACATGGATCTCTATGGTCCCATGAAAACTTCTAGTCATGGAGGAAAAAGGTACATGTTTGTTCTTATTGATGATTTTTCTAGATTTACATGGGTTATTTTCCTTGTGTCCAAAGCAGATACTTTTAAGAAGTTTGAGTCATTCATGAAGAGAGTTGAAGTAAGCATGGGACTCAAGATCATTGCGCTAAGATCTGATCATGGAACTGAGTTCAAGAACTCAGAGTTCCTACAATACCGTGACAAGAATGGCGTCTCACTCAACTTTACAGCTCCACGCACTCCATAACACAATGTGGT
Source organism: Fallopia convolvulus (assembly GCA_964016875.1). Taxonomy (NCBI): domain Eukaryota; kingdom Viridiplantae; phylum Streptophyta; class Magnoliopsida; order Caryophyllales; family Polygonaceae; genus Fallopia; species Fallopia convolvulus. The sequence goes on along the minus strand of OZ024718.1, from coordinate 38,117,340 downwards.
TGTAGAGAGGAAGAATCAAACTTTGGAGGCAATGGCTAGAACTATGATGATTGAGAGTGGAGTTCCCCAAAGCGTTTGGGCAGAAGTAATCTCCACATCAACTTGCATTCTCAACAGAGCCACGGTCCGTCCTATGATCAAGAAGACTGCCTACAAGTTGATCAAAGGAAGGAAGCCCAACATTTCCCATCTAAGGACCTTCGGATGCAAATGCTTTGTGCACAACAATGGGAAAGATAACTTTGGCAAGTTCGATGCTAGAAGCGATGAAGGGATCTTCTTAGGTTACTCAATACACAACAAAGCCCACAAAGTATATAACAAGAGGACCAAGAAGATAGAATAAAGCATTCACGTGGTGTTTAAGGAAGAATCAGTTAAGATGGGAACTGAAGTGCAAAAGATGGGAACTCTTTTCGAGCTTGTTAGGAATGAAGAAGATGATGATGATAACGATTAGCCAAGGAAAGGAACTAGTCATTATCCTCAAGGGAACAACGACTCTTAAACCAGAGATGCTCAAGAGTCTGATGAGTGTCCATCGATTGACGAGTCTCATGATACTACACAAGCTGGTTCCCTTGTTCCTCAAAAAGAAGATATTCCTGAGTTGAGCTCACAGGGGGAACACAGAGGGAACATACCAGACGCTGAGAATGAAGAACTTAGAAATAATGAAGTTGTTGAAGAGTTCCATGAAGATAGGGAACTACATGAAGGGTACAATGAAAATTAATGAGGAACCAGAGGAGGAAACAGATCTCACCAACATCAATCCAAGGAACATCATCTCCTCTCTTGACAAAGGGGTGCAAACTCTTTCCTCTCTTCAAAACTTCTGTGATGCGACCCTGCCTAGGCTCGGACCCAAGTCCGACGGACGCGAGACGGCCTAGACCTTGGAGACCCCCTTGGATTAGGACTTAGTCTCATTTATGTATTTATTATATTTATTATTTCTGTTTCCGTCATTTACATTCCGTCTTTACTATTTTACGCTTGTGTTCTCTTATGCTTAAGAGACCAACCCATTATGGTAGAATAAGGCCCATTAGGGTTTGTTGCACCTTTTCATTTGTAGCTTTAATATTATTAGATTTATAAGCTTTTCGGATGTGGGCCTTGATTGCATGATAGGCCCAATCTGATCCCCTTCTTTGTACCTAGGGTTTCGAGTTTGCTCTCTATATAAGAGGCACTCGGAACTCCTTTCAATTCACGTCCAAAATGAATTAAGCCAGAGCTTTGAGTCGAGTTTCTCCTCCCCTTTGGCCTGGGCGTCACCCTATTATTTTCCCGTCCCCATATTCTCCTGGCCTACGTCAAACTAGGCCCCCTTCTCAATCCTTTCACTTCACCTCTCATCTCAAAGTCTAGGCTTCGGCCTCAAATCTATCCGGTTACTATTTGTTGGAGAAGATCCGAACATTTCGAGCCTAGATCCGCCCCTTGTGACCCTAGGGTCACATCAATTGGTATCAGAGCTCAGGCGGCTTGACGAAGGCGTCCTTCTCCGACACAACCCAGCCGCTTTCCGCGGTCTCCGTTGTCAGCCTAGTAAGTGCGGTTTGTCAAAAAAAAAATCTATCTGCACAAAAAAAAAATCCGAACTATTGAAAAAAAATTCGATCGGAGATGAGTACATGCATATGTTTGGATACGATCTGAAGCCATCTCCCAATTTGGTTATTAGTGCAAATCATAGGAAGATCTTTTCATGATTTCGCCTGTGCTTCATTTAGGATAGAATTCTTTTTTTATGGTACATGTTTAGTATTTTATAATTGTTCGTTTATATATTTGCCAAGTTGTAGTTAGTTGGAAAAAAAAATCAGTCGAGCAGCATAAAAAAAACAAAAGAAAAAGTCGGCAATTTATTCCAAAAAAAAGGTTTTCATATCTTTTATTTAGGCCTAGAAATTATTGTTAGTGCCAAAAATTTTCCTATTGTAAGAGAATCTTTCAGATTGTGGAAGATCTCCTAATAAAAAAAAGAAAGAAAAAAAAGAAGATAAAAAAAATTCCGAGGGGCCGAGCCATGTCTTGGACCTGCTCGGAAATATGGGACGATTCGGACTCTTGGGATCGGCCACATCGACGAGTCAACACTCGTTCCTATAAGCCGCTTCCAAGAGACCACCCGGATTGGATCCCACCATACCGGCTTCCCGAGAACCGGGCCCGCTACTACGGAGAAACTCCTAGATCTTGGCATCGTTCTTATGACAAGCGGGATTGGAGTCTGCCTCCTCGGCGCGCACGCGAAACTCCTCGACCCCGGCATCGTTCCAACGACGAGCAAGAGTGGAGTTCGCCTCCTTGGCGCCCACGCACTCGCGTCCACAACGAGGGCTCGCGCGCCAAGCATTCAGCCTCGGCGCACCATGTGCCAAGACCGAGCCCTTCTTTTGAGCCCCGCCCTCTTCCATGGCCGAGAGTCCTAGCCTTGAGGACAGGTTTGCGGCCTTAGAGCACAAGATGGCCGAATACATGGCACGTTTTCATCCTACACTCGTCCCGATACTCGTTTTGACACCCCAGCCACCATTGGTGTCGGTGCCGAGCGAGCCCATCATCGAGACCGTCATGGCGCCTCAACCACAATCGGCACCCGTTCCGAGTAACGTGCCGAGCGATGTGCCACGCGAATTAGTCCTTACCGACGCCAATGCCAATCTTCGAGGTCCCGCCTCAACTAGACGTCGAGCCCTCCCTACGACGTAGCCTTATTTGATTGAGCTTACGACATAGGACAAGCCGATCACCATGACCTTGTCTTTGCTATCCGACGACGAGCCCGGGACCATACTCGAGCCTGCCCCTATGTCAATACCGTATATATTACTCTTCGAGAGGACCCACGTCGATGGCAAGGCTTTGATAAGACCGACATCGTCTTCCCTAGCCCACACAACGTCGAAGCGAGGACGCTTCGAATCTAAGGGAGGGAGGATGATGAGACCCTGCCTAGGCTCGGACCCAGCTCCGACCGACCCGAGACGGCCTAGACCTTTGAGACCCCCTTGGATTAGGACTTAGTCTCATTTATGTATTTATTATATTTATTATTTCTGTTTCCGTCATTTACATTCCGTCTTTACTATTTTAGGCGTGTGTTCTCTTATGCTTAAGAGACCGGCCCATTATGGTAGAATAAGGCCCATTAGGGTTTGTTGCACCTTTTCATTTGTAGCTTTAATATTATTAGATTTATGAGCTTTTCGGATGTGGGCTTGATTGCATGCTAGGCCCAATCTGATCCCCTTCTTTGTACCTAGGGTATCGAGTTTGCTGTCTATATAAGAGGCACTCGGAACTCCTTTCAATTCACGTCCAAAATGAATCAAGCCAGAGCTTTCAGTCGAGTTTCTCCTCCTCTATGGCACGGGCACCCTATTATTTTCCCGACCCCATATTCTCCTGGTCTACGTCAAACTAGGCCCCCTTCTCAATCCTTTCACTTCACCTCTCATCTCATAGTCTAGGCTTCGGCCTCAAATCTATTCAGTTACTATTTGTCGGAGAAGATCCGAACGTTTCGAGCCTAGATTCACCCCTTGTGACCCTAGGGTCACATCAATTGGTATCAGAGCTCAGGCGGCTTGACGAAGGCGTCCTTCTCCGACACCACCCAGCCGCTGTCCGCGGTCTCGGTTGTAAGCCTAGTAAGTGCGGTTTGTCAAAAACAAATCGATCTGCACAAAAAAAATCCGAACTGTTGAAAAAAAAATTTTGATCGGAGATGAGTACATGCATATGTTTGGATACGAGCTGAAGCCATCTCCCAATTTGGTTATTAGTGCAAATCATAGGAATTTCTTTTCATGATTTCGCATGTGCTTCATTTAGGATAGAATTCTTTTTTTATGGTACATGTTTAGTATTTTATAATTGTTCGTTTATATATTTTCCAAGTTGTAGTTCGTTGGAAAAAAAATTAGCCAGCAGAAAAGAAAACAAAAAAAAGAGTCGGCAATTTATTTCAAAAAAAAGGTTTTCATATCTTTTATTTAGGCCTCGAAATTATTGTTAGTGGCCGAAAATTTTCCTATTGTAAGAGAATCTTTCAGATTGTGGAAGATCTCCTAATAAAAAAGAACGAAAAAAAAAAGAAAAAAAAAATTCCGAGGGGTCGAGCCATGTCTTGGACCTGCTCGGAAATATGGGACGATTCGGACTCTTGGAATCAGTCACATCGACGATTCAACACTCGCTCGTATAAGTCGCTTCCAAGAGACCACCCGGATTGGATCCCACCATACCGGCTTCCCGAGAACCGGGCCCGCTACTACGAAGAAACTCCTAGATCTTGGCATCATTCTTACGACAAGCGGGATTGGAGTCCGGCTCCTCGGCACGCACGCGAAACTCCTCGATCCCGGCATCGTTCCAACGACGAGCGGGAGTGGAGTCCGCCTCCTCGGCGCCCACGCACTCGCGTCCACAACGAGGGCTCGCGTGCCAAGCATTCAGCCTCGGCGCACCATGTGCCAAGACCGGCCCCTTCTTTTGAGCCCTCGCCCTCTTCCGTGGCCGAGAGTCCTAGCCTTGAGGACAGGTTTGCGGCCTTAGCGCGTAAGATGGACGAATACATGGCACGTTTTCATCCCACACTCCTCCCAATACTCGTTTCGACACCCCAGCCACCATTGGCGTCAATGCCGAGCGAGCCCATCATCGAGACTATCTTGGCGCCTCAACCACAATCGGCACCCGTTCCGAGTAACGTGCTGAGCAATGTACCACGCGAGCTAGTCCTCACCGACGCCAATGCCAATCGTCGAGGTCCCGCCTCAACTAGACGTCGAGCCCTCACCTACGACGGGGCCTTATTTGGTTGAGCTTACGACGTAGGACAAGCCGATCACCATGACCTTGTCTTTTTTATCCGACGCCAAACCCGAGCCCATACTCGAGCCTGCCCCTATGTTGATACTGTATATATTACTCTTCGAGAGGACCCATGTCGATGGCAAGGATTTGATAAGATCGACATCGTCTTCTCTAGCCCAAACAACGTCGAAGCGAGGACGCTTCGAATCTAAGGGAGGGAGGATGATTCGACCCTGCCTAGGCTCGGACCAAGCTCCGACGGACCCGAGACGGCCTAGACCTTGTAGACCCCCTTGGATTAGGACTTAGTCTCATTTATGTATTTATTATATTTATTATTTCTTATTCCGTCATTTACATTCCGTCTTTACTATTTTAGGCGTGTGTTCTCTTATGCTTAGGAGACCGGCCCATTATGGTAGAACAAGGCCCATTAGGGTTTGTTGCACCTTTTCATTTGTAGCTTTAATATTATTAGATTTATGAGCTTTTCGGATCTGGGCCATGATTGCATGCTAGGCCCAATCTAATCCCCGTCTTTGTACCTAGGGTTTCGAGTTTGCTCTCTATATAAGAGGCACTCGGAACTCCTTTCAATTCACGTCCAAAATGAATTAAGCCAGAGCTTTGAGTCGAGTTTCTCCTCCCCTTTGGCCCGGGCGTCACCCTATTATTTTCCCGACCCCATATTCTCCTAGCCTACGTCAAATTAGGCCCCCTTCTAATTCCTTTCACTTCACCTCTCATCTCAAAGTCTAGGCTTCGGCTTCAAATCAATCCGGTTACTATTTGTCGGAGAAGATCCGAACGTTTCGAGCCTAGATCCGCCCCTTGTGACCCTAGGGTCTCATCAATTGGTATCAGAGCTTAGGCGGCTTGACGAAGGCGTCCTTCTCCGACACCACCCAGCCGCTGTCCGCGTTCTCCGTTGTCAGCCTAGTAAGTGCGGTTTGTCAAAAAAAAATCGATCCGAACTGTTGAAAAAAAAATTTCGATCGGAGATGAGTACATGCATATGTTTGGATACGATCTGAAGTCATCTCCCAATTTGGTTATTAGTGCAAAGCATAGGAAGATCTTTTCATGATTTCGCATGTGCTTCATTTAGGATAGAATTCTTTTTTTATGGTACATGTTTAGTATTTTATATTTGCCAAGTTGTAGTTAGTTGGAAAAAAAATCAGTCGAACAGCATAAAAAAACACAAAAAAAAGAGTCGGCAAATAATTTAAAAAAAAAGGTTTTCATATCTTTTATTTGGGCCTAGAAATTATTGTTAGTGGTGGAAAATTTTCCTATTGTAAGAGAATCTTTCGGATTGTGGAAGATCTCCTAATAAAAAAAAAGAAAGAAAAAAAAGAAGATAAAAAAAAATTTCGAGGGGCCGAGCCATGTCTTGGACCTGCTCGGAAATATGGGACGATTCGGACTCTTGGGATCGGCCATATCGACGAGTCAACACTCGTTCCTATAAGCCGCTTCCAAGAGACCACCCGGATTGGATCCCACCATACCGGCTTCCCGAGAATCGGGCCCGCTACTACGGAGAAACTCCTAGATCTTGGCATCGTTCTTACGACGAGCGAGATTGGAGTCCGCCTCCTCGGCGCGCACGCGAAACCCCTCGACCCCTGCATCGTTCCAACGACGAGCGGGAGTGGAGTCCGCCTCCTCGGCGCCCACACACTCGCGTCCACAACGAGGGCTCGCGCGCCAAGCATTCAGCCTCAGCGCACCATGTGCCCAGACCGGCCCCTTCTGTTGAGCCCTCGCCCTCTTCCGTGGCCGAGAGTCATAGCCTCGAGGACAGGTTTGCGGCCTTAGAGCGCAAGATGGCTGAATACATGGCACGTTTTCATCCCACACTCATCCCGATAATCGTTTCGACACCCCATCCACCATTGGCGTCGGTGCCGAGCGAGCCCATCATCGAGACCGTCTTGGCGCCTCAACCACAATCGGCACCCGTTCTGAGTAACGTGCCGAGCGATGTGCCACACGAGCTAGTCCTCACCGAGGATACTACACCAGCGGCGCCAAAAGGGGAAATTGTTGAGGAACTCACGTTCATTTTTCTTATGGGTTAGTTATGGGTTTGTCATCATCAAAAGGGGAAATTGTTGAGTTGGTGTTAGGAACTCACGTTCATTAACACTGTAACAACGTCCTCAATTTTGATAATGACAAATGTGAATGCTCTTTGCCAAGAATTTCTAAGCATACAGGTTGCGCGTCATCTAAGCAATGATACGGAGAAAAAAGTTCCCAAGGCATTAGAACTAAGGCAATGAAATTTCCCCTATCAAGGGAACTCGATCACGATGCGACAAACCTCAGAGGGAACCAAAGTTCCCAAGGAGTAGGGAACTGAGTGAACCAGAGTTCCCACAAAATGGGAAATAGCTAAGGAGAACATGATTCCCTCAAGTCAAGAGAGTTCCCAAGAGAAGGGAATTGAGAAGACGAGAGTTCCCTTTGGATGGGAACTGGCGCATGAGAAAGCGACATTTCAGCGCAAATCAAGGGATCCTGTCTAACCAGACAAAAGAGCTTCTCAGTGTACTAGATGGCCATATTGTGCGATAGGTTGAAGACGAGCATCCAATGGTCCGATGTGATCCAAGAGTTGACAAGTTTCAAATTCAAACAAAGTCACATGTTGATGTTCGTATTTTTAGTATAGTTTTTAGTATGTTTTTCTTAGTTTATTAGGATTAGTTTTGATAGTTTAGGATTAGTTTTATGTGTTTTTGGATAGTTTTGCATATTTTTGTGAAAAGTATGGAAGCTACTCTATTTTGTGTATTTTTGTAGGTTTTAGCAAGGAAAGGGTGCTATATGGAGCTGAATTTGGAGCGCTACAGTGAAAGACAGAGGAATACAAGATTGAAGAAGTCGGAGTTCGAGTTTTACGAGATGAAGTGTGGAAGAAACCAAGCCCAGGCTCGTTAACGAGGTTGCAAGGGATCACTAACAAGGCCACGAGATAGAGGTTTCGAGAGTTGACTTTCTAACTCACCGATCCTGTGCGGGAATTTATTTCCGTGTCGGTAGAGTATCTTTTTATGATTTTTAGGGTTATTATATTTTGTATTTTAGGTCTTGTTATCTTTTTAGATTTTATTTCTATCTTCTTAGGATTTTATTTCTATCATTTTAGGAAAGTTTTTATCTTCTAGCCTTATTAGTTTTTAGCTTTATTAGTATAAATAGCCCTCTTGTTTAGCCTAGGAAGGGGGGAATTTTTTTAGGAGATCTACTTGGAGAAGAGGAAAAGTCGAGAGAGGAGAGAGAGGATCGGAATCAAGATCGAGGCTCGGTGGATGAGAGTTACCGGGTTCCTTAATCGTTATTTTGGTTCGGTACTTTGTATTTTTCGGTTTCTTCTGAATTTCTGTAAAACGATATTTTTCCTATTAATTTTTGTAGTGATTTGTTTTCTATGATTTCTTTTGTTGAATTTATTTGTTTCATAGTTATGATTATTGAGTAGTCTTCTTTTCTAGGGTCGGGGTTAAGCCCGGCATAGTTATGCATGTTTAGGTGAGTATGATTGTGTGTTGAATGCCTTTTATCTATTATTGAGATTGTTTGTTGTGCTTATACCGAGATGAAAGTTGAGGTAATTTGAGTTGATTGACTTGATTGAAAGAGAAGGTTGGTAACTTGAAAGGTTGATATTGTTTGAATACGAAAGTTTCAAGCTTTAGATCCAAAACAAGCAATTGAGTGAATTGGGTTACGAAAGTAGGTTAATTTACTTGATATTCAACGAAAGTTGATGAATTTATTTGTTTAAAGGCATGATCTCATCTTCTTACGAGTTTATATGCATGACTATGTTGTGGTGTCCCTAGTCCTAGATCTTTGTTTTTATTTGAATTTTCTCAAGAGATATTCGTTGCTGAGTTCGCTGGCTCGGTACCGAATCTGTTTAGTTCGTTAGATTGAGTCTTTTGTTTACGGTGGTTCGTTAACGACCCTGACAACGTCGTTAACGAGGCTGATTGTGAGTGTTTTGCTTGCTTTTGTTTGATTTTTAGTAGTCGATAGACAGACAACCTTGCTTCTCGTGGAACGATCCTGACTCCCCTATACTCAGCGGGGTCTTGACTATAAATTTATTTGTTGTCCTGAGTGAAGGTCCGTCAACAAATTGGCGCCGTTGCCGGGGAAGCAACGAGTTTGTTTGTTTATCTGTGGGTTCGGGAATAGCCCGACCCCGTTTTTTGTTTTAATTTTTGTTTTTTTGTCTGTTTTCTCAGCGCATGCCGGTAGGACGTTGAAGGCTTGAGTTTGACAACGCTGGTTATTACTCAGAACCTGAACGTTCCCTACACCGTAGACGCCGAGAGAACCGAGCCATAGCCACACCTGAAGAGATGGCTCGTCAATTGGAGATCCTCCAAAACCAGATGGAGGCGTTGAAAACCGAGAAGGAAGGCGCTGCTGCCGAAGCTGAGCGTCAACGAGTTGACAATGCTCGCCTATAGGAGGAACTGAATGCCTATCCGAGGAATGCCAAACAGTATATGCATCCAGAACTGAGGGTGCCAGAGTCCCCAATCGTGCTTCCGGAGATAGAGAAAGCCTTTGAGATCAAGTCTCAATTCATATCCTTAATTAAACGGGCTCAGTTTGAAGGGAAACCTACTGAGTGCCCTATGGAGCATATTAGAAATTTTCTTGATTTATGTGACACAATAGCTGCTGAGGGTGTCTCACTTGAATATGTTCTGTTAAAAGCTTTCAGTTGGTCTCTAACTGGAAAGGCCCTGAGCTGGTTGGAGAGCCTACCTCCTAAGTCTATCAGGACTTGGAAGAACTTGTATGATCAATTTCTTACCAAATTCTTCCCACCTGCCAAGACGACGGAGTTGAGAAAACGCATCACCTCCTATCACCAGCTGCCTAATGAGACCTTTGTTGAAACATGGGAAAGATTCAAAGAGATGCTTAGACAGTGCCCCACTCATGGGCAACCTTTATATGTTCTGCAAGAAATCTTTTTCCAGGGTATCAACGGAGTGACTAAGAACCGCATTAACACGCGTACAGCATGTGGTTTTATAGAGATGGACCCTACGGCTGCATGGGCATTGCTGGATAAGTTGTCCAATTATGATGCCATGTATGGAACCCAGCAGACTCCCCAGCCGCAGAAACGTCTCTATGTGCCTAACCGAGAAGATGTTGCCCAGACGTCAAAAATCAGTTTCTACAAGACGAGGTCAACCGCTTGAAGAAGCAGGTAAGTTTTCTGAAATCCTCTCAATCTTGTCAAGAGTGTGGTTCTTCTGCCCATAGTACTTCTGCTTGCACTAACATAGAGCAGGTAAGAGCCGCTGAGACAATTGCTGAAATGAATTACATGAGAGGCCCATACAGGAACCAGCCTAGCAATTTTGACAGGTCAAATAACTATCAGACGTGGGGCAATCAGAATCCAAATCCAAGCTATGCAGCGCCTCCACCAGATAGACGACCTGCACCTTATCGACCTCCAGGCCATCAGGAGCCACCATCTTGGGTACAAGGGTTACAGGAAAGCATCAATGGGGTCCACAACAAGGTCAATGAAGTTCAAGCTAACCTTAACCACCAGAATAAAAGATGGGGAGAGTTCGATGTATGGAAGAAGAATGTAGATTCCCAACTAGGGAACCTTGCTGCACAGATTCCGAGGCCACAAGGGCAACTTCCGGGCCGTCCCGAAGAAAACCCTAAAGGACAGATAGCAGTAGTACACCTTAGGAGCGGAAAGACATTACCGGAGCGAGTCCAAGCTAAGGATAAGAAGGGAGCGGACACCACGGTTACCTTTGGTAACGAGCCAGCGAGGGAAATTACCGAACCAGCGTACCATGGTGATGAGGCTCCAAGGGTACCTAACGACCCTACCCCAGGTAAGTTTTCTAATCCGAGCCTTCCTCTCAATTCCAGGGTAGTTAACGACCCTAGCAGGGTCGGTAACGACCCGCCGAGCGTACCTGACGACCCTAGTGTCGACCCGGTAGCATCACCCCTCGAGCCTAACTTGATTCCGAGGATGGTGAAATCTCTTCCATTTCCCACTAAGAAATCTATGGACTCTACTGAGAGTAAGTTCAAGCGTTTCGTAAAGATTCTTCAGGGCATTAATATTTCCATCCCATTCGCTGAGGCCCTAAGCGAAATGCCGGCTTACAAAAAATTCTTGAAAGATATTCTTAGCAGGAAAAGATCCATTACAGAGCTGCAGGATGAAGTCAGATCTATAGCTTTACCAGAAAAGCTAGGGGACCCAGGGAGATTTGCAATAACGATCGGCATAGGTGACCACAAGTTCAAAGCTTTATGTGATCTGGGAGCCAGTGCTAGTTTACTCCCTCTCTCGATCTGGTCCAAAGCTAATATGGGACCACTAGAGCCGGTAGATATGAATCTGTACATGGCAGATGGATCATGTGTCAAGGCCACAGGAGTCGTGGACGACTATCCTATTCAAGTCGGGAAATTCTTTATACCGAATGATTTCATCGTCCTCGATATGCCTGAAGACCCTCATGTCCCCATAATTCTCGGCAGACCATTTTTAGCTACAGCAGGTGCAAGAGTCGATGTGCGGAAAGGACTCCTCACTTTTGATATTGGAGAGGAACGAGTGGAATTCAGCTTGGATCAGAATGCCAACGACCCAACTGCGGTCGTAAAAATCCAGTTGACTCAACCAGAACTCGACACAGCTGGCCCTACCGAGCCTCCCTCAAATACCAAAACAGAAGAGAATTTCATACAAATCCCTACCGAACCACATTGGCCGACTACCGAGTCCCACATGCAAGAGCCTAGCCAAAGTAAGTTCTCTAACTGTGAATTCACTAATGTTGGTCATGACCATTCTCTATCTTTTGTTCCTACACCATGCCCCATCATATGCACTACAGAGGAATCCAAACCACCTTGTTTTTCGGATTTCACTAACCATCATGTAGGAATACCGGGCATATTGATAGAAGAAAAGGGACCTAATTTAGTAAATCAAGCACATAAAGGATGCAAAGCCAAGTATGGGGTACCTCAAGACCCCAACATAGCTACAAAAGAGCCACCTTGAGCTCAGGTGAGTACGTCAGGCTAACGACGTTAAAAATAGCGCTTACGGGAGGCAACTCGCTTTTTAGTATAGAATTAGTTTTCTTTTCTTTTCTTTTCTTTTTAGATTCTTTTTCCTAGCTTTCTTTTGAGTTCTTTTTAGTAGTTTTTAGGATAGAAATTAGGATAAATTTAGAGCTAACAAGATGCAGAAAAAATGGCTCGAAAATCATTCAAGGAGGCTACGGTGACTCCTTAACGACCCACCCAGGGTCGTTAACGACCCGGTTTGGCGAACCGACTCGGGAAGGTAAGTTTTTTCTAACCCCTAATCTATCTTTTATCCTCTACCCTAATTCTTACCCCTCCCCAGCCGCCACTACCTACCCCCTCCTCTTTCTAACCCCCTCTATTTAACCTTCCCTAAACCCTAAAAAATTCTACCCACAAATCTCTCAACTCCAAACCCCTCAAAAACTCTACAAGACACTCCCACCACCGGTCGGAATCCGTCACTCCACCGACCACCGAGAAGCCGTCGTTACCAAAGCCCGGAAACCCGTTCTTCTCACCGACGAGATCCGAGCTCGTTAACCACCCAATCCCGACCTCTTGTTCTTCAATTTCTCGATTAATCTCCGGTATGATTTCTAAACCCTAACTCGAAATTGCATAATTCATGGTTTTTTAGGGTAGAAATTTCATATGTTGAATTGACTTCATAGAGAGGATTGATTGATATGATTGGATTTTGCTCATGAAAGTTTGATTATGCTTAGTAGTTCTTGGCCTAGGGAGGATATTCATGTTAGATGTCTCATTGTGAAAAGTTGATTTAGAAAAGCATGAATTTTTCTTGTTCTAGTATTAAGGTACAAACTTTACATGTCAAAATTTCGGGTAAATTTAGCATGTTCGGGACGGGTAATTGAGCAAGTATGGAGTGCATATATCCGATTGTGTGCCTAGTAAGGGAGTATAGAGGATTGCATGCTTGATTTTGGCTTGATTCTTAAAGTTGAAAAATTCGGAATTCTGCGCACTGGCTCTCGGCAGCTCGTTAACGACCCACCCAGGCTCGTTAACGACCCTGCGAAAACTCAAAGATCAATACCCAGTCCAGATTCGTAAACGACCCAATTGGGTAGTTAACGAATAATTCCGAAGACTATTTCGAGACCAAGTATGGGGTCTCTTTCCTAACTTAACTTGAGTGGAACTTATCTTGGAAAATCATGATTGTTTTGCAGATCACATGGCAAGTTCTAGCAGACCCGCTACCAGAGCTCAGAAGAAGAGAAGGAACTAGAGGTCCCCATCTCCACCTCGCATGGACAATGTGATCTTGCGCACTCAAGGGCAAGCAGACCGATACCGAGCAATCCTAGACAAGGACCACAACACTCGGTGGTTCTCAAGGACAAGTGCTAAGGCCATGGGGATTTATACGAATGTCAAGGAGGCCTTTGCTATTCTCGGTGTGCCTCACTTGCTGAAGAAGGAGACGGTACCACATTTTCCGGCCCTCACATCCGAGTTTTTGGCCACTCTAGAGACTAGTTTTCCGTCGAAGAATTCGGCGGGACGCATCCGGTTTAGGCTCGGTAATGTGAGCCAAGAATATACCATGGCGGAGTTCAATGCAATTCTGGAGCTTCCAAACCCTTCTAGAGAGCATAGCCTGAAAGACTACAGGGTGACTCGGACTTGGAGCTATATCACTGGGGAGGACCAATCCTCCACAGCGGCATTATCTGGGGCAAGCATCATCAACCCCATTTTTAGGATCATTCTTCGAGTCCTAGCCGCTACATTTTGGCTGAAGAGAGAGTTGAACAGGCCAACAAGGACGGAAGTTGCTTGTCTCCGCACCATCCTTTTCGAGGAGCCCGACCCTTTGAATTTGGGGTATGAATGGCTCTACTACATAGAGAAATCAACCAAGTCAAAGGAAGTTTGGTGTGGTAACTTGGTTAGTCTTTTGGCTACAAACCTCGGAGTCAACCTTACTCGCTACACACCAGCTCATGCTCAACTCCTCAACAAGAGCTATTGGTATAGCTCCGGTATTTTCATTCAAGCCGAGGGAGGGTTCAAAGTGAAAGTACAAGACCGTATAGTTACACCCACCCTTGACAAATTGGAGCTACTCTACGTACCAAATTGGTACGAGGCATGGACGGGTCATGCTTACCCGTTAGAGCCCAAGCCGGAGGATGAGCTATCACTTAGACCGTGTGAGACAAGATTTGAGCGAGAAGAAGAAGAGATGGATGAAGATGAAGATGAGGCTACCGAGGTAGTTGGCGATGACACTGAAGAAGCCGACACCGAGGGAGGTACGGAAGAGCTTAACTTCGAGGATCACGACATCTACACTGAAGTTTTGGGCACCAAAGTTCTCGTTGACGAGCCTACCAGGCTCGTTAACGACCATTTCCAGCCTTCTTCCTACATTCCTAACGAGGCACCCAGCTTCGTTAACGAGGTCCCGAGGATGACTACCGACCCACCGCCAGCTCCTGCCGACCCTCATTCCTATGGTCTCATGCCATATAACTCGGTGCTATACCAAGACCATTTCCAGCCTCACTATCCACCACCTCCTCAGCCCGAGTACACAAGATCGAGTATGCCACCACCGTGGGCCGAGGATCTTTCTGCTCAGATGCAACAGCTTCACCTCCAGCAGGACCATATTCATAGGAGGATGGATAGATGGGAGACCGTCTATTCTGCTCGCATGTCGATGGAGGATGAGAGGCATCGTCAGAGAGAGGCGGATGATGCAGAGCGTTGGAGGACGATGTACGACTTCATGGGGAACTTTGAGCATTACTTTCCTCCACCGAACCAGTGATTCAGCCTAACGAAGAAGCTTTTCCTTGTTTTCCACTTTTGAGTCTTTGTAAGTTTTTTATGTCTTTTCTTTTTTATTTTGTTTTTAGTTGTTTTCTTTTCTTTTCTATTTCTTTCCCTCTTCTTATTTTTCTTACAGTGGGGACACTGTAATTTTAAGTATGGGGTGGGAGAAAGTAGACAACTTGTTATCTTATGTGTCTATTTGTTTTAAGTAGTTTCGTTCCATAAAAAAAATTTGAAAAAATCGAAAAAATTTGAAAAATTTGAAAAAAATCTAAAAAAGATTTTAGAATTGATAGATATCCCTTTCTTAGGTTCTATGATGGTAATTGCTAGCATAATCATATAAATCCTTGCAAGCATGTCTTTGATAGTATAGCCGGATTCTTGTTTTAAAATTGTGTTTTTAGGAAGGGAAACAAAATACTAAGTCCTACGAGAGGAGAACCAAAAGGACGGTCAGTTTCCAGTCCCAAAATCGTTAAAAAAGAAACAGGAAAGTCCTGCTTTAGATTTGGATCCCTACGAGAAGGTCGTATCTTAGATCGGTGCCAAGGTTTCAGACGGAAAGGAAATCTTATCATTATTTGTATACCCTCTGTGGCCCAGTTTTGAGGAAAAATTTCGTTTCTTTCTGGTTCTAGTAATGGCATACCATTATAGGTGCATATAACATACGCTTCTCTATTCATCTCCCTTATATCCTGCTCCCACTTGATGAAATTGAGCACATATACTTTATAGCATAAGTGATGCAATCCAACAAAGTAATTACCTTGTGAGTTATTTTTAGCCTTATAGGGAGAACATTAAAAATCCCTCTTCTTTCTTGTGTGATTTACTCTCTATATGCATATTATCTCTTGGAATTGTGATGGTTATCTATTTCTTGAGACCTATATAAGATTTATAGTTCATTACTTGTGAGAATCATATGATAGAGAACTTATTTTTATAAGCCCTATTATTCCTTATCCACCCTTACATTATCTCTCTTTTGACAACCAATTTGAGCCTGAAGCCTTTTATTTTTTTAAGCTCCACAAAAATTATTTCCTAGCCGAGATAAGCTTGACCCTATCCGGGGATTAGGACTTAGATTGGAGAGGTATGTTTTGTTGAGTGCAATGTTATGTTTGGGTTCGAAATTTTGGGATTATTGGTAAGGGTAGATTGGAAGTCTCTCGTTTCTAATATTATGTAAAAGAAAGATCTCTTGATGAGCAAAAGATGCACAAAATAAAGTTGTTAAGAAGAAAAGGAGTACACGATGAAGCTCGTTAACGACCCTGAAGTGGTTCGTTAACGAGGCAGTGAAGAGAAAGAAGAAGAAGAAGAAGTTTGAAGTGCATGTGTGTTTATTGATAATACCAGAGATTCTTTTTATTCTTATGAGACTTTCTAGAATATAATGGGTGAGTAAAAGAAAAAATGCATAATGAAGAGTGAGTTTGGTATGTTGTTTTTATGAGAGTTTTGGAGATGTGTGAGTTTTTAAGAGTCTTTGATTCCCGGATATTATTAGCACCACATAGCCAAATATTTCCACGCCTTATTGTCTTTACCAAGCCCCATTACAACCCGGCCGAATGGAAGCTTCTATGAAGTTTTTCGTTGAGCCTAAGTTCTCTTGATGATTTTTGCTTGTTTTGACAAATCTTGGGTGGAGAGTATTGGTGATATAAGTTCCAATTTCTATGAGTTTTTGTGTATAAGATGAGTTGAGAGTTGAATTTATAGGCCCAAACACATGAGAGTTGAGTGAAACACATTATATTCCTTGTGAGGTTGGATTGTATTTTCTTATGTCTATTTGGTGCATATATGTGTAATGACATTAATAATCATTTGTTATTTCTCTTCTATGTGTAGATGTTGCTTTTTAGATGATGGCTATGTCTTGATGAGTATGTTTGTTTGGTTTTGGTTATTTTTTAGTGATTGCTTGAGGACAAGCAAGTTTAAGTATGGGGTATTTTGATGTTCGTATTTTTAGTATAGTTTTTAGTATGTTTTTCTTAGTTTATTAGGATTAGTTTTGATAGTTTAGGATTAGTTTTATGTGTTTTTGGATAGTTTTGCATATTTTTTTGAAAAGTATGGAAGCTACTCTATTTTGTGTATTTTTGTAGGTTTTAGCAAGGAAAGGGTGCTATATGGAGCTGAATTTGGAGCGCTACAGTGAAAGACAGAGGAATACAAGATTGAAGAAGTCGGAGTTCGAGTTTTACGAGATGAAGTGTGGAAGAAACCAAGCCCAAACTTGTTAACGAGGCTGCAAGGGATCGTTAACGAGGCCACGAGATAGAGGTTTCGAGAGTTGACTTTGTAACTCACCGATCCTGTGAGGGAATTTATTTCCGTGTCGGTAGAGTATCTTTTTATGATTTTTAGGGTTATTATATTTTGTATTTATGTGTTGTTATCTTTTTAGATTTTATTTCTATCTTTTTAGGATTTTATTTCTATCTTTTTAGGAAAGTTTTTATCTTTCTAGCCTTATTAGTTTTTAGCTTTATTAGTATAAATAGCCCTCTTGTTTAGCGTAGGAAGGGGGGAATTTTTTTAGGAGATCTACTTGGAGAAGAGGAAAAGCCGAGAGAGGAGAGAGAGGATCGGAATCAAGATCGAGGCTCGGTGGACGAGAGTTACCGGGTTCGTTAATCGTTATTTTGGTTCGGTACTTTGTATTTTTCGGTTTCTTCTGAATTTCTGTAAAACGATATTTTTCCTATTAATTTGAGTAGTGATTTGTTTTCTATGATTTCTTTTGTTGAATTTATTTGTTTCATAGTTATGATTAGTGAGTAGTCTTCTTTTCTAGGGTCGGGGTTAAGCCCGGCATAGTTATGCATGTTTAGGTGAGTAGGATTGTGTGTTGAATGCCTTTTATCTATTATTGAGATTGTTTGTTGTGCTTATACCGAGATGAAAGTTGAGGTAATTTGAGTTGATTGACTTGATTGAAAGAGAAGGTTGGTAACTTGAAAGGTTGATATTGTTTGAATACGAAAGTTTCAAGCTTTAGATCCAAAACAAGCAATTGAGTGAATTGGGTTACGAAAGTAGGTTAATTTACTTGATATTCAACGAAAGTTGATGAATTTATTTGTTTAAAGGCATGATCTCATCTTCTTACGAGTTTATATGCATGACTATGTTGTGATGTCCCTAGTCCTAGATCTTTGTTTTTATTTGAATTTTCTCAAGAGATATTCGTTGCTGAGTTCGCTGGCTCGGTACCGAATCTGTTTAGGTCGTTAGATTGAGTCTTTTGTTTACGGTGGTTCGTTAACGACCCTGATAACGTCGTTAACAAGGCTGATTGTGAGTGTTTTGCTTGCTTTTGTTTGATTTTTAGTAGTCGATAGACAAACAACCTTGCTTCTCGTGGAACGATCCTGACTCCCCTATACTCAGCGGGGTCTTGACTATAAATTTATTTGTTGTCCTGAGTGAAGGCCCGTCAACACATGTCAACCTTAAGGATGAAGCTTGGAGGGCAAGGCAAAAAGGGTATTTAGGACAAATGCCTAAAATGGATTAGGGTTGAATATCACTCCTATATATTCCTTTAAACAGTGACCTTGTCCACCACTTTTCACAATACACAAATTACCAAACACATAAAGAAAGAGCAAGAGAGCTTACCTAAGAAGACCATTCAAGTTGTGAAAAGTCCTCGGCGGCAAGCTCAAGTCGACGACAGTGAAAGAAGAAAGAAGGAAGTTCCCAGATCCAAGGGAGCTAGGTTGCAGAGACAAAATGCTGTAAGGTTTGAGTTTACTTTTGCTTTTGATTGTGAGCGTTCACCAATGTTAAGGTTGAGAGAGTACAATAGTGCTACCTAGGGAGAGAGTCCTTGTAGGAACAGAGAACTTTGTATTCTGCCTTGTAAACATTAAAGGGAACTAAGCAATAAAAGAAAAGGGAACTCATTCAAAATGCTCAAAGAGGAGGTAGAGGTTTACTCATGCAGTTAGTTGATCGTTGTGGGGTTCCTCTATAAGGAATTGTCTCTTCTTCTTTTATTTACTTGCTTAATTAGTATTTCCGCTGTGTGTGGGAACTGTCCCATAAACGTTTGAACTAACCTTGATGCTACAATTGCCTTGCACGGAAATCAACAACAAGATCCTTCATCAATTTGTATCAAAGCTACACAAGGTATTCACCTAGATATTGACTTATAGATTTGAATTTGAATGGGTTGCAATAGCTTTAGAAGCCACCCTTGATCATTGGTGGCCGAAATTGTTGTTAAACCCTTGTGTTGTTGTCTTGTTGTGTTGTATCGTGTGTTGCCTTGTGTGAGTCCAATTTTTGCCTTGTTTCAGCCATGAAAGCTACATCCAAAGGTTGAGGATGAACCATACCAAGAGTTTCTCCTCAAGTTATAAAAACAAAAGGCCTTTGTCGCATTAAACTGATACCCTTTCAACTTCAGTTTATTGAATTCCTTCCTTGAGTTTAGTTGTTGTGATAAAATAGACACTTACATCTTATTCCAGCCGAGCCTAGTCCTTCTATTAACACGCTCTTATTTCTTACAAGCTTGGTTAAGTAGCAGAGTAAGATACGGGAACAATACCAATGTTGAAAACGTTGTTATGTATGCTTTTGCTTGTGTTGTTATGAAGAGGTTGCTTGATTATTTGAAGAAAAAAATCAACAAGTGTGTCTTACAAAATAAAAATTCGGATTTGGTGAGAAAAAGAAGTGGGACTTAGAAAAACTCGGATCTGACGAAAGTGAAAAAGAGGTCGGACATAGAAAAAGTCGGACCCCACGAGAAAGAGAATCCGTGCTTGACACGAATCAAAATCTGAAATTTCTTTTTGTAATTCATATTTCGTACTTAGTAGCTTGTTACTTCGTCTAAGTCTTAGATGATTTAGTTTGCTTGTGTTATGATTGTCGTTACTTTTATTTCCTAGCCTAACCTTGCCTTGCCGAGATCTAGCTCATTGCAACTTGTTTGGTTTCATTTCTAGGTCTTGTTAGGTGAATCGTGTGGTTAGCGATACTCGTGTTTTTGTGGGATTTAATCTTGTGTATTTAAGTGTGTAAGGATTTCAGGAAAATGTATATCTTATGGGAGTTTTTCTCCTTATATGACCACCACCCAGGTCTCTCTCCACAATACCATTCGCAATTTTCGGAGATGCATGAGGAGTTCTCACGACAGAGGTTTAATATTCCATATTTTGACAGTCGATCTGATGCCAATGCTTGCTTAGTTTGGAAAGCCAAGATTGATCATTTTTTTGACTACAATGACTATCTTGAAGATATGAAAGTTACATATGCCACTAAACGCTTTAGCCATCGGGCTCGTATTTGGTGGTATGATCACAACGAGAGGAGGAGGCGTGAAGGATACCCTCATATTCATACGTGGCAAGAGCTTAAACAAGCTCTCAAGGAGAGGTATGTACCACAAGTGCATGTCGAGTCCTATCCCTTTTACCCTTCATATTCTACTTGCGCCATTCATGTTGTAGGGTATGGAGCTTGGGATTTTCATCATCAAGACCAAGCTTCCACAAGGGGCGCTAATGTCATCCCTTGGTACCCAACACCCAGTGGAGCCACAAAGAATCCAAGAGAGAGGTAAAGAGCATTCATCTTGCTTGGTTCCATCACATCAAGTCTTTGAACCTTCACCTAAGGTGGATCTTTCAATGCCAATCGAGGAGTCTATCATCCAAGAAATTGGCTAACCTTACCTACGAATTCGTGGGAATTGTCCACCAATTCGTGGACGAAGCTACTTCAAAAGTGCAACTTCATGAGTCTCCAATGCAAACTGAAGAGAAGTTTGATTCTTGGGAAAAAGTGGATGAAGAAGTGGAATCAATTTATTTTACCCATCATGCCTAGTTGCATGAGTATTCTCAAGGATATGTATGAGGGGTCCTTAACCAGCGTGGGGAGCCTAGGGGGAGACACAGATTATTTCCAGTTAAGGGTGGGGTTGCACCAAGGGTCGGCACTTAGCCCTTTTTTGTTCGCACTTGTTATGGATGTGTTGACTCGGGAGATACAAGGAGAGGTACCGTGGTGCATGTTATTCGCCGATGACATTGTGCTAGTCGATGAGTCTAGGGCTGGAGTTGCTAGAAAGCTCGAAGCTTGGAGGGAAAAGCTAGGTTTTAGATTGAGCAGGACCAAGACAGAGTATGTGGAATTTATGTTTGGACAGGTAGAGGAGTCCACCGAGGAAGTACATTTGGGAGGTGTTCCCATCATGAAGAAGGAGAGTTTCAAGTACTTAGGATCGATTCTGCAGAGTGACGGGGACATAGACGAGGACATCAAGCATCGGAATCAGAGGGGTTGGCAAAAATGGAGGGCCGCCTCAGGGATTTTATGTGACAAGAAGGTCCCACTTAAGTTAAAAGGCAAATTTTACAAGTCAGTAATTCGACCTGCGATGTTGTATGGGGCGGAATGCTGGCCTATCAAGAAGGTGAAAGAGCACAAATTGATGGTAGCAGAGATGCGTATGCTGAGGTGGATGTGTGGGCACACGAGGCTGGACATGATCAGAAATGAGGTGATCAGGGACAAGGTCAGAGTGGTTAGTATAGGAGAGAAGTTGCGGGAATCGAGGTTGCGCTGGTTTGGGCACATACAGAGGAGGCCACCAGAGGCCCCGGTACGAAGATGTTAGGGCATGGTTTTCAACAACTTTCGCAGGGGCCGAGGGAGACCGAAGAAGAGCTGGAGGGAAATTATAAAACATGACCTTGACTTTTTAGGTATTTCAGCGGACCTGACATACTGTAGGGATATTTGGAGGGAGAAGATTACAGTGGAGGAGCGGTAGCAGGAATGAAGGGGCCCACACCCTACGTCGATGAGCTTTCTCTCTCTCTCTCTCTCTCTCTCTCTCTCTGGCATCTTTTTCCTAGTTTTTATGGTCTTTAGGCCTCTCTTACACACCCTCTCGATCTTTAGGTCGAGGGAAGGGTGGGTACATCCTGGCCTCCCAGACCCTGCCTGAGGCAGGTCTACACTGGGTTGGTGTTGTTGTTGTTGTTGTTGTTGCCTAGTTGCATGAGTTTTATGGCTACCCCATGGATGGATGGTTTCCCTATGGTGCCCTCTAGTTTGCACTTTCTATGTCATGAGGAGAATCACACCAAGCAAGAAGAGAGAGAAGTCACCATGTCAAGTTGCTCTAGGGGAGTATCTCTTAACCCTACTTTTTCTTTATTCTCTTCTTTGCATCATACTAGAGATCTTCATCTCTAGTATGATGCAAAGAAGTGCACTTTTGAAGGTGAGTTTGAGATACTACCCGAGTCTATGATCCAAGACCTTCTTTTATGTATCGTTTTGTGTGTATTTTAGATTTTCACTTGGAAGTGCACTCGGATTCGAGGACGAATCCTTTTTGAAGGGAGAGAGGATGATGTGACTATGCTCAGGATGTAACAACATGTGAATGAGAAACAAGTCCAACTATGGGCATATGTGAAGAAGGAGAAAGGCGCGGGCAAGGCTTACCAGGTTCGCCCGTGTGATGCTGACATAGCCTATGCAATTCCTACAGTGCGCCAATGCCAATTCCTACAGTGCTAGGTTGGTGTGTTTGAGTTAGAGAAGGCCAATTTATGTGTGGTTGCGATATTAATGTAATTTTGTAAGGGTATTTTTATTAAAATTCAGTACCCTCGGTGGTTGAGAGTTAGGCTTCCATGCTAGGTTATAAGGCTAGGGGGTGTCCCTTTTTGTGGTTAGACAAGTTTTGAAGAAAACACTCCAAAGCCTTGTCTCCCCCTTAGAACGCACATTATTTTGCTTTATTTTGAATAAAAAAATCAGATTTTGGTTCCTTGGATTGTGAGTCATATCAATCCAAATTCGAAGCTAGATCGTGGTGAGTCATATCCTTGAGTGATTTTCCTAGTTCGAGTAGATCAAAGGCGCATCACATTCTTTGCCCTACTCCTCCATATCCAGCCATCAACCTTCAATTTCCATCACTTCCATCCTCACAATTTTTGTCCACAACATCCTCCAAAATCGTTCTCAAAATCTCCCTCAAGATCACCTACAATTGGTTTCAAGATCATCCATCAAAATTGCTTGGAATTGCTTTGGGATTGTCTTGCACTGAAATAAACAACAAGATCCTTCATCCCGCTTTTTACCTATGGAGCACTGAGGGAAAGTCCAAGTGAAGCATGGTCCCTTTGCTGGCCATTGATCCGGCTGCGCCGACACCGTGATGCTCGGTTTGTGCTTATTTTGAAGGCCATGTGTGTGTGTGGTTGTTTTATGAGTTGTAAGGGTATTTTCTAAGCATTTGGAAACCTTGGTTCATTTAGAAAACAACTCCTTATATGTGGGAGGTTTGGGTTAGGCGCCTATGTGGGGGTTAAAAGGGTTAGAAGGCTCCTTTTTCTCGTTAGACAAGATTGATGAAACATGCCAACTCTTTGTCTCTCCATTTGAAAACATTTTTCAGCTTTGTTTTTGTAATACTCCGATAATTTGTAAGGGATTGAGGCGCTCCCATGTCAACAAGAGCTCTTCCTTTCTGGGTTCGAGTGAGGACAAAGAACATAGAAGTTAAGCGTGTAGGGGCGAGAGTAGTACCAGGATGGGTGACCTCCTGGGAAGTCCTCGGATTGGCATGGGATAGCGCTTCTAAAGCCTCGGGCTTTACAAATGGTATCAGAGCCGACTCTGGGATACGAGTTGACTTGGCCCGGTGGGCGGTCACTCGCCCCAAAGGGCGGTGCTTCAGCCTTGACGAGGACGTCAAGTGTTTAAGTGGGGGAGATTGTAACACCCCAAAGATTTATAAGGGATTGAGGTGCTACCTATGTCAACAAGAGCTCTTCCTTTTCTGGGTTCGAGTGAGAACAAAGAACTCAGAAGTTAAGCGTGCAGGGGCGAGAGTAGTACCAGGATGGGTGATCTCTTGGGAAGTCCTCGGGTTGGCATGGGATAGCGCTTCTAAAGCCTCGGGCTTTACAAATGGTATCAGAGCCGACTCTAGGTTACGAGTGCACTTGGCTCGGAGGGCGGTGACTCGACCTAGAGGGCGGTGCTTTGGGCCTTGACGAGGACGTCAAGTGTTTAAGTGGGGTAGATTGTAACACTTCGATAATTTGTAAGGGATTGAGGCGGTCCCATGTCAACAAGAGCTCTTCCTTTTCTAAAGCCTCGGGATAGCGCTTCTAAAGCATCGGGCTTTACAAATGGTATCAGAGCCGACTCTAGGTTACGAGTGCACTTGGCCCGGAGGGCGGTCACTCGACCTAGAGGGCGGTGCTTTGGGCCTTGACGAGGACGTCAAGTGTTTAAGTGGGGTAGATGGTAACACTTCGATAATTTGTAAGGGATTAAGGCGCTCCCATGTCAACAAGAGCTCTTCCTTTTCTGGGTTCAAGTGAGGACAAAGAACTTAGAAGTTAAGCGTGCAGGGGGGAGAGTAGTACCAGGATGGGTGACCTCTTGGGAAGTCCTCGGGTTGGCATGGGATAGTGCTTCTAAAGCCTCGGGCTTTACAAATGGTATCAGAGCCGACTCTAGGTTACAAGTGCACTTGGCCCGGAGGGCGGTGACTCGACCTAGAGGGCGGTGCTTCGGCCTTGACGAGGATGTCAAGTGTTTAAGTGGGGGAGATTGTAACACCCCAAAGATTTATAAGGGATTGAGGTGCTACCTATGTCAACTAGAGCTCTTCCTTTTCTGGGTTCGAGTGACGACAAAGAACTCAAAAGTTAACCGTGCAGGGGCGAGAGTAGTACCAGGATGGGTGACCTCTTGGGAAGTCCATGGGTTGACATGGGATAGCGCTTCTAAAGCCTCGGGCCTTACAAAATGATATCAGAGCCGACTCTAGGTTACGAGTTCACTTGGCCCAGAGGGCGGTGACTCGACCTAGAGGGCGGTGCTTGGGCCTTGACGTGGATGTCAAGTGTTTAAGTGGGGGAGATTGTAACAGTCCGATAATTTGTAAGGGATTGAGGCGCTCCCATATCGACAAGAGCTCTTCCTTTTCTGGGTTCGAGTGAGGACAAAGAACTTAGAAGTTAAGCGTGCAGGGGTGAGAGTAGTACCAGGATGGGTGACCTCTTGGGAAGTCCTCGGGTTGGCATGGGATAGCGCTTCTAAAGCCTCGGGCTTTACAGTTTTTGAATCAAAATGCAGATTTTAGTTCGTTTGATTGTAAGTCATATCAATCCAAATCCGAAAGTAGATCGTGGTGAGTCATATCCTCGATTAACCTTCCTAGTTCGAGTAGATCAAAGGTGTGTCATATCCTTTGCCCCACTTGTCCATATCCAACCCTCAACCATCCACTTTTCCATCAATTTTCATCCTCAAAATCACCATCTCATCATCCATAAAACTCGAATCCATAATCCTCTTTAAAAACTCCATCAAAAGAAGTCGAAATCCCATCTCGGTGGTTCCTGCAACCTTTCAATGCAAAACCCATAACTTTCGAACCACAAAAGATCTTGATGTCAAATTTTGAGGGATTCCTTAAAGATAAAATCTACCAAACTTAAAAATATCTCGGAATAATATCATTAAATGCACTAAGTCGGTCACGTCCTACCGACACGGAAACCTCGGTACCGACCCTTACGGGGTCGGTAGGACTCTGGAATTCTCTCTTGAAAGCCTCGGTACCGACCCATGAAAGGTCGATAACGACTGATGAGGTATTTGTCGTGGTCGTTATACCTATCAAAGAATCCTTAGCTTTACCAAACTCAGTAGAGCGGCAAGTAAGGGTCGAACCCACAGAGACTCGTGTATAAGTGCTTTACTTGAGTGCCAAGTAAATAAAGGGGGGTTTTAAATGAATGATTATCTAGTCTAAGATGCAAACTAAAATCTAAATATGAATGCAAATATTATTGTAAGAAACAAGTATAAGGAAAGCGTGTTCAACTAGTTAAATCCATCACAAATATGTTTATTGATCATTGATTCTTTTAATTCTCAATTCAATTGAATAATCTACTGTGGATTATAATCCTACTAAGGATTATGACCCAAACTTCAGAAATAGTTGACAGAACTAACAATCTAAACAACCCTAATCATTTAACAACCTAAAACAACGTCTAGATTCAATTAAACAACAGCTTTACGAATCAAGTTATAAATATAAACAAACACTTGGAGCAAACAGACATCTATGTTATTTGCGGATTTATTCCTTTCTACAATTGAATAGCCCGAACGGGTCCAAACAATAATAGTTGCTACTTTATCTAATCAACCCCGAACGGGCATTAATCAGATTAGTTGTAAATTAACCTAGAAATTCTATTAGGTGATCAAGCTAACAAAACCCTAGAATAATTCTGATTCAATTAAGCACAGGGAATAAAACCTATTCAAGTTGTTGAGAATCAATCAAACCTCACAATAATATGCAATCTATGATTTCAATAACTAGTCAAACACAAAGGAATTAGCAATGCATAATTAAATTAAAGAAAAACTTACAAAGGTTCAGATTTGCTACTTGAAAGAGAGAAAACCCTACCCTCCAAAATTATGTTCGAAGTTATGAAAGAGAAACTAAAAAGAAGGTTTAAATACCCCAAAAGGCATCCAAAGATCAAATTATCCCGAAATACCATAAAACACGTCGGAAAAGATCTAATAAAGTCCAACTCGAGGCCCAATGTCTCTGTTGAAAGGCAGATGGCCCGGGCTCATTCCCATATGGCGCGGCCGTGCAGTATGTCAATTTAGCTCGCGGCACCCCTTAGTTCAACACTTTAGGCAACACTTCAGAGGCTATTTTCACCCCCTTCGAGTTGGAATTAGGACTCAGAGTAAATATGAATTGTATCTCTTCGAGTTAGCTTTCTAGTGATGCCAAATTCAGCTCCATCCGACCACTGTAGCTCCCAAACCAAGCATTGCAAGATAGAGGTGTCAAAATAATACTCCAATGCATGGCCCGGGTTTAAGCGTTTTTATCCCTCAAGCTCTTGGGCCTTGGATCTTTTGATCTTCACTCGTATCAGTCTAAGCTTCCTCAAACTCCACCATAGTCCCCTAAGATCCATCCCTTCCTTCTTGTTTACCTAAAGTGCTGCAAAACCGAACAAAACAAGAGCAAAACGCGAATTTCCTAGAAAACCTAAAAACCTAAGAATTAGACTAAACTAAACTAAAACCATGCAAAATAAATATAAATATGCACCCTAAGCTACACCTATATGCAAGATATAAAATTCCCCCATGCTTAACCCTTGCTTGTGCTCAAGCAAGACATAAACCCAAGTCACACCACATCAATGCAATCATGCATCTATCTCATAATCAAAGAAGCAATTCAACATATGATTAAAACCTGACCAAGACTTCATAACATGTATTGTATTAAGCATAGAGCAAAGATTATTCATTCATTATAGACCTCACCTAGGGTAATATGTTTGCACTCTCACTCAAGTGTTTAAAGGACGTGTTTCACTCAAAATCAACCATGAAAACTAGATTACCATAAGCTTGCATCAGCGTCCTAAATCTCCACCGCTGTGGATCAAACACACAACAAAAATCATGAGGTCTTTTTAAGGGAAGTAATGGGGCCAAGGTAAAGAGAAATTTGGAAGGGATCAATTTTTGGCTTGTGGTGCTAAATCCGGGATAAAGAACTAATCCTAAACCCAAACTTTTACACTTCACTTCTCATAACGCTTCCCAACTTCCTTCACCAACTCCATTTACACATCAAAGCTCTTTGTTTCTTACTTCTTCTTTTTCACTTTTGCCTCTTTTCAACTCTTTTCTTTTTCACTCATGAAGATTACTAACATTAAAACTCAACTTTCTCTTTTCTTTGCAACATACTTTTCACCTTCATTTTTTCACTTTACACACTAGAGTTGTATTTCCTCTTTTCCACTTTTTTTTTTCTTCAACTTCCCACATACTTATACCAAACACACATAAAACAAAACCAACCTAAAGTCCTAAATCCCGAATGGTTCAAGCTTATTAGGCTAGGGATTATTTTGTGGAGCTATAAAAATAGGCTTAAAGCTCAAAGGAAGTGGGGTGTCAAGAACATGGATCTTGTAAGGTATGAAGGGAAATAATGTAACACCCCTATTTTTCAACATTGGGTATTACCGCCAGTGACCTCGGACTTTTCCGTCCAAAGTCACCCAAGACTTTTAGAATGATATAAAATGATAAAAATGCGGAATTAAACATACTGATATAATTAAAAGGTGCTCTCGAAGGAGACTTTGTTCTTACAACTCAAATCACATTACCAAAAGCTTGTTCGGAAATTACAATCCATAAAAGAAAACTTTGTCTTTGAAGCATAAATGAAAATAAACCAAAAGGAGTTTCAAATACATCTTGGAACTTCTTGCCCTTCCTTTGCCCTTCACCTTACGCCTTGTGAATAATCTTAGGTTCTGACATAATTCGCGAGGGGCGAGAATATGCCAGGCAAACATGCGGAAAAGAAGAATTAGTCTAAGAGACTAAGCAAGCGGGAACGGAACTTCCCAAGGGTAATTCGGTAATTTGAGTAATAACGAAGAAGATAACAACATGTTGTGTTTTAAGATAGGGTTTGTTTACGTGGGGTTTAACGGTACGAGGGAGAGCGTATCTCAAGCGAAGATAGCTCGTTAATCGAGAGAAGAGCTACTAGATTATAGACTTCTTTTAGAATTGAGATTATGTTGGGAACGTTATCAATTCATACAAGTTAAAAACCTCTCGCGCCCTGAGCGGACTGAGAGCCGGATCGATCATTTGAGATCGGTCCGGTTTTGGTATCTTAAATGTGTCTTGGGCACTTATCTTATAGTGAAGAAAAGTATTTGATTTCATTAATGATTCTATAAAGGGGGTGGGGGCTAGGATGGCCCGATCCACCAAGGGCAAACCCAGTTTCCCGGCACTTAGCTAGAGTGCGCTCATCCCTCCTTCCAATCGGAGCGGATAGGATCATGATCCTAAAAGTCGTACTTCAAACACGTAGGCATTTACGACTTAGTAAGTTATAGAGGCGTCGACTACTTTTGCGCCCCTCACTAGTTTGTTCGATATTGACCTCTTAACGAGGTCGTAAACAATCAAGGCCACAACCAAACTAGCATAAATAATCCTATCGATAATAAAGAACGGACTAACAATGGGGTCATTATATCTAACAATCGATATTTCCTAGGTTCCTTTTTTTTACTTAGCACACAAGTTGTTCCCAACATCGAGAATTTCACGGAGATGAATATGTAAGGTTACAAGGGGAAGCTCCACTTGCCTTGGCTTTGACGATAACGGTTTTAGCGATAAGATGGAGGTGTGGTTCGCAACTTCGAACTAGAATCCCGACCTATCGACACGGAATTTACGAACAGTTTTAAATTACGAAATTCCTTCAAGGTTCGGATTCCTCATATGTACTTAGTATAAGAGAGTGGAATTCTAAATTATTATAATAATTTAGTTAGCTAATTAAAATAATAATATTCCTTTATTATTATTTTAATTTCGTAATATCCTTTTATTCCAAAGAAAATCCTCATTGATTTGTCCAAATAATTTCTTTTAATTTCAACGATATTCGTAACGATGTTTAAAGTTATTTTCTCTTCAAGGAATATTTCATTAATAATATCCTCTTAATAAAACCTTATTTAATTATAGGGATCATATTAAATAAAGGTAGAATAATACTAGACTATTTCTTAGTAAATTTCCATAAATAGAATTTCTATTTACTTTATAAGGTAAGCTTTCCAAATACTAATTTAATATAAAATAAATATTCTCATTTATTTTATTTCCAAGTTTCTTCCCATAACTTATATATGGTTATATGATCATGGTTTAAAATATCCAACTATCTACTTATAGTATATTCTTATGATATCTTAAGTCATAAAATAATATCTTTCTATACCTTACAATATCTTTTTATGTGAGATATTTTTATATACTTAGCACTATAATGTGATCATTTATCTTATTGTCACAACCCTTGTATCTACAATAAAAGTTTATGCCTTGTAGGAAATCTCTACACCTAGAGATAGATTAACTAATATTTTATTAAATGATTAATATAATTATCATTAATATACTTATTTTCATGTAACTTGATATGCTCTACACTTAGGGATAAGTAATATTATAACTTGGAAAAGTTTATACTCTTATAAGGGTAATATTTAATATAGAGACAAAAACCATAAGCTAACAACTTTATGTAAATACTTTTATAAGAGCTTTAAAAATTTATTTAAATAATCATGTCTTGCTATTCATACTATAATATGGCATAATAAATTAACAATAGTTTATTTAATTGATTTATCCCCTTCTTTCAACTAGCAAGATTTACATAATATTTTTATTAATTTTAACATTTGCAAATAAATTTTATTTGATCTTCTTACTCCTACTAGCATATTTTAATAAACTTAAATTAATTAATAAAATCAAATAAAATAGAAATAAGGGTTTATGATTTTTACTGATTTGCTTGCCTGTGTTACAGAACACAGAGGGAGAGAAGGAAGGGGGGCTGACGGTGAAGGGGGCGACACCAGGGGGCTCCGACGAGGCTGTGGCGCGCGCGGAGGAGGCGGCGGTCACAAGGGGAGGAAGAGAAGGCTTTGGATGGAGAAACTTGAATGGAAGGGGCTGAAATTTTGAGAGCCTTGAGAGTAATTTGCAAGAAGGAGGAGAATGAATTGAAAGTGTGAGTTCTAATGGTGATTTGAAGCCCTTTAAATAGGCAAAGTTGGTGAGGCTTGTGATCCATGGCAATGGGGGTTCAAGTCCCGGCTCTTGCATTCTTTTTGCTAGACTTTTAAAGGAATTTTTATGCTTTAATGTAATACCTTTTTATGTAATAAAATTCGAGCTTTATAAAGTATTATTTTTATTTAATGCCTTTTTATTTATTCAAGACCCTTACAACATATTCTTAGGATTTATTGAATTTAATTTACCTGACAATTCTCTTTTAAAAGAGAAAATAAAGGTTATTATGATATATTAAAAATTCTCTTTTTATTAAGAGGAAAGAATTTATTATAATAAATATTATATTATATTCAATTTAAAACCTTGGAATATGGCGGATATTACAATATTGTAACACCCCGATAATTTATAAGGGATTGAGGTGCTCCTCATGTTAACAAGAGCTCTTCCTTTTCTGAGTTTGAGTGAGGACAAAGACTCGGAAGTTAAGCGTGCAAGGGCGAGAGTAGTACCAGGATGGGTGACCTCCTGGGAAGTTCTCGGGTTGACATGGGTATAGCGTTTCTTAAGGCCTCGGGCCTTACAAATGGTATCAGAGCCGACTCTGGGTTACGAGTTGGCTTGGCTCTGACGGCAGTCACTCGACCTGGAGGGCGGTCCTTGGGCTTTGACGAGGACGTCAAGTGTTTAAGTGGGGGAGATTGTAACACCCCGATAATTTATAAGGGATTGAGGTGCTCCTCATGTCAACAAGAGCTCTTCCTTTTCTGAATTTGAGTGAGGACAAAGACTCAGAAGTTAAGCGTGCAAGGGTGAGAGTAGTACCAGGATGGGTGACCTCCTGGGAAGTTCTCGGGATGACATGGGTATAGCGTTTCTTAAGGCCTCGGGCCTTACAAATAATAGGCTAATAAGAAACATTGCCTCAATCATTTTAATGTCATGGATTCAATCATATAAAGCAGCCTTGAAAAAGAGTCATAAAGCAAGTTCTAGAGCTAGATAATCATGGTGATACACTCAAGACAAAGAGAACAAATAATCATGAAAGGCCAAAATATCTCACAAGGCAAATTGTGTCTAGAACTTCAGAATGAATCTAAAACTCAAGCTAAATACATGCTCCATCCTATAGTCAAAGTAAATAATCAAAGATCATGCTCATATCATTGAAATTTCAACATATCATGCAAATCATGGGTTAGGACTCATACTTAGCATAGAAACACAAGAGGTATCAAACAATGGGGAAATAAGAACCTAAATGCAATATTTTTGTAATTTTTTCAAATTTTTAATTTTTTTTTTATTTTTCAAGTATTTTAATCAATGCATGCAAAAATTTAAATATGACCTAAACTAATGCAACTATATGCAATGCAAAAGTAATTCCCTTCCCCCATGCTTAAAACTTACCTTGTCCCCAAAGTATAGTAAAAAGTAAAGGAAAGAGAAAACTCACAGTAACTAGCTATCCGGGTAGTGCGGCGGGAAATCTGACAGTGGTGATGGTTTTTCGGGTTATCAATCCTTGGACCTGGGATATCTAAATACACACAAAACTACCTAAAAAGCAAAAGATTAACTGAAAAAGAAATCTATCTAAGCATTGGGTTGCCTCCCAAGAAGCGCTTATTTAACGTCATTAGCTTGACGTTTAGCATGAATTGACAAGATTAGACATTGTCAATGCCCTTAAAAACCTGTCAAACCCCTGTGCACACATCTAAAAAAGACATAAGTAACACAATGATAAATTAAAGATGCTTAATATAACTTTCAAAGACCGTTTTAATTTATCAAACATGTGTGCCCAATTTTCATGAGATGACATTTGTTCAAATAAATTCAGCACAAGTGGTGGCTTTAGAAAATACTTATAGTATGAAACAATGGGGAAATAAGAACCTAAATGCAATATTTTTGTAATTTTTTCAAATTTTTATTTTTTTTTTTATTTTTCAAGTATTTTAATCAATGCATGCAAAAATTTAAATATGACCTAAACTAATGCAACTATATGCAATGCAAAAGTAATTCCCTTCCCCCATGCTTAAAACTTACCTTGTCCCCAAAGTATAGTAAAAAGTAAAGGAAAGAGAAAACTCACAGTAACTAGCTATCCGGGTAGTGCGGCGGGAAATCTGACAGTGGTGATGGTTTTTCGGGTTATCAATCCTTGGACCTGGGATATCTAAATACACACAAAACTACCTAAAAAGCAAAAGATTAACTGAAAAAGAAATCTATCTAAGCATTGGGTTGCCTCCCAAGAAGCGCTTATTTAACGTCATTAGCTTGACGTTTAGCATGAATTGACAAGATTAGACATTGTCAATGCCCTTAAAAACCTGTCAAACCCCTGTGCACACATCTCAAAAAGACATAAGTAACACAATGATAAATTAAAGATGCTTAATATAACTTTCAAAGACCGTTTTAATTTATCAAACATGTGTGCCCAATTTTCATGAGATGACATTTGTTCAAATAAATTCAGCACAAGTGGTGGCTTTAGAAAATACTTATAGTATGAAACAAAGCACTTATCAATAATAGCACTTTTGTCCAAGATGAACTCCATATATTCTTCATCTTTCACCTTGTGTTGTAGTCTTAGCTCCTCATCTTGGAACTCCATCAGCTTTGGATGTGAGAAGGTGGGGAAACTGAAGCATGGAATGTCAAGGCCTAACATAGGATGCACCATGACAGCGGGAGCCTTAACAAATGTATCATGTTGTTTTTCTCCCTCATGGTTGTCTACTTCATCAACAAAGAAGTCATCACGGTCAACAAACGAGTCTTATTCCAGAACCACAAAACCCTCAAGCAATTTACTCCACATGGGTGAAAATGACTTAGGCTCCCTAGGCTCTCTAAGTATCTCTATGCTAGCAACGACTTCCTTTGCCTCTGTGATGATCTGTTCAACTTGCCTTATAGGTGTGAATTCATGTTGGGCATCAAATTCATCTTCATAACTCACATCAAGTGTAGTAGATTGCTCCTCAACTTGAATCTGAGTGTCTGACTCGTGATCGTTTGACTCCAATATAATTCCACTATCCTCCCACATAACTCAAAAGGGCATGAGATTGTGGAATAAAAACTTGAAGAACAAGACTCACAATGCTCCATGATTATAGTATCCGCCTCTGTGGAGAGATCCTTGATTATATCCTCAAGAGACTTATCAACCGGTTGGGATGGTAGGAAAGATGACTCGACCAAAAAGCTCTGATGGCTCATGAAACATAAGAAATCCCAGTAGTCCTCAAGTCCCATAAACAAAAGTCCCTCATTGCTCATGTAGTCAGCCAATCCCCTTGTCTCAAGATTCATACCATGGATAACTCCCATGTTCACCTCTCTATCACTGTATCGTATCCCCCAAGTACCAAGCTCGAACACATGGTCTTGAAATCTAGAAAAATAATCTTGGAAGTGTTCATCCTGTAGCTATCTACACTCAAACAAAGTCATGTATTAGTAGCACGGGTGTTATGAACCGTAAGATAGGTTCACAACACCAAGAATAGCACAAAAGTAAAAACACAAATAACGTCGAGTCCTCGGGAACGGCGCCAAATTTGATGAGGTATTTTCCGTGGTTGTTATACCTATCAAAGAATCCTTAGCTTTACCAAACTCAGTAGAGCGGCAAGTAAGGGTCGAACCCACAGAAACTCGTGTATAAGTGCTTTACTTGAGTGGCATGTAACTAAAGGGGGGTTTTAAATGAATGATTGTCTAGTCTAAGATGCAAACTAAAATCTAAATATGAATGCAAATATTATTGTAAGAAACAAGTATAAGGAAAGCGTGTTCAACTAGTTAAATCCAACATAAATATGCTTATTGATCATTGATTCTTTTAATTCTCAATTCAATTGAATAATCTACTGTGGATTATAATCCTACTAAGGATTATGACCCAAACTTCAGAAATAGTTAAAAGAACTAATAGTCTAAACAACCCTAATCATTTAACAACCTAAAACAACGTCAAGATTCAATTAAACAACAACTTTACGAATCAAGTTATCAATAGAAACAAACACTTAGAGCAAACAGACATCTAAGTTATTTGCGGTTTTATTCCCTTCTACAATTGAATAGCCCGAACGGGTCCAAACGATTATAGTTGCTACTTTATCTAATCTACCCCGAACGGGCATTAATCAGATTAGTTGTAAATTAACCTAGAAATTCTATTAGGTGATCAAGCTAACAAAACCCAAGAATAATTCTAATTTAATTAAGCACAGGGAATAAAACCTATTCAAGTTGTTGAGAATCAATCAAACCTCACAAGAATATGCAATCTATGATTTTAACAACTAGTCAAACACAAAGGAATTAGCAATGCATAATTAAA
Organism: Fallopia convolvulus; assembly: GCA_964016875.1. Lineage (NCBI taxonomy): Eukaryota > Viridiplantae > Streptophyta > Magnoliopsida > Caryophyllales > Polygonaceae > Fallopia > Fallopia convolvulus. Next base: position 38,082,452 of record OZ024718.1, on the reverse strand, counting down.
TTAAAGAAAAACTTACAAAGGTTCAAAGTTTGCTCCTTGAAAGAGAGAAAACCCTACCCTCCAAAATTATGTTCTAAGTTATGAAAGAGAAACTAAAAAGAAGGTTTAAATACCCCAAAGGCATCGAAAGATCAAATTATCCCGAAATACCATAAAACACGTCGGAAAAGATCTAATAATGTCCAACTCGAGGCCCAAAACTCGCGGCCCAATGTCTCCGTTGAAAGGCAGATGGCGCGGGCTCATTCCCATATGGCGCGACCGCGCAGTCTGTCAATTTAGCTTTCAAGTGATACCAAATTCAGCTTCATCCGACCACTGTAGCTCCCAAACCAAGCATTGTTAGTTAGAGGTGTCGAAATAATACTCCAATGGATGGCCCGGGTTTAAGAGTTTTTATCCCTCAAGCTCTTGGGCCTTGGATCTTTTGATCTTCACTCGTATCACTCTAAGCTTCCTCAAACTCCACCATAGTCCCTTAAGATCTATCCCTTCCTTCTTGTTTACCTAAAGAGTTGCAAAACCGAACAAAACAAGCGCAAAACCCGAATTTCCTAGAAAACCTAAAAACCTAAGAATTAGACTAAACTAAACTAAAACCATGAGAAACAAACATAAATATGCACCCTAAGTTACACTTATATGCAAGCTATCAATGACCTTTGCTTAGGTTTGTCCCCTTGCTTTATTCTTCACTTCTCCTTGGACTTCTTGGGGATTTCTTCTAATTCCTTCTTCTCTTCTCCTTTAGCATCCTCTTCTCCTTCAATGTCCTCGAATGCTCCAATCCGCTTGAAAGCCTACACAAAAACACAAGACTAGCGTAGTTTCCATACTTTTCACAATATATGCAAACTATACCAAAAAGACACAAAACACAAACAAAGACACAACTAAACAAGTCCTAAAAACCTAGAAAGACACACTAAAACAAAGCTAAAAACACGGACATCAAAATACCCCATACTTAAGCTTGCTTGTCCTCAAGCAATAAACAAGACATTAATCAAAACACACAACATATCCATCAAGTAATAACCCTTATCAAAAAGTAAGTTCAGCACAAGTGAAAATTAGACAAGTGACTTAAATGTCATCACACATATATAAGCAACTAATAAGCAAAAGCAATCACAATCCAACCTAACAAGGAATCATGTGTTTCACTCAACTGTCATGTGTTTAGGCTTTTAGTAACAACTCTCAACTCAATCCTATATGCAAAAACTCATAGATATTGTTACTCATATTACCATTCTCTCTACCAAAGATGTCAAAACAAGCGGAATTATCAAGAGAACTTAGGCTCAATGAAAAACTTCATAGAAGCTTCCATTCGGCCGGGTTGTAATGGGGCTTGGTAATAACAATAAGGAGTGGAAATATTTTGGTTATGTGGTGCTAAAGAATCAAGACTCCTAAACTTTACAACACAACTCACCAAAACTCTCAAGAACAACATACCAAACTCACTAACATTATAGCACACTCATCTCTTTTTCATCAACCCAAAATCTCAACTAAGCCTCATGAAGCATATAAAGGAATTCTTGGCTTTTCTTTCATTACTTTGCTACACTTATTCACCTTTCTTCCTTCTTCTTTTTTAATTTTCCATGACTTTCTGATTTTTTTCTCTTGGAGGAGGCTCGGTACCGACCCTAGTATAACGAGTTCAGTATTTTCTTCCTCTTGTTCCTCCTTTCTTTCTACTAACTTGTGCATTCTTTTGCAAGCCAAAAATCCTTTTTTTTGCAACTTTTGATCAACAATGAGACTCCTATAACACCCATCCAAATTTTCAAACCAATACTTCACACTCAACAAAACAAATGCCTACCCAACTAAGTTCTAATCCCTGGATAGGGTCAAGCTTTCATTGGCTAATGAACAATTTTGTGGAGCTTCAAAAATAGGCTTAAAGGCTCAAAATATTGGCTACAAAAAGAAAGGACAGTGCAAAGGTGGATAGGGAATAATAAGGCTAATGAAAAATAAGTTCTCCATCCTCTAATTCCACAAGTAATGAACTAGTATCTCATATAGGCTTCAAGAAATAAATAACCATATCAATATCAAGATATAATATGCAATAGGAGAGTAAAATAACACCAGAAAGAAGAGGGATTCTTGATGTTCTCCCTATAAGGCCAAAAAGAACTCATACGGTAGAATTTTTTTGTTGGATTGCAACTAACTCATACCTAGAAGTCATATGTGCTCAATTTCATCACAAGTTAAAAATTCACACAAAAACATTTTTCATGGAAGACTCGGGCTAAACTATCAAAACATGTCAAAGGAATTACATGATCATGCAAGTAATCACTATCATAGAACTACTGAGACAAGGGTATCATCCGTCCTAAAATCTTGTTGTGTTTTTTCAATTTTTAATTAATTTTTTTTAGAAAAACAAAGAAAGTCACTAGACAACTTGAACCAACAAGAAAACATCAAAGCAAGATATGAAAAAGACACAAACAAAACAAGAGTTTTCTTTTCCTCCCCTACCCCATACTTAAACCATACAATGTCCCCATTGTAAGGAACAAAGCAAAGTAAAGAAAGAATAGGGAAAAGAAAACGAACTCAAAAGATAATTTTGAAGTGGCTTGAAAACATCCTTGAACAACCTTGAAGAGAGGGAGGATCAATGATACTCGGGCGGAGGAAAGTGGTGCTCCACATTATGCATGAACTCGGAGGTAGTTTGCCAATGCTCATTAATTGTTTCCCAACGATCCACGGACGTCCTCCAAGGAGACTCGGCCGTCCTATGCCGCTACTCATCAATCTGCTGTTGAGCATTATAAGATTCTTGAAACTAGGTCATCCTCTCATACATCTGGTACTGGCCCGTGTTCAGCCTGTCCATCCTCTAGATCATGTCATTCACCAAAGGTTGAGGTGCGGAGCTAGAGCTTGAGCCGTCGCTGGGGTGGTGGACATTTTAGCTCGGGTGTTGCTCAGTAGAAGCCCCGTAACCGAAGGTGATAACTGAAGCAACAGGTTCGTTAGTCGTTAACGACCCTACCAGGTTCGGTAATGACCCCTTCAAGAAAGTTTTCTCAAACTAATTCAATTTCTTCCGATTCAGATCTTTCCCTATCTCCTTCTTCTATTTCTCTTCAATCTATCAATGCTTTTAAAGGGTCAAAAGACCCTTGGTTTACGAATTTTGCTAACTACATTGTAGGAGGCATGATCCCCGAGGACTTGTCTCCACAAAAGAAGAAGTTCCTTCACGACGTCAAGCAATATTACTGGGATGATCCCTACTTGTTCAAGAAAGGAAGTGATCATATTTTTCGACGTTGTGTACCAGAGGAGCAGATAGAGAGTGTGATCTGTCATTGTCACACTCTCCCCATAGGTGGCCATGCAAAAGGATTCGAGACTACGGCGAAGATTCTTCAAAGTGGTCTCTACTGGCCAACACTTTTCAAAGACGTACATGAGTTCGTGACGTCTTGTGATGAATGCCAACGCTCCGGGAACATTACTTGGAGACATGAGACCTCGCTCACTGGGATCCTAGAGGTCGAGCTTTTCGATCTTTGGGACATAGACTTCATGGGACCCTTTCCTTCATCGGACCCTATAAATACATCCTAGTGGAGGTTCACAATGTCTCTAAGTAGGTGGGAAGCCATCGCTACAAGAAACAATGATGCTAAAACTGTGGCCAAATTTATAAAAACTAACATCTTTCCGAAGTTTTGGAGTTCCACGAGTTCTCATTAGTCATGGTGGATCGCATTTCATAGAGAGGAGCTTTGAAGCTCTTTTGGTCAAGTATGGGGTATCACATAGGGTGGCAACACCCTACTATCCCCAAACTAGAGGCCAAGTGGAGGTTACCAATCGACAAATCAAGAGCATTTTGGAGAAGGCGGTCTCCCGCTCTAGGAAGGATTGGTCATCCAAGCTTGATGACGCTTTATGGGCATACAGGACACCACTATGCACCACTCATTACAACCTAGTTTATGGCAAGGCGTGGCATTTGAGGCTAAGGGCGTATGAGAACGCCGAAATCTAGAAGGAGCGCACCAAGAAGTGGCATGATAAGATGTTGGTTCCAAAAACCTATGAAGTTGGCGACAAGGTACTCCTCTTTAACTTGAGACTTCGCTTATTTCAAGGGAAACTAAGATCAAGATGGAGTGGGCCACTCGTGGTCCACCACAAATATCCCCATGGAGCGGTGCATCTCGTAGACAACAAGGGAGCCATCTTCAAGGTCAATGGGTATCGTTGAATAAATACTGAGCAAACTGACCCGGATGAGGAAATCTGAGCCACTTGGGCTCTAACATCCTCCGATTAGCTAAGGTAAGTTCGTCAGGTTAACGATGTAAAAAATAGCGCTTACGGGAGGCAACCCGCTTTTAGTTCGTTTTTCTTAGGTCTTTTTGCTAGCCATCTTTTGACTTGTTTTTAAATTAGGTTTTAGATTGTCGGAATAGAATGCTTGAATTAGTGATACGGGAAAAAGGGCGGAAAACAGAGAAAAAACAAAGACTCGGTGAACTTGCAGTTGGGTCGGTAACGACCCCTAAAGGGTTGGTACCGACCCCTTCAGCAAAAGCCGAAAAGCCCGAATCCGACCTAGGTATGTTCTCTTAACACCTTTCCTTTACTTTAATCCCTCCTCCACCACACACTTCTCCTACTTTCGACCAAATCTCCCAAGCCCTCACCCTCACTCATGTCGGCGCACCTTCCTTCCATCACCGGAGCACCACTATCGCATCGTCGGAACAAACGCCGCTGTTGAATCGCCCCTCACCTGCACGCACCAATCCATCAGCAAAACCGAGTCACCCCGGTACTGAGCAAAAATTTCCTTGTTCGTTACCGATCCAAACACCCTCGTTACTAAACCAAAACTTCTATATTTTCTTTCTACATCTCGGATTCGATATGTTTTCTCAACCTTAATCATTTATTTTTGAAATTCTTGACCCTACATGGTGATTTTTGGTTGATTTGCAACCTAGATCTAGATCTTGGTCTAAAATTGGTGCTTAAAATTCTTTCCTCTTGGCCTCAATTTGGTGTTGTATACTGATGAACAATGCCTTTCCATGTTTAGGATTGAATTAGTTTCAATTTATGAGCATGAATTTGCTTATTCTTGAGTTTTCTAGATCCACACCATGTCTTGGCTACTTTGGCATATTTTGGGATGGTTTTTGGTTAAGTATGGGGTTTGTGGTGCTTGATTTCCCTTGAATTGATGATGGAAACTTGTTAAAATGATGCAATTGATGGATGCTTGATGGTTCGAAGTCAAAAAATTCGACTCGGACTTAATTTTGGGGATGTTGCAAGGTCGATATCAACCCCCACCAGTTCGGTAACGACCATTGTTTTTCCCAGAAAAATCAAAACGTCCAAGCCCTCGTTACCGACCCCCATGGGCTCGGTAACGACCCTGCAGAACACTTGATTCTTGATTTTTTCTTGCCTTTGGATGAATTTCTAGGATGTAACTTGGCTCATTCATGCTTGATTGATTAACATTTGATTGATTACACATAATAGCTTTGTTCTTCTACTTATATGACATACAATTATGAGGTTATAAGTGAATTTTAGCATGTGTTTTCAATTCAAGTATGGGGTCATTTGGTTCTTTCGTTGTGTGTGGAGAAATATCTTGGAAATTTTTGAATATGCGGGATTAAATGGCTAGTTCAAGCAGAGCCAACAATAAATCCAACAAGAGGGCCAGGAGGGTTAGTCCTCCATCGATGATTGAGGTTGTGCTACAGGATGATAGGGAGGAGAACTTGTTCAACATTGTGATAGGCAAACCCCATAAGACGAGGTGGTTTTTCAAGTCAGGTCAGGCAATCTTTTGCCCATATTGTCGCCTCCCACCTTCTCACTGCCGACGAGCCACATTACCCTGTCCTCAAGGTCGAGTTCATAGACACTCTTAGGCTAAGGCTTGACACCCAAAAGCGGCGGCACGAGTCACATTCCGGCTTGAGAACGAGCCATACAACCTCACCTTAGAAGGATTCAATGCCCTTCTCGGTTTCCCCAACCTGTATCATGGTTACAAAGCTCCTGATGATTTCAAGGTGGAAGAGACTTGGGGGTATATCACGGGTCAAGCTATTGGCCCTATCCGTGCACTTCCAGTCAAGGATGTAGTTAACCCTATATGCCGTATCATTTTTTAAATTCTTGAGCCAAGTTACATCCTAGAAATTCATCCAAAGGTAAGCAAAAATCAAGAATCAAGTATTCGTTGCCGAGCACATGGGGGTCGGTAACGAAGGCCTGGACATTTTAATTTTTCTTGGAAAAACAAGTGTCGGTATCGAACCAGTGGGGTCGTTATCGACCTTGCACCAGCCCCAAAATTCAATCCGAGTTGAAGTTTTTGACTTCGAACCATCAAGCATCCAACAACTTTATCATTTTAACAAGTTTCCATCATCAATTCAAGGGAAATCAAGCACCATAAACCCCATACTTAACTAAAAACTATCCCGAAATATGCCAAAGTAGCCAAGACATGGTGTGGATCTAGAAAACTAAAGAACATGCAAATTCATGCTCATAAATTGAAACTAATTCAATCCTAAACATGGAAAGACATTGTTCATCAATATACAAAACCAAATTGAGGCCAAGAGGCAAGAATTTTAAGCACCAATTTTCGACCTAGATCTAGATCTAGGTATGCAATTCAACCAAAAATCACCATGTAGGGTCAAGAATTTCAAAAATAAAGGATTAAGGTTGAGAAAACATACCGGATCCGAGATGTAGAAAGAAAATAGAGAAGTTTTGGTTTAGTAATGAGGGTGTTTGGATCGGTAACGAACAAGGAAATTTTTGCTCGGTACTGGGGTGACTCGGTTTTGTTCATGGATATGTGCATGCAAGGGACAGGCGATTCAGCAGCGGCGGTGGTTCCGACAGTGTGATAGTGGTGCTCCGATGATGGAAGGAAGGTGCGCCGACGTGAGTGAGGGTGACGACTTGGGAGATTTGGTCAAAAGTTGGAGAAGTGCATGGTGGAGGATAAATTAAAGTAAAATAAAGATGTTAAGAGAACATACCAGGGTCAGATTCAAGTTTTTCGGCTTTTGCTAAAGGGGTCAGTACCAACCTTATAGGGGTCGTTACCGAACCACCTGCAGGTTCACCGAGTCTTCGTTTTTGCTCTATTTTTCTCTCTTTTTCCTGTATCACTTATTCAAGCATTATATTCCGACAATCTAAAACCTAATCTTAAAACAAGTCAAAAGAAGGCTAGCAAAAAAACTAAGAAAAACGAACTAAAAGCGGGTTGCCTCCCGTAAGCGCTATTTTTTACATTGTTAGCCTGACGAACTTACCTTAGCTATTCGGAGGATGTTAGAGCCAAAGTGGCTCGGATTTCCTCATTCGGGTCAGTTTGCTCATAGTATTTCTTCAACCGATGCCCATTGACCTTGAAGATGGCTCCCTTGTTATCTACTAGACCGACCGCTCCATGGGGATATTTTTGGTGGACCACGAATGGCCCACTCCATCTTGATCTTAGTTTCCTTAGAAATAAGCGACGTCTAGAGTTAAAGAGGAGTACGTTGTCGCCAACTTCATAGGTTTTTGGAACCAACTTCTTGTCATGCCACTTCGTGGTGTGCTCCTTGTAGATTTCGGCATTCTCATACGCCCTTAGCCTCAACTCCTCTAGTGCTTGCAAGTCCATGAACCTTTTTGCTCCGGCCTTGTCGAGATCCATGTTGAGCTCCTTTGAAGTCCATAATGCTTTATGCTCTAACTCGACTGGCAAATGGCACGCCTTGCCATAAACTAGGTTGTAAGAAGTGGTGCGTAGGGGTGTCTTGTACACCGTTTTGTATGCCCATAAAGCGTCATCAAGCTTGGATGACCAATCCTTCCTAGAGAGGGAGACCGCCTTCTCCAAAATGCTCTTGATTTGCTGATTTGAAGCCTCCTCTTGGCCGCTAGTTTGGGGATGGTAGGGTGTTGCCACCCTATGTGATATCCTATACTTGACCAAAAGAGCTTCAAAGCTCCTCTCTATGAAATGCGATCTACCATCACTAATGAGAACTCGTGGCACACCAAACCTCGAAAAGATGTTAGTTTTCATAAATTTGGCCACAGTTTTAGCATCATTGTTTCTTTTAGCGATGGCTTCTAGCCACTTAGAGACATAGTCATCCTCCACTAGGATGTATTTATAGGGGCCCGATGAAGGAAAGGGTTCCATGAAGTCTATGTATTTATAGGGGCTCGACCTCTAGTATCCCAGTGAGCGGGTTCCCATGTCTCCAAGTAATGTTCTCGGAGCGTTGGCATTCATCACAAGACGTCACGAACTCTTGAACGTCTTTGAAAAGTGTTGGCCAGTGGATACCACTTTGAAGAATCATCACCGTAGTCATGAATCCTTTTGCATGGCCACTTGTGGGGAGAGAGTGACAATGACGGATCAAACTCTCTATCTCCTCCTCTAGTACACAAAGTTTGAAAATATGATCACTTCCTTGCTTGAACAAATAGGGATCAACCCAGTAATATTGCTTGACGTTGTGAAGGAACTTCTTCTTCTTATTTTATGGGGACAAGCCCTCGGGGATCACGCCTCCTACAATGTAGTTAGCAAAATCCGTAAACCAAGGGGTTTTTGACCCTCTAAAAGCATTGATAGAATGAAGAGAAGTAGAAGAAGGAGATAAGGAAATATCTGAATCAGAAGAAATTGAATTAGTTTGAGAAAACTTTCTAGAAGGGGTCGTTACCGGATCTAGTAGGCCGGGTCATTAACGACCCTGTTGCTTCAGTGATCACCTCGGTTACGATCTCCTTTGCCTTGGTAATGGGCTCTTCCACTTCGGTACCGGTGTTTCCAGCGTGCTCCAGCCTCAGAAAAGGGTCGATAACGATCCTTGTAGGGTCGGTAGGTCCCTCGATAATGCACTGCGTTCCTTCATTCAGCATGCGGTACTCGTCTGGTTTGGAGTCATTGATTGAAACAGCATTGCTGGACTCTGTGTAGTGCTCTATTGGCAACCTGGATAAGTGATCGACTACTAAGTTTTCTGCTCCCTTCTTGTCTCTGGTTTCATGATCAAATTCCTATAACAAGAGCATCCAACAAGTAGCCTAGGTTTGGCATCCTTTTTAGCCATTAAGTATCTAACGGCCTCATGGTCAGTATAAATAATCACTTTTGATCCAACTAGATAGGAACGAAATTTCTCAAAAGCAAATACCAAAGCAAGGAATTCCTTCTCCGTTGTGGTGTACTTACTCTACGCCTTATTAAGCGTCTTACTTGCATAATAGATGGTGTGGAGCTTCTTATCCTTCCATTGTCCTAGCACTACACCAACAACATAGTCATTGGCATCACACATGATCTCGAAGGGAAGTGTCCAGTCTAGGGACTGCATGATAGGAGCGGAGACAAGGGCTTCTCTTAACCTATAAAAAGCTTCAAGACATTCTGGAGACAGCTCAAACACTACATCTTTCATTAGTAGGTTGGTCAATGGTTTAGCTATCTTAGCAAAATCCTGAATAAAGCGTTTGTAGAAGCCAGCATGTCCTAGAAAACTCCTAACGTCTTTTACAGTTAAAGGGGGGTAATTTTTCAATAAGCTCAATCATGGCTTTGTATACCTCTATCCCTCTCTTAGAGACGAGATGTCCTTGCACAATCCCTTCTTGGACCATAAAATGGCACTTTTCCCAGTTTAAAACAAGGTTGGTTTCTTCACATCTTTTAAGAACACGAGTCAGATTAACAAGACATGCATCAAATGAAGAACCATAAATAGAGAAATCATCCATAAAAACCTCTACTATATCCTCTATCATGCCAGAGAAGATAGCCATCATGAATCTTTGAAAAGTTATAGGGGCATTGCAAAGCCCAAATGACATTCTTCTATATGCAAAAGTCCCATAGGGACAAGTAAAGGTTGTTTTCTCTTGATCATCAGGATGAATGGGAATCTGCAAAAAACCGTTATAGCCATCTACATAACAAAAATAATCATCCTGGGCTAAGCGTTAGAACTTGATCGATAAAAGAAAGTGGAAAATGATCTTTTCGTGTGGCAGTGCTCAACTTCCTATAATCAATACACATCCTCCAACTAGTTGTGGTCCACATAGGGATCAATTCACCCTTTTCATTTTTAATAACGGTCATGCCACCCTTTTTAGGGACCACATGGACCAGACTAACCCATTGGCTGTCCGATATAGGAAAAATAATCCCTGCATCAAGTAGTTTAAAAATTCCCTTTTTGACCACATCTTTCATGATAGAATTTAGTCTACGTTGATGCCATATGGTGGGTTTATGATTATCCTCCATGTAAATTCTATGATGATCCTCCAGTTATGTCATCAAGGGAATAGTCAATGTCTTTTCTATAGGTCCTAAGCACATCAATCAATTTCTCTACTTCTTCATCATTTAATTGAGCATTAATGATAATAGGGAAGGTAGAGTTAGGACCAAGAAATTCATAGCTGTGGGAGTCTGGAAGTGGCTTGAGCGTTGGAGTAGGCACAACCGGGCTAAGGATGGGCTCTTCGTGTTTTGTCTTCAAGACCTCCTGAAGGTAATCACACGCCAGAATCTCTTCGTCATTTGCCAAAAGGGTTGTTACCGAGCCAATGGGGTTCGGTAACGAACCTGTAGAGTCCAGTATCAATATAGCAGAGTTTGTCTGCTCCTCGGTTCCTGCCAGAAGCTTCGGTAACGACCTATTAAGGGTCGGTAACGACATTTCAAGATCAAATTCTGCCCATCTTCTGCTTGGAAATGCCTCAAAATTCACTAGTCTCTCGATCGGGTCCCCACATTCAATGTAGTCATTGTGGGTGTAGAGCATCTTGACCTCGGCTTCGTTGGTCTCTTTTATGGCGGGGTTAAAGCGGAACTCCACCACCTCATCCCCGATCTCAAAAGTTAGGAGTCCCTTCCTAACATCGATTATGGCTCCAGCTGTGGCTAGAAATGGCCTACCAAGAATGATAGGCACCACCGGGTCCTCGGGCATCTCCATGACTATAAAATCATTCGGAATAAAAAACATCCCCACTTGCACTGGGAAATAATCGACCACCCCTATAGGCTTGACACAGGATCCATCCGCCATGTATAGCTTCATGTTGACAGGTTCCAACGGTCCATATTGGCCTTGGACCAAATAGAGAACAATAGAAGGCTTGCGCTGGCACCTAAGTCACACAAAGCTTTGAAACGATAAGCTCCAATTCCAATTATAATAGCGAACTTAACTGGGTCGCCTTGCTTTTCGGGGAGCTCTAAGGATCGGACCTCATTAGTCAATTCGAACATTGAACTCTTCCTACTCAAGATTTCTTTCAAAAACTTTGTGTAAGTCGGCATTTCGCTTAGGGCCTCAATGAATGGAATAGAAATGTTTAAGCCTTGAAGAACCTTTACAAAACGCCTAAACTTCCCTTCTGTAGAGTCCTTGGACTTCTTAGAGGGGAAGGGAAGAGTCTTCGCCGGTATTAGAAGCAGCACGGGCTCGAGTTGTGGCGTTACCGAATCGACAAGGGGGTCGGTCAGTGCTGGAGAAGGGTCGGTACCGACCCTGGGGGGGGGGGTCGTTACCGACCTTGTTACTGAGAGAAGGGGTCGGTTAAGAAGACTTACCAGGGCTGGAAGAGTCGTTATCGACCCTAGGGGGTCGGTAATGATGTCAACTGGGGATTCGTCTTCACTGTCGTGCTCGTTTTCCTTGGTCTCGGCACGATCCGACAACTTCTTTCCGCTCCACAGGTGTAATGTTGTAATTTATCCTCTAGGGTTTTGATCGGGACGGCCGGGTAGTTGCCTTTAAGGTCGTGGAATCTGTGTAGTGAGGTCACCAAGTTGGGAGTTGACGCTCTTCTTCCATGTCTCTAGCTCTCCCAATTGTGCATTTACATGGATGCCTTGCACCTTTCATTTGATTGTTTAGGTCAGCACGCACTCCATTGATTCCGTCATGGATGCCATGCACCTAAGATGGAGGTTCTTGATAACTTGAAGGACTATAAGGTGCGAGCTTTCTTTCTTGTAGTGAGGTGCATGGCCTGGACCTAGATTGTAATTCCCCCAAGAAGGATAGTTATTGTTCTAAACATAATTGTTGGGCGGATTTTGATATGGACCTCTCATGTAATTAACTTCAACATAGGTCTCAGCGGCTCTTACTTGCTCAATGTTAGTGCAAGCAGAAGTACTATGGGCTTGAGAGCCACATTCTTGACAATGTTGAGAGTTTTTAATGAAACTTACCTGTTTCTTAAGCCTGTTGATTTCATCTTGCATGAACTGGGCTTTCACATCCGGATCCACATCAGTGTTCGGATTGTATAACCTTCTCTAGGTGATACCGATCAAAAGAGGATCCAAGTCAATGATTCTTTGAAGATAATTCAAAGGCCTAGACCAAGACCTTTCCTAAGGTCCCGAGCATTCAAGTTCAAGAAGGTTTTCATGGATTCCATATTGTCCTTTGATTATGTTCATCAATGGCGTCTAAGGCCACCAAGGAAGAGGATGAAGTCGTGAAAGTTCGGAAAGTTAAGAAGCCCGTCAAATTAAAAACAATGCTCAGTAAAATGGTCATAACTTGGGAAAGAAAATTGATCTTCAGTCCGTTCAAATTTTGTTGGATAGATAATTAAAAGATCTACAACTTTGTAGTTTAAGTCGAATCTAGAATCCAACAGCAAAGAGGCGAAAATTGTGATTTACTGAGAGTTGTTCAAGTCTTACGGGAATCTTATCTTTAGTTTTAATTCTATCTATTTCTAGATATTATATTTATGATAATTTCGGATATAGGAGTTTCTTAGGGCTGAAATATATCTTGCTTTATTATTATGTATATTTTTTTTTGAGTTTTAGGATTAGCTTTTTAGTTTTCTTATCTAAATAAGTCAGATAATTATTTATTTGATTTATTTATGGTAAGAGGACTTAAATAGGAGTTTTAAGAATATACTAGGTTATCTTGCGAGGCAAGCAAAAGGTCCGTCATACCCCTCTAGGGTTGTCCACCTTGTTACTTGCTCTCCAAGGAGACTCTTTTGTATTCCCTTTAAAAACCTTGCAGTTATCATTCAATAAAAATCAGCCTGAATTAGATAAACCCCTATTGGTTAATTTATCTAGTTTATGGGCCATTAGATAAACCCCTATTCATTAAAGCAACGAGGAGTAATCCGAGGCGATCACGTATCAAGTGGTACTCAGAGCCAGCGATATCACAAGATATCAAGTGGTATCATTCGTCCAACGTCTCGCCAAGATTATGTATTGGTGTGATCCATATTATGATGTTTATCCAACTCCAAGGGTACAAAGACCTCCTAAGATTGAGCCTTTTTCTGGAGAGCATGGACCGGATGATTACTTGGCATGGGAGCGAGCTGTTGATTACTACCTTGACTACTATAGTTATGATGAATGGGATATCCTTCCCTGGGTCACTAACTACCTTGTTGGTTCTGCCCGTTCCTTTTGGTTATTGATATGTCAATCTAGAAGACGTCAAGGCTTGATTCCAATTACAATATGGGACCAACTGAAGTTTGTCATGCGAAAGATCTATGTTACAAATGATGAAGAGTTGCATAGATGATATAGAGAAGCTTGTGCTCCTTCTTGCCAAAAGAAAGCTCCAATCCAACCATTGAGTCGAGAACGAGATCTTCATTGTTTCTTGTGTCAAGGAAGAGGACATCTTGATAATATCTGCCCTAATTGCAAGTACGAGTCTTTAGACATGTCTAAGGAGTGTTTGCATCAAGAGAAACATGAAGAGTTGTCCATTCAAGATGAACTTATTGAAGATATAGTGATTGCTCCTGATTGGTGTGGCGAACCGATAGACTTAGAAGAAGTTTATCAAGAGAATCCTACTCCTGATGAAGAGCCATTGGCCATTGACACTGCATCCAATTCAGTAATACAAGTTGTTGCAATCCGTAGCTTGGACACTTCCACGGTTCCGTCTTTTTCTGATTTGAAATTGTTAATTGATGAATCTCCCGTTGCATCTACATACAACGTTGAATTGAGGACGATTCGAGGCCAATTGGGGGAGAATGTTACCGATCAAAAGAGGATCCAAGTCAATGATTCTTTGAAGATGATTCAAAGGCCTAAACCAAGACCTTTCCTAAGGTCCCGAGCATTCAAGTTCAAGAAGGTTTTCATGGATTCCATATTGTCCTTTGATTATGTTCATCAATGGCGTCCATGGCCACCAAGGAAGAGGATGAAGTCCTGAAAGTTCGGAAAGTTAAGAAGCCCGTCAAATTAAAAACAATGCTCAGTAAAATGGTCATAACTTGGGCACGAAACTTGACCTTCAGTCCGTTCAAATTGCGTTGGATAGATAATTAAAAGATCTACAACTTTGTAGTTTAAGTCGAATCCAGAATCCAACAGAAAAGAGGCGAAAATTACGATTTACTGAGAGTTGTTCAAGTCTTACGGGAATCTTATCTTTAGTTTTAATTCTATCTATTTCTAGATATTATATTTATGATAATTTCGGCCATAGGAGTTTGTTAGGGCTAGAGTATATCTTGCTTTATTATTATTTATATCTTTTTGAGTTTTAGGATTAGCTTTTTAGTTTTCTTATCTAAATAAGTCAGATAATTATTTATTTGATTTATTTATGGTAAGAGGACTTAGATAGGAGTTTTAAGAATATACTAGGTTATCTTGTGAGGCAAGAAAAAGGTCCATCATACCCCTCTAGGGCTGGCCACCTTGTTACTTGCTCTCCAAGGAGACTCTTTTGTATTCCCTTTAAAAACCTTGCAGTTATCATTCAATAAAAATATGCCTGAATTAGATAAACCCCTATTGGTTTATCTAGTTTATGGGCCATTAAAGCAACTATTGTGTTCAAGCAATTTCGATCATCATCATCACCAATTCGTTCTTGTTTCAATTTAGATTTGAGTTGTTAATTTGATCAATTAAGGTAGTTCTAGTTTGATTGTTAAAGATCAAACCTAGTTCATCAATTGAATTTAGCGTTAGAGCCAATTCAATTGAACTATCTCTTTGGTTATCTTAACTCTTCAAATCAGTTTCATTCTCATTTATATTTTAAGTTTCTTGCTCATCAAGTTATCAACTTTGAAGGCAAATCAGGTTGGAAATCGAACTACTAGCAAGATCGGGATCCTGTGTGGTTAAATACTTGATCAACGAGGAGTAATCCGAGGCGATCACGTATCACTAGGGTTGTTGGGACTGCTGTGTGCCATACATTGCATCATAGTTGATGAGTTTATCTAGCAACACCCATGCAACATCGGGCTCCATCCCTATGAAACCGCAATCGGTGTGCAGATTGATGCGGTCTTTTGTTGCAGCATTAATCCCTTGAAAAAAGATTTCCTGGAGCACATAAGGTAGTTGCCCATGGGTAGGGCATTGTCAAAGCAGCTCCTTAAATCTTTCCCAAGTTTCTACAAACGTCTCATTAGGCAGCAAGTGATAGGAGGTGATGCACTTCCTAAGCTCCGTAGTCTTGCCTGGCGGGAAGAACTTTGTCATAAACAAGTCATGCAAAGTTTTCCAAGTCCTCATCGACCTAGGAGGTAGGCTCTCTAACCAGCTCAGGGCCTTTCCTGCAACAGACCACTTGAAGGCCTTCAACAAAACATATTCAAGAGAGACATTGTCAACAGAAATAGTGTCACATAAATCAGTAAAATTCTTAATATGTTCCATTGGACACTCAATTGGTTTCCCTTCAAACTGAGACCATTTGATCAAGGATATGAGGTGAGACTTAATTTCAAAATTCTTCTCAATCTCAGGAAGTACGATTGCCGATTCCGGCACCCTCTATTCCGGGTGCATATATTGCTTGGCATTCCTCGGTATGGCATTCAGTTGTTCCTGTAATTGAGCAGCATGTTCCCTCTCACGTGAAGCCGCAACAACTGCAGTATCTCTATCAGCTTGGAGCCGCTCCATCTGAGCTCGGAGATCGGCCTTCTGTTGGGCTAGTTTCAAAAGCAAGCTTGCGTCTTCACGATTGCATAAAACTGAGAACACAAAGAAAAGCAAACGAATTAAAAACAAAAACAGGGTTGGGCTATTCCCAAACCCACAAAGCAACTAAATAAATCGATATCGTTCCTTGGCAACGACACCAATTTGTTGAGAGGGTTTCTTGACAATAAATAAATTTATAATCAAGACCCCGCTGAGTACAGTGGAGTCAAGTTCGTCCACGGGAAGTGAAGTCTATGTTTAGTTACCAATCTAAAATGCAAAAGAAATACCAAACAGAAGCAAAACAAAGCAAACAAACACACTGAAAGGGATCGGTACCGACCTTATCAGGGTCGGTAACGAGGTAAACAACTTGACAAAAATCTAAGTAAGCAACGAAACAAACAGGCTTGGTACCGTGGTCTTGCAGGTCGGTAACGAGGCTACAGGGTTTTAAGATTGTTCACAAGCGAGAGAAAGATCTAGGATTTATTGTTTACCACAACATAGTCATGCAATCTAAACAATATGAATCATGAAGATCATGCCTTTAAACATAAGCAATCAACTTTCATTGAATAAACAAGAAAATCAATCAATTTTCATAAATCAATTCACTTTATCTACTTATTTTGATCTAAAGTTCTCAACTTTCGTCTGAAACTTTATCTCAATTCAAGTTCACAACTTTCTCTTTTGATCAAGCTGTAAACATGAATTACTTCAACTTTCACCAAAGTATAAGCACAAACAAGTAGAAAAATAGATAAAAGACAATCAAATCATTCAATCATATCATCATTCATGCATATCTATGTTACGTTTTAACCCCAACCCTAGAAAGAGAATTACTCACTCATGGTTGAGAAAGAACTAACAAAACAATTGAAAGAAAACATAACTTGAAATAAACTAAAACCTTACTTGAATTCCATACACAAACTTGTCTTCACCACACACTTAGAACACGAGAAAACCCTAAACAATTCTCTTCCATGTGCTCCAAGTTCCAAACTTTTCTCTCAATCCTCTAAACTTGCGTGAATAATAAAAACTAACGACAGCCTCCCAAAACTTGTCTAAACAAAGGTATTTATACTAAAGCATCTATCTAAAAAGTTTCCTTAAAGATAAAATCTACCAAACTTAAAAAGATCTCGGAATAATATCACTAAATGCACTAAGTCGGTCACGTCCTACCGACACGGGAACGTCGGTACCGACTCCGTCAGGGTCGGTATGACTCTAGAATTCTCTCTTGAAAGCCTCGGTACCGACCCATGGAAGGTCGGTAACGAGCTTGGCTTAGCTTTGTTCCCTTTCTTTATTATTCTCTTCTCCTTTAGCATGCTCTTCTCCTTCAATGTCCTCGAATGCTCCAATCCGCTTCAAAACCTACACAAAAACACAAGACTAGCGTAGTTTCCATACTTTTCACAAAATATGCAAACTATACCAAAAAGATACAAAACACACACAAAAACACAACCAAACAAGACCTAAAAGCCTAGAAAGACACACTAAAACAAAGCTAAAAACACGGACATCAAGAGAGGTAAGAATGGGGTAAGGAACACAAAGGGGAAAACAGGATTGCAGGGGCCTGTGTTCAAGGAGCTCGACGAGCCTGGCCAAGTGACGCTCCATCCTAAGAAGGACGTCGTAGTTCCAATCCAGTGTAGCCTCGATGCCCTCAGTCTCTGGTGCAGGAAGCATTGGAAGTGCAGGTTCTTCAGCAGGCTCTGAGTTTCGGAGGTTCTGGATAGTCTCTAGGTCCATCTCCAAGCCAAAAACATCCTCATCCTTCTCCTCGTAGAGGGATTCCTTAGTTAACAGTTGTTTAACGAGGTAAGGATAACGTAGAGAGTTGATAGAGCATATAGGTATAGTTGTTAGAGCATGTTTTTATTCTCGTTATATGCATTTTTAGCTAGAATTTCGTTCTAAGTTTTAGTTTAGGTTTTATTTTCGTTTAGTTCGGAATCTACCCGTCTTTGTGCATAATTGTAGGTCGGATGGTGGAAGACGGTAGATGGAGGGCTTGGGACGGAATCTCGGGATGCATAGGAAGCGTTGAAGTGAAGATCCAGGCGGAAATTACAAGACAAGGATGTAGGGACCAAACCGCGGAGCCAAGTCAAGACCGCGCCTGGAGGAGTGGACTTTCTGCGGCGTCAGCGCGGGCAAACCCGGGAGAGCGCGACCGCGCTCTGGGGAGGAGCAAACCGCGCTCCGGCGCGTTGCGGCGATGTCAACTTGGGCTTTGCGGGATCTTGTGGGCCGACTTAGTATTGCCTTTTAAGATATTTTTAGACATAAATATAAATACTTTCTTTAGATTTTATTATGAGGATTATGCTATCTTTTGTTTCGAGTTCTAAGTTTGAGGAATTTGGAGACTTGTGGAGACAAAACCCTAGTTTGCAATTGAAGATCAATTTGACTCTTGTAAGTTTTGTTTTTCTTCAATGACAATGTCTAGCTAATTTTCTCATGTCCAACAAGTTAGTTGAAGTTGTATGCATGATTGTTTGTGAGATTTGAATTATTTTAGTTTGCCTTGACTAGATTGAATATCTCCGTGCTTAATCGATTAAAAAATTCACTTAGGATTAAAATAGCTTGATCACCTATTTTACTTCTAGGTTGAATTACAACTAGAATAATTAAATAGACGGTGGAATTTGATTATTCATGGATGAATCCTTTGATTAAACTTATAGACGGTGGAATAAGGTTAATCAAAGGCGGAGAATTTAATCACAAGACGTCATGAATAGACGGTGGAATTCATAATTATTGTTTCTATTGAATGCTTTGAACTTAATTGCATGATCAACTTGACATAGAAGGTTTTCTAGGTTAATTGATTAAAAGGTTGTTAAAGACGGTGTATATTAACAACCACATTAAGCTTGAATTCATAAATTCACAATAGATTAGTCAAGGGAAATTAAAATAAGGATAATCGAGGATCAAATCTCATGTATGCAATGGATACGAAACTGGTTGGACGCTTTTCTCCATATTTGATTCTATAATCATTTACTTGCTTTGTTTCAATTACTTAGATTCTTAGTTTATAATTACAAAAACTCCCCCTTAGTTTAGTAACATTACTTAAATTCAAATAATCCGAGTCTCTGTGGGTTCGACCCTTACTTCCACTTTGCTAAGGTTAGGAAGTTAGGAATTTTCTTTGATAGTGCTTTTATAACGACGTAAAAGTGCTCGTCAAATTTGGCGCCGTTGCCGGGGAACTCGGTAAATTATTTGTGTTTATCTAGTGTTACTTTTTATTTTTATTTTTGGGTGTGAACCATTTGCATGGTTCAGACCCGGGCTACTAATCCATCTCTTGTTGAATTTGATTCAGAAATCGAAAGAACAATCTCTAGGTTGCGCAGGCAAGCTCGTGCGATTTCTCGGGAACTACCGTTCAACCTGGCTCCTTCTTCTTCTTCTGGTTCTGATTCTGATTCTGGTTTTGATAGCGTTCCTGAAATACCAGAGATGGATCAGACACTGAGACAGTTGACTGCACCTGATTTGGCCCAACAACCATTGGCGGTGAAGATACCTGCACTCCCTGACGGTGTCCAATTTGAACTGAAATCAGGACTGATTCACCTTCTTCCTCAATTCTATGGGAAGGCAGGTGAAGACCCTAACAAACATCTATCGGATTTTCATGTTGTCTGCACTAACATGAAACCGAATGGTATCACTGATGAGCAAATCAAGCTGAGAGCTTTCACTTTCTCTTTGAAAGATGCAGCAAGTGACTGGCTCTATTATCTGGCTCCTGGCAGTATTGAGACTTGGGAGGAACTGAAAAAGGCTTTTCTTGAGAAGTATTTCCCAACCACCAAGCTCTCAAGTATGAAAAAGAGCATTAGCAACATTGAACAGCTCCCGAATGAATCGCTTTACGAGTATTATGAGAGGTTCAAAAAGCTAATCTCAAGCTACCCCTATCATGGTTATTCTCGGATGGATCTTGTTATGTACCTTCATGAGGGCTTATTGGATGAAGAACGCCTACATGTTAATGCAGCCTGTGGAGGAAACAAGACTCCTGATGAAGCTTTTGATCTATTTCATGAACTTTCTGAAGGCTCCCGTCAATTCAGCAAACGAGCTTCAGCAAAGGCAGCTAATTCTGTCGATGTTACAACTTTACATGAAGAGGTGAATGAGTTGAAGACAATGTTCAGGCAGTTCATGCTGAAAGGACAACCACAAGTCAAGCCTTGCGGTTTCTGCTCTGATGTGACTCATTGACGGATGCTTGTCCTACTCTTCATGCTCAAGAGGAGGAAGTTAATGCACTTGGAGGCTATGGGCCAAGGAAACCAGCATATGATCCTTATTCAAACTCATACAATCCGGGCTGGAAGGATCATCACAATTTGAGGTATGGAAACCAGAATCAACAATATGTACCTCCAAACGGGCCTCCAGGTTTTCGACCTCCTTTTCAACCCCAACCTCAGCCTCAAGCACCGACTCAAGGGCCATCCTTATCCATAGATGAAATGATCCGTGCTCTTACTCAAAATATGAATCTGATGCATCAGCCTATGGGGCAATTCCAGCAAGATACCAAGTCAAGCATCACCAACTTGGAAAATCAGATGAGCCAACTTGCCAAGGCAATGAGCAAACTTGAAGCTAAAGATTCCAACAGGTTACCCTCTCAGACAGAACTCAATCTGAAACAGAATGTGAATGCGATATCGCTCCGAAGTGGTAAAGTGTTGGAAACCAAAGCCGACAAGCAACAAACCTTGCATGATGATGAAATCGAGGAGGGCAAAATTTCGCAGTTCGAATCACCTTCCGACCGCGGGCAAACCAGCCAGAGCGCCCCCGCGCCACCAAGCCATCAACCGCGCTCCGAGGGGCCAAGTTTCTGCGGCCAGAGCGCGGTCAAAATCAGCCAGAGCACGGTCGCGCTCCGGGGCGGCCAAACCACGCCGGCGGTGATCTGCGATGATCCCTCAATTCCTTCGACTTCGGCTCCCAACCTCTTCCACCCTTTCCCAAAGCCTTAAAGGAAACCCGTAAGATCGAGAACGACAAAGAGATTTTCGAGACGTTTAGCAATTGCAAGGTGAACATTCCACTTCTCAAGCTTATCAAGAGCATTCCTCGCTATGCTAAATTCTTGAAGGAGTTATGTACGGTCAAGCGGAATCAAAAGCAAAAAGGGAAGCAAAAGATCAAGGTTAGTGAGCAAATCTCAGCGGTCTTCCAAAGACGATTACCACAAAAATGCGAAGATCCAGGTATGTTTACTATCCCTTGTATTATAGGTGAGACAAAATTTGAAAAGGCTATGCTAGACTTAGGTGCTTCTATCAATGTTTTGCCTTATTCAATTTATGAGTCTCTTGAGCTAGGTCCATTGCATGCAACAAGTGTAGTCATTCAATTGGCTGATATGTCTAACGTTTACCCAAAGGGGATTATAGAAGATGTGCTTGTTATGGTTGATAAGTTGGTTTTCCCTGCTGATTTTTACGTACTTGAAATGGAACATGACAAGCATGCAACTCCTATTCTCTTAGGTAGACCATTCCTTAAAACAACCAAAACTAAAATTAATGTGTATAGTGGTTCATTAACCATGGAGTTTGATGGGGAAAAAGTGGAATACAATATCTATGATGCTATGAAATTCCCCTATGATGTTCATTCTTTATGTTCAATTGATGTGTTAGATACTCTTGTTCAAGACTTCTTTGACATTAATGATCATGATGAATTGCAATCTACTCTTGAAAATTTTGTGGTTGATAAAGATGAAGTGGAATTTATGCTGAATGATAATATGCAAGAAATTGTAGCCGAGTTGAACGCTCACTATGAGCGACCACTCTTGCTACCGGGCTCAAAGCCCATTCCACTAACATTGCCAAGCGAGAAGCTTGTTCCTTCTATTGTGCAGGCCCCAAAGGTAGAGCTTAAGCAACTACCGGACCACCTCAAGTACGCTTTCCTAGGTGATGGAGATACCTTACCGGTGATAATCTCAAACAAGCTGACTCAAGATCAAGAGAACCGGTTGTTGGATGTTTTAAGGGAGCATAAATCCTCTATAGGATGGACTATTGCCGACATTAGAGGAATAAGCCCCTCTACATGTATGCATAGAATCTTATTGGAGGATGAAGCAAAGCCCTCAAGACAACCACAAAGGAGATTGAATCCGCCTATGATGGAAGTTGTGAAGAGGGAGGTCCTGAAACTTCTCCAAGCAGGTATGATCTTTCCTATCTCAGATAGCAAATGGGTAAGTCCTACTCAGGTCGTTCCAAAGAAAGGTGGAATCACGGTGAAGGAGAATCAAGATGGGGAGCTTATCCCAACAAGAGTTCAAACCGGGTGGCGTGTATGCATCGATTATCGAAAGCTCAACACGGTAACCCGTAAAGATCATTTTCCTTTACCTTTTATTGACCAAATGCTTGAGTGACTTGCGGGTCGTTCCTTCTATTGTTTCTTGGATGGGTATTCAGGTTATTTTCAGATAGGGATTGCACCCGAGGATCAAGAGAAGACAACATTTACTTGCCCATTTGGCACATTCGCTTACCGAAGAATGTCATTTGGTCTATGTAATGCACCCGCAACCTTCCAAAGGTGTATGGTTAGTATATTTTCTGAGTACATAGAGAACTTCATTGAAGTCTTTATGGATGATTTCACCGTTCATGGCAATGATTTTGATTCTTGTTTAACTCACTTGACACTTGTGCTGAAACGTTGTGAGGAAACTAACCTTTGTCTTAATTCTGAAAAATGCCATTTTATGGTAGAACAGGGCATAGTGTTAGGTCATATAGTGTCATCTAAAGGGATTGAGGTTGATAAGGCAAAGGTTGAAGTAATTCAATCCTTGCCTTATCCTACTAATGTTCGGGAAGTACGCTCTTTTCTTGGTCATGCAGGTTTTTACCGCAGGTTTATCAAAGACTTCTCCAAGATCGCTTCACCCCTTTGTGAGTTACTCAAGAAGGATGTCGCTTTTGAGTTTAATGAAGCTTGTAAAAGAGCTTTTGATGAGTTAAAGGCTCGCCTCACCACTGCACCAATAATTCAACCCCCAGATTGGTCCCTACCATTTGAGCTGATGTGCGATGCAAGCGACTATGCGGTAGGAGCAGTTTTGGGTCCAAAGATTGGTAAGGCTTCTCATGTTATCCATTATGCTTCTATGACTTTGAATGAAGCACAGAAAAATTATTACACCACCGAGAAGGAACTCTTGGCGGTGGTTTTTGCTTTGGAAAAGTTTCGGTCTTACTTGCTAGGTACAAAGGTGATTGTCTACACGGATCATGCAGCCCTTCGTTACTTGTTGACGAAGAAGGAGGCAAAGCCCAGGTTAATTAGATGGATCTTGTTATTGAGTGAATTCAACATTGAGATCAAAGATAAAAAGGGGGCGGAAAACGTGGTAGCGGATCATCTTAGTCGCTTAGTTCATGAGGAGGAACGATGTGCTCAAGTCACACCGATTAGAGAAGAATTTCCAGATGATACTTTGTTTTCGGTACGTGTACTTCAACCTTGGTATGCTCATTTGGTTAATTTTCTCGTTTCGAGTGTGTTTCCTCCTAGCTTTAGCAAGGCCCAAAGGGATAAACTCAAGGGTGAAGCACGGTATTATGTGTGGGATGATCCATATCTTTGGAAACATTGTTCCGATCAGGTAATCCGGCGTTGTCTTCCGGATAATGAGGTAACTTCAGTTTTGTCATTTTGTCATTCTTATGCTTGTGGGGGGCATTTTAGTGCTAGGAAAACCGCTAGGAAAGTGTTGGATGAAGGATTCTTTTGGCCTACTATCTTTCGGGATGCGTATGCTTTTTGCAAATCCTGCGACCGATGCCAAAGGGTCGGAAATATATCCCGAAGGGATGAAATGCCTCAAACTTCAATTATCTTTTGTGAGGTATTTGATGTTTGGGGTATAGATTTCATGGGCCCTTTTCCTAGCTCTTATGGGAATATTTATATCTTATTAGCGGTGGACTACGTTTCCAAATGTGTGGAAGCGAAGGCCACCCGGACTGATGATTCCTGAGTTGTGGCAGATTTTTTGAAGGGGCATATATTCTCGAGATTTGGGATTCCTAGAGCTTTAATTAGTGACAAGGGATCCCATTTTTGCAATAAAACGGTGAGTGCGCTCTTGAAGAAATATCATGTAACACACAGCATTTCTACGGCCTACCACCCACAAACGAATGGACAAGCGGAGGTGTCTAACCGAGAGATCAAAGCCATTCTTGAGAAGATGGTGTTACCATACCGGAAGGATTGGAGCACTCGCTTAGACGATGCACTATGTGCTTATAGGACGGCTTACAAAACACCGATTGGAATGTCGCCATTTCGGTTGGTGTTTGGTAAAGCTTGTCATCTTCCGGTGGAGATCCAACACCGAGCTTATTGGGCTGTGAAGAACTGTAGTCTACAGATGGATGAGGCCGGTGTGTTGAGGAAGCTACAATTGCAAGAGCTTGAGGAATTAAGTTTAGAAGCTTATGACAATGCGGCCATATACAAGGAGAAGACCAAAGCTTGGCATGACAAGAAAATATGGAGGAAAAGTTTTAAGGTAGGTGATAAAGTTTTGTTATATCAATCTAGACTTAAACTTTTTATGATGGAGCTACTCATGGAGCGGTGGAAATTTATGATGGAGCTACTCATTCAGTGTAGAAAGTGAATGGACAATGTTTGAAGCCGTATTTTGAAGGATTTAGCAATGCTATTCTCGAAGAAACGGTTTTGAACGAACCAAACACATGAGTGGTAATGCGTCAAGCTAATGACGTTAAACAAGCGCTTCTTGGGAGGCAACCCAAGCTTTGTTTTTAGTTTTAATTTTGTTTTCTAGATTTAGTTTTGTTTTTGGTGTGGTTTTGTGTGGTTTTCGGTTTGTTTTTGTTTTTCTTAGTTGTAGGTAAAGTCGGAAAACAGGTACACGCGGTTCGAGGAAGCCAAGACGCCCTTGCATTCAAGCCCGGGAATGAGCAAATCGAGGTCGACTTTCTGCTGCCAGAACGCGGCTAAAGCATGTCGTGCCGCCCCCGCGCTACAACGCTCAAACCGCACCCAAGATGGCCAAGTTTCTGTGGCCAGAGCGCGGTCAAAACCGGGAGAGCGTGACCGCGCTCTCGGCGGCCTCAAACCGCGCTCTGGGCAATTTTCGGCCCATTAAACCCGAAATCCCCTCTTTTCCTCATTCATTCTATCTTCTACCTTAAGCCGCCGAGCAACCCTTCCCTCTCCTCCTCCATTGAAGCCTCACATTCAAGCTCCATTGAAGATCAAAACAACAAATCAAGCCCGGATTTGCACTCCCAAGCATCAAACAAGTAAGATTCCTCACTCTTCTCTTCAAAATTCATCTAAAAATTGAAGATCTCACCCAAATATTTTCTAAATTAGGTTTTGCATAAAAACCCCAATTTCAGGGATTTTTGGGTCTAATTTCTTCAATTTAAGTCTAGATTCATCAATATAAGCATGATTATGAGTTAGTTTCATGTGTAGAACTTGAAAATTTCATAATTTCGAAATTAATTAATTTTCATGATAATTAATCTAGGTTAGTGGGGGAAGAGAGTGTATTGAGAGCTATTATTGTCTATTATTACTTGTTTGGTGGATTGCTCTTGTCGGGGCAATCGAATTGTGTGTGCTTGTGGTGTTTTTGATTGTTGTGTAGGTGAACAAGATGGGTCGTACTAAAGCTCCGGCTAACGCTCCTTCAAGTTCGAGTCGTCCTCAAAGGGCAACCCGAGCAGCACCATCTAGAGCCCAAACCGCAGCGCCTTCTTCATCTCGATCCCGAGCTCCACCTAGAGCCTCTTCATCAAACAATGAGATCACACCGGCAACTTTTGGTCTTCAATTCCGGGACATGAGGCATCTAGACCGGTTTGATCAATTGAAAGAGCGTGAAATCCAAGCTCCGAGATATGTTGATTGGGATTTGTTGGAGGAGTTGGGTTTGGCTAGTGGATTGAGGCAACTAGAGCTTAATCATATTTTGACTGTGTTGAGCATGAGATTGCCAGTTTACCGAAGCCTAGTGTTGGAGTTCTTGAGCACATTAGAGGCTCATATTTTGGAGGGTCGATTTGCTAATGAAGGTCGGTGCATGTTTCAGCTAGGAGGTGTTCAAAGGTGTATGACGTTGACAGATATCAACAAGCTGTTCAGATTCACCAGACATCAAGAGAATGTTGATAGATGGGAGTCTAGGGCCACTTTTATGGATGATGAACAGTGGGCTCTCCTTTCTGGGACTGATGAGTACTTGCCTTCTAGAACCAAGGCGTCTGGAATTTCTCATCCGGTAATTCGAATCCTTCAGAGATTCTTTGCTCACTCTATTACAGGCAGAGGAGAGGGTGAGAACAATTGTCCTAGGAAGGATATTTTTCTTCTTAGAGGTATTCTGGAGGGACAAAAGATTGACATAGGTGCAGCTATGATGCATAATATGGAGCTCATGGTTAAGAGAAGCCATGGTAGGATCGTTGTGGGTGGTATCATCACCCGGTTTGCCCAGCACTTTGGTATTGATTTGGAGCAGTGTGTGGGTCGGATTGATCCTCTTCCAATGAACTTGCTTTTCTTCAACAAGATGAAGGTGCTATATGTGAAGAACAACAAGTTTTATTGGGTGATAGGAAACAGCTCTTTTGCTATGAAGTTGCCTAATCCAGAAAGGGTGAAATTCAAGACTGGTCTAGCCAATGCTGGGACATGGATCATACACCCACATGATGGAGATGTGCCGGTTCAAGAAGTCATTGGTGGGACTAAGAGAAGAAGACAATCAGGGAGATGGGTTGAGGAAGCTAGTGCTTCAATGGATGTTGATGAGGAGGACGAGGATGAGGAGTTTGAAGCTGCTCCTGAAGATATTGCAGCTGAGGATCTCGATGAGGAGGATGATGATGATGATCACACTGAAGTGCCACCAGTTCATGAGTTTGAGCAGCAAGCCCAAGGGGATTACATGACTACTCACCAATACAACCATTTGGTGGAGTTGATGGGAGGCTTGTCTACTCAGGTGAGTGGGTTGCACACTCGTATGGATGGCATGACGGTTGATTTCAACCACTTCCGGGGTTAGGCGACGAGCCGTTTTGATTATGTCGATGAGCAGACCCGGTATTTGCATCAAAGGATGGATACTTACACATCTGAGCAGGGTTATCAGCCATTTGCTTATCAGCCTTATCCCGGATATCCAGCTCCTGAGTATCCATACCCGGGATACCCACCACCACCACCGCCTAAGGAGTAGATTCCCGAGTTTGACAAAGTTCTTGTGATAAGGTCAGTTTTCTTTTACTCTTATGTTTTCTTTTACTTTGGGGACAAAGTAATGTTTAAGCATGGGGGAAGGGGATTATTTATTTTGTCATGAGAGCTTGGTTTTAGTTAGATCATGTAGTTGCATGTGCATGTTTATGTTTTTGTATGCATTGATTAAAATCTTGAAAAATCCATAAAAATTTGAAAAATTCAGAAAATTTGAAAAAATGGTTTGGTTGCATTTAGGATTCATTTTCCCCTTGGAACCACTTGTTTAAATAGTGAGCATGCTTTTCATATCCCATGACTTGTTAAGTTTATGATAGAAGTTCTAAATAAGAATTGCTTAATTATGAAGGAGTATGCATGAAAGTAAAAATTTGAGCTAGTTATGAAGTTCTACCCAAATATTTGCCTTGTGAGAATTCTTTTGAGCCTTTACATGCCAATTTTGCATGAAATTCTTGAGTGTATCTCTTTGCTTGTTTTAACTCTAGAACTTGCGTTTAGATTCTTTTTTCGAGGCCACATTATATGATTTGGATGCATGATGTAAAAGTGATTGAGGCAAATTTTCTTTAGCTCATATATATCCTTATCCACCTTGCATTATACCTTTGTTTTTGTAGCCCCATTGTTTTGAGCCTTAGCCTTGTTTATTAGCTCCACAAAAATTGATCCTAGCCGAATAAGCTTGACCCTCATCCGGGAATTAGGATTTGACTAGGGGAATTTTGTGGGTTATTTGTGTACTTTGGGGTTGTGAGAAAGTGTGAAAGGTGTAATAGAAGGGAATGTCTAAAGTGAAAAGTGTTGAAAAAGTTTAAGGATGATGGGGATGTTTATTGAAAAATCTTTAAGTTAAGTTGGTTTGAAAGGTTGATTGAGATGAATTCTATGTATAAATTGCAAAAGTATTCTTGTGAGAGAAGAATGAAAAGAAAGAATGAATCTCAATTGGGTTTGTGGAAAGAAAAATCAAAAGTTGAGCAAAAGAAAGAAGTGCTTAAAAGAAAGTAATGGAAGAAAAGGGAAGTATAAGTTGGGAGGAAGTTTTGAGAGAGAGTGTTGATGTAATTCGGGTTTTTAGTTGATTCTGGTTCCCGGATTTAGCACCACATGGCCATATGATGATCCCCTCCTACTTATCTATACCTTGGCCCCATTACAACCTTGAAAAAGACCTCATGATTTATGTTGTGCATTTGAACATTCGTGGTGGAGATTTAGTGCACTGATGCAAGCATATGGTAGTTAGCATTCAAAGATGATTTTTGAGTGAAAACACATACCTTTAAACACTTGAGTGTTGAGTGCAAACACATATACCTTGGTGAGGGTTAGAATGGATTAATAGCTTGGTTTGAAACTTTCGATAAATGTATGCAAAGATTTCATGGTTAAGTTTGTGCTTCTTGAAAATGAATTGAAGTTATGGCTTGCTTGTTTGTGGTGTGGTTGATTTCTATGTCTTGCTTGAAAACAAGCAAGGTTCAAGCATGGGGGAATTTGATAGAGCATATAGGTATAGTTGTTAGAGCATGTTTTTATTCTCGTTATATGCATTTTTAGCTAGGATTTCGTTCTAAGTTTTAGTTTGGGTTTTATTTTCGTTTAGTTCGGAATCTATGCATCTTTGTGCATAATTGTAGGTCGGATGGTGGAAGACGGTAGATGGAGGGCTTGGGACGGAATCTCGGGATGCATAGGAAGCGTTGAAGTGAAGATCCGAGGCGGAAATTACAAGACAAGGATGTAGAGACCAAACCGCGGAGCCAAGTCAAGACCGCGCCTGGAGGAGTGGACTTTCTGCGGCGTCAGCGCGGGCAAACCCGGGAGAGCGCGACCGCGCTCTGGGGAGGAGCAAACTGCGCTCCGGCGCGTTGCGGCGACGCCAACTTGGGCTTTGCGGGATCTTGTGGGCCGACTTAGTATTGCCTTTTAAGATATTTTTAGACATAAATATAAATACTTTCTATAGATTTTATTATGAGGATTATGCTATCTTTTGTTTAGAGTTCTAAGTTTGAGGAATTTGGAGACTTGTGGAGACAAAACCCTAGTTTGCAATTGAAGATCAATTTGACTCTTGTAAGTTTTGTTTTTCTTCAATGACAATGTCTAGCTAATTTTCTCATGTCCAACTAGTTAGTTGAAGTTGTATGCATGATTGTTTGTGAGATTTGAATTATTTTAGTTTGCCTTGACTAGATTGAATATTTCCGTGCTTAATCGATTAAATTCACTTAGGATTAAAATAGCTTAATCACCTATTTTACTTCTAGGTTGAATTACAACTAGAATAATTAAATAGACGGTGGAATTTGATTATTCATGGATGAATCCTTTGATTAAACTTATAGACGGTGGAATAAGGTTAATCAAAGGCGGAGAATTTAATCACAAGACGTCATGAATAGACGGTGGAATTCATGATTATTGTTTCTATTGAATGCTTTGAACTTAATTGCATGATCAACTTGACATAGAAGGTTTTCTAGGTTAATTGATTAAAAGGTTGTTAAAGACGGTGTATATTAACAACCACATTAAGCTTGAATTCATAAATTCACAATAGATTAGTCAAGGGAAATTGAAATAAGGATAATCGAGGATCAAATCTCATGTATGCAATGGATACGAAACTGGTTGGACGCTTTTCTCCATATTTGATTCTATAATCGTTTACTTGCTTTGTTTCAATTACTTAGATTCTTAGTTTATAATTACAAAAACTCCCCCTTAGTTTAGTAACATTACTTAAATTCAAATAATCCGAGTCTCTGTGGGTTCGACCCTTACTTCCACTTTGCTAAGGTTAGGAAGTTAGGAATTTTCTTTGATAGTGCTTTTATAACGACGTAAAAGTGCTCGTCAAGAGTGGGCTGAGTTCCCACCACACTTTTTCATGTGTCCCAAGAAGAGATGCAACATACTGATAGGCTCTCGTATGAGGAACATATCGAGGAGGATAGCGCCCCCGATGTTGAGTGTGTGCCTTTTGTCGAGGGAGAACTTTTTATGATAATGAATTTGTGGGCCAGTTTTCCAAGCATAGAGAGCCCATGTGTGAGAGTTGTCGTTCCCTTAGCTGGAACACATCCTTCATAAATCTTGTCCAAAATGGCATCTCGGTCGTATGTTCCCCAATTCTTCCATGGTAGAGTTCTCAGGCATGTATTCGGAACCATGAGTAGTTGTGCTATTTGATCCTTAGAGAAAGGAAACGAGGATCCCTGTATTTTGAAGGAGCCCTGATTCTTGTCTTTAGACAGCTTAAAAGAGTCGTAAAGGACCCGTATCTGGGCAGGGTCCACCTTCACATTGGCATTGCAGATTGGCTCCCACTTCTGACCCTTGATGAGTTCCCGGAGTTCTCCGAGGTCGTTCTCAATGAGTGTTGAGTCGAGAATCAGGAGAGCGATGACCTTCCGCTCCTTTAGGGGTTCTTGTACCTGCTCCTTTGCATCTTTCAACTGTGTTACCTAAGAGTTGGGATGTTGTGCTTCTTCTCTTCTTGGACGTTTGGTAGGGGGCCTTGTGACAGCTTCGCCTGTTCCACACTCATTTCTCTTGGCTTTCTTTTTCTTGGCTTTTGTAGGAGAGGGTTTGAAGGAGGGATCGATGGCTCGTATTTAAAGAGTTTGAACAGAAGGGCATATGCATCTTTTTCATTGCACCCTTGAAAATGAAATTGGTCTATGTCTCTTCTTCTTCACTGTTTGCATCTTCAACAAGCATTAAATGTGGCACTTTTTACAAGGTGCATTTAAACGTTTGGCTCACAATTAGTCTTCCCTAATAGGTAATCTAACACACCTTTTTATCTTCCCAAGATGGAGTTATTGACCTGATTAGGCGTTTCTTCTTACTCGCGTTTAGAGGTTCCCATGATCTTGCAAGAACGACCTATTTGAACAGAGTGGTGAGGAGAACTCATGCTCAAACTTTATTGTGAAGGATGGGAACACAAAGGACTTAGACAATTTCAACCCGAAATGGTAAATAAGAGGGGTTCATGGTATGAGTTTGTCTAGTCTGTGGCTTTGGGTAAGCTGATGATCAACTATCATTGTGGCTTGTAATGCAGGTTAGAGGGAACTCAAGTTGATCATTTTGGGCCAAAAACAATAAGAGTTCCTATGTATACAACTGTTTCCCTTAGACTAGTAACATTGGATAAAGTGAATGCAAAGTTCCTATCTAACTCCTATCATGCAAAACAACTAAACTAGCCAATCATAAGGGGAAGAATAAACATGGACTTGTTTAATTTAAAGTTATCATCCCTAAGAGCATGTGAAGGTTCTCGAAGGGATGTCCATCCAATGCTTTTGTGAGAATATCTACTCTCTGCTCTTCGGTTCTACAATGTTCCATTATAATATCCCTTGCTCAACATTGTCACGTAAAAAGTGATGACGGACGTCAATGTGCTTAGTACGTGAGTGATGAACGAGATTTTTGGATATGTTTATGGCGCTAGTGTTATCACATCTAATAGGAACAGGGCCATAAGACATACCGTAATCCCTAAGTTGATACTTAAGCCACAAGAGATGGGAACAACATGATGTAGTGGCCAAATATTCTGCTTCAGCCATCGAGAGTGCCGCTGAGTTTTGTTTCATTGATTCCCATGAGACAAGGCACTCTCCTAGGAATTTAGCCATCCCAGAAAGATGTTCTCTTCCTGTCAACCAAATGGCCGGCAAAGTCTGCATCTGAATATGGAACAATCTCAAGGGAACTTCTACGTGGGTATCACAATCATAAGTTGTCGTTCTCTTTGAGATACCTGAAAATTCTCTTCACCTGCTTAAGGTGTGATTCTTTGGGATTACCTTGAAAATCTATGCATAGACACACGACAAACATGATATCTGGCCTACAAGTTGTTAGGTAAAGAAGGGAACCGATCATACCTCTGTAGTTCCTTTGGTCCACATCCATACCTTTTTCATCCACATTCAACTTTGATTAGTCTTGAATTCTTCATGCCGTACTTGGCTAGCATTTCCTTTAAATACTTCTGTTGATATATTTTTGTTCCCTCCTTGATCTGAGTGATTTGGATCCCCAGGAAAAATGTGAGTTCCCTAATAAGGCTCATCTCGAATTCTAAACTCATTAGATCTTTAAATTTTTCAACAAGTGAAGGGTTAGTGGCACTAAGGACAATATCATCAACATATACTTGAACAATAAGAATTTCTTTGGACTCTTTCTTAAGAAAAAGGGTCTTGTCAACGGAACCACGAAGGTATCCATGTGACAAGAGAAACTGTGCAAACCTGTCATACCAGACTGTTGGGGCCTGTTTGAGTCCATAAAGGGCACGTTGAAGGAAGTAGACATGGTCTGGAAAGTTCCCATCTACAAATCCTGGTGGTTGGGCCACGTATACTTCTTCTTTCAAACGCCCATTAAGGAAGGCAATCTTCACGTCCATTTGATAAAGCTTGAATCCCTTGGGAGCTGCAAAGGCTATGAGGAATCTAATCGCTTCGAACCTTGTTACGTGAGAAAAGGTCTCATCATAGTCGATTCCTTCTTCTTGGTTGTACCTTTGAGCCACTAGCCTTGCCTTGTTCCTAGAAACTATTCTTATATCATCCAGCTTGTTCCGGAACACCTACCGTGTTCCTATCACATTCTTTCCTTTCGGGTGATGAACAAGCTTCCATACTTGGTTCCTTTCAAATTGGTGGAGTTCCTCTTGCATTGCCACTATCCAGTCTGGATATTTGAGAGCTTCTTTGATGTTCTTTGGTTCCACCATGGACACAAAGGCGTTGAATGCATAGAAATTTTGATGCAAGGATCGAGTCTTTACACTTTGGTCAAGAGGGAAGATGATGTTCCTCGGATTAATGTTGGTGAGATCAGGGTCCTCCTCTTGTTCCCTATCATCATTGTCATTACAATCTTCTTACAGATCCTCATCTTCATGGAGCTCTTCAATAGTTTCTCCGTTTTCAAGTTCTTCATTCTCAACATTTGGCATGTTTCCTCTATGTTTCCCCTGTGAGCTTGACTTAGGAATATCTTCTAGTCGACAAATCAAGGAACCGACTTGTGATGTGTCAAGTGATTCGTCGAGTGAAGGGAGCTCAGCAGACTCTTGAACTTCTCTGAATTGAGAGTCGTTATTCCCTTGAGGGTAGCGACGTGTTCCTTTCCTTAGCTCATCGTCACAATCATCCTCGTTCCAGGGCTGGTGGAAGAGGGTTCCCACCTTTCGTAACCCAGTTCCATGTTTGACTCACTCTTTGTTGAATATCACGTGAATGCTTTCTTCTATCTTCTTGGTTCTCTTGTTAGCCTTACTATGTGGTGAATAACCCAAAAAGATTCCTTCATCGCTT
This sequence comes from Fallopia convolvulus, assembly GCA_964016875.1. NCBI lineage: Eukaryota > Viridiplantae > Streptophyta > Magnoliopsida > Caryophyllales > Polygonaceae > Fallopia > Fallopia convolvulus. Next base: position 38,048,678 of record OZ024718.1, on the reverse strand, counting down.
CTTGCATCGAACTTGCCCAAGTTGTCTTTCCCATTGTTGTGCATAAAGCATTTGCATCCAAAGACTCTCAAATGAGAGATGTTGGGCTTTCTTCCTCTGATCAACTCATAGGCAGTCTTTTTGATCATAGGACGGACCATGACTCTGTTGAGAATGTAAGTTGTTGTAGAGAACGCCTCTTCCCAGAAGTTCTCGGGAACTTCACTCTCAATCATCATTGTTCTAGCCATTGCTTCCAAACTTCGATGCTTCCTTTCCATAACTCCATTTTGTTGTGGGGTACGTGGAGCTGAAAAGTTTTGTGAGATGCCATTCTTGTCACAGTATTGTATAAACTTTGAGTTCTTGAACTCAGTTCCATTGTCAGATCTTAGTGCAATGAGCTTTAGTCCCAAGCTCACTTCGACTTTCTTCATGAATGGCTCGAATTCCCTAAATGTATCTGCCTTGGACACAAGGAAGATAACCCAAGTGAATGTAGAAAAATCATCAATGTGAACGAACATGTAACTTTTTCATCCATAGCTAGCCCTCTGCATCGGACCAAAGAGATCCATATGGATCAGTTCCAATGGACGGGTAGTGCTCACGACTCGTTTTGGTTTAAAGGAACTTCTTGTTGGCTTTCCCTTAACGCAGGCTTCACACATCTTCATGCCTTCTAGATTGATCTTCGGCAATCCAACCACGAGATCTTGGAGATATAGCTTTAGGATTTGGTTTACAAACCTCAAAGTAGGGACGAAGATTGTTGAAGCACATCACCAGTGCTACCAACAGTTTTTCTAACGAGGAGTATCTGGTTTTGGTAGGCAGTAGGGTTCGACTTACATAGTATACGGGTTGCTACTGACCATCTTGTTCCCTGACTAAGACCCCACTTATGGTGTTTTCTGTCACCGTACATAACAATAGTACTTTTGCGCTTTATGGCTTGGCTAATATTAGAGGATTAGAGAAATAACATTTTAACTCTTGGAAAGCCTCCTCGTGCTTCTAGGTCCACTAGAAGCACTTATTTCTCCTAAGTACTTCGTAAAACAAACGACGACGGTGGGTGGATTTCGAGATAAACCTGTTCAGTGTTGTGACCTTTCCTGTGAGCCTCTAAACGTCTTTTATGCACCTTGATGACTTCAAGGATACAATTGATCGCACCTTTTTGGGCTTGCTTCTATTTCTCTTTGAGTGACTAGGTACCCAAGGAAATTCCTTGATTTAACACTGAAGGTGCATTTCTAGGGATCCAACTTCATTTTATATCGCTTCAGAATATCGAACGCTACCTCCAGATGACGGTGATTGTTTGAGACTTCTTTTGATTTGACCAACATATCATCGATATACACCTCCATGGTCTTTCCGATTTGATCTTGGAACATTTTGTTCGAAATCGCTGATATGTTGCCTCAGTATTCCCTAGTCCGAAGGGCATGACTTTATAACAATGGGTTCCCCGAGTGGTGATGAAAGCAATCTTCTCCTGATCATTAACTCGCGGCCAGTCGTGGCATCAACTAGGGTGTTGAGTATTGTTGTCGATGAAACATAACAATGTACTTAAATGTCCTAAATTTGGGTTACAATCGAAAACAACGATATGAGATTTGTATTATTTATCTTTTTAAAATAAGAACGATTGTGTATGATCCTCTTCTAATCACTCATTTGTAAAATTTGTTTGATTACAGATTGTCCTCGTTGATACAACCGTTTTCCCTCATATCTAGTCCTAACTCTACCGTTACCCACATATAGAGTCACGTCTGCTCCTTCACCCGAAGCCCCATAATCGTCGGCCACTTCCCACGTCGTGAGTAGTGGAGCTCTAACAACTGTAATCACTTTTGGAACTTTCTCCCTTGATGCTGACAACGGTCTTCCTTCATTAGCCTAACGACTATCGTCTTCTTCAAATCTTCGGATTGCAGCTGCGATTTGGGTCGGGATTTTCGGTTGCTCCAAGCGCGTATGTTATCTGGGCCGATCAGAGATTTTCACATTTTGGGATAAAAAAGATAGGTCCAACAAGTATGCATTGAAAGATGATATTTGGCATTGGGCCTACAAGAATTGAGCTACGAATTTTATGACCATGAAAGTAGGCCTAATTTTGTAGTGGTTATTTGTAATTGTCTATGTGTCTAATGCACCTAATCTAGGATTAATTACCACAAAAGTTGGAATTAAGCTAGATTAGATTATTTTTTTCCTTTGCCTTGAAAGAGGATTGAAGATATCTTAGTACAATTCACCATGGTAGACCATTGCTTGCAAACCTTAGAGAGATTTTTGCATGATATTGTATAGTCCCATTGTGGTGAACCCAATCCTAGCCTCAAACAACCCAAACCCGTTTCTTCTCATTTGTTTATACTTGATATTATTATTTTTCTTTAATTATTAAATATCCAAATTCCAATCAATTATTTGTGGTAATTACTAGTTTGTGTGAAATTTGTGATCATCGAGTGCTCCCTTGGATTTGATATTTGTTAGTGCACAAAAATTCGCCTTTATGCCCTAATTGAATGATCTTCTTGATTCGCGCTTCTATCTTTCGTTCCAAACTTCTTCTTCAACCTAAAACCTGCAAAACAATAGACACAAGGGGTGAGGACCCCCTAATCCACGTTCGATGCCTATGTCAAAAGAGTAGTTTGTCGATTGAACGTCGAGATAAAAGGTAAGACTTGCTAAAGAGCTCAGCGAATATGAGTATGATTACTAGACATGGAGAAGACATGTATTTATGGTGGAAAAAAGGGAGTAGGGAGGTCGAAAATCCTCCCCTAGGGTTGACCGAACTGCTCAAGGCCCAACAAGCGATTTCTTGTTCCCCAATCCATGCGGAAATTCTATCTTTTGACTAAGATAGAATCTTCCACTATAGCGATTCAATAACCATAATACAAAAGATAAAAGCTTACCAAAATAAATACCATATTTAAATTAAAAGATAAAATAATAAATAAAAATACCTTTTTAGTGGAAAATAGGTAATTATTAAATTTTATCTGCTCACAAATGCCCTACTTGAACGTTAGTTGCGTTCGATAGTACCGCAACTAAGACTCAAGTACTCTAGGACCTACTCGATGTGGCCATGTGGATTAATCGTCATGTCCCCTTAGCGCATTTGTATATTCATATATTTGTATATCCATGTGCGATGAACATGGGATCATTTCCCCTCTACATATGCGCATATGTAGAAGCCTGTTAATGCGATGAATTAACGTTGCACTCTTTTTTTTTCAGGCAAGGGCCGACTTTACTTCAAATTGACTATGCAAATGCTATTCTTTATACCCTTAAAATCAACAATCTTGAACAAATATTATGTTTATGTTATTTTGCATTGTTGTCTTTGTTTTGTTAAGTTTGAGGATTTGGCTAAACGAGGGGATAAAACGGTTGATGACGTGACATCTTTCTTGAGGGATGTCAAGATCGAAACCCCTAGTCCCATAAGGCTAAACAAAGTGGACAGCGGAAGGCTCCAAGACTTCGATGAATGGCTTGAAGAGTACAACCGAGGCATGGCTTATTGGGATTGGTACTTCACTAACGTGAGGGTTGAACCCAATCTCAAAAGTTCTAAGGGAAAAGAGGTCCTTGCACCTCAACCCTCCAAGGCTATGGAGGCTCGTGATCCTAACCATGGACATGAGGGAAGGCAAGTGTACACGAGGTTCAAGCGGCGCATGAGGTCTAAGGTGAAGCACACGCGTGCCAAGCCTAGGATGAGCATCCCTAAGGTCAAGCCTTTGGGGGATGGAGGAGCCGCTATTGGTGGCGCCTATTGGGCAAATGTCTATGGGGATCGTAGGCCAACAAGGCCGGTTTATTGCTCCTTATGTGGCATTAGGCGCCATGCTTGATTTATGCAAGTTTGTAATTTCCTTTGTACAAGTGTGTATGTTTGTTTTAGCATAGAAAGTGTTCTTTAAATTTATGTATGTGTGTATACCTTGAATAAAGGGTAATAGTGTATGGTTTGATCAATAAAGTCGGTCATGTAATTGTTTATGTTTGAAATGATAAACTTTGGTTTGATTTATAAGAATGATCTTAACAACATGTGTGCAAGAAGAGGGCTAAGTCCTATTCTTAAGATCTACTTGAAAAGTTGGTTCTTGGTTAATTCTCTTTTGGATGATCCTAAACAGATTACCCTTGAGTCGACCATTATTTGATTGGGACGACTCATGCTCTAGAGTACCTTCGGGTCTACTAGAGTAATTACACTACCTTCGGGTCTACTAATGTAAAGGGTCTACTGGATTGCCCCCTACGTGAGCGGGTTGGCATATGTTGGCCATGAATACACTAAAGAACACATAAAAGAGATGGTGAGATTCTCTTTGATAAGATGCGGTGGAAGATCACTTGTGTGATTTCATGAAAACCATGCTTCTTATGGAAAAGGAAATGTGCAAGTGAAGGAAGAACCTCAAGATCCATGGTTGGATTGTTTCGTCCAAGTGAAGGAAGAACCACAAGATCCATGCCAAGATGGCTTCGTCCAAGTTAAGGAACAAGGTACGTTTTGTTCTTGATAGAATCGTCTTGCCAACGCTTCTATTGTCGTTTTGGTACGTTTTATCTCGCAACAATATTGCAGAATCCCTTGGCATGGAATATGGGCAATATTCGTTGCAGGAAAGATCGAATTATTTGAGTGACTCGTAGCCTTTATCCAAGACAACTTTATAAACTGTTTTAAATATTCGGTGGTGATTACCTTTATGGTCTACACCTAAACGAGACTACCCTTCGGGGTCTACTTAAACCGGCTTGACTATCCTTTTGGATCTACGAGGGCCGACTTTTCTTCAACTTGACTATGCAAATGCTATTCTTTATACCCTTAAAATCAACAACCATGAGGTTCCTTTTACCTCAGATGCTTGTACAATCAAGAATAAAAACTCATGTCTTGGGGTCCTGAAGGGAAAGAGGTGTAACAATGTCTATTTTGTTGACTCAAGTTTCCAACCACAAGCGGAACTAAGTTTTGCTACAGTCATCGATGAAACTGATCTTTTTCATAGAAGGTTTGGTCATGCTAATCATCGAGGCATTCGCAAACTCTACTAAAAAAACTTGGCGATAAGACTCCCCAAAGTTCTAGCAGAGAGAGACAATTTGTGTGAAGAGTGTGTCAAAGGAAAGCAAAACCGATCATCCTTCCAGCCAAAGCAGACAATAAGTACTTCTCACCCTCTTCAGACGATACACATGGATTTGTGTGGTCCCATGTGGGTGAAAAGTCAAGGAGGTAGCAGGTATGTTTTCGTTATTGTTGATGATTTTACTAGATATACATGAACTCTTTTTCTAGGTTCAAAAGATGATACATTCATGGCATTCAAAATTGGATCAAGAAGGTAGAAGCATCAACAAGACAAAAACTAAAGGCTATCAGGTCCGGCAATGGAACGGAGTTCAAGAATTCCATGTTTCATAGCTTTTGCGACAAACATGGAGTGTCTCGGAACTTCTCTATGCCAAGGAATCCTCAGCAAAACGGCGTAGCAGAAAGAAAGAATAGAACTTTGGAAAGTATGGTTCGTACTATGATGTTGGCAAGTAACTTGCCTCAGTCGTTTTGGGCTGAGGCAGTCAGTATTGCTTGCTACATCACAAATCTAGCCTCTATATGTTCTAATCTTTTGAAAGCTCCATATGAACTAATCAAGGGACGAAAGCCAAATATTTCCCACGTGAAAGTCTTTGGATGAAGGTGTTTTGTTCACAACAACGGAAAACACGAGCTTGGAAAGTTCTATCCAAGGAGTGACGAAGGCATCATTCTGGGATATGCGTCCAACAAGGCTTACAAGATGTTCAATAAAACGAAAAAGAAATTCGAAGAAATCATTCATGTTGTCTTTGATGAATCCAGAAGTGGAGAGAACCTTATTAGAAATGAGGAGGTACTAAAGGTTCTAGATATGAATTTAGATGATGATGTCGATCCAAAATCAAGCGCACAAGCTCCAGGTGAAGAAGTCATTCCTCAAAATCCAAGATCGAAAGGAGATGAGTCAGGAGGGCTTCAAATACAGGGGATGATATTCAACAATATCAATCTCTGTCTAAAGGAACATTCCAGGGAACGACAAATCAACAGGAGGAAGAGGAGTTAAATACAGATCCCACTCAGATCGAAGTCAAAAATTATCATCAGAAGAGGGATCATCATGTTGACAACATCATCACACCATAAGAAAAAAGTGTGCTTACTCGTTCCTCTCTCAAGAACTTTTGTGCTTTCAATGCGTTTATCTCTCTTGCAGAACCTAAGAATGTAGTGGAAGCATTGAAAGATCCAGACTGGATAGTTGCTATGCAAGAGGAACTACACCACGTCAAAAGGAACAAAGTATGGAGACTAGTTCCCAAGCCAAAGCACATGACGACTATACGAACGAAGTGGGTATTTAGGAACAAACTTGATAACACTGGTGTTGTCATAAGGAACAATGCACAACAGGTGAAGGACAATCATCCAACGGTTCGATATGATCCAAGAGTTGATAATTCAAATTCAAATCAAAGTCACATGTAAACCTTAAGGATCAGACTTGGAGAGCAAGGCAAAAAGGGTATTTAGGACAAATACCTCAAATGGATAAGGGTTTCTCGTCACGCCTATTTAAGCCCTTCAAAAATGACCTCGCTACTCACTTTTCACAAATCACAAACTCCAAACACAAAGAGAAAAGATTAGATGAGCTACTCAGGTGAAGACCATCAAGTTGCTGAAAAGTCCTCAGCGGCAAGCTAATCTCGACGACGGTGAAAGAAGAAAGAAGGAGTTCCAAGGTCTAGAGGAACTCTGGTGAAGAGCCAAAAGAACAGAGAGGTTTGAGTTTCGCTTTGTCTTTGATTATGAGCAATTACCAAGTTAGGGTTGAGAGAGCCCTTGTAGGAACAAAGAAGTTTGTATTCGGCCTTGTAACCTGAAGGGAACGAAGCAATAAAGAAAAGGGAACTCATTCGAAAATCCTCCAAGGAGAGGTAGAGGTTTACTCATGCGATTAGTTGATCGATGTGGGTTTCCTCTATAAGGGAACTGTCTCTGATATTTTATTTACCTGCACGTTTTATTTATTCTGCTGCATGTGGGAATTGTCCGATACAGCTCCCATAATCGTTTATGACTGACCTTCGATCCAACAATTGATATCAGAGCAGGCGCTCTAGATTTTGGTTAGTCCTTGCAAGTATTAGGAAAAATGTCTCATGAACTCACGAAGATTGGACATGGGAGCAACAAGCCTCCCAGACTCATCATCGGACGCTTCAAAAACTGGCAGCTCAAAATGAGAGATTGGATAAGGAGTCATGACTACCTAGCCTGGTGTGTTATAGAGCATAGGAACCTCGAGGTCAATGTGGCTATTCGCGGTTACCTATCCAAATGAGGTCCCAACGAATGGTAATGCATGGAGGCCAACAACATGGCCAAAATGTATCTCAATAATTCCATATGTGAGCAAGACAATGATAGAGTGGCTAACTTGGAAACAACCAAGCAAATGTGGGAAGCCATTCAACAGATGCACGTTGGGAGTTCCGATCTGAGGGAAGATCACCAGATGAATGCTAGAAAAAAGTTCTTCAACTTCAAAATTACTATGGATGAATCAATTGACAGCTATCAATCGCGTTTCGAGTCCCTCTGCTCCAAGCTAGCAGCCCTTTGAATCACTAAGCAAGAAATTTTCGACAAAATGAAGGTGCAACAATTATTCAAGGGCTGACTGCTGAGTGGGCAAATGAACGGACCATGTTCAAGGAGAATCCTGAGAATAGGAACTTGATGCTTCACCAAGTGTTCGGTAAGCTCATTGGTCATGAGAAGAGAAAACAGGCAGACAAGTAACAAGAGATGGAGACGAGAGTTATAGCTCTCAAACTCGAGAAGGTCCTCAAGTCTGTCCATGAGCAGTATGAAGAATCTAAGGAGGACGACGATGAGGAACTTTTGCTTGTCCCAAAGGCTCTTAGAAACTTCTACAGGAAAAGAAAGTTCAAAAGTAACTCTAGTAGAGAAAGAAGGAACTATGAGTCCAACGGCAAGTACCAAGATAGAGACAAAGATCTCGCAGATCCCACGTGCTACAAGTGCTACAAGAGCTACAAGAAGGGAAACTTCGCCAAAAACTGTCCTCGGGGAACTGAGGAGCGAAGTCCCGACTATGGCAAGAAAAAGGCCTACATTGCAACTTGGAGTGATTCTGATGATGAGGAACCAAAGGCGTGGACAACACCAGAGACTTGCATTATGGCCATAGAGGACACCACTAGGGAACAACCTAGTGAGGTAAGCGTTGAAACTCTCCTTAACTCTCTCACTCTCTCATTATGAAAAACCTGAACTGTTAAAACTGTTGACCAAGATGTTGAACGATAACATTGAAATTTGAAGACAACTTGATCAATCAAAATTATTACTTTCAAGAAAATTAGAAACTGCTTCAAAGTATGATGAGATCATTGTTAAGTTGGAATCCTCTATCATGGAAACCACTCTTCTTAGAAGGGAACTCGACTCAACAGTATCAAGAGTAAAAAAGACAAAATCTTTAGAATTCCTCTTGAAAACCAGGAGTGTCTGGATAATTCCCTTCCCCAAACCAAGGTTTGAGAAGAAAATGAAGCTCTTAAGAGGGATATTCTCAAAAGAGAAATATGGTTCAGTCAAAAGCTTAAGTCTAAAATTGCTGAGAGAAACCTAGGAGTTTGTTCCCTTTGCAACGAAGTGAGACCAGTAGAGTACATCACCAAACCTCAAGAGACCCAAGAAACCATTCCTGTGACCAAGCTAGTTTCAACCAGGGATGAGATAGGGTATAGAGATGGATCATTTAAGGATGGGAACTTACCTAGGAACTCCTCGTCGAGTCCTAGGAACTCCACACATGTTCACGACTTGGTTGTCTTATTGGCCAATATAAATCTGGATCATTGCATTGATCCATGCAAGAGAGATCTTGCCTGGGTCACCCATTCTAACTGATTTTGCAAGTTGTAGTGAGGGGGACAACATATGGGTCAATGATAGTGGATGTTCCCACCACCTGACCAGGAAGCAAGACAACCTCACCTCACTACTCGCAAAAGTTGATGGAGACTACTTCTTCCTCGACTGCAAGAACAAAGGAACAAGGTCTACCAATGTCTATCAAGTGGATACTCCGTGTGAGGGAACAAGAAAATGAGTTCCCTAGTTGAGATAGAAATCTGGCAGAAGAGACTGGGTCACACTGGAGTAAATCAAGATGTTTCTGCAAGATCATTTGTTGCGCAACCCAAGATCAACCTAGAAGGGACAAAGAAGCTATGAACTACAAGAAACAACAAATTGACAATTGGGAACAAGAGGTCTCGACAAAGGTATGAAAACTTACGCCTCTCTTCAAAGCTTCTTTGAAATATAATGTCGTTGATTTCCCTGGTAGAACTTTTGTGGCACTGTGTAGGACTGAAAAGTATATAGTGGACATTCCTTCTATGCATGGGATAGACGTTCCTTCGAGCACCTTCATATTCTCTTAGGGATGATAACTTTTAATTAAACGAGTCCATGTTTATCCTTTCCCTTATGATTGGTTAGTTAAGTTATTTTCCATGATAGGAACTTGATAGGAACTCTGCATTCACTTTATCTGCTATTACTAGTCTAAGGCAAGGTTTGTACACAAAAGTACTCCTATTCTTTTTGGCCCAAAATGATCAACTTGAGTTCCCTCTAACCCGCATCACAAGCCACAATGATAGTTGATCTTAAGCTTACCCAGAGCAATGGACAAGACAAACCCAACCCATGAACCCCTCGTGTTTACCTCTTTCAGCTTAAAATTGTCTCAGTCCTTTGTGTTCCCATCCCTCACAACAAAGTTTGAACATGAGTTCCCTTCACCACTCTGTTCAAACAAGCCTATTTTGCAAGATCATGGGAACCTGCTGTCAAGGCAAGTCGAAACGCCTGACCAACGCATGCAAATATGTCTTGGGAAGACAAGTGGTTTTCGTCAAAAGTAATTAATGAAGAAGAATGTGTGAAGATCCAAGTGTTCTTATGATTCAATGGATTTATGTTGAGTCGATGTTAGGAACCCACGTTCATTAACACTGGAACAACGTCCTCAGTTTTGATAATGACAAACACCATGGGAACTAACGTCATTCATCAAGTATTTCAGTAGAACAGGTTGTGCGTCGGAAAGCATAGAACAACAAGTTCCCACACCATGGGAACTCAGTGGACAAGAGATCCCATATGATGGGAACTGGTTGAGAAGAACAGGAATCCTGAGAAGTCAAGAAGAGTTCCCAAAACAAGGGAACCGAGAAGATGAGAGTTCCCCTTTGGATGGGAACACGCATGCGTGAAAGCGACATCTCAGGACATTTTTAGACATAATGTCTGTTTCGGACAAAAGGGCGTCTCAGACTTTCAGAGCTTCAGCAAAAGGAAGACGACCATCCAATGGTCCGGAATGATTCAAGAGTTGACAATTCAAATTCAAATCAAAGTCACATGTTAACCTTAAGAATCATGCTTGGAGAGCAAGGCAAAAAGGGTATTTATGACAAATACCTCTAGTGGATAAAGGTTTCTCATCACGCCTATTTAAACCCTTTAATGGTAACCTTGCTACTCACTTTTCCCAAATCACAAACTCAAAACACAGAGAAAGAAGAGCCAAAGAGCTGCTCGAATGAGAACCATCAAGTTGGTGAAAAGTCCCCAGCGGCGAGCTAATCTCGATGACGGTGTAGGAGAAAGATCGAGTTCCTAAGTCTAGGTGGACTTAGAAGAAGAGACAGAAGAAGAAGAAGAGAGAGAGAGGTTTGAGTTTCGCTTTGTCTTTGATTGTGAGCGTTCATTGGGTTAGGGTTGAGAGAATACATTAGTTGCCTAGGGAGAGAGTCCTAGTAGGAACAAAGAAGTTTGTATTCTGCCTTGTAATCTGAAGGGAACTAAGCAATAAAGAAAAGGGAACTCATTCAAAAATCCACCAAGCGGAGGTAGAGGTTTACTCATGCGATTAATTGATCGTTGTGGGGTTTCTCTATAAAGGAACTGTCTTTGGTTGTTTTATTTACATGCATACTTACTTATTCCGCTGCATATGGGAACTGTTCGATAAAGTTCCCATAACTGATTTCGACTAACCTACGATCCAACAATTTCAGACATGTGTTGTTGCTTACAGAGTAAGATTCAGAAAAAGACGAAGCGTCGGTGGTGTATTTTTGAATTTAAAAGGGAAATGAAGTTAAAAGGACAGATGTACCCCTATGCCCAAATTACTTAAATCTTGCCTTTTTTTTCCCTAACTAGACTCTTTCTTCAACCTCTGCCTCTTCGTCTCCCTTTGCGCCAAATCTCCCAAAATTCCTTTTCTGTCATAACTTTGAACTTCTCTCATGGCTCCCAAGCGCCCTTCTTCCTCCAAAGGCTACAAGTTCAAGCCCACCCAGTAAGCAATCCAAGCCTACGACTCCTTACAACCCCCTTTGGAAAAGGGACTCCAAGGCTGCCTTGACCAAAACCCAGATACTCTTTGGCAGTCTCTGGCCATATCCTTAAACCAAACCACAGATCCTTTCCATGGAACAACTCTCAAAGATCTTATCAATCATCACCTTCTCCCTCACATCAATCGCGGTATCAACTACAATATACCGCCTTCTCAACTAGAGGAGAATTTTCTGGCCGACAACGCTCACCTCGTTCTTCCTCCTCTGCCACCGAGAAAAATCTACTCGGCATACACACCCAAACCATCTTCCACCTCCAAACCCTCTTCCTCCTCCGAAACCAAAATTTTTTATCACTTTCCTGACATTGTACCTATTGCCAAAAAGAAGTCCACCGCTCCTGTCACTCAAAACCCTAAACTCTCATCTCCTCCAAATACCACACATATGCCAAGAATTCCCACTCCACCTTCTTCTCCAAAATCAATGTCTCCACCACCTCCCTCCATTGTCGTTTCCTCCACTGCCACGGAAATCGACTCCCCCTTCCACCTACATCTCTCTTCTCAAAACCCCCTCTCCCCAAAAATCCAAAACACCAACCACTCCCACAAAAGACATTCTTCCTTCCTCTTCTCATGTCGTGCCTATTGTTCTTGATGCTGATAAGGAAGAAGATGAACACGTTGAGGCCCTCATTTGTAGGCGCATCAACTCACCCTCTCGGAGCCTTCAAAAATGGGCAATCAAGCAAACCGGGATTACATGGTTAAGGTGGAAAAGGAACTCAACCAAGGGACCCCTCTCACCGTCTCCGATGAAAGACTAGGTACAACTAGTGAGGGAAAGAGCCCTCAAGCAGTGAAGCCTCAAAATCAAGAAACTTGTCCAATAGAAGGTGGGAACCCTGAAGCTGAACAAGAGAACCCATATGGAAACGAGAAACCCTCAGGCCAAGACAAAGAAGATGGCCAAGGAAAAGATGATGAGCAGTCTGCTCAAGAGGGTGTTGATGAGGGCAACATTGATGGAAACAAGGATAGAGAGGAAAACGACAAGCCTGATGAAGAGGGCCTCTCCCCATCTGATAAAGAAGAAGAGAAAGAAGAGGAAGAGAAAGAAGAGGAAGAAGCAACAGCAGCAAAAGGCAAGGAGCAAGACGATACTGCAGCGGGGAACAGTGCTACAGAACTCACAAAGGAAGGTACTGGAACGGACAACCAAGCCTTGGCAATCTCCAGCGTTGTAGTTTCAATGTCTGCATCTGTCATGGATCTCCTTTCATGAGCCATCAAACCCACTTCCATTCCCTCCCCTATAAAAACAAAGAAGAAGAAAGTTGGGGGAAAGGGATCGGGAACTTGCCCAGCTTCTATAGGGCCTCCCACCAAGCGTCAACGAAGTGAAAAAATATAATCGCTCGTTTTTGCGGAAACAGAGCAGGTGGCTGCACAAGAACAGAAAATCCCTAAGGAGCAGAAGGTAATCGCCCCTATGATCCTTAACCCCCAAATTCTTGTTAAACATGAATTAGAGGATCTCTAGGAATTGATCAAGGCTCAAAAGTGGGAGCCGATCTGTACTGTGAGTGTGAAGGTGGACCCTAATCAGATACGAGCCTTCTATGAATATTTTAAGCTGTCTAAAGACAAGGAGTAGGGCACCTTCAAAGTTCAGGGATCCGTGTTCCCTTTCAATGAGGATCAGATTGCGTGACTACTCAACGTTCCGAACGCATGCCTAGGAACTCTACCATGGAAGAATTGGGGAACACATGACCAAGATGCCATTCTGAACAGGATATATAAGGGATGTGTTCCAACTAAGGGAACAACGACTCTCACACATGGGCTCTCTCTACTTGGAAAACTGGCCAACAAATTCATTATCAAAAATGTTCTCCCGAGGCAAGAGAAAAGACATACACTCAACATCAGGGACGCCATTCTCCTCTATCTATTCCTTCGAAAAGAGCCTATAAATCTGCATCCTCTAGCCCTGGGACACATGGCCAAGTCTGATGGGAACTCAACCCACTTTATGCCCTATCCTCACCTCGTTAAGAAGCTGTTAATGAAGGAATTATTCTACGAGGCAAAGGATGAGGAAGTCCTTGGGTTCGAGATAGACCTTGAAGCAATACAGAATCTCCGCCTCTCAAAGCTCACTGAAGAACCAGCACTTCCAATGCTTCGTGCACTAGAGACTGAGGACATCACGGCTGCACTTGATAGGAACTATGATGTTCTTCTCAGGATGGAGCGCCACTTGACCAGGCTTGTCGAGCTTATTGAACACAGGCCCCTATGATCTTGCTTCCCTCTTTGTTTTCCATACCCCGCTATCTCCTCTCTCCAAGTCCTATGTTTGTTTGTAAGTCCTTGTTGTACCTTGTTTGCCCAAGTAATGAACAAGACTTTTAGTTTGAATGCGTGTTCCTATTTATGTTCTTTTATTCATGCTTAATCTTTTCGATGATGCCAAAAGGGGGATGGATAAAATATGTGAGATGCGTTGTTTTAAGTTATCGCAATATGGCCTGTAACACCCCGACTTCCGACGGGGCACTACTTAGGAATAGACCTTACTAGGTACTATTAAATAGGTTGACAACTACACTTTAGGATCTTGCAACGCGGGCACGACGAGAAAACTTAATAAAACATCCAACCTTTTATTTAGTAAAACTTAGAAAACATCGTTATGCATGCGTTCCCGAAAAATATAAACTCAAATCCAACACAACACTTAATAATAATGAACCCATCAACATAATAATAATAATAAATAAAACATACTGCTAACTTCATCTTATCAATAATAAAACCAACAACCTAACTGTCATAAATAATCTAGCGTAAAACCAATCCCACTATGACACGCGCTCTTTACCGCTCCGGCCCGCCATCTGGCCTCGGTTCCTGCACAGCTACCTGATTCATACCTGGAACTGAAAAATATTCCCCGAAGGGTCAGCTTCTAATCTATCAAGTTAGAGAGAATACAGAAATTGCAAAACGTTTAAAAACATTTCTAAAGTCAGCATACAAATCCACAATCGCAACCATAACTCTAAAGGCCAATACCTAAATTAGTTATAATCAGTCACACAGAACCACATATGCATTCACAATCACAATCTCATAACACAACAATTCCTCCTTTTCCACAATCCGACTTCCAAGGCGCTCATCACCGCGCCGAGTGCAGAGGCAGGCCCTCTCACTTCACTTCACAATCTCCCTTCTAAACCCCCGGCTAAGCCTCCACTGGAGCACTTGCCAAAACCACACAGATAATAATTTTCGTTTTGAAGGGGCACGGTTTCCCAGTCACATGGGTCAACGTAGCCAACTCTTCCTCCACGCCAGCTACGATGGGCCGTGTCGGAACGGTACCAACACAGAGAAAACGTTCCAAAATATTCTTCTGTTAAAATACATTCAAAACCATTTTACGCACACAACAATTCAGGAAGTTCAAAACAATTTAAAAAGGTATTCGGGACTAGTTCCCAAAACCCGCCCTACAATAACGATACGCAATCTAACAAGGTAGAGAAGAACCGAGCAAGTCGAAAACGACTTACCTCGAAACCTGGGATCCTTTTGATGAAGACGGAACTACGATCTCAAATGGAAACAGTTCCCTAACGAATTACAAAGGAAAGATTAATTTAAATACGAACCGAACCAAACCAACTCAAAGAAAGAGCCACTTCTAATTTCCTTAAACACCCGACTTCTATTTAAAGGATTTTCCCTTAATAGATATTAGAAAACCCTCATCACTTAATAATATTATCCTAATCTAGCAACCTAAGCCCACCAACCCAATTTCCTTCTCCCCATTCTATTACATTAGCTCAGCCTATTATTTAAAACAAAGCCAATCCCCACATTGGGCCAGCCAAACCCGAATCCCCGGCCCATTCCTCCAATTCATCCGGTTGACCGCTGACCTTGACCAGCCTGGCGGGACCCACAACTCTTTCTTCTTCAACCTAGCGGCTGAGATTTCCGTCTCTGGTTCTCCCCAGTGCTCGAACTTCTCCGACAACCCCGCCCTGTAGCAGCGACATCAAGAGAGGGCGTGGGCGAACAACACTTACCGCCCTCGTTCACGACCACCTTCTTCTTCCTCGCTGAAAACAAATACCCAACCCACTCCATCTTCAACCTCGAGAAATAACTCGAGCTCGCCGGATTTCCGTCCCTTTCCGACTGGCCACACACCCCAGCCTGACTCCCTTTCGTTTTCTGCGCTCGTAGCCCTTGCCCTGACCAACTCCGTCCCTCAATCCGACTCGTCCATGTACCCCCGAGCACGAAACAGAGGCGACTTCCTCAATCGGCCTCGTCAACGACGGCCAGCCCCGAACCGAAACTGTGGAGTCGCTAATCCCTTACCCCGGACTCTACCCCACGACGCTCTAACCGAAACGAAAAGAAAACAGGAGTTCAAGAGGCTTACCTACCGGAAAATTTAGGCTAGTGGACGAGTCCCGGAAAACGCGAAGCCGATGTCGACCACGCTGGTTGAGGACGATGGAGAACGCCCCTGCCTAATCGCTTGAGCAGATTGAGGAGAGGCAAAGAAATCGTCTTGCAGTGGTGAGCACTACGACGTTCGATCGCGAAAGAGAAGAAGAACGAGGAGTTGTTCTGATATTATACTCTAATGAGAAGAACAAAATAAAAACGAATCGGAGGGGATCTCGGGTTATAACTTGTCCAGTACGGAGATCCAAGATGGAGGCGTAAAAGATAGGAATTTAGGGTAAAAGATATAATTAGTTAGGATAATATATTGATCTAAATCAAGATAATATATATTGATTAGAATGTAATTTATTGGCTTAGTCTATGGCAAACAATTTGTTAACTAATAGGGTTATGTATCCGTTGAATTTTTACTTATGGTGCAAGGAATCCTACTTGCTTGCCAAACAAGGAACTCATTTTCCGACTTACGAGACCTAAAACGAATACGGATATCACATACTACCTCCCTTAAGAAAGTTTCATCCCGAAACTTAGGAATGAACGGAACTGAAGTAACCGAGGAATAATTAAGAGATTACTAGACCTATTGTCAAGTTCTACAAATACCTCCCTCTAAGAAAACGGTTCGTCCTCGAACCGCTGTTCTAAAACATCTTACGAACTAAGGTATAAAATTAAGGCCATAATAAACAAACAAAAACAATCCCGTTTTCATGAACAGCGTCCAATCAAAACAATTATCCGAGCAACAATCAAAAAAACACCCCGTCATAACCAAAGCAACAAAAATCCCGATTCAGAACAGCCAGAAAGCTTAGAGAACATGTAAAGGTCTTCACGTCCTATAAAAGAAACTAATGTACCATAGACTAGACTAACTTTGTCTGAAATGCTCAAGATAGATCGTTAGGTGGATCGAGCACATCTTGTTCCCCACTTCCCTTCATTTCAAACACTCGAGGAGGAATTGCTCCCGTGTTACTAGCTCATACGCTCCGACCAACACTCTGATCTGGTGTCTGCCGTGCCGGTGGCCGATGATGGACTCCCCGATTTCCCGTCCCCGGTACCGATCCCTGCGAAGGCGCGCCAACCGTACAGAACCTTTGAAGATGTCCGGGCTTCCCACATGTAAAGCAATCCTTCACTGGACTAGGACACTGGTTCCTCAAGTGCTCAGCGCTTCCACAGTTGTAGCACTGTCTTTGATTCCCGGCAGCCCGACTCTGTTGTGATCGTTCTTGGCGTCCCGATGCCTGGAACTCTAGTCTACTATGCGGGTACTGTCCAGACTGATCGTCACCCTTAGAAGTCGCTGTAGTTTCCATTTTCCGTCTCTCACTCCCTCCTACCTGAGCATCCACCTGTTCCGGCCTCAGAGTGGCCATAGCATATGCCAAAGCAGACTGTTGAACCTCTCCCAACGTCGCGAGTCGGAGACCAGACACATAGGCACGTAAATGCGGCTGCAACCTTTTCAGAAAGGTCGTAATCTTCAACTCCTCAGTAGGGGCAGCATTCGGCACCGCCGCCAACTCTTGCCGAAACTTCAAAATAGTCTCAGCTACTGTGATATTTTCGGGTCCAGCATCCCGAAAAGCAGCCTCCCGAGCCGCCCTCACCACCGGAGGACAGTACTGATCCCGAATACGCCTCTCAAACTCCTCGAAAGTCACCTCATTCTGGTGGTCCCTACACAACTCCCACTAGTCGAAAGCACTCTCCTTTAGCAGACTCTGTACTAAGGACATCTTCCCCTCCTCCCGTGCCTTAATGGAGTCCAACGCAGATTTCACCCTCCTCAACCACTGCTCTACGTCAGAACCCTGAGCTCCAGCAAAGTTCGGCACTCCAGTCTTCCTAAACTCCGCGAGCCACTTATCAGGCTGAGGCTCGCGATACTGTCTCCTTGGTTCGACCACACGATCAGCTATAACTGGTCCTCGCGAATCTGGCATAGCTCCTAACTGGGCAGCCAAAACAGAGTCTCGTCCTGGTGCCCTCTTCTCAGTCCCTTGTTGCCTCGCAATTGTGTTCAGATTCGGTGCAGCTCCCGCACCCAACAACGTCTGCAATAATAGTTGAATCGCAGCATTCACCTCTGGGGCCAGTCCTGCTGGTGGCACTCCTCCTCCCATCTGAGCCCCGTTTGTTGGGGGAACACCTCTAGCGACAAATGCGCTATCCTCTCGATGAACAGCAGCAGCCACATCCTGACTCTCAGCAACCTCCTCCTGGTTGATATCCTGTTGTACCTCTGGCTCAGCATCTACAGGAGCCTCTCCCCTACCCCTGCCACGGCCCCGACCTCGGCCTCTTCCATTGGCTTCAGCAGCTCTCACTCTGGTTGGCGGGGCCATCTATAACAAAAAGTCCCGTAGTCAAAACTTAAAATCCTATTTGTTAACGTAATTCTTACTATTCTACGTGAGGTCCTTCGGCTGATGGGGCGAAGTCACCACATGTCACCTACCCCCCTATATGCAACATGTCTACCCTGTGAAAACATTTTGAAAACACCGGCCGGTTTTGGTTTTAAGTTGGACCTCGGGTACTCTTTGTTGGTCAGTTCCATGTGCCCTGTTGTCAACCTCGCTCTGATACCAATTTGTAACACCCCGACTTCCGACGGGGCGCTACTTAGGAATAGACCTTACTAGGTACTATTATATAGGCTGACAACTACACTTTAGGATCTTGCAACGCGGGCACGACGAGAAAACTTAATAAAACATCCAACCTTTTATTTAGTAAAACTTAGAAAACATCGTTATGCATGCGTTCCCGAAAAATATAAACTCAAATCCAACACAACACTTACTAATATTGAACCCATCAACATAATAATAATAATAAATAAAACATACTGCTAACTTCAGCTTATCAATAATAAAATCAACAACCTAACTGGCATAAATAATCTAGCGTAAAACCAATCCCACTATGACACGCGCTCTTTACCGCTCCGGCCCGCCATCTGGCCTCGGTTCCTGCACGGCTACCTGATTCATACCTGGAACTGAAAAATATTCCCCGAAGGGTCAGCTTCTAATCTATCAAGTTAGAGAGAATACAGAAATTGCAGAACGTTTAAAAACATTTCTAAAGTCAGCATACAAATCCACAATCGCAACCATAACTCTAAAGGCCAATACCTAAATTAGTTATAATCAGTCACACAGAACCACATATGCATTCACAATCACAATCTCATAACACAACAATTCCTCCTTTTCCACAATCCGACTTCCAAGGCGCTCATCACCGCGCCGAGTGCAGAGGCAGGCCCTCTCACTTCACTTCACAATCTCCCTTCTAAACCCCCGGCTAAGCCTCCATTGGAGCACTTGCCAAAACCACACAGATAATAATTTTCGTTTTGAAGGGGCACGGTTTCCCAATCACACGGGTCAACGTAGCCAACTCTTCCTCCACGCCAGCTACGATGGGCCGTGTCGGAACGGTACCAACACAGAGAAAACGTTCCAAAATATTCTTCCGTTAAAATACATTCACAACCATTTTACGCACACAACAATTCAGAAAGTTCAAAACAATTTAAAAAGGTATTCGGGACTAGTTCCCAAAACCCGCCCTGCAATAACGATACGCAATCTAACAATGTAGAGAAGAACCGAGCAAGTCGAAAACGACTTACCTCGAAACTTGGGATCCTTTTGATGAAGACGGAACTACGATCTCAAATGGAAACAGTTCCCTAAAGAATTACAAAGGAAAGATTAATTTAAATACGAACCGAACCAAACCAACTCAAAGAAAGAGCCACTTCTAATTTCCTTAAACACCCGACTTCTATTTAAAGGATTTTCCCTTAATAGATATTAGAAAACCCTCATCACTTAATAATATTATCCTAATCTAGCAACCTAAGCCCACCAACCCAATTTCCTTCTCCCCATTCTATTACATTAGCCCAGCCCATTATTTAAAACAAAGCCAATCCCCACATTGGGCCAGCCAAACCCGAATCCCCGGCCCATTCCTCCAATCCATCCGGTTGACCGCTGACCATGACCAGCTTGGCGGGACCCACAACTCTTTCTTCTTCAACCTAGCGGCTGAGATTTCCGTCTCTAGTTCTCCCCAGTGCTCGAACTTCATCCAACAACCCCGCCCTGTAGCAGCGACCTCAAGAGAGGGCGTGGGCGAACAACACCTACCGCCCTCGTTCACGCCCACCTTCTTCTTCCTCGCTGAAAACAAATACCCAACCCACTCCATCTTCAACCTCGAGAAATAACTCGAGCTCGCCGGATTTCCGTCCCTTTCCGACTGGCCACACACCCCAGCCCGACTCCCTTTCGTTTTCTGTGCTCGTAGCCCTTGCCCTGACCAACTCCGTCCCTCAATCCGACTCGTCCCTGTACCCCCGAGCATGAAACAGAGGCGACTTCCTCGATCGGGCTCGTCAACGACGGCCAGCCCCGAACCGAAACTGTGGAGTCGCTAATCCCTTACCCCGGACTCTACCCCACGACGCTCTAACCGAAACGAAAAGAAAACAGGAGTTCAAGAGGCTTACCTACCGGAAAATTTAGGCGAGTGGACGAGTCCCGGAAAACGCGAAGCCGATGTCGACCACGCTGGTTGAGGACGATGGAGAACGCCCCTGCCTAATCGCTTGAGCAGATTGACGAGAGGCAAAGAAATCGTCTTGTAGTGGTGAGCACTACGACGTTCGATCGCGAAAGAGAAGAAGAACGAGGAGTTGTTCTGATATTATACTCGAATGAGAAGAACAAAATAAAAACGAATCGGAGGGGATCTCGGGTTATAACTTGTCCAGTACGGAGATCCAAGATGGAGGCGTAAAAGATAGGAATTTAGGGTAAAAGATATAATTAGTTAGGATAATATATTGATCTAAATCAAGATAATATATATTGATTAGAACGTAATTTATTGGCTTAGTCTATGGCAAACAATTTGTTAACTAATAGGGTTATGTATCCGTTGAATTTTTACTTATGGTGCAAGGAATCCTACTTGCTTGCCAAACAAGGAACTCATTTTCCGACTTACGAGACCTAAAACGAATACGGATATTACATACTACCCCCCTTAAGAAAGTTTCGTCCCGAAACTTAGGAATGAACGGAACTGAAGTAACCGAGGAATAATTAAGAGATTGCTAGACCTATTGTCAAGTTCTACATGGCCTTTGTTAAGGGGGGAATAATCTCACAAAATCTGCAAAGTAGGAACTACATAACCATATAGTGGAACTCCCTGCAAAATGTTATCACACTCAGGGGGCAACTTGCATGCTTTAAAACTAAACAAAATACTTGTCATTTTATTGTGGGTTTGTCATCATCAAAAGGGGGAAATTGTTGAGTCAATGTTAGGAACTCACGTTCATTAACATTGGGCCAACATCCTTAGTTTTGATAATGACAAACACCATGGGAGCTAACGTATATTGCCAATTATTTCAGTATAATAGGTTGTGTGTCGCAAAGCAAAACACAGAACAACAAGTTCCCAAAGCATGGGAACTAATGCAACGAAGAAAAGAAAGTGACCAACCTCAGAACTAAACAAGAGTTCCCACAAGATGGGAACTCAGTGAACCAAAGTTCCCACAAAATGGGAACTGGATAAAAAGAACAGGAATCCCAAAGAGTCAAGATTTCCCAAGACAAAGGAACTGAGAAGGCGAGAGTTACCCTTGAATGGGAACTTCCGCATGCGTGAAAGCGACATCTCAGCGCATTTTTAGGGATCATGTCTCGATCGGACAAAAGGGCGTCTCATGCTTCAGAGTTACAATAAGTGGAGGACGACTATCCAATGGTTCGATGTGATCCAAGAGTTGAAAAATCAAATTCAAATCAAAGTCACATGGCAAGCTTAAGGATCACACTTGGAGATCAAGGCAAAAAGGGTATTTAGGACAAATACCTCAAATGTATAAGGGTTTCTCATCACGCCTATTTAAGCCCTTCAACAGTGACCTTGCTACTCACTTTTCACAAATTACAAACTCCAAACAAAAAGAGAAAAGAGCAGAAGAGCTACTCAGGTGAAGTCCATCAAGTTGGTGAAATGTCCCCAGCGGTGAGCTAATCTCGACAACGGTGAAAGAAAAAAGAAGGAGTTCCTAGGTCTAGGGGAACTTTGGTGAAGAGAAAGAAGAACAGAGAGGTTTGAGTTTCACTTTGTCATTGATTGTGAGCGTTCACCAAGTTCGGGTTGAGAGAATACATTATTGTTGCCTAGGAAGAGAGTCCTTGTAGGAACAGAGAAGTTTGTATTCAACCTTGTAACCTGAATGGAACTAAGCAATAAAGAAAAGGGAACTTATTCGAAAATCCTCCAAATGGAGATAGAGGTTTATTCACGCGATTAATTGATCAGTGTGGGATTCCTCTATAAGGGAACTGTCTCTACTGTTTTATTTACCTGCACATTTTATTTATTCCGCTGCGTGTGGAAACTGTCTGATACAGCTCCCATAACCATTTACGAATGACCTTCGGTCTAATAGCTTGTATCTATTCCTCTATGCATTAGTGCTATAAACATTAGAAGTTGGTATGTGTTGCATGCTAAAAGGAACTTAAACTGAAATGATTAAATCCAAGATTTTCTATTGGCCCAAAATAACCAACTTGATCTATTATATCCCTCACTTCAAGCCGAAATGATGGTTGGTTATAAGTTGTCTCTTACTTTGGTCCAAACAAATGTTCCCTATGACCCCCACAAATCACCATTAAATGGGGAATAATTGTTTGGATGTCAAAATATTCCTAGCCCTCAAAATTTTGAATAGTGTATCCCTTGTCCCTTCACTATTCAAACAAGCCTTTTTATTCCATTCATGTGAACGAGGAAAGGAACAAGTGCGTCATGAATTATCTTTTTGAAGTCTTATTTTCAATCGATTTTGGAGATACTTCTTTGAAATGGAACAGTCGTCAAATCTTCTCAGAAAAGCCTCAGGGAATTAGCCGTTATGACTACAAATTTGAAAATCCAACCATTGAACAGGATTTTGCAGGGAACGATGAGATGTTTTTGCAAGCTTCTCGTTATGGCGGTGTAAAATCGCAATTATGGAAAGGATTTAGCCATTGAGATTTGGATAGAAGATAATAAAAGATTGTGATCTTGTTCAACAAGGAAAGTAAGCTTTATATCCCTAATCTTCTCAGTATAATTTCTTCTCACAGCATACTTTGTTTTTACCTTCTCCAAACCCTAATTCTCTCCAAAGCTTCAAGCTTCCATCTTTCTTGCTTCAATGGCGTCTTCTTCCACAAACCCTGCCCTAAACATTGAGACTCTCGATGGTTTTGAGATCGAAGCTCTCAAAGCCCAACTCGAAGCTCTTCAAAAGGACAAGCTTTCTTCTTCTTCTCCCGTGTCCAAACTCCAAACAAAATTCGATGATGTTGATGATATTGGAGTTCAGGACGTTGCTAAGGCCTTGAGTGAAAAGGATCTTCTTGTGGAGGATTCCAAGAAAGATCCTTCCATCAATCCTTCAGCCACTCCTCCGAAAAACCAACAGAAACAGAGGAAGGAAAAGAAGGCATGGGAGAATCAAACAAGCAAGAAGTGAACTTGCCTCCAAAAGAGGTTGAGGAACCACAACCGGAGAAGTCCATTGTTGTGAACAAGATGCCTGGCTGGGTCCTGTCGAAAAGAAAGCCCAAGTCTAAGGCAAGGAAGCGAGTTCCCAAACCATTTCAGATTCTCCATATCTCTGATTTGGAAAGGATTCCTTCCCCAACAACTAAGAAAGCAAAGGTGGCTCCTCAAGGGAAAAAGTACAACCTTCATTCCTCGGCAACTACTTCAAAGAAAAAGGTGGATGAAGACCCTGTTGTTGACGAGGAGGCTAAAACTGAAGATGAGGTAGAAGAGCTATCAAAAAAGGAGGAGATTGAGACTAAAGAGAAAGAAGAGTTAGAAGAACAAGAACAAGAACAAGAAGAAAAAGAAGAAGAAGAAGAAGAAGAAGAAGAAGAAGAAGAAGAAGAAGAGGAAATCAATGAGGACATTGAAAAAAGAAGTTGAGAAGGATCTCAAGTCAACTAAGGCAAAAGGGAAATTGCCTATGGAACCAGAGACCCCTTCAGTCAAAGGATCAAAATGTGTAGTCAGTCCTCTGGTGATCGATGAAGAGTTTCTCAAGGAGAATGATCTAGAAGAATTATGGGAACTTCTCAAGTTCCAATGCTGGGAGAAACTCTTCTCCACAAGAGTCAAGGTAGATGTGTCTCTACTCGCTGAATTCTTTCTTCACTATCAAGTTCTGGCTATAGGGATGTACATACGTCATGTAATTGGCCGGATCTATTCATTAGGTTTCTATACCATTGGGGACACTGAGATTTCCTTCTCTGCCGAATCTGTTGCTAAGGTTCTAGATGTTCCAAGTTATGGCTATGGGGATGTGCATACGTCATGTAACTGGCCAAAGAACAAGAACCAGCTCATTAAGCGTGTCTTTGGGAAATAGTCTGTTGGTCCCTACATGACGAGTGATCTTAGGTACATTGGGAGGATCGCACACTAGTTTTTTATCAAGGTAGTAGTTCCTAGGTTAGAGAAAAGGTATGTCATCACCATCAATGATATGATTCTGCTTGACAAGTTCCTGAATATTGAGAGGATTAGCCTTCCTGAGATCATGTTGAGGCACATGGCCAAGAGCACTGGGAAGAACCATGGGCTACCTTATCCTCAGTTTGTCAAGGCTATTCTACAAGATAGGAAGGTGTATGTACCATCTCGTGAGGAGTTGTTTGGATTTCCCCCGGATATGAGCAACATTTCCAAAATGAAGTACCAGGGTGATTCAAAGAGAACGACAACAAAGAAGACTACCCAGACGGGCATTGGGAGCTCTTTTTCGAGTGGAAGTGTTAATGCCAAGATGTTACTCGAGCTTCAATGGATTTCCTCGCGGCTTAGTACTATCATTGAGTACCTAGCTAAGAGAGACACTGCCATTGTTGCCGCTGATCTTGTCTCCTCGGAACCATGAAGTGGAACCCTCTCTTTTTA
Source organism: Fallopia convolvulus (assembly GCA_964016875.1). Lineage (NCBI taxonomy): Eukaryota > Viridiplantae > Streptophyta > Magnoliopsida > Caryophyllales > Polygonaceae > Fallopia > Fallopia convolvulus. Next base: position 38,023,626 of record OZ024718.1, on the reverse strand, counting down.
CCCTACCAGCTTATTTACCCCCTCATATATTGTGATGTTTTCTTGGATCTAGTCGTTTTTCATGTTTTTGTTTTGCTTGGTTATGACCGGAAAGACAATTATCTATGTAATTTGCTTTTGCTTATGAATGATATTTAGTTTTCAATTAAATGTGTTCATTTGCTCTGCGTCTTTCTTGTTGATATTGACCTTTTTATGATGTCAAAAGGGGGAAGTTAGGAAAAATGCAGTGATGCATTCTATCCAGGAAAATAAAGAGGGAACTTTGGTTAAGGGGGAATATGTTGTTACAATTGATGTGTAGGAACAACCTTGCTTCTATTGAGGGGGAACCAGGAATCAATTTTCTTTTGGTCTATAATTTCAATTGGTTTCTTGATGTGCATTTTTGCATAAGTTAGTCATCATCAAAAAGGGGGAAATTGTTGGAACATACGTTGTTCCATGGTTTCTCTAGTTTTGACAATGACAAACTTTGATGGTATAATATGTTTGTCCATGTTAGCATTTCAGGAAAACAGGTATATCGTCAAGAGTGAAGGAACAATGGAGGAAACGTGTCACGATTTAGAAAGAGTATCTCGAAGAGACACGACTTTCTATTTATGGCAAGTTACCAGATCTTCTACGAGCAATTTTCCACGAAGATATGACAGCTTTGTTTAATTGCTTGAGAAGATCAAGGAAGAGATAAGATCAAGTTTGGGCGTTCTTATCTAGGAAATTCGATATCATTCGGTTTTGGAAAGAATCGAAGTGGTTGAGGATAAGAATAATCGTTGAAATACTTTCTCCTATTTTAGTGGGATTTGTCGAGTGGAATATCAACGCAATTAGGCAAGAATTACTATTAGGGTAGAAGAAGTCTAGCTGATTGAACTTTGGTGGGTGCCTTAGTTACTAGGGAACTTGACTTTGCCTTGTAACCGTTGAAACTTAATAAAAGTATTCTATTGAAATCCTTTGAAAAGGAGTCTCAGGGGTAGAGGTTTTTCTTTCTACGACTTGTTGGTTAGTCAGAAAGTTTTCCTCTCTAAATATCGTGTTCCTATTTGTGTTTATTTCCGCTGCCCTGGGAACATTGATAGTTCCCTGCTTTGTTAGTAACACAACACAATCCAACAATGTGATAACTTATATGTAAAAAAGATATACAAAATTAAAATTTTCATTGATGGAATATAATATTTGAAAAAACTAAATACGAAAACATGTAAAAAAGAATTTAAATAGAATTATTAACCCGTGCAAATGTACGAGCATATACTTAGAGTTAAAAGTAAATTAAATAAAATCATACAGGCAGTGCAATTAATTAATTAATTAATATGACTATCACTAGCTTTTAGCATATTTTAAATACGCTAATAATTAGTATATCCTTGACTTCAAATCTTGATGATTGATAGGTCCATCGAAAAAGTAATATTTTTAAAACGTTACAAATAAAATCCCGTAATGTGACACAAAAGGAACTATTGGAATTAGGAACCGATATTGATGTTATTGGTTGTCGTCATATTTGGGGTGTTAAACCTTGTTGCTTAAGGTCCAACCGCTTTCGTTCACCTAACCAAGTAAAACGACAGCGTAGCAACAGAGCCGTTTCATATGAGTTCATCCCCCACACGCTCCCTCTTTACTTAATACGCCTTTATAAATCGAGAGTTGGGCAGTCACCCTAGCTAGCCAAGTAAAAGTACAGCAATACACATAATTACGCAAAGCTTGAAACATATAACCCCGGCCAAAACACCACAATTAAGGAGAAACCCACCGCCATCAAGATTCAAGAAGGCCGATCGAAGACAAAAATGGTGGTTTCTGGGGTTCGGGTTCTTGTCTTCCTCGCGTTCTTTCTCTTTCCAGCCTTGTTGGTCGAATGTCGGGTTCGCCATTACAAGTTCAATGTAAGTATAATGTTACAAAATTATGCGCGCTGTGTCTACAAAATCATCTTTTGTTGCTATCGATCTGTATGCTCGTGATCGAAACTGCTTTGGCATGCACGTAAACTGTTTCAAAATTTTCCATATACTAATATACATGGATTTAGTTAGATTAATGTTTCCAGAGAATGTATAATTATGTTCTATGATATATGAATTGCCCAAGCTGATCCATATATATATATATAGAAATTAATCAGCTGATTAGAAACAAACAATATTAATTTGATCAATGAACCCTGGCCTAATTAAAAAAAAAAAAGTTTGTCAATAGCTCACAACTAATTAATCCAATTCATTTATATATCTAATCAGTTCAAGGAAGCTACCCCACCGAACACACATTAAATAATCAAATATACGTTCATTTGATCTATGTCAAGTAAATAATACGGAGTATATCAAATACAAGCTACTTGTAAGTGTATGTGTGGACAATGACATTGATCGAATATATATACACACACATAGAATAAGATGTTATATTAATTTGGTTTGATTATATATTCGTTCTTTTGAGGTTCAGTTGGATGGTTCGAATTCTAAGACTTGTTGCCAATGATATGAAAGATAATTGAAGCAAGCCAATTTTAGTGGTTTGGACTTTGGATATATAACTTGTGGGTAACACCCCCCAGAAAGTAAAATGAATTGTTTAATATATAGTATTAAAATGAAAATGGGCAGGTGGTGACGAAGAACTACACTAGGCTGTGCTCCAGCAAGCCTATAGTCACCGTCAATGGCCGGTTCCCTGGCCCCACGCTCTACGCTAGGGAAGACGATACCGTCCTTGTCAAGGTCACAAACCATGTCAAATATAACGTCTCCATTCACTGGTATGTAATACTCTTAATTAATGCGTCCCAAAATATATAGATTTAGATGCACATTTTTTTGAATGCATAGTCAGGGGATTGTGTTTTTTGACGATGTTACTTGATAGGCATGGGATTCGGCAGCTAAGGACGGGCTGGGCAGACGGGCCTGCCTACATCACACAATGCCCGATCCAGCCCGGTCAAAGCTATGTGTACAACTTCACCATAACAGGGCAGAGGGGCACTCTCTTCTGGCACGCCCACATCCTCTGGCTCAGGGCCACTGTCCATGGCGCCATCGTCGTTCTGCCCAAGCGCGGCGTCCCCTACCCGTTTCCCAAGCCCAACAAAGAAGTTGTAGTTATGTTGGGTGAGCGCGGCGTCATTCTTATACTATGTTCTTATTCGGTATAAGTCTGTTACACCATAATCATCCGTTTTACTTGAACCAAATTCTATATAGATACATGACAATTAATATCACTATATGCATCATGGCGTAGGAGAATGGTGGAAGTCGGATACGGAGGCGGTGATCAACGAGGCCCTGAAGTCGGGCATGGCGCCCAACGTCTCAGATGCCCACACCATCAACGGGCACCCGGGGGCTCTACTAACCAACTGCTCCGAGAAAGGCGGGTTCAGCTTGCAAGTAGAAAGCAACAAAACCTACATGCTCCGCCTTGTCAATGCTGCACTCAATGAAGAGCTCTTCTTCAAGATTGCGGGCCACAAGCTGACCGTTGTCGAGGTGGACGCCACTTACGTCAAGCCCTTCCAAGCCGACACCATCATCATCACCCCGGGCCAGACTACTAACGTCCTCCTCAAGGCCGACAAGGCGGCGGCAGCCGGTGCCAGCTACTTGGTGGCCGCCTCCCCCTTCATGGATGCCCCCGTGGCAGTCGACAACCTCACTGCCACAGCCACCGTGCGCTACGCGGGCTCTTCCAAGGGAAACAACGGGCCCGCCCCGACCTTCCTCACGAGCCCGCCGCCGCAAAACGCAACCTCCGTGGTCAACAAGTTCGCCAATTCCCTCCGGGCCCTTAACTCGATCAAATACCCGGCCCGGGTCCCGCAGAGCGTCAATCACGACCTCCTCTTCACGGTTGGACTCGGGATCAACCCGTGCCCCACGTGCAAGGCCGCCAACGGGAGCCGAGTTGTGGCGTCCATCAACAACGTGACGTTTGTGATGCCCAGTACGGCGATCCTGCAGGCGCATTTCTTCAACATAAGTGGGGTTTTCACGAGCGATTTCCCGGGCCAGCCACCCCACAAGTTTAACTACACTGGATCCGGGCCAGCCAACATGGCGACCATACAAGGGACCAAAGTTTACAGGCTGCCGTACAATGCAACGGTCCAGCTTGTGCTTCAAGACACCGGCATCATAGCCCCTGAAAGTCATCCGCTCCACCTTCATGGGTTCAACTTCTTTGTAGTTGGTAGGGGTTTGGGGAATTATAACCCCAATTCGGATCCCAACAAGTTCAATTTGGTGGATCCGGTCGAGAGGAACACTGTCGGTGTCCCAGCCGGTGGATGGACCGCTATCAGATTCCAGGCCGATAACCCAGGTATAAGAAAGTCGTCTAAATTCAGCCTAATTCGTTATGTAAGGTTAAAGTATACAACACTTTTGAGTTTGGATTACATGTGATATGTTGAAGTGAATGTTTGGCAGGGGTATGGTTCATGCATTGTCATCTGGAGGTGCACACGACATGGGGATTGAAAATGTCGTTTTTAGTCGACAACGGAAAGGGTCCTAATGAGTCTATTCTTCCACCACCGGCTGATCTTCCCAAATGCTGAATCGAGAGAGGTCCATCGAGCATTTGGGAGTAGAAGACACTGTCCAAACAGTTGTACAATTAAGCATTCTTTTAACAGAATTGTGCAGGAGATGATGAAGCCTAAGGCATGAAACAAGCAAAAGAGACAATAGGAAAGTTAAACGGTGTATGGAAAGAAACTGTTTTTTTTTTCTGGGTTCATTGGTTGGCCAATAAAAAAGGGTGGGGAATCTATAAGCGTTGGAAGTCCTGTTTGAAAGGCTTTCTAGGGAATGCCGAGTGGTTATTTATAATTCCTTTTATTTTTCTACTTTGTTTTTTCCCTTTATTTTGTGGTTTGAAATCCTTCTGTGAATTGGCTAAGATAAATTGTGTGAACATTGTCAAAGGAAACGCTCAAACGCATAATGATCATAAACTCCAATTGCCTTTTCACGCAACTTGATAATGCCCTCTCTAAGAGCATCTCCAATGGTGAGAGACCCTTTGGGTCTCTCATCAATAAAATATTATTATTTTTACTATTTTTTCTCTCTTAGAGACTCATTGAGTCTCAAGCACTCCAATGTTAGAGACTCTTTGGGTCTCTCATGTTTTTTTATTTCTAATATTTTATTCCAAATTACATATATACTCTTAAATAATATTTTTAATTTTATCTTATATTAATTTATTATATTATAATAACCTAGAATTAAATATTTTAATTAAGTATAATTTTAACATTAAAACAAGACAATACAAATATATTATTCATGTACACAACATGCTACATATATTTAAAACATGATTTTTAATATTATATTTTAAACATATATAAAATGGGTGTCTATGGCTAGATAATTTTATTTTATGTATTTTGAAAAAAAATTATTTGAAAAAAAAAATAGAAAAGTTCAATAAATTAATTTATAAGTTAGATAAAACAATAACAAAATCTCTACAATTAAATACCCAATTAGAACATGCCACATGTCCAAAATTGTAACATGAGGGACGTCCCTCAAAGGCTCTCAAATGAGAGACGTCCCAAGCCATTTTCCCACCTTTTTCTATTTTCCCTTTTTTTCTAGGGTGAGGGACGGGGGGTGAGACCCCCGTTGGAGGTGCTCTAAGTCTCTAACTCTACTCTTTTTAAAGAAAAAAAACAAGGAGAATGGGGTACAGAAAGGCAAGAGCCAGAAGAAGGAACTTTGTTTCATCAAACAACCAGGAAGCTGAATCCCAGGGGCAAGAGCCAGAAGAAGGAACTTTGTTTCGCTTTCGTCAAACAGTTTATGGGCACTCAAACTTGAACAAAAGCACAGCAGTTCACTGATTGATGACCAGGAGAACATTTCAATACACCTTCTCCACAAACTGGAAAAGGAAAACAGTATTCCACTTAATGATGATGTGATGCAACTTGTATTAAGCTATACCAAATCAATACAGTGAATGGAGAAGGAGAAGAGAAGCGGCCGAAGCTAAGGAGAAGAGGTGAGACGAGAGAAGGAGGAATTAGGGTAAAGGGATTATTTTCTGCTTAATTAAAAAATAGGATAACATAGAATATTTATACTAAGCCCTAACGGTTCAATAAAAACGTCCTGGGAAAGAACCGTAAAGAAAACCGAGAAGGAGTTTATAACACTCTCTTTAAAAATTACATAAATTAATAAATCAATTAACTAAATAATCAGTAAAACGAGCTAGTAGACGGCAATCCCGAACCAGCCTTGATCTCGAGCCATATTGATCTTCTTGTTGCGTATCAATCTCTCCCCCTAAGAGTCGACTTGTCCTCAAGGCGCAAATCGGGAAAAGAGATACGAACCTGCTCAACCGGTTCCCAAGAAGCATCACTTGGTGAGCCGTCCTCCCAAACGATCAGTCATTCGCTGCGGGGAACCCCATTTACTAGCACTTGACGTTCATCAATGGCACGCAAAGGGCGAGATAGCGGCTGATCATGCAGAAAATCCTTTGGAAAAGTATATTGAACCGGACATGTCCCGCTCGGAACATAAGGTCATAGAAGAGAGACGTGAAAAACATTATGGATCTTGGCATTTTTGGGCAACGCCAAACGATACGCCACGGGACCGATACGTTCCACAATCTCAAATGGTTCGTAGAACCGGCGTTCCAATTTGGCCGACAAAGGCTTAGCAACTTAGTGTTGTCTGTAAGATTGTAATTTGAGTAGAACCTGATCACCTACCTTGAACTCGACATCGCGACGGTGCACGTTGGCATGGGCTCTCATGCGCTGCTGCATTTTGGCTAAATTGGAACGCAGGAGATCGATAATTTGCGCTCGTTCGTGAACGGTGGCTGCGGCAAGGGACTCGTCCGCAATCGGTTGTGTCAGGCGAATGAGCAGCGGTGGTTCACACCCATACAATGCTTGAAATGGGGACATTTTTAAGCCTTCATGAAATGTGGAATTAAGAACCAACTCAGCCCATGGTAAAAACAAGACCCAACGCGATGGCCGCGCATGTGTGAAAGCCCGCAAATATTGCTCCAGCCCTCTATTTTTGACCTCCGCCTTGCCATCCGTTTGCGGGTGATAAGCTGTGCTATGGCGCAAGTGGGTGCCACTCAAACGGTGCAATTCTTTCCAAAAAGCACTAGTAAAAATCATGTTGCGGTCCGATAAGATGGAACTTGGAACCCCATGATGTTTGACCACAATATCGACAAACACAAAAGCGACTTTCACAGCATCATAAGACGCCCCTAGAGGACCGAAATGAGCATATTTGGAAAGGCGATCCACCACAACCAAAGCAGTAGAGAAACCACGAGACGGGGGAAGGCCTGTAATGAAATACATAGAAACCGAGTCCCAAACTTGCAAAGGAATGGGTAATGGTTGAAGTAACCCTGCTGGTTTCTTGGTACTATACTTAGTCGACTGACAAGTGAGGCAGGAATCAACAAATTGTTTCCCTTCTTTACGCATACCATGCCAAAAGAACACAACAGCTACATGACGGAAAGTCCGATCCACGCCGGGATGGCCCGCACTTGGAGATGAATGAAACTCATGTAAGACATCGGTTTTAAGCGCCAAAAATTTACTCAGCACCAGACGATGGTCATAATAAAGAACACCATCATGGACCCGAAATGGTGGCTGCAAATTGCCGGCGGCGAAGTCCTTGTGCAATTCAAGCAAATCAGTCAAAGTAGTATTTTCCAATCGGATCTTCGGCCACAAATATAGCAAAGGTTGAGATAAAGCACAAAATTGTTGTAAAGACACCTTAGCATCAATCATGCAGCGAGACAGCGCGTCAGCAACTTTATTACTAGAGCCTGTTTTGTACTCGATCCGAAATTTATACCCCATAAGTTTACGAATAAAAAATTGCTGATCCGGGGTTTGACTGACATGTGAAAGTAATTCCTTCAAGCTCTTCTGATCTGTTATGATAAGAAATTCACGGCCCAATAAATATTGTCGCCATTTCTGTACCGCGGAAACAATGGTGAATAATTCACGATGATAAGCATAGGAGCCCCTGCGGCGTAGGTCGAGTGTTTGGCTAAAGAACGCCACCGGTTTTTCATGATGTAATAACATGTCTCCAATTCCGACATCAGAAGTGTCGGTTTCTACCACAAACAGTATGGCAAAATCAGGCAGTTGAAGTACGGGTGGGGACATCATTGCGGTTTTAAGACGCTGGAAAGCCTTTGTTGTTGTGTCAGACCAGGCAAACTTATCTTTCTGTAGTAAAGACGTTAATGGGGTTGCGAGTGAAGCATAGTGTTGGATAAATTTCCGATAATAACCAGTAAGGCCGAGGAAACCGCGCAATTGACGAACGGTTTTAGGTGTCGGCCACTGAGCTATGGCTTCCAACTTGCCGGGGTCGGCCAGCAATTGCCCTGCGGATACAATATAACCGAGGTATTCAACCTTCGTCGTGCCAAAAGAGCATTTCGAACTCTTTATAAAGAAATTATTATCATGTAATATCTGAAGAGCAAGATCGATGTGCCTGACATGTAATTCAAGGGACGAGTTGTATATCAAAATGTCATCAAAGAAAACGATGACAAAATCACGCAGATAGGCTGAAAATATATTATTCATGGCTGCCTGGAATGTTGACGGAGCGTTCGTGATCCCAAACGGCATAACAAGGAACTCAAAATTCCCATCATGAGTCCGAAAGGCAGTTTTATAAATATCAGAATCATGCATCCGAATCTGATGATAGCCGGACCTGAGATCCAATTTAGTAAAGAAGGCGGCCTGACCTAGCTCGTCAAATTATTCATCTGATGTTGGTATTGGAAATTTATCGCCACAGTCACAGCGTTCAGAGCTATATAATCAATACAAAACCGAAAGCTACCATCTTTTTTCTTAACAAGGAGCGCAGGAGAAGAGAAAGGACTCGTGCTATGTCTGATAATGCCTTGTTTCAACATGTCCTAAACCTGTCGCTCGATTTCCGACTTTTGAAAATAAGGATAACGATAAGGCTGAACGTTTATGATACAAATCAAGGGAGGATCAAAGCGAATGATTCGTTGAAGACGAATGGAGGCCAAACACCAAGACCTTTACTAAGGTCCCGAGCATTCAAGTTCAAGAAGGTTTTCATGGATTCCATATTTTCCTTTGATTATGTTCATCAATGGCGTCCAAGGCCACCAAGGAAGAGGATGAAGTCATGAAAGTTCGGAAAGTTAAGAAGCCCATCAAATTAAAAACAATGCTCAGTAAAATGGTCATAACATGGGCTAGAAAATTGATCTCAAGCCCTTTCAAATTGCGTTGGATAGACAATTAAACGATCTACAACTTTGTAGTTTAAGTCAAATCCAGAATCTAACAGCAAATAGGCAAAAATTGCGATTTACTGAGAGTTGTTCAAGTCTTATGGGAATCTTATCTTTAGTTTTAATTCTATCTATTTCTAGATATTATATTTATGATAATTTCGGCCATAGGAGTTTGTTAGGGATGAAATATATCTTGTTTTATTATTATTTATATCTTTTTTTAGTTTTAGGATTAGCTTTTTAGTTTTTTTATCTAAATAAGTTAGGTAATTATTTATCTGATTTACTTATGCTAAGGGGACTTAGATATGAGTTTTAGGAATATATTAGGTTATCTTGTGAGGCAAGCAAAAGGTCCATTATACCCCTCTAGGGCTGGCCACCTTGTTACTTGCTTTCCAAGGAGACTTTATTGTATTCCCTTTAAATACCTTGCAGTTATCATTCAATAAAATTCAGCCAGAATTAGATAAACCCTTATTGGTTTGTCTAGTTTATGGGCCATTAAAGCAACTATTGTGTTCAAGCAACTTCGATCATCATCATCACCAATTCGTTCTTGTTTCAATTCAGATTTGAGTTTTTAATTTCATCAATTAAGATAGTTCTAGTTTGATTGTTAAAGATCAAACCTAGTTCATCAATTGAATTTAGCGTAGAGCCAATTCAATTGAACTATCTCATTGGTTATCTTAACTCTTCAAATCAGTTTCATTCTCATTCATATTTCAAGTTTCTTGTCAATCAAGTTATTAACTTTTGACGCAAATCAGGCTGGAAATCGAACTATTGGCAAGATCTGGATCCTGTGAAGTCATATACTTGGTCAACGAGGAGTAATTCGAGGCGATCACATATCAATTGGTATCCGTTATCCAGGTTGAGACAAGTTTCATTCTTTGATTTCTTTATATTGATCTCCAATGTATGTTAGTGCGGATTTTTATCAACGCCTTCAGCTTCACTTGGCGATTTCGGAAAACATCAAACCCAAAATTTGCTCATATGCGCCTTATCGAAGATAATGACGCTTCAATTTTCAACAATTTTTTTACATATCCCAACTATATGATTGAGGAAAATTGTGATTTTGAGTAGAACAAAAAGGAAGAGGAACCATCAAATTTGCTTTCTTTGGATCCAATTGAAGATTCTATTGCTTGGCCAATGTTGTCATCATCAACGCCGATCTTTTCACCTCATAGATCAGCCCCAACATGGGTCAATGTGAACCCGAAGGAGGTATCAAAGGCAACCCCACTTGTGGCCATGGTTGAGGACGAAGAAGAGATATCAACAAACAACACAACTATGGTATGTCCGAGTGTGCTTGAATTGGTGCCTATGCAATTCAATGAAGATCTTCTTTCTACATTGGAGAATTCATACCATGTCCATTTGTTCTTTACCAACATCGCCTTGAGGACAAGTCGAATTCAAGTGGAGGAGAATGATACAAATCAAGGGAGGATCCAAGCGAATGATTCGTTGAAGACAAATGGAGGCCAAACACCAAGACCTTTACTAAGGTCCCGAACATTCAAGTTGAAGAAGGTTTTCATAGATTCCATATTGTCCATTGATTATGCTTATCAATGGCGTCCAAGGCCACCAAGGAAGAGGATGAAGTCATGAAAGTTCGGAAAGTTAAGAAGCCCGTCAATTTAAAAACAGTGCTCATTAAAATGGTCATAACTTGGGCTATAAAATTGATCTCAAGTCCTTTCAAATTGCGTTGGATAGATAATTAAACGATCTACGACTTTGTAGTTTAAGTCAAATCCAGAATCCAACAAAAAAGAGGCGAACATTGCGAATTACTGAGAGTTGTTCAAGTTTTACGGGAATCTTATCTTTAGTTTTAATTCTATCTATTTCTAGATATTATATTTATGATAATTTCGGCCATAGGAGTTTGTTAGGGCTGAAATATATCTTGCTTTATTATTATTTATATCTTTTTTTAGTTTTAGGATTAGGTTTTTAGTTTTCTTATCTAAATATATCAGATAATTTTTTATTTGATTTATTTATGCTAAGGGGGCTTAGATAGGAGTTTTAGGAATATATTAGGTTATCTTGTGAGGAGAACAAAAATGCCATTATACCCCTCTAGGGCTGGCCACCTTGTTACTTGCTCTCCAAGGAGACTCTTTTGTATTCCCTTTAAATACCTTGCAGTTATCATTCAATAAAATTCAGCCTGAATTAGATAAACCCCTATTGGTTTATCTAGTTTATGGGTCATTAAAGCAACTATTGTGTTCAAGCAATTTCGATCATCATCATCACCAATTCGTTCTTGTTTCAATTCAGATTTGAGTTGTTAATTTCATCAATTAAGATAGTTCTAGTTTGATTGTTAAAGATCAAACCTAGTTCATCAATTGAATTTAGCGTAGAGCCAATTCAATTGAACTATCTCTTTGGTTATCATAACTCTTCAAATCAGTTTCATTCTCATTCATGTTTCAAGTTTCTTGTTCATCAAGTTATTAACTTTGAAGGCAAATCAGGCTGGAAATCGAACTACTGGCAAGATCGGGATCCTGTGAGGTCATATACTTGGTCTATCGGTTTAGAATCCCGGTGAAGATGAATTCGGTGATCCCATTGGTGTGGTGGGGGTAATCCCACTGGCAACCTAAATACTGATTCATGAAGTTGAAGAACCTCATGAATATGCGGATCAACATACGGAGGAAAGTCAACAGCGGCGGCATCAACGTGTGGTAAAGCCTGAGACAGCAGCAAAATCTCAAAGCAATCATTAACGGATTCAAAAGCAAATAAGGATTGTAGTGTATTCATAGATATCAAGCGCGGTGACTATTTTACCTTGCCAATTAAACTCCATTAATAACTCAGCGTAATCATGCGAAACCTTACCCAAGGTTTGTAACCACTGAACACCCAAGACAACCTAATCCCATGAACTTTCAAAACAAAGAGATCGACAGCAAAGATATGACCTTGCAACTGTAAAGTTGTCGCTTGACACCGGTGGGTGCACAATAATGATTCGCTTGACACTGAGACAAAGGAAGATGGAGTTGTTCTACTGTTGTCGAGTGAATGAAATTATGGGTACTACCGCTATCAATCAAGACCTGCATCGCCATCTCATTAATAGAACCGATGATCTTGAGTGATTTAGGGTTAGTGAGGCCGTCCATTGCATGAATGCTCGAAATGTCCGCCATGACTGCCAAAAGTGGCGTCTTCAGATTCAACAATATCATCCTCATCCATATCATCAATGCCTAACAAAGCTAGAAACCGATGTTTACAGCTGTGTCCCGGAGCGTATTTTTCATCGCAATTCCAACACAAGCCCTTCTTGGTGCGATCGTCTCATTCTGCCGGTGAGAGACGTCGGATCGGTAATGAGGCAAGTCCTTCTCGCCATTGCGTCAAAAACCAAGATATGGTGTCGGCGTAAGAAGCTGGGAGCTCCCGGACTAGGGCAAAGGCCTGTGCTAAAGTTGTTGGGTTCCTCAAATTCAATTCTCGTTTAACTGGTTGTTTCAATCCGGCTTTAAATAGGGAGATCAAAGTCGGCTCAAATAACCCTTCTATTTATTTAATAAGGCCTCAAATTCCGCTTGATAATCAAGAACAGTAGTTTTCTGTTGGAGTTTGGCAAGTAAACCGATGTAATCCTCATAATGGTGTGGGTCGAATCGTTGTTTCACCGCCACTAAAAATTCAACCCAAGTGCTGTTACAATTGTTCCGACGTTGGTATCGAAACCAGTCAGAAGTCGGGTGGTCAAAAAGCATTCTGACTAATCTCAAACGATCAATATCAAAAGTATGAAAATAAACGAAATAGGCTTGTACCTTGAATTCCCAACCCACGGGGTCAAAGCCGTTGAATCGCGGGGCGTCGACTCGGAGTTTGGGATAGCGGTCTGGACGCTGATGTTCGTCAATCAACTGGTTGCGATCCGGCAGTTGACCTGGCAGCATGTTTTGCCCAGGCTGCTCCGGCGGTACGATTTGTACCGGTTGCGCCGGCGGAACCAACTGCGCAGGTTGTCGCTGGTTTTGGCGTGCGACTTCCTGGGCTTCCTGCCGCGGTTCCACGAAGGGGTTCTCAGCGTAAACCCCGCGCGTTTGGTCGTCAATGATGTTTCGGGCATCCAAAATATGGAAAACCCGATCCATTCTCCGACGTTGCACATCTTGTTCTTGGCGAGTCTGTCGGATTTCCACAGTCAAATTCTGTAACATCTCTCGGAGATCGTTATCATTACCCGTCACCTACGAGGTCTCGTCGTCGTTCGACATGGTAAACAAGGAGTGTTCAACGATGAAAGCACCAGTTGATACAACTTGTATTAAGCTTTACCAAATCAATACAGTGAATGGGGAAGGAGAAGAGAAGCGCCCGAAGCTAAGGAGAAGAGGTGAGACGAGAGATGGAGGAATTAGGGCAAAGGGATTATTTTCTGCTTAATTAAAAAAAATAGGATAACATAGAGTATTTATACTAAGTCCTAAGGGTTCAATAAAAGCGTCCCGGGAAAGAACCGTAAAGAAAACTCGAGAAGGAGTTTTATAACACTCTGTTTAAAAATTACATAAATTAATAAATCAATTAACTAAATAATCCGTAAAACGAGCTGGTGGAAGGCGGTCCCGAACCGGCCTTGATCTCGAGCCATGTTGATCCTCTTGTTGCGTATCATGATGTCAAAGAAGAAAAGCAGTATTCCACTGAATGATGAGCCCAGGAGAGGCAGCTCGAGCATAGAGACTCGTTGAATCAAAAAGTAGCAAAATCCAAAATGTAAGATTCCATTCTAGCTAAAAACATCCGCCAACAGAGAACGGCCGAGATCAAAGAGAAAGATAGAAAGAAAAAGTCGGAAGAAACAGAGAGAACGGTTCGATTTTAAGCAATTAGAAGTAGGAAACAAACAAATCCTGGTTTATTTGGTGCTTATTCACATATAGGGGAGTAGTGGAAGAATCAATAAAAGAATGCTGTCAATCTAGTTAGTAGTGCTTGTTTTGGCAGATTTACCACGTAAACGTGTTACCTGCTACAATGAGGGAAACCTAACCAAAAAGCAGTTGTAACGCGTTACAGGTTATTAACAAGATTAAGCTTAAGAAGAAGAAAGTAGGAAGGAAAGCGAAATAGATAACACGATCAATTTATAATGGTCGATAGGATGCTAGTTCCTCCCAAATCACAAGAGAATTATCAGATTAGTGAACTGTATATTTGAATACAAGAAGGATTGATGCTTTCGAGAATTTATGAAAGTGTAATGGTGGGAGAGCCGATGATCCCCTCGTCTTTCCCCTCCTGTGCTAAATATCCTCCCTCTCCTTGTGACTGTTGATGGAGTTATTAGGTGCGAGAAAATCCTGCAGATGTCGCCCTTGCTCTTAATGCCATAGACGTTACCCTGATCTTCGCCCCACGTCGTTGCTATGGTGCTCACTTGACGATCATAGTAATGGGCCTTGCTTAACTCCTATCTACCCAAAAACTACTTTTAATACTCTTAAAATCCGTGCAACTCTCTCTACTTTTTACGTTTTTCAAGACACTAAAAATCACTTTTAACCCAAAAAGCCATTTTCAACCCCAAGTGAAACAAGGCCAAAAAAGAAAGAGCGTGTAAGCTGATAAATTATTAATAATTATCTATTTATGTTATTTTTTTGTAAGAAAGTTTTTATTTTTTTTTATAATGTAAAAATTCGGATATCAAACAGATTTGGTAAACCGAGAGGCCGTTAGGAAACAGCAGCCGAGAACAACTAAGATAGATAAAGCAAGCAGAAAAGCTTTGAAAAGTACAAATCCCCGTAAAATAAGAACTAATAAGAGTTTGAGATCGGGGTGAGTAAAGCACTAAAAGAAAAGCACCGCAGGCAGCAGGTCGACCCCTCCCAGGCATGCGAAATGGACATCTGACGTTCCCTTCACCGAGATGAAGGATCTTCAAAAGTCTCTGAGCACCAAGCGACCTGACCTAATACAACTCGGTCCAATGTCAAACTCGGTTCCAATTCCACGGAAAAAAGTACATAAATAAACCTCGAGCTATCCTGCAAGACTAAAAGTCAAACTTCCGTGTTTTACAAACAACGCAAGTAGACTCAAGTAAAAGAAAAAAACCTTGCCAAGCAAGGACTAAAAAAAACTTAAGAAAAATATTATTGAGGATAAGAAAAGAAATTTTTTCCCTTGAAGGACAAGCAAGGATTTTCTTCTTTTTTTTCCTTACTTTTTTTTCACCTTGCGGCCAAAGCAGTAAAATTTTTATTTTTATTTTCCTTCTTTTCTTAAGTCTTGCAAGACATGCAAAAAGGGTAGCACCGACGTCGTAGGTCGAGCAAGCACACGCCGGCGAAGACAGAGGAGGGTTGGGGGAAAGATCCAGCGGAGGATTTGTGGGTCATTGGAAAAAGATCGGGTTGGGGCCATGGGTATCGAGCCGCTGGAACTGGTTGGGAGGTTATCTTCTCTTCTTGTCTGCTTGAAGGCATGCTAGTCGAAATGGTCGGCGTCAGAAAAACCGAAAGAGATGTCAAAGAAGAGATTGGATCTTGTTGTAAACTTGCGAAATGGCCAGCATCGGAAACACCCAACAAGAACAGAGAAGGATAAAAACAAAAAAGAAGCACAAAGCACACCAAAAGACATAATCTCTCCTCTAGAAAAGCAGCAAATTCTTCAGAAAAGGCAAAATATTAAGGGGGTTTAACCCCACTTGCTGCCAAGAAGAGAAAGGGAATTACAAATTCAAACTCAATACCAAAATTTCAACTTGTTTGACACATTTCGACCTTATCAACGTGTCTCCTCGGCCTGGCCTTCTTGGCCTTAGTTTGCTCTTCATCTCTAGAGAGATGAGAGCGTTTTCTTTCTTCCACTTTCCTGATCAAATGACATTTTATTGATGTAAAAGTTTATTTATTTATTCTATTAATAATTATCTATTTATGTTATTTTTAAAAGAAAAAAGGTTTATGAATGGGGATTAAATGAGAATTGCTCTTATCCTATAAAATGAGAACAATTCTCAGCCTTTGATTTTTTGAGATTAAGGGCCTAGATTGTGTCACACGCTTCCCTTTTTTTAAAGCTGGTGGAGTGTTTTCGTCATTTTACTGTATTTTATATTCAATTTTAACTTGCAACCCAGTTTTCCTCTGTACAAATGTTCGTTCTATTTCGACTTTGTGTGCTCTTCAATCTCCAGTGTGCTCTTGATCGAAATTCTCCTCCAATCCCCTCTTTATTAATGGATTTAGGTATGATTTTCATGAATTTAGGTATATTTTTCATCTTTGTTCATGGATTTTTGTGAAGAGAGCAATATAATTGATAGAGATTGCAAAATAAATATTTATTTGAATTGTAATTTGAAAGATTTGATTAGAAATAGAGTTTGATTTTGTATGCTTGCTTGATTGCACACCAAGTGTTTGATAAAATGCCTAAACCTTTTTTCCCCTAAAAACCAAAAATCTTGCTTGATTGCTTGAATGTTGGATGAACTTATGGCTATTAGTTGTTTGTTGCACATTCATGGACTGAATTTTGTTGATAAACCGTAAACACTTTAGTGAATTCCCTTTTTGTTATTTTGTTATTTACATGAATCGCATTGTGATTTTCAATGAACTTTATAGTGTAATATTATGAACTGTAATTACAATATTTGTGAACCAAAAGAAAAAATGATTTTTTTCATATTTTTATTGCCTTTACGCGTTCCATATTGCTTATAAATTAGCTTAATTTTTTTTATTATAAGTTGTTCATCAAGTTCCGGTCATCCTAACTTGTCTCATTCGGATAATGATGCTAGTATTGATGGTATTTCATTGAAGGGTCTTGATAATGATGAGAATGTTGATGGAGTTCCATTGGATGATCGTGTTGAATCTAGTGATGTCTACATTCTTTACTTATCAAAAGATTGTTCTTATTTCATTCCCAAGATTAAACATTGAAGTTATAGTTCTTTATTTGCCTTTTTAGTAGTTGTCATGTGTTTTGGGTATTAAGTTGTCTGTTTTTTGTGTTACTTTGTGTTTCACAAATCATTTTGCTACATTGTAATTGCTTTTAAGGTTGTTTTAGACTTCCCGTCAAACCCAATGAGCCGAATGTCTTCTTTACAAATTTTATGCATTTTCTATTAAATGAACTAATTATTTAAAATCCTTGAACCTTCATGTTGAACACTATGAACCTTCGTGTTGAAAAGTATGAACCGCGTAATTAATACTTGTAAAACAGATTTCAAAGTCTAAAATGTTTTTACCCATATCTGTAAAATACACAATTTAAGTTGACGTGATAGATTATGACATTTATATCACCAAAAGATCAACATTGAGAAAAAACCATTCAATATTTATTCTATTTGTCAGTGAGAAGATAATGAAATGCTGACACAACTAATGTCATTGAAAAAATATTTAATCCATTGAGCAAAATAAGCTTATGCATTCAACAAAATGCACCATATGCAACAAGCAATCAAGGATCAATCATTTACATTATTTTCTCAAAATGGACCCTTTCCATTTGCTTAGCACCTGTAGTTGATGTGAGTTCATCGGCAATCGAACCAACAACCAAGCCCTTGCACGCGCTGGCACAATCAAGCGCGCCCTTGCACTCGGCACAACCGACACCGAGTCCTACCCTTGGCGCGCCCTTGAAAGGGGCTGGTGCGCCCTTGCATTCGGCTGGTGGCGCGCCTTGCGCTACGCCGGATTCCGACCTTGGCCCGCCTTGTCTTTTGAAAGATGGTGCCAAATCTTCGGGCACTTCTGATGGCGTCTTGTCCCATGATTCGAGTGAGGATTATAGCTCTAAAGACAAGCCCGTGGTGCATGATAAAGGGACTTGAACGATGAAATTGCTCTCTCTTTACTTGTTTTCAATCTAGTTTTTCTTGCATTTTCTTTAAAGAATCATGTTGCTTGATTGTTGGTGCGTAATATCCGACGATCTCTCAACCTTAGTTTGTTGTTCTTGGTGAGTCATATCCAAGGGCAACATCCATATCCAACGTTTTCATCAATCCACCTCCATTCGAACCATCTCCATCACCACTCGTCCAAGAGAGGATCTTGTTCTGCAGCCTTGTCAGTGCAAGAGCCAAAACTCTCGAACCACTTATCATCTGGAACTGAAATTTTGAGGTGTTACACTAGACTCAAAGAACTAACTCTAGGCTTTGGAATCACCCAATTCCGAGTCCGGATGAGGGAGATCTACCCTTTTTATCCAAGATGAAATTCAGCCACCGAGCTCCACCACCTTCGAACCAAGTGAAGATTTTCATCCACTCTTCGGCGATCTCTTTGCACCATCACCTACACCATCGATCCTCCCATCAAGTGGTATCAGAGCCAATCCCGAGGAGACTAAGGAGCTTCAAAGGCAAGTACAAGAGCTTCTAGATAAGGGATGTGTCGTTCCCGTCATTCTTGTGCCTAAGAAGGACGCCACATGGAGGATGTGTGTTGATTGTTGGGCGATCAACAACATTACCATCAAGTATCGTCATCCGATTCCGAGGCTTGAGGACATGCTTGATGAGCTTCATGGAGCGAGTCTCTTCTCCAAAATTGATCTTAAAAGTGGATAGTGTCAAATAAGAATGAAGGAGGGAGATGAATGGAAGACGACGTTCAAAACCAAGCAGGGCCTCTACAAGTGGTTGGTCATGCCTTTCGGATTGACCAACGCTCCTAGCACTTTCATGCTCTTGATGAACCACGTCTTCCGTCCTTTTATTGGTAAGTTTGTGGTTGTGTACTTTGATGACATTTTAATTTATAGTCATTATTTACCATCCCATGTCGAGCACCTTAGGCAAGTGCTTGATGCTTTGAAAAGGGAGCGCATATTTGCTAACTTCAAGAAGTGCCACTTTTGCTCGGATCACGTAGTATTTCTTGGTTTTGTTGTGAGTAGGAATGGACTACAAGTGGATGAAGAGAAGGTTAAGGCGATTCAAGAATGGCCAACACCGACAACCATGACACAAGTCTGGAGCTTCCTTGGGTGTAACACCCCGAATTTAAACCAGGGCGCTACATGGGTGTAGACCTTACCAGGTACTACTTAGGTTAGCTTGACAACAAATTCACTCGGATCTTGCAACTCGGGCACGACGAGAAAATAAAAATAAAATATCCAACTTTTATTTTACAAACAAAAGTATTAAATTATGCATGAGCATCCCGACTAACTTTAAACAAAACAAGTTCTCAATCCCAGCTCCCAACAACACACCTTAGACCAATTAATCAAACATAAAAATTAAACGCTAAAGAACAACCAAAGACGCTCAACCCCGAATCCGACCTAATGACACATGCGCCAACATCCGCTTCACCACAACGCAGAGGATCCATCACGATTCCTAAGATGTACCTGCAACTGTAAAAATATTCCCCGAAGGGTCAGCTACAATTCTAATTCAAGCTAGAAAGCGTGAGATGTATATAGAACATTTTAAAAACAAATAACGAATTTTAGAAAACCAACAGACATGTTCACATAAATATCAACAAGTGCCAATGCTACATTTAATGAAAATGTCACACATATACAGACACACATTCTCAAATAGACAAAGTTCACCACCACCACCTCCACCATCACCACCATCGCCCATATTCCATCACAATCAACTCCCATCACAATCATCACCCATATTCATTCACAATCATCGCCCATATTCCATCACCTCCGTTCACAATCACCGTCACCATCACCATCAACGCCCGTTCAAACACAAGCACAATTCACAAGCACAATCATCATAACAATTACAATTACAATTGCATGTACAATTTCAATCACAGTAACAATCGCAATCACAATCAAAGTCACAATCAAAATCACAATAACAATCATGAACGCAAACACAATAACAATTCTCATAAGCACAAAATAAAAGATCTTTAGTTAAAAAATGATAAACAAAGGGACTAATTCCCAAAACCAATTCTACACACATGACACCCAATCTAACAAGAACTGAATTAAACTAAGCAAGTCGCAGAACGACTTACCTCAAGTGTGAGGTCCTTGGAAAATACGAAAGGTCCCGAGTCTGAATAAATGGAATCTCCTAACCATATTGACTGTAATTAGTAACGCGACAACTCACAATTTAAAAAAAATGCTAAACAAAACCAACTCAGGACCAACCACTCCACCTTCGTAGCACCCTTCCCCAAACCTACTAAGTTCTGACCAAAAAATTCTTACTTATCACATACTATTTGATCTCCCCCACTAACTACCCAACGAAAACTATAACCCAAACTCGTACAAAAACCCCCCACATAGAAACTTGTCACCCTAGCTAATATATTATTTCTATCTAGCTAATCCTAATTGCCAACTTAAAAACAATTAATACCCGCCCACCAAACCAAGATTTGTCCACTTGCAAACATATACTTAATTCCATCTGATATAGTAAGTCGCTTCTAATTATTATTTTTATACACATATATATATATAGTCGAGTACAAGCACACACCACCGCTATTAAATACTCCCAAAGCAAAACAGCCTTGAACACCCAGAACCAAACCGTAAACAGCTCTAATCGAACAATCTCCGAGTTAGCCCCTAAACTGATTTCAGAAACTGCATCGTCTTTGGCCCAGTATCAAAAATGACCCCGTACAAGTTCGGTTTTCAGTCGGTATTTGGGCCGATAACAAGTAGGAAAAGAGAGGACTGACGTAAAAGGACGACGACTCACCGGAGTTGTAGGAATGAGACGAACTCGCCTTGAGCGAGCCAAAACAGAGGCGCGACGATGACAAACTCGTTCTCAACAAGCGAAAACAGGGGCACGACGATTGGACCGCAGAGGAGGCAGCGATCGAAGGAATCGGTATCTCGACCGGCGAAACGTGTGGCACGTAATTCCGGTTAAACTTCCTAGCAATGGACGAGGGCAAAACTCAAAGGAAGATTGAGGGCGATAAGGTAGGGTAGAAGAGTCGGACTCGATCCGGAATTTAAAGAAGACGAGCGTAAAAGGATAAAAAAACGAGAAAGATAAAATAAAATAAAGAAACGATAGAATTCTAGCTCAAGCTTCTCGGTAGCTCTCTCACTGGGCCCAAGTTGTGGGCTTTTCGGCTCTATTTGCACAAAGAGGAGATAGAAGGGTCGTTAGGCCTTAGGCCCACTTACAAATAATTACAAATAAGAGGAATAGGTTTAGATCAAAAAGAGGGTAAAAGTCGTTAACGGATTTTTGAAAATATGGGTATTACATATAGTACCCCTTAAGAATGTTTCGTCCTGAAACTTAAAAGAGAACGTACTTGAAAGGAATGGAGTATCTCCTAAATTTCTTGAGGTTTTACAAATACCTCTCCCTAAGAGATGGTTCGTCCCCGAACCGTCATTTCTACCCAACCCTCACTCCTGAAGCAAGATTCCACCAATCAAACAAAACAACCCTAATATAACAATAGCCGAAAACAAGGTAATCAAATCCAACAAGCATAATTGAACGTGTAACTAACGAAAATAGTCAATCAATTAACAGTGCAAGCAAAGAATCCCAATTCTGTCAAACCAACAAACAATCAAACAACCAAGCAAGTAAACAAGTAAATATCCTACTGTCTCGCAAACGAAATAAAGGTGCTAATGAACTAAACCATAGTTATCAATAGGCGAACTAACAATCATAGTCAAACATTAGGTGGGGTAGGGGCGCTCGGCTCTTCAACTCCCCTCATCTCAAATGCTCGGGATCGAGTGGCCCCCCGAGTTGTTAGCTCCTACACTTCGGCCCCTATTCTGACCTAGTGTTTGTTGTGGCGGTTGTGGTGGGTTATGGGCTCCCTGGTTCACCATCCCCGGTGACGAACCTTGCGAGGGTGTGCCAGTCCTACAATACTTCTGAAGGTGCCCAGGCTTCCCACACGTAAAGCAATTCTTCAACGGTCTCGGACAATTGACTTTTAGATGTTCTGAACTTCCACAATTAAAGCACTCTGCCCAACCTCTACTAGCTCGACTCTGCTCCCATTTTCCCTGAGGCTGGTGGCTAGAACTGCTTTGCTGAAATTGCCCGGTATGACCATCTCTCTTGTAATCTGACGATGTGGCCAACCTCTGCCTTTTACTTCCACTGACTTGTGCATGCAATTGTTCCGACCCCAAGATAGACATAGAATTATCTAAAGCCGAATCTTGAACCTCCCTCAAAGTCTTGAGTCGAAGTCCAGACACGTATGCACGAAGTTGTGGTTGCAACCGCTTTAGAAAAGTTGCAATCCGCAGGTCCTCCATAGGGGCGGCATTAGGTACCGCTGCCAACTCTCGCTGAAACTTCTGTATAGTCTCAGCTACGGTAGTGTTCTCGGGCCCAGCATCCCGAAAAGCCGCCTCACGAGCCATCCTCACGACTTGGGGACAATATTGGTCCCGAATCTTCATTCGGAACTCATCAAAAGTGACATCTGCCTGGTGGTCGCAGGTCAGATCCCACCAGTCGAACGCATCCTCCTGCAACAGACTCTACACTAGTGACATCTTCCTCTCTTCTGGTGCTTGAATAGAATCCAAGGCAGAGGCCACTCTCCTTAGCCACTGTTCAACGTCAGTATCCCGAGCCCCTGTGAAGTTTGGCACTTCTATCTTCCTACACTCTGTGAGCCATTTATCCGGTTGAGGTTCCCGACACCCTCTTCTCTGCTCCCCAACGCAGTCAGCAATTACTGGCCTCGGAACTCGCGGCTGTCTCCCTGTCTGAACCGATTGTGTAGAAACCACGCCTGGTGCCCTATCCCCTAATCCCTGACGGGCAGAAACATTAGCGTTTTGGTTAGGCACAACTCCTGGGTCTAACAGATCCTATAGCAATCCCACAAAAGTGGCTCTAATAGCAGCATTCATCTCAGATGATAACTCAACTGGTGGCACCTCAGCTTGCCCATGAACTTCCCCATCTACCCTAGCATTGACCCCGTTTACTGGGAGTCCACCTCCAACGACGGATACATCTTCTTGATGGTTATTTCCCCCATGTCCATCACTTTCGGAAACCTCCTCTTGATGATGAACATTTTGCGGCTCTACTGGCTCAGCAATAGAAGCCACTCCGCTACCCCGGCCCCTACCACGGCCCCTTCCACGGGCAGCAGTTCCTCTGGCTCTAGTCTGAGGGGCCATCTAAACGAAGAAAAGTGACCTACTGTTAGTGCTTGAGTCTCACTAAATAAAACTTTTAAACTAAGAGAGGTCCTTCAGCTAATAATGGCGGAGTCGCGATGTGTCAACTACCCAATAAATGCAACATGCCTACCCCATTTTAAAATATTTGAAAGCATCGGCCAATTTTTTTTTAAGTTTGACCTCGGGTACCTCGGTTGTTCAGTTCCATGTGCCCTTGTTGTTAACCTGGCTCTGATACCAATTTGTAACACCCCGACTTTAAACCGGGACGCTACATGGGTGTAGACCTTACCAGGTACTACTTAGGTTAGCTTGACAACAAATTCACTCGGATCTTGCAACTAGGGCACGACGAGAAAATAAAAATAAAATATCCAACTTTTCTTTTTACAAACAAAAGTATTAAATTATGCATGAGCATCCCGGCTAACTTTAAACAAAACAAGTTCTCAATCCCAGCTCCCAACAACACACCTTAGACCAATTACTCAAACATAAAAATTAAACGCTAAAGAACAACCAAAGACGCTCAACCCCGAATACGACCTAATGACACGTGCGCCAACATCTGCTTCACCACAACGCAGAGGATCCATCACGATTCCTAAGACGTACCTGCAACTGTAAAAATATTCCCCGAATGGTCAACTATAATTCTAATTCAAGCTTGAAAGCGTGAGATGCATATAGAACGTTTTAAAAACAAATAAAAAATTTTAGAAAACCAACAGACACGTTCACATAAAAATCAACGAGTGCCAATGCTACATTTAATGAAAATGTCACACATATACAGACACACATTCTCAAACAGACAAAGTTCACCACCACCACCTCCACCATCACCATCATCACCCATATTCCATCACAATCAACGCCCATATTCAATCACAATCAACGCCCATCACAATCATCGCCCATATTCATTCACAATCAACGCCCATCACAATCATCGCCCATATTCATTCACAATCATCGCCCATATTCCATCACCTCCGTTCACAATCACCATCACCATCACCATCAACGCCCGTTCAAACACAAGCACAATTCACAAGCACAATCATCATCACAATTACAATTATAATTGCATATACAATTTCAAACACAGTAACAATCGCAGTCACAATCAAAATCACAATAACAATCACGAACGCAAACACAATCACAATTCTCATAAGCACAAAATAAAAGATCTTTAGTTAAAAAATGATAAACAAAGGGACTAATTCCCAAAACCAATTCTACACACATGACACCCAATCTAACAAGAACTGAATTAAACTGAGCAAGTCGCAGAACGACTTACCTCAAGTGTGAGGTCCCTGGAAAACACGAAAGGTCCCGAGTTTGAATAAATGGAATCTCCTAACCATATTAACTGTAATTAGTAACGCGGCAACTCACGATTTAAAAAAAATGCTTAACAAAACCAACTCAGGACCAACCACTCCACCTTCATAGCACCCTTCCCCAAACCCACTAAGTTCTGACCAAAAAATTCTTACTTATCACATACTAATTGATCTCCCCCGCTAACTACCTAACGGAAACTATAACCCAAACTCGTATAAAAACCCCCCACATAGAAACTTGTCACCCTAGCTAATATAATTATTTCTATCTAGCTAATCCTAATTGCCAACATAAAAACAATTAATACCCGCCCACCAAACCAAGATTTGTCCTCTTGCAAACATATACTTAATTCCATCTGATATAGTAAGTCGCTTCTAATTATTATTTTTATACACATATATATAGTCGAGTACAAGCACACACCACCGCTATTAAATACTCCCAAAGCAAAACAACCATGAACACCCAGAACCAAACCGTAAACAGCTCTAATCGAACAATCTCCGAGGTCGCCCCTAACTGATTTCAGAAACTGCATCGTCTTTGGCCCAGTATCAACAACGACCCCGTACAGGTTCGGTTTTCAGTCGGTATTTGGGCCGATAACAAGTAGGAAAAGAGAGGAATGACGTAAAAGGACGACGACTCACCGGAGTTGTAGGAATGTGACGAACTCGCCTTGAGCGAGCCAAAATAGAGGCGCGACGATGACGAACTCGTTCTCAACAAGCGAAAACAGGGGCGCGGCAATTGGACCGCAGAGGAGGCAGTGATCGAAGGAATCGGTATCTCGACCGGCGAAACGTGTGGCACGTAATTCCAGTTAAACTTCGTAGCAATGAACGAGGGCAAAACTCAAAGGAAGATTGATGGCGATAAGGTAGGGTAGAAGAGTCGGATTCGATCCGGAATTTAAAGAAGACGAGCGTAAAAGGATAAAAAAACGAGAAAGATAAAATAAAATAAAGAAACGATAGAATTCTAGCTCAAGCTTCTCGGTAGCTCTCTCACTGGGCCCAAGTTGTGGGCTTTTCGGCCCTATTTGCACAAAGAGGAGATAGAAGGGTCGTTAGGCCTTAGGCCCACTTACAAATAATTACAAATAAGAGGAATAGGTTTAGATCAAAAAGAGGGTAAAAGTAGTTAACGGATTTTTGAAAATATGGGTATTACATTGGGTTAGCCGGATTCTACTGCCGGTTTGTCCGAAATTTTAGCACCTTCGATGCGCCCTTAACCTTTATTACTAAGAAAAACATCCCATTTACTTGGGGAGAGGTGCAAGAAGAGGCCTTTGCAACCCTTAAGGCTAAGTTGATACAAGCGGCGTTGTTGGCCCTTCTTGATTTTAGCAAGATGTTTGAGATAGAGTGTGATGCGTCGGGAATCGGGCTCGGAGGGGTACTTATGCAAGAAGGGAGGCCTATTGCTTACTATAGTGAGAAGTTAGGGGGAGCCGAGCTCAAGTACCCCACGTATGACAAAGAGCTACTTGCTCTTGTCCAAGTTCTACGGGTGTGGGAGCATTATCTTTTGCCTCGGGAGTTGTCATCCATTCCGATCACGAGGCGTTGAAGTACTTGAGAGGGCAAGCAAAACTGAACCGAAGGCATGTTAAATGGGTGGAGTTCATCGAGTCTTTCCCCTATGTCATCAAGCACAAGAATGGCAAGGACAACGTCGCCGACACGTTGTCACGGAGGTATGCTCTTTTATCTTTAGTTGATGCTTGTTTACTTGGATTTTCTTTTATGAAGGAGTTATATGCTCATTATGCTGAATTTGGTGATATATTTCATGCTTGTTTGAAGGGTGGGAGTCGGGATTAATTTTACTTGCATGAGGGTTTTCTTTTTAAGGGAACTCGATTATGTGTGCCTAGTGGGTCGGTTAGGCGTTTGCTACTACAAGAGGCCCATGGTGGCGACCTCATGGGACACTTTGGTGTCATGAAGACTTTGCATATGCTGAAGGAGCATTTTTATTGTATGTTTATGCTAGCTAATATTAGGCTCGTGTTTAGGGTTTTATGGATAAGGTTTTAGGTTTTACGTTTTAGGTTTTAGGGTTTTAGGGTTTTGGGGTTTGGGTTTTGGATTTAGGGTTTAGGGTTTAGGGTTTAGAATCATTCTTATACGAAATCATTTATTCTAATAAGAATTTGTTATAAAGAATTAGAATAGTTCATTCTTATACGAAATCGTTATAATGGTTTATAATCCTTCATTCTTAAATGAAATCTTTATAATCGTTTTAGAATCGTTCATTCTTATACGGAATCGTTATAATGGTATATAATCATTCATTCATATACAAAATCGTTATAATGTTTTAGAATCATTCATTTTTATTGTGTGTGGATAAAGTTTCGGTAATTTAATATTAATTATCATAGAATCAATTATTCTTATACATAATCATTCATTTTATTAATATTGTTATCATGTTTATTATGCCTTGCTATTAGAGCTGTCAAATGGGTCAGTCAGGTCGGGTTCGAGTTCGGGTTCGGTTATTTCGGGTTCGAGTTAAGTCGGGTTCGGGTCATAATGGGTCATTGGTCAAATCGGGTCGGGTAATTTTGGGTTTTCGGGTGGGTCGGGTTGACCCAACAGGTCAAGAAAATCGAATTTTTTACAATTATTTAAATATTATATTATTTAAAAATGATATTTAATAATAATCTATAATTTTTGTATATTTTAATAATAAAATATATTATAATTTTAAAATATATTATATATTCTAAAAATATAACAAATCGGGTCAACCCAACGGGTTTCGAGTTTGAACCCAACGGGTTTCGGGTCTATCGGGTTCGGTTTATTTTAGGTTTCGGGTTCAGATTTTCGGGTCTTGACCCTAAAATTTTCGAGCAGTTCGGGTCGGTTTTTCGGGTCAGGTCAGCTTTTGACAGCTCTACTTGCTATATATTTTTATTTTTAGGATATTAATTATCATAGGATAAACCATCCCACCTTGCTTGGATTACTTTAGTTTAAGAGTATTTATGGGAAATCAAGGATTTTATCTTATTAATTAAGGATAGAATCTCGCATTTCCTTGGAGAGTAAGTCGCTAGGGGTATTTGATGTAACACCCCTATTTTGCAACATTGGGTATTACCGCCAGTGACCTCAGATTTTACCGTCCAAAGTTACCCTAGGCTTTATAATGATATTAAAGCTTATACAAATGCGGAAATTTACATAAACGTTACATAAATAAACGGATGCTCCCGAATGAGACTTGGTTCTTTAATTGAAGATGAAATTGACTAAAAGCGGAATTTTATTTATTGATAAGAACTTTCGTTCATTACATTGAGAGTCATTTTACAAATGATTTAGCAGCGGAAAGTAAAGCTCACTTAGAAAGGGTTGAAAAGACGTAACTAAAAATACAAGTATGTTTTCCCAAGACAACTCATGTGATGATGATTTGCTTGGTTTTAAAAAGGGAAGAGCTAGTGTACTATCTTCGGAATGCCTCGCTCTTATGAGAATTCCTTCCTTCCTTCAACGTCGTCTTGCCTTGACCTTTGATTCTCGAACCTTCTGGAGTTTGTCTTCAACACTTCGGTGTACCTTCCTACAGTCTGGCATTTGTCGCGAAGCGCGAGAAATACCAGGCAAAAATGCGGAAGTAGGGGAATTAGTCTAAGGAGACTAAGCAAGTGAGAATGGAAATTCTCAAGGGTATTATGGTAATTTATAATATTCGAGAGATATTATTGGGAAGTGTTTTGAGGTATAGTTCTTTATGTGGGGTTTATTGGGACGGAGAAGAGTGTATCTCGAGAGGAGATAACTCGTTAACCGAGATAAGAACTACGAGATTGTAGACTTCTTTAGAGTAGAAAGTATGTTGGGAATGTTATTGACTCATACAAGTTTTTAAAATCTCTCGCGCCCTTGCGGACCGAGAGCCGGATCGATCATTTGAGATCGGTCCGGTTTTGATGTCTTTTAAATGTGCATTGGCACTTATCTTATATTGTGACGAAAATGACGATTACGTTAATGACTTTTAAAAAGTGTGTGGGGCTTGCATGGCCCGGACAACTTAAGGGAAACTCTGTTCCGACACTTAGCTACGGTGCCACTCATCCCTCCTTGCAATCGGAGTGGACATAGATCATGATCTTGAAAGTCGTACTTTAAGCGAACATGCATACGACTTAGTAAATTATATAGAGGCGTCGGGTTAATCCCTCACCCCTCACTAGTTCGTTCGAACCGTTCTCTTAACGAGACCGTAAACAATCAAGGCCACAACAAGACTAGCATGATAGTCCTATCAAATATTAAATAGCGGAATAACGATAACAATGGGGTCATTATATCTAACAATCGATAATCCTAGGTTCGTTTATTATTAGCAAACAAGTTGTTCCCAACATCGAGAATTTCACGAAACGAATTATTAAGGCTACAAGGAGAAATTCCACTTGCCTTATCTTGTACGATTGCGTATTAATGAATGAACGGAAACGTTGTCCTTAAAATGAAACGGGAGCTCGACCTATCGACACGGAATATACGAACGAGCTTTAATAAGAATTTTCTTTAAATTCTTTTAAAGTTTTGGAAATCTCTTATATCCTTATTATAAGAGAATAAATTTCTAAATTATTATAATAATAATTTAGGTGGAGATGAATAAAATAATAATATTTCCTCTTATTATTTTATATTTGTAATATCCTTTTATTCTTTATAAAATCCTTATTTTAATTTCATTCACTATTATTTTGAAACCAAGTCATACTTTAATTATTTTTCTTAAAATATTTCTTTTTAACTTAACTCATTATTTTCTTATTATAACCAAGCAAGGATAATATCTTTATATAATCATTAAGATATAGTTTTCATAATTATATGAAATATTTTTTTTATAAAACTCATCTTAGGGTGTGAAAAGTTTAAAATACCCTTGTAGTTGAATATCTTTTATTTCTCTTATTATTATTTTAATATTCACCTTATCATCTAAGATCTTTTTAAATCTTTATAATATATTCTCATTATAACATCATACCATATTTTATAAATATACCTATAAGGTAATAAGGCTTTTTTTCTAGAACTTTCCTTAAATAGAAATCTCTACCATACTTATTGTAGTAATATCCAATTATAAGATTTAATAATAGGAAAAATTGCTAAAAAATAGCCTAACCTTTTAGTTGTGTTGCGGTAATTAGCCTAACGTTTTAAAATTGCACATAATAGGCTAACCTTTTTAAATGATTGCAATTTTTAGCCTTGATTTTCCATGTGGCAAAGGTTTCATTAAATTTTATGACGGGGCAATTAATCAAATCTTATGTGTTTGGTGACTAGGCAATTTTGAAGTTGGAGATAAGTAAACATACAATTTAAAAGAAAAAAATACAAAAAGCCCCACCTTCTTCGTTCTGTTTCAGTACAACCTTTTAGTTTCTTCTTCAAAATACAGAGGTAAAGCAAACTTCTATAGTTCAAAGTAATTTTCCCTTCTTCTGATTAACTATCAATAAGTCTAACTTTTGAAATGGGTACACTACAACAAAAAGGTGTTTTTGCGAGAAAAATTTTCCTTGCTAAAAGTAGAGATTTTGTCGTTGTAGTTAGGGGTGGCAATTCGGTAAATCGGTCGGATTTCGGTTGGGTTATTCGGATTTCGGATCATTCGTTTTTCGATTAATAACGGGTATGATCGGTAATCGGGTATTTCGGGTCGGGTCGGGTCGAATCGGGTCGGATGTGTAATTTGTCGGTTACATCGGGGTTATCGGATCAAAATCGGTCAAGCAAATCCGGATTTCGGTTTAGTCGGTTTCGGGTTGAGTCAGTTTTTGCAATTTTCGATTGAATCGGATTTCAGTTGAATCGGATTTCGATTGAATCGGATTTCGGTTGAATCGGTTCAGTTAAATCGGATTTCGGTTGAATCGGTTCGGTTCAATCGGTGTTCGACTAAATCAAATTTTGGTTGAATTAGGTCTTGATTGAATTTCGGTTGAAATTGATATTAAGAGTTCAAAATAACTTTATTTAAGTGATAAAAGTTATATGAATTTAATGAATGGGTCATGATAATATTAAGAATCGTTGTATTTATAATATATTATTTGAATTTGATATTGATATTGAGTTTTTAAAGATGAAATTTACCACTTGTAGAATAAATATTAATATTGGACCGGAAAAGTCAATCAAATTAATAGATGATCACAATTTACAAATTCATAAGATACAATATTCACAAATCACAAGTAAAGATTATATGCTATTAAACATATGTAAGATTTTATATTCATAAAAAATTCTTATGATATTGCAATCAACTAATTACATGTTACAATTAATGATTATATGAAGTTATACTCCAATAATTTAAAATGATCTCAGTTCACAAATAATAATTTTATAGTCACATACAATTTCAAGATCATATACATAAATAAATAAAATCTTTACATTTTAATGAAGAAATATATCTTTTGTGATGAATAATAATATTGGAATCCATGACTATATGAGACTATGGTAAGTAGTTCTAAAGTCATTAAAATAATTTCAATCATTACTATATACTAAAGCGGAGGTTAAAATAATATATAAAATGATGCCATATTAAAATATATCATTCATCTTTTTTAAATAAAACTGATTAGTTGAAATT
Organism: Fallopia convolvulus; assembly: GCA_964016875.1. Taxonomy (NCBI): domain Eukaryota; kingdom Viridiplantae; phylum Streptophyta; class Magnoliopsida; order Caryophyllales; family Polygonaceae; genus Fallopia; species Fallopia convolvulus. The sequence continues at coordinate 37,992,021 of OZ024718.1, read as the reverse complement.
TAATCGAATTATTTCTAAATATTTATATTTATATATATTAAAAAAATATATTAGTTTTATTTTGGGATAATATTATTTTTTAGATAAGATATATATAATTCTTAAAATATCCTTTCTTATAGCAATTTTTAATGATTATTTTTAGAAACAATAGTTTTTTTAGATAAAATATGTATAGTTTTTCTAAAACATTCTTATTTATATCATCAGTTTGATCAAAATTTAACAAGTACAAATACATAATATAATAATTTTATAAAATTCCGTAAAATGTGCGAGAACTAACACTATTTCATAACTAAATGATTATATGATCTCTTATATTCATATGATCTTATATATTAATAACATATAAGATCTTATATTCTATCAAACAATAGGTTTGAAAACATAAAACATAAATATTATAAAATATCATATTGATTTTGTTATAAATATGATGAATAACTAGTTATACCCGTCGTAACATGTACGACTACGATTCGGTATTTTATAGACATTATAAATAGGATATTAATAAATAAAAATATAATATAAACTTTAATATAAGTAATTTATTGCTCGTAGAATGTATAATTTTTTAAATCAAATATTAAATTCTACATATTTTATTACTTTTCATGTATGTAAATTTAGAGATTATCAAATAGTTCAATATATCTATTAAATATTTTATTATCTATTTTATTAATTTTAAACATTCTAAATATTTATCATTATATTTTTAATAAAATAAAATCACTATATATCTATAAATAAATTCGTCAAAAGATATATGGTAAAGGATTTATATTTATTTTAAATATTCTATCATTAATTTTAAATACTTGTATAAGGAAGCTTTCAAAAGATATTATTATACTAAATAGATATTTTTTAGTGTTAGAGATAAATTTAAATAGTTAAAAAGAATTTAATAGATATAAATTATAATAATAGAAATAAAAAATAATTTTTTAAATATGAGGTAGGGCCATAATCGTTCTGGTAGCTCGAAAAGGTATAGCTTTAATATGTAGTTATAGATCGAATATACACATAAATAAAAAAATATTTTTTCATTTGATAAATATATTTTTTGTGAAGAATAATGATATTGGTGTGTATGACTTGTGATATTATGATCAATATAGTTCTAAAAGTTATTAAAATGATTTCAATCAAATATCCAAATAATTATCTCATATCTTATATTTACATGATCTTATACATTAATCATAAATAAGATCTTATATTGTTTTGGAAACTAAAAACACAAAATAGATAAAATATCATATTGATATTAGTATAACTATCATGATATACATAAATGAATAAGATCTTAAGTAGACTATTATTAAATAAATATATCTTTTTGTGATGAATGATGATATCTATCTAATACATTATAAAGCAGAAACCATGTCTGTTGAAAAAATTGTGCCACGTGACGTTACTAGAATAAAATAATGTCAAGCTTTTAAATAATAACTTGTATTACTCTTTTTATACATCCAATTATTTATATTATAATAACTTTATCTATTCATATGTTGATACTTTCTATATTAATTTTATGCATATCATATCTTTTAACAAAACTTAATCTATATGCTAGTATTTTTTATATTAATTTTATACATAATAAATTTTCTTTTTAACAAGTCTTGCACTCCAAGTGTAATATCCGCTAAATTCTAAATAAAATAAAATGGGTAATTATCCCAATAATTGTTTTCTCTAAAATTGAGAATTTAATAATCTTTATAATCTCATATTATATTATAAAAGGTTATAAAAATTTACTACAATAGAAATTAAGAATTTAATTACATATATTAAGCAAGTTGGGTATTCTTTTAAAAAATCTTTTTTCTCTTAAATAGAGAGTTTCAATAGTTTTAATAAAATTATAAACATAATATAAAGGATTATTAAAGTGGTAAAAAAATTTCAAATAAAATAAGACTAATATAATTTCCGAATTTATTAATAGGGGTGTTACACCAAGTATATAATTTTTTTAACTATATGCTGATATTTTCAAATATAATAAACTATCTATAGAATATATGATATATTTTATTATACATTACTAGAGGTTAATTCACATGGAAATGATCCTTATCATGAAAACTAGAAACAAATGAGGACCTTGGATTTGAGAAATCGATGAATAAGATTAAAAGAGATAGAGGCAATATGGTATTTTTGACAAAAAATAAAATAAAAATAAAAATAAAAATATTTTTTAATTTTCTTAGTTTCGCTTGTTTTTTTTCCAAAAACAAGAAATTTGATTTTTTAAGTTACGTTCACATATTTTATGCATATGTTCATATTATTATAAGACATGTTCACATATTATCACACTTTTAGATTAAGAGATTTTATAATATGTTCACATATATTACAAGTGTGTTCACATATTAGTACAGTTTGTTCATTTTTTATGGTCATATGTTCATGTTCGATTAAATCATAATACAAACGTTAAACGGCTTAAAAAATTTTGACAAAAAAATAAAAAAATTATTTTTTTTTATTTTTTATTTTTTTCGCTTATTTTTTCCAAAAACACGACGCTTGATATTTTACATTATGTTCACATATTTTATATACATGTTCACATTATTACAAGGGTTGTTCACATATAACCGCATTTTAACTTCAGAAAATTTAGTATACGTTCACATATAAATATATAATATAAGTACGTTCACATATTAGTATTGCATGTTCAAGTTTTTTTTGTTTTTTTTATTTTATTTTATTTTTTTTTTTATTTTTTTTATTTTTTTATTTTTTTATTTTTTTTATTTTATTTTTTTTTTAATCGGATGGCCTAGATTCATTTCTAGTGTTTCAATCAGATGGTCCAGATTCGTTCTTAGTTTTCATGATAAGCCCCATTTTCATTTGATTCAATATCTACATTAGTATATCTACATAAATTTTAATAAATTAATGTTAAAAACTATTTAATAAATATTTTAATAAGTTATATTATCATTGCTAGATTTCCTACCCTAAACCCTAAACCATAAACCCTAAACCCTAAGCCCTAAACCCTAAACCCTAAGCCCTAAACCCTAAAAGATAAGAACTCAAATACATAACCTTAGTAAATATTTTATAAAAAATGATTTTTTTATGCATACTAATATCTTTAGAAAAATAAAAAAAATAATTCAAAATATTCAATTCAAGCGAAATTAACATTTAAAAAAATTTAATCAAAATATGGGAAAATATCTCAACAAATAATAAAAATACTTTTTAAATATATTCAACTAAAATATGTGGCTCGATCTTAAAGTTTTTTTTATAAATTACATAATTTTATTGCTATATTATATACAAATATTTTAAATTTTATATTACTATTAGATTATTGTATAATCTTTAGTAAATTACCCCGTGAATACCCGAGACCTCGATTATTGTATAATCCAGGTCACGGGTATAATCGGGTTCGGGTTGTTCGGGTGTAATCGGGTTCGGATTGTTTCGGTTTTCGGATACAACCGGTTCAGGTACAATCGGGTTCGGGTTGCTCGGATTCGGGTATGTATCGGGTTGGTCTTTTCGGATATAATCAGTTTCGGGTTGCTTTTTGAAACGGGTTGCTTTCGGGTTCGGGTTAGAATAGGTCAAATCGAGTCGGTTTCAGATTTCATTTTGTAATTTTTTTCGGATAGCGGTCGGTTCTCGAATCGGGTTTTTCGGTCGGTTATTTCGGGTCGGATCAGAATTTGCCACCCGTAGTTGTAGGTGTTTGGCGAGGAAATTAATTTTCTCGCTAGTTTGTCGTAGAAAGCTCATCAAGGAAAGGTTTTAACGAGGGAAAAAATATTTTCTCGAAGAAGCCTTTTCGCGATGACAATAATTTTCTAGATATTATATTTTCACGACCATTATTTTTCTCGCAAAAAGGTATACAATTTCGTTGCAAAATAAGATGAAGGATTAGATAATGGTCGTTGAATATTATTGTCGACCAAATAAATTTTCTCGCTAATCCTTTTATTTCCTCGCTAAAAATGGCTTGTAATTAAAATACTATAAATAAAAAATATTTAAAATAACATTAGCGACAATTTTTTTTCTCGAGAAAAATACTTTTTATCGAGAAAATAAAATTCTTCGTTATTTATACCCTTTTAGCGAGAAAATATTGTCTCGGTACAAACACTTTTTAATGAAAAAAATCATTTTGTCGATGTAGGAATTACATTTATCATCGCTAAATATAGTGTTTGGTGAGAAAATTATTTCTCGTTATTGCCCGACCTTTCGATCATCATTGAATTATATTTCATCGCTAAATGAATCCTATTAGTGAGAAAATATATTAGGGTCGATATAAGGAGATATTTAATGGAGAAAACTCGATAATAAAAACATTAGAATACCTACATAATATCAAGAAAATAAACACTATAATTTTTATATAAATAAATATGATTCAATAATATATAAAAAACTTAATAACAATACTTAATAGAAAACACAATATGTATTTCTAACATAACTAGTAAATGTACTATTAAGTGCAAACTAAATTCCAAATTAGAAATGAGCTAAAAAGGGCTTTAACTATCAAGGGGTTGCTTGTTGAAAATTTCCATAAACTCTTCAAATATCTTTGTCTTCTCTTCCAATGCATTCATCTGCACATTTTGAGCTTTAACGCGTTGACATCGTCGGTGTTGAAATCCCTAAATGTGACAATTATGAGCACATGTAATGGGTTGTTAGCTAAATTAAAGAACATGAATGCCTAAGTAGACAGTGTGAAATATTGGATAAGAGAATAAGCTCTAAAACAGTTCAAAGGAATCAATTATCAATAGACATCCATTTACTATCCACTAATAAAAATCAAGAATATTAACAAGCAAGTTCGACTAACTAGTTATCATTAAGCATGGAGGTAGTTTGCAAAAGGTGAATTATATAGATGACATAATAATAGCAGCACCAAAACCTCAATCCAAGACATAATCATAGAAGGAAAAATGAGCTCTCATCAACAATCTCTGAAGCACAATAAATGCTCAGAGAGAATCCATGTCCCTCTAAGAGGACTTCAGAATCAAAAGCATGTAAAGAAGCAGTAAGCTAAAAGAATGGCAAGGGCAAAACCAACATGGCATGCTTTTATTATTCAAAGTTGACACACATCAATAATGTTCACATTTCTGCTTACTCTTATTCCAAATATCAAGCAAGAAAAGGCAATATAACAATTATGTTGACAAGTGAGTAGTGACAACTTAAAAGAATACCATTAGATTACAACAACCATCTAGCAGAGGACTGTCTTTGCTTGGAGGTGATATTAACAAAGCAAAAATAACTGAACTAATCTAGCTGACTGCTTGATGTAAACAGAACTCAATTTGGGTAACTTTTCAAGCACTTCAATTCCGAGATATATATACTAGATATCACTAACAACACTGTAGAGAAAGTGCAGCTTAAGCTTTCTTATATAGGCACTTCTATTTGCTGCTCAGTGGAAATCTGAAGATTGAGACCTAAAGTATTAAAAAGAACAGTCCTACGCTTTCAAGGGAAATCCCAATCATTTGGAATTCTAGTTCCAAGAATCACAAACAAACAAATTCATGACATATTGACAGCCAGGTAGCGATTTTTACATAGTAAGCTATGTACTCCTTCTACTAATCATTGTTTTGACTCTGTTTATCTTACCTCACAAACTTTAGAGAGTGCTTTATTTGCCCCCGGATTGCTACATGGAACTCGATGGGTGGCGAAGGCCTTAATTGAAATCAGCAAGCCATATGGAAAATCAGCAAACTAGAACAAATGCAATTTCAAACAGCAAGCCTGAACAAATAAAAGTCCCAAAAGTAACTCCAAAACAACAAACAGACATCATCCAATGCAAACCCTAAAAATTTTTAAATCTTGATTACAAGAAAAAAACGCCAAATTCAATTCAAGCATATTTTGGATTCAATCAGAACGCAACTGCCTTGAATCTGTTAGAGCTTTTATTCATGTATATTTTGAATGCAATTATCGAAAATTTGAAAGCAAACCCTGAACTCTATGAAAACTGAAAAGGCCAAAAACAAGTCTCTGCCTAAACAAACTAGAAGAATCAAAGAACAAAAAAAGTCTCTGCCTAAACAAATTAAAAGAATCAGAGAACATAACGTGAGATAGATGAAGAAATGGAGTGAGGGAGGAGGCGGCCTTAATTGAAGGTATGGGGAGATGATTTCCCTAACCCTAAACTTCTAGAAAAAACACAAACAATTAACATAAGGTACTAAATCTTACCGATGGGTGTAGAATTGAGGCCAATGTCAGATGAACGGCAGGCGACAACCAAGGTGGAGATGACAATCTCCAGTGTCGGTGAACAAGCCAGAAGCTACGGAATGGGTTAGGGTACAGGGTACGGGGTAGTGGTATTTTTTGGGGCGTGTTCTTATTAACCCTTTGTAGATTTTTTTGGGAGAAATAAGGGGTGTGCTTGATTAATAATCCTTTATAGATGAAGACAGCTAATTGAGGGCTTTTTTACCGCCTACTTAATTAGAGCTAAATTCAAATTTTAATTTGACCGCCTAATTTATTAATATACGCACTCTTTTGGGTCAAATTTGACCGCCCCAAACTCAAAACTTAAATCCTAATCATAAACCTAAATCATAACCCTAAACCCTAACCCAAATACTAACCCCAAACTCAAAACCTAAATCCTAATCATAAACCTAAACCATAACCCTAAACCCTAAAATCAATTGTCTTTGTGTTCACCATAACAATAGCATATACTAGTTTTAGTTCTCATGTGGTCGTGTCCTACACGAATTTTTATAGAATTATTGTATTATTTTTTGATTAAATTGATATAAAAAATTATATTTTTAAAAAAGAATATATATATATATATATTATCTACAAAAAAATCATTTTTAAAATAATTATTAAAAATTGATATAGGCAAGGTTATTTTAAAAAAACTATGCATATTTTATCTAAAAAAATTATCATATATAAAAACAAAACTAATATATTAAGTGTTTTATTTAATATATAAATACAAGTAATTATAATCCAATTAGATTTCAACCAATCCTAATCATAACTATAACCCAAAGCGGAGGTTAAAAAAATTATTAAACGACACATGTCACTTTTAGATTGGACCACACTACCCCTTTTTTTAAAACTAAACTTTTATTTTTGAATATGATAATTCTTATCCATATTTTTAGAATATAGGGTAGAAAATCTTATTATTAAACAATCTTTTATTTTTGGATATGATAGATAAAAAGAGCATTAGGATATTTTTTTATGCTATCATACAAATTCTAGAATATTTTTTTTAGATAGAATCGTTTTTTAACTAAGATATCTTAATTGATTATTTTAATTGTTTATATTTATATGCTAAATAAAACAATCAATATATTAGTTTTTTAATATCTTTACATATATTAATTTTTATTTATTATTTATAGATAATATCATGATTATTTGTTCCTAGATAATTCATGTATTTGAAAAAAACTATTATTAATATTTTGTTTAAGCAAAACCCGTTACAAGGTACGGGAATACATACTGGTCTATATCTATATAAAAAAAACGCAAGGAATAAAGCTACCACGTTACATACTAGTCTATATCTATGTAAATGATGATTGTTGTGTGCAATCTTTTGGCAATATAGTTTTATCCTATGTGTCATTCCCACCACATAGGATTTTGTATTTTGGCAATATATGTTGACATTATTTTAGGATAATATAAAATCAAGGTAAATTAATTTAGGAAAGATTCTATCTAATATAATGGTTTTATAAATATTTTATATGATAATTTATTTAATTAAAAAGATTTTATCTAAGATCTTATCATGAGTCACCTAGGCTTTTTCATACACTAGGCAAAATGGGCGTGAAAATTAATACATTACAATGGATTTAATTTTTCTTCAGGATTGAACAATGAACTGATTGCACCTAAAAAAAACCTCAAGTTCAAAAAAAAAATACTAAAGAGACATCTTGGATTAAACGAAAGGGGGAAAATTACTTTTCGACAGGAAAGAGAGAAGTGGAAAACAGAACAAACATACGCTAAGCACGAGAGAGAGAGAAGAAGCATCCGAAATTCCGATCCCGTCTTCTTAGCGAGCGAAAGATTTTACAACCACCAACGAAGCTTAGAAGACATCAATACTCTAGCAATTCCCAACCTATAAGATTCTCTTCATTTTGTAAGTGCAAATCTGTGTTTGGCGTGCCTCTCTTTTCTCCATGTAACTTCACAAATTTTACAGTTTCACATATATTTGTTCCAATTTGCAATTTGTGTTACCGAATGGGAAAAAGGGAATCTATCTATTGCATTTTAAATCCAGCTTGAGTAAATCTGGATGTGTTTTGGTTTGATTTTTAGTTCTAGCGAATTTCAGGTGAGGTTTGGCAGTGTAGCAAAAAGTTTGACCTTTGGGAAGATGGCGAGGATTAAGCCTCAGGCTTTGCTGCAACAAAGCAAGAAAAGAAGGCTCCTGGTCGCATCAGTCTCACAAAGATCGTCTTCTTCAGCTTAATTGGTTTACTTTCCCTTTATTGTGTGGTATCTACTTTCAAATATCTGTCTTACACGTGTGTCTGGTGTATTAGATTTTAGTGCTATTTTTCTACCCTTGAATTTTTTATACTTAAGTAATTCAGATTCAATTTATGATATTTTTTTTGCATCACTATTGTTTGCAACTTATGAATCAACTGGAAGAGGAAATGAATCAATATAGTATATCTCAGGAAAAGAAGTAATTTTGTGAAGATCTTATACTAATTCAACATCTAGTTTGACACTATTCTTGCCTTTTATGTCTACTGTCGGGTCAACTAATCAAGGAGATCAGGCATAATATACTTGGAAATCTGAAGGATCATGATGTCTCTAGATATGCAGTGAGTAATTGTTGTTTCATGAAATTTTTTCTGAGTATTGAATTCTCATATGTATGCTATGATTTTCTTTCTTTTTGGGATTACAAGGTACACTCACGATACTTTCTAAATATGAGAGTCAACTTCCAAGAGATTGACCATCAAGTTTGAGTTCACAAAGCAGTATAAGTACAAGTAGATAATAGGAACATGTTTATGTCAGTTAGAACTTTAGATTTCCTATTGCATATTATTTAATGGTTCCCGAGGAATCAAGGTTTGATATAACTGCAAAGTAATGCATTTTCTATTAGGCATCTAGTTTTTGGTTTCTATAGTTATGCTTGGTGTGTTTTGCCACAAAGCAAGAATCAAATCTCTGTCGGTATTTACTCGTGCATCTTTCCTTTTGTGCCTAGATTCAGAAAACATCAAAAGGCATGATAACTGTGGAATTTCTCAAGGATAATTCCCCTGAAAGTGTGGATGAATTCATTAATCTATGGTGAGTACATAATACCTCAAGTTTGAGAACTTTGGTTTGTCTCTATTCTAAATGATACTTTTTTAGTATGTTAGTGACATAGTGATAGTTTATCTGCTTAGTTGTTGAGGTGATTCTCAACTGCAATGATCTTCTACTTAGAATCAATGTTGTTTGTCTTTCAAGCCAATGGGAGATCAAATGATGACTAATTTGTTCCTGAATACAAGATGCCTGTTATGAATACAACATGCATGTTCTATAACTGTGATCACATTAAATGATAGCAATTTTTTTGTTAAAGTTTCATACATCATGATAAATAAAATTTATCTGTACGGTTTACCTTGTTATAACTTTTGTTTGCATTGAAAATGGGAATTTCAAGGATATGCAATTCCAACGTGTAATAAAGGATTTCATCATACAAGCAGGGGATGTCCATAGCCTTGGAGTTGCTGAGGAATGGATTTCCAGAGGGAAGCAGCACAATGGACGAACTTGACAGGAGGCTAGCTTACTTGTCTTACTTTTCATTCAATGCAGTAATGTTTTATCCTTTAATTTGTCACTTTGAAACAAAGTTATGCTTTCTTGCAGTATGAACCATGAGGCTTTTATATTTGGGACCTCCAAGAGAAAGCCTAATAAAAAAGGATTGAGCTTTAACATAACCACAACACCTATTCCGGATCTGAATGAAAAACTCAATGTGTTTGGACAATTGTTAAAGAAGTCTGAAGTTGTTCAGGTATGGGAAATTTTAATTTGTATATAAGACTATTTTTTGCTTATGTGAATTATATCTGAAATCACCAGAAAATGACTTTCATTTCATGTGGCTGGTTTTTCTATGTTGTCTAGGTTCATACAGACAGTAGTCAAATTTATTGTCTATTTGTGGTTTAGATATCTTTTCTTAATTACGGGTCATGGCATCTTAATTAACAGTGATGCAAGTCTGAAATTTCTGCTTTTTTGAGGCTAGAATCTCACCTAATTCATACTTCTATTTTTTTGCAGCAAAGATGTTCAAGTAAATTGCCGCATCTTTGTTGATAATGATGATAATGATGGTTGTTTGGTTAAATAATGGAACTCATCTCCATCTGCCTCCCTTTTCCAAATTGCAAATTACCACCTCTCCCCTTGTTGATAATGATGATAATGATGGTTGTTTGGTTAAATAATGGAACCCATCTCCATCTGCCTCCCTTTTCCAAATTGCAAATTACCACCTCTCCCCTCAAATTTCCACTAAAAATAAGTCTTTGTTCCTCTTTTTTTCCTTTTACCACCCAAAGATCCACACCTAATCTACCATTATAGACGTACACAATTATTGTTTGTCATGAAAAGTTTAAGAATTGCTTTTTTTTATAATATTGTTTAATGAAGGCCCCTTTGTCAAGCAAGTTTATGGTTAGCATTTTGTAAACTTCAGTTTGCTTCATTTCTTTGTGTAGTGTGGGGATAAAATAGTTATGTTATAATCAAATGAATATATATAAAAAAATACAAAAACCAGAAAAACTGTGCACCACAAGTTAAATGCAACATATCAGAAGCTTGTTCTGCATCACACAATTATGATTATAATATTTGTACTTAATAAGCCTTTTTTGTGGACAGTGAGCAGCAGTGCATTAGAAATCAGATGTATGCAGCTGAAAAAGGATTGCCTATTCTAAAAAAATGTGTTGCTTCCCAAAACAAAAGGATTATTTGCCTACATGTCTGATTTAAGGAATTCTATTGATGTAGGTTCTTTTCCTCATTCTATCTATATTACCTTTGCACATACATAATCTCTCTTATATTTCAAAGTATATTTCCATCTCCGTACATCTTACTAGCAGGGATTATCTTGAAATAAACAAATCTAATACATAAATTCTTGCATCTTGGGATAGGATAATAACACATCAATCCCATTTCTGTGGTTATTTGTACTGATAGTATGTACATGGAGATATGTCTATTCTTTTCTAAAAAATCTTTTTATGTTGCTACTGCTGAGGTCAGGGGTTCTTAGAGCATCACTAACTTAGGGTTCGAGGTCGTACCGGAATGACTTCGATCAACTCTGGTCATTTCCATCTCGAATCTGGAGTTAAGGCTTTCAATTCATCCTTTGAAGAGAACTACTGCGTATTTTGGATAGTATGTAATTGCTAGATACTATTCAGCTGAAAAGATCAATCCTTACAGGAAGTTCCAAGTTCATCTCATTCGAAGGTTTCATGTGGGGCTTCTCTATGTTCTGGTAAATCCTATACAACACCTTAGTTGGAGACTTCCAAAAGATCAATAACCTGGTTATTTGTTCATGTGAGAATCATCAATAATCAAGTATATGACAATCCGAGATTGAAGAAAAAAAGTAATCGGAAAATAAGAAACCTATTAACACCTTAAAAAAAATAAACAAACAAACAAATGATCATAAACAAAGTTGAAGTAAGATCCATAAACAAAAAGCAAATACAAACGTAAACGAACAATAATATACAACAAATAGCATTCAGAAGTCTGAATGAGAGAAATAATTATACCTGAGAGTCATCTCCACTACAAACTCGACCCCCTCGTATTCACCTGCTCCTAAGTCGTCCACCACCAATCATCTCTCTCCAAACGCTCCCATCTCCTTCAGTTCTCCTATCTCTCTCCACCACATATGGAAATCCATAGGCTATATAACCAGGAGAAGCCAATCAAATAAAACAGTGGAAGTGCAGTACGGCTGAGAAAGACAGAGAGAAGAAGAAGACGAACTAAAGAGGCGGCTTAAATTTGGCGGTGGGAGTGCACAATTGCGATTTTGTGAAATCGGCTCTCTCTCCCCCCTAAATTAGAGAGGCAGTTTCCTTTCCACATTTGTTAAGACTTTTTTTAACATTATGAGTGCTTTTTTTTCTTAAGATTTGCACTGGAGAAACCAAATTTAAATTTTTCTATCCTCCCTCCCTTATCTGATGTGCACATGGGTTTTAAAAAAAATTATTAGTTGTTTCCTTCCAGTACGCACAATCGCATGTAGCCGATTTTGTTGAATTTGTAGATAATGTAATAAATGACAAATCATTGTTACCAATTAACAAGACACTAAAGTAACAAAGTGAATCAAAGGTGGTGTGGTGCTGGCATAACATGGAGATTTCTTGGAATTGTAGTAGCTTACAAAACCAAATGTAATGAAGGTGGTGTTTATGACTAAATCGAAGCAAGGGTAATGAGATAAGTTATTACTTTAGATAAGTCAACATTGATGGCTTGAATTTTCAACAATGGCAACTTCATTAATTTGCCACTTCACACATAAGTTTATATATGTGTATATATTTTTATAGTTGTACATGAGCATATATATAAACCAATTACAAAAACGTACTTGCAAACTTACATGTATATTTATCATGATCATTATGTTTATATGGATAAATACTGATCGCTTAATAAATCTTATTCCTTTTTTTTAATTTAATAATCCTTACGAGATCATGCCAAGTATACTCTTATATATTCGGGTTGTGATTTGAGCATTTAGGCGGATTATATATCATGCCTAAAATCTTATTAATTAGGAAGCGGAATAAAATAAATTGTAACGACTTAATAATTATTATAATATACTGAAATTGAAGGTGGAAATATTACTTTTTATTAAATGTAAAATTAAAAAAAGAACACAAATAGATAAAATCATTAGGTAATAAACCAATTTTATCATACCAAAAATCTATACAAAAATTATCCAAAATTAGCACCACTCGTAAACATACACCACCGGGATCGGATTTGACTTGTGATTTATGCAGTCCATCAATTTTTTTCATTGAGCATCGAAGTTGAATTTTCGAGCTTATTCAACAATGATTAACAAATATAAAATTTAGCTTGTATTATACGTTGGAATTTGTTCATATTGTTGGACATTATGTAGCAGACGGGATCGGAACTTGTGTATGATTATCACAAATTTGTTCCTAATATTAAATAATATTAGGACGTATACTTAATTAGGCAAGAGGCAAGATAACATAGGTCTTCTCAATAATCCAAAAAATTCTACTATTTCCTAAATCTGAAATCACTCAGCAAAGTAATTAAAAGTGAGGAAAGCCCTAACCTGGATGTGAAATTACAACCCAAATGAACCAGATCGACATGCCAAAAGAAAGAAAGGCAGAATAGGAAACAAAAATCAATTGAGAGGGAGGAGGTCAAACCGTTCAGCTTTAGAGACGATTTTTTGGACTTTGACGAGGCATAGAAGACAGCCGACGGTGAAGAATTCTTTCTCCCCGAGTTCGTCGTTCCGTCCTGATTCTCCATCTCTGGTTAAATTGAGAACTCCAAGTTAAAAACGAACTTAAATTGAGAAGGACAAGTTCAAACCGATCAATTTTTTTAGACAAATATGAAATTGAAAAGGAGAAGTTCATGCCGATCAATTTTTTGAGACGGATGTGTAGACTTCAACGAAGCAGATAAGATAGGCCAGCGGTGAAGGATTCTGTCACCCGAACCCGTAGTTCCGGCCTGATTCTTTGTGTGTTTGATGCGGTAGATAAGATATGCCGGCGGTGGACGTTTCTTTCTCCCGAGTCGTTCCGTCTTGATTCTCTCTCAATTCCTGCCCAAGGCTATTTATATAAGGACGCTCAAGGAACCAAACACAATTTGTCCTCTTCATTGTGTGCGGCCGTTTTTTTTTAAATTAAACAATTTCATAATTTCATAATTGTATACAAAGTCAACAAATCAAAGTATAATGTGAAAGCAAAGACAAATTCTCCTCTTGTCATTATAACATTATAAAGATAGTGTGTGGCTGTTTTTTGGCAAACAAGTCAGCAAAGACGGCCACCGCAATCATTGAGTCATAAATGCAATCATTCAATGAGTTAACGGCCGCAATTTGAATACTTCGTAAACAAAATCAATTAGCACAAACCATATTTATTTTATTTAACATATCAACTTCCACCAATCACAAATCAGATTTACACATTATCACGCTTGTTTAGCATTGATTTATCTGATTACTGTTCATGGAGGATCCTCCCTTTTATAGTATTATAGATGTTATTCTCACATTAAACATCTAGGATTTTTCCATATAGAATTTTGTATTTTTGGAAATTTACATATTTTAAAAATACTAGTTGTACCCGTCGTACCATGTACGACTACGATTTGATATTTTATATTACTAAGATAAAATAATTACATTTTTCTTTTTTCCTTGATGATAATTCATAGATATGTAATTAAAAAAAGATAAAATATGAATAATAAATTTATATATTCAAATATGGAAGAGATGAGAATTTAAAAAATAATAGTTAACTTAATAAATAAGATATGATAAAAATAATTTAATTATATAAAATATTTAAAATTACTTAATTTAGTTTAAGATGAGACCAAAATTATTTTGTGGTTCGATAAAGTAAAAATTAGATAAGATTAAATATTTTATTATTCATATTTTATTATTTTTCATGTACGTAAATTTAGAGATTATCAAATATTTCAATACATCTATTAAATATTATATGATCTATTTTTATTAATTTTAAACATTATAAATATTTATCATTAATTTTTTTTTATAAAACAATCAATATATATAATATATCTATAAATAAATTCATCAAAAGATATATGCTAAAAGATTTATATTTATTTAAAATGTTTAAAATATTTTATCTTTAACTTTAAATACTTGTTTAACTGAAACTTTTAAAAGATATTGTTATACTGAATAGATATATGTCTGATGTTAGAGATAAATTTAAATAGTTTAAAAAGTTTTTAATGGAAAGAAGTTATAATGATAAAAATTAAAATTAAAATTTTAAATATGAGGTGGGGGTCAGAATAGTTCTGGTGGCTCGAAAAGGTATAACTATAATATATAGTTATAGATTCTATTTAATGTAAAATAAACTAAAAGAATATTTAATATTAATGCTAAATATATTTATTATTGTTTATATATAATCTATCTATCATAACTATATACTAAAGCGGAGGTTAAAAAAATTATTAAATAACACATGTCGCTTTTAGATTGGACCACACCGGCATATGCTATATTTAGATAATTAAGTTTAACATCTATTACTAATAACTAAAGTCGAAGCAATTTCTATCACCACGTTGCGCCACATCACCCTTTTATTAAAATAATAATTTTAAATAGTTAATTATGTAAAAAAAGTTATCTCCAACTAAACATAAAGATAAAATAATATTTGTAAAAATTTATCCCCAAATAAACATAAATATAAAATAATATTAGTAGATTTGACCAAAATAAATAAAAAAGTACATTATATTTATTATATTTGTAAAATATACATTAAAGAAAAGATAAGAAAAAATATGTACATGTGATCACATATATATCTTTGAAATAAAAACAATCATATCTATCTATAGCTATATGTTAAAGTTGTAACTTTTCTATCCACTACATTAATTCTGCCTTACCTTATATTAAAAAAAAATCATTTATAATATTCTTTTTCAAATTAAATTTCTTTCTATTTCTTCATGTGGAAAAAATTAATTCGAATTTTAATTAAAAATACAAAAATTATTTTATCTTTATCTTTTTGTAAAAAACTATTTATCTTAAATCAAATTTGGATAAAAAGGTAAAAATTTCAAATATCTATATAATTACTTGCCTAAAATAAATTTTTATAAAAAAATTATATTATATTTTCCTTAATTTCCTGTTTGGAGTTTTATGTAAATATAGAAGATTTTTTATCTTTAAAAAATCTATATTTTTTTTATCTTTTCTTATTAACTATCTTTTTAACTTTCTATTGAAAAGATTTTTAAAGAATTGAGTTTGATTATTTTTTTTAAGAATTTACATTATTTTTGGCTTTTTATTTATTTTTGTAAATTTAATTTATTAATATCATATTTATAATATATCTAAAAATTGATGAGTCGTAGTCGTGTAGGACACGACGGGTACAACTAGTAAAGAATTAAAGATAGTGTAATCTATGAACAATCTTATATCACTATAATTAAGTTTATTTTGAACGGTCTCATTTATATAATAAATTGATAAGTTTTTATCTTATTACTTATCATTGTTTCAAATAAACAACTTTTATAGTTTATTGATTTTAAATATTTATTCAAAATTTATATTTAAGCATTTACATGATTATTTTTCTAGGATAATACATATATTTGAAAATATTTTATTATTAATATTTCATTTAAGAAAAACAAGGTACGGGAATACATACTAGTTACTAATAACTAAAGCCGAAGCAATTTCTACCACCACATTGCGCCACATCACTCTTTTATTAAAATAATAGTTTTTTTATAGTTAATTATGAAAAAAAGTTATCTACAAGTAAACATAAAGATAAAATAATATTTGTAAAATTTTTATCTCTAAATAAACATAAAGATAAAATATTATTATTATATTTTACCAATATAGATAAGAAAAGGACATTATATTTATCATATTTGTAAAATATAAATTAAAAATATAAGAAAAAATATGTACATGTGGTGACATATATATCTTTGAAATAAAAATATCCATATAAATGATAATATTTTTGAAATATCTATGTATTTATTACTATATACTAAAGC
The DNA here is from genome assembly GCA_964016875.1 of Fallopia convolvulus. Lineage (NCBI taxonomy): Eukaryota > Viridiplantae > Streptophyta > Magnoliopsida > Caryophyllales > Polygonaceae > Fallopia > Fallopia convolvulus. Next base: position 37,974,951 of record OZ024718.1, on the reverse strand, counting down.
CGAACCTTTTCGAGCCACTAGAACAATTCTGACCCCCACCATATATTTAAAAAGTAATTTTGTATTCTTATCATTTATATTTTTTTCTTTTAACTTTTCTAAAAATCTATAACATTCTAATATATTTAATAAAAATTAAAAGAAAGGAAAAATAAAACATAAGATTTTTTAATATATAATGATTGATTGTTATCATAATAACTAAGGTAGGAAAATATTTTTACTGTTAATTTTTTCTATCTAAAAATAACCTTACACTATATTTTATATTTGGAAAAAATTAATTCGAATTTTAATTAAAAATAAAAAAAATATTATATCTTTATCCTTTTATCTATTTATGTAAATGATTTATCTTAAGTCAAGTTTAGAAAAAAGTAAAATTTTTAAATATGTATATAATTACTTGCCTCAATTAAATTTTCATAAAAAATTATATTATTTTTCCTTAATTTCCTTTTTGGATTATTTATGTTAATATAAAAGATTTTTTATCTTTAAAAAAATTCTATATTCATTCATTTTTTTAGTCTTTTCTTATTAATTATCTTTTTAACTTTTTATTTAAAAGATTTTTACAGAATTGAATTTGATTAAAAAATTATAAGAATTTATATTATTTTTGGCTTTTTAGTTATTTTGGTAAAACATTTATAAAATTTAATGATTCTAATTAAAATAATTTTCATTTATACTTTTTCATAAATAAATCAATATATATTATAAAAGCCGTTCGTTTTTGAGCCACCACGTTGATTCGCGTTTTATCTAAGTGTAATTAAATAATATATATTTATATTTTTTCATAAATAAATTATCATTAAGCCATCAAAATCATATTGGACTCACCTTAATGGTTTTGGTTCCGTCTCACATTATAAAAATTGTAAGATTTTATATAAAATATTTATAATAAATAAGTTGTTTTTATTTTTTATATTAAATTAAAATCATTCATTAAATACATTAAGTATTAAATCCATGTAGTTTTTTAAGACATGATGGGTATAACTAGGTTTATAAAATCGAATTTATCTACCCTAATACATTATAAAGCAGAAACCAAGTCTGTGTAAAAATTTGCGCCATGTGGCATAACCTAAATAAAATAATAGAAAACCTTTTTTCAACTTAAAAAACTAAATAATAATTCTAGAAAGCCCCCTGCACATTATACTCAAATAATAATTCTAGAAATCACGATTTCTCTTAAATTCTTAACCACTTCATAAAATATATAATAGATAGATATCATATTGTATGCATAGATTGTTTCATACAGTATCACATACTAAAAAATAAAGAAATTAATTAATATAAAATCATATTTAAAAAACTTTAATCAAATAATAAACATTACCAAAAAAAATGAATTTATAAAGATTGGGTTTTTTAGGGTAAGATTTTAGATTTTATAAAATAGATAATATATATATAGTTTTCTATCTATGTAAATATTCATTTTATTCTTCAAAAATTCTTAAATATAAAAAAGGAAATTTTAGATTTTATAAAATAATTAATGTATCAAAATAATTTTTTATCTATTTAATTTTCTATCTATGTTTATTGCTATTGAAAAGCAATATTATATATGCTATCTTAAGATTGTGCTCAAATATTTTTATCGGATTGTTGAAAAAAAAATTATCGATATAAGTTTCTATCTATATCTATGCTAATACATAATAAAACAAAAAAAATTATCTATAAAATTTATGCTACATGGCACTTTAAGAACCAATCGTTCTTTGATTTTATTTATTTATTTATTTATTTATATTTATTATACTTAAAAGTGAATGTAGAAGGTTTGATTTAGACAAATATTTTCCATGTTTATTTAGTTTTATCTTAAAGATTAGAAAACAAAAAAAATTGTTAAATTTTATATAAATATCATTAATAATTATAATGATAGAATAATTATTAAAATATACATTATTTTTGTTTTTTCTCTTTAATTTATTATAATACATTATATAGTATAATTTTTAAAACTACCCGTAAATTTACGGGAATTACACTAGTTATTAAATATTTTTAAATTATTTTATTCTACCTAAGTTTCTATATTTTTTTCTTATTTATCTTTATTTTGCTATCTATCAATTTAATTTTATAAAATTATCTATGGAGTCCTTTAAATAGGCAAACAAGATAGTGGAAGGGGTAGGGAAGAGAAAATCATGCTCATCATCACTCAAATCTCCTCTTATGGTGAGTGGGAGAGGGTGATTTTTAATTCCATTAAAATAGAGTGTGAGGGGGATGATTCTCTACATATAATCCCTCTCAAATCTCCCCATTTAATACCCCAACCAAGTTTTCAAACGGATCAAAATTCGGTTTTGGCAAAATATCACTGGAAGGAATGAGTTTAAATATAATTGGTTGTGCTATAATATCAGAAAAGGTAAATAACACAATTGTTAGAGGACTGGGGAAGGAGCAAGAGGTCAAGGGTTCAACTCTTACCTCTTGTCTAAGACCCCTTTTAAATGTTTTATGAGCTTTTTTTTTAATAAAAACCCTTTTAAATATTTTATGGGCTTTCTAGATGGGCCGGACTAAGGTCCATTTCCTTCTTTTTAAGAAAGAACTATAGAAAGACCGTTTTAGAAAAGCATTTTCATTGGATATAAATTTATTAAAGTTCATTTTTAATAAATTTTATTTATTCGAATATTTATTTCATAAGAATTATAATCTATTTATTTTATAAATAGATTTTGAATAAAAAGGAATTTTATGATATTATTTTTAATTAATAAAATAAATAAATAATCAGAAATAAATTTATTCATTTAATGGAATTTGCGGCTATTACATCAATATTATTGTACTTTTTTAATTAAATTTTTATTATCTATTTATGTTAATAAGTGGTTTATCTTATGATAATGAGCCCACCTTAGATTAAAATAATTCTTTGTTAATACATAAATAAATTAGAAATTTTTTTTATCTTTTTATGCAAAACAATATTTATGTAAATAATTTTTTTGTTCAAAATTGATGTAAATAATATTATTGGGCAATAGCAACTACAATTAATTATAAGATCTATTACTATATATTAAAGTTGTATTTTTTGAGCCACCACATTAAATTTAGCCCTACTTTATATTTTTAAAAATCAACTTTTATTCATATTATTTTATCTTTTCCAAATAAATTTTTTCTAACTATTTATTTATACAAAAATTAGGAATTCAAAATTTATTTAAAAATAATAATTATTATATTATCTTTATATATATATCAATTTCTATAAAAGTTTTTGAAAATAAAATTTTGAGCGACGAAGTTATTATGTCCTCGTTGAATGTTTTTGGCGATGAAAATATTCCTCAATAAATGCTTCAAAATTTGTCGTTGTTGACCTTATATTTTACAAGACTAAATTATGGGTACAAATAGCGATGAACCAACATATTTGTCGTAGAATGTGATGTTTAACAAGGAATATAAGTTTCTCGCTAAAAGTGAAATCACATGTAAAGAGAATCATTAAATTTGTCACCAAAAGCCACGTTTAGTGAGGAAAATAAATTTCTCGCCAAAAACATATAGTGACGCAGTTAATATGTCCTCGTTGAATGTTTTTGGCGATGAAAATATTCCTCAATAAATGTTTCAAAATTCATCGTTGTTGACCTCATATTTTATGAGACCAAATTATGAGTACAAATAGCGATAAACCAACATATTTGTCGTAGAATGTGATGTTTGACAAGGAATATAAGTTTCTCGCTAAAAGTGAAGTCACATTTAATGAGAAATTATTAAATTCCTCGCCAAAGACCACATTTAGCGAGGAAAACAAATTTCTCGCTACAAAAATGGTCGAAAAAGGCTTTTATGTTGTAGTGGTATGTAGTTTGCAAACAACCCTAAATTGATAGTTCAAAGTAAATTTTCAAAGTAACCCTCCCTGAAATTGTGGAATGTTTTTGGTAAAAAAGTTAAAAAAAATTTGCAATTTTTGGGCTAGAGCAGGTATGTCAGTATACATGATGTACATATGAAGGAATCATGTGCATCTGGTTTGTGTAATTTATCTTTGACTGAAAATAATGCCCTGGTTATAGTCTTACCTAGTTTACTTTAAGTTGGTCCACCTTGATCAGTTTTGACAGAATTATTGCTAATTTGGATATATAAAAGTAAATCCAATTTTAATAAAGAAGCAAAAGTTAACATGTAGGTGCATGTAGAATGACAGAATACATCAACAGACCCCTGTACTTACACTTTTTTTCCTATTGGATCCCTATACTAAAAAATGTTCAAACAGAACCTTGTACTGCCCCCAATTTTGCGTATTGAACACTTTCAATCTTATTCTCTTTCCAGTGTACATCACGCACCTTATGTGTCATGTTATTTTGCCAAATAAGCCAAAATGGTCAAATACATACATGTTATTTTGGCAAAATACGTACATGTTACATAAGGCGCGTGAAGACTTGAAAGTGTTCAATAGGCAAAATAACATGTACGTATTTGACCATTTTGGCTTATTTGGCAAAATAACATGACACATAAGGCGTGTGATGTACACTGGAAGGAGAATAAGATTGAAAGTGTTCAATAGGCAAAATTGGGGGCAATACAGGGGTTTGTTTGAACATTTTTTAGTACAGGGGTCCAATAGGAAAAAAAGTGTAAGTACAGGGGTCTGTTGATGTATTCTGCCCATGTAGAATTAGCGAGAGAAGTGTTTAAATAAGCATCACCGTCTAATTTATGCAATTATGCAGAAGGAACAATGAAGTTTAAAAATTAAAGGGTTACACTGAAGAAGAAGATGGGGGCTTTTGTATTTTTTCTCGTAAATTGTTTTAAATTATATTTTTACTTATCTCCACCTTCAAAATTGCCTAGTCACCAAACACCTAGGATTTGATTAATTGCCATGTCATAAAATTAATGAAACATTTGCCACAGGAAAAATTAGGGCTAAAAATCACAATCATTTAAAAACATTAGGCTATTATGTGCAATTTTAAAATGTTAGGCTAATTACCGCAACAACCCTAAAAGGTTAGGCTAATTTAAGCAATTTTTCCTTAATAATATCATCTTATGATATAAGAGATATTAATATATCATATTATATTATACTTATTCTACACTTTACTTATATGGAAATTTCCAAAGATCATAATAAACTCCTATTATCTTATTTAAATGGTTCCTCATGTCTAGAATATTATTTTATAAAAATAGGAGCATGCAACTATTTATTTATCTCTATAATTATTAATAATATCTTTAGCATATCTTTTCTTAACAACTTAGACATTTATATTTTTATAATAACTTCCAAATAGGGTAATCTTATTATTTATATTATACTTCTCATTTATATGAATCTCATAATTTAATCCCATGATTTTATTATAATGTATTTCTCTACATAAAAGTATATACAAATTATTTAATATATCTTTTTAGTTTTCAACTTAATCATATAAATTTATCTTATGATAAGAATATATTATCCATATTATTTCCAAGTTTATAATATGAATTTGAAAGACGAGCAAGTATTTTTCTATTAATATAGTCTTATTTTATTAAACCTCTCTTATTTTAGACTATTTCTTTTATAATAGAAGAAAAATATGACCAAGCTAATATTTTTTTTTTAAAATCCGAATTTCATGTTAAAATGTTATTTTTATGATTCTACAATTTATTGGAATTTATTTAGTACTTACTAAAAATATTTCTCTTTAGATATTCTATAATACATGTTAGTTTATTCCCTTTTTAGCATAAGGAAAATAATAAAATATAAATCTGATTTTCCTAACAACCCAAATCTTGTATTGATATTAAAAGATGCTAAAATTAATAATTATCTACTTATTAAAATAAAAGGGGTTAAAAAGAATTAAAAAAAATTAGAAACAAACATTTCTGATGTACATGTTCTACGTTTTGTAACACAGGCAAACAGGGGAGAAGGGCGGCACCACCAGGGATGGGCGGCCAGAAGGGTGGCGGGGCTCCGGCGAGGCTCCGGCGACGCACAGGTGGGCCGGTGGTGGCTCGGAGGTGGTCCGGTGGTGACCCGGGGGCGGTCCGGTGGAGCTTGGAGGGATTTTAATGGAGTTTTGTGGGAAAAATTAAGCAATTAGGAAGGGCTTTTAAGGCTGATTTTTTTGATTGAAAGAGAGCAAGATTGCTAGAAGAAGAGAGGAGATTGTTGTGTGAGTTTATTGTGAAATTTTCAGCCTTTAAATAGGCAAAATTGAGAGCTCTAGTGATCCATGGCAATGGAAATTGATCAATGGTAGAAGAGGGGATTGATGCCAATTGGTGGGGGTGTGCTAGTTTAGGATGACACAAGGTGATGCAAGCCTTTGGGTGGTCTTAGAAGCAAGAATGGAGAATGGCTGACAAATTTCTCATTCACTGGTTTAACATCAATTCAATATCAAACAATTGACTTGTTTGGAGAAGAAGAAGAATAGTGGAGTGTATTATTAAAAGGGTGGGATTATGAGTAGATAAGTTACATTAGCATAGCGGAATTGAGTGTTTGTTAGTTTATGAAGAGTGCAAGAGGTCTCGGGTTCGAGTCCTCCTCTTGACACCTTATTATTTTGCCTCTCCTTTTATTTTTACTTGCTTTGTAATATGACATTAAATAAAAATTCGAAAATTATATTAATCTTATTTTATTTGAATAACTTTTACTCTTTAATAATCCTTTATAGAAATGTTCCTAATTTTATTTAATTTAAATTATTTAAACTCTCTTTTTAAAGAGAAAATGATTAGTTAAATGAATACCCAACTTGCTTAATATTTTTAATTAAATTCTAAATTTCCATTGTAGTAAACTTTTATAACCTTTTATAATATAATATGACGTAATAAAAATTATTAAATTCTCTACTTTAGAGGAAAAAAATTTATTGGAATTAATATCCGTTTTATTTTATTTAGAATTTAGCGAATATTACAATAGTACCCCCTTAAAATTAGTTTCGTCCCCGAAACTAGGAAAGACTCGGGACGGTACAAGGTTAACACGGAAAGTAGCTACTAACACTCACAGCTTGTGAGGAAACAACAAAGGGTCTAGTACCCCCTTAAAGAACATTTCGTTCTTTAGTTAAGGCGACTATACACGTAGAAGAATTACTATTGTACCTTTTTCTTAAGGAATCGTTAGACTAGTATTCCTTAGAAAGATTCCCACATTTGAACTTATGTGGTTTAATGAAAACAAGGGATAGGAATGAAAATCCAATTGGTCTTGATAGCGAAGTAGGCGGGGCTCAAGCGGTTTTATCCATTAGTTTGAGTCATACCTACGGAAGTTCTGGGTTTACATTCCCAAACAATAAAAGTTGGAATGCTTATAGAATAAACATCCTAATTGAAACGAGCACCTAGGTGCTTCTAGGGAGCGATTAAGAAAATGACTAATCCATTCTATACTTCTAGAATAGAGTCATTGCGGAAGAACTCTTTTAAGATGGATATTAAATAAACTTTTGAGACGGAATCGATGTTTGAATATGATAGGGCCATGCCTTAAAAGAAGAATCTCGAATTATGGTTTCTGAAGAAGTTACTATTGGGATAGGCGATGGTTATCTCGCAAAAGGGAGTAACCATCTTTACGATGTCGTGTTCGAATACATTATACTATCGAGAAGTGGTTCGAGCATCCTTCTATATTAAGCGTATTAATTCTTATAAGAACGTAGTTTTTCTTAAACAAGGTTAAATTCGAAGGAGTAAATGGTTTCATTCCACCAATGTGATCAGCATCGGGGAACTATTTCCAACATAACCCCTTAATATGCCTTCACATGAATAAGACCTGAAATTATACCTCAACCATGTGATCAAGATGGGAGATAGAAGTTCATCCTTATTCGCCACTGTGAACCATATACTTAGAAAAAAATGTTTAGCTATTTAAACTTATGATATTAACTATTGTAGTTTGACAACGCAACGTAAAAGGAAATTATTTCTTGCAGAGGTAGGAGTAAATCGCATAAGAAAAGATGGACTGACTTACGTAATCCTATTAATCGAAAATAAGCGTTTGAAACAGTGCTTTCGTAGAGAAAGTACCAATGAACATCTTTACGACGGCTATGATAGCATAGCAGAGTTCAAAGTTTAACACTTTGCGAAAGAAGATAGTTGACAATAATATTGGAATTATTCAACTATGCTTTGATCATAACCGAGGTTGAAATTCTAATGACAACCCTACGATATATGTCACAAGCACCCTTGTTTGGACAATTTAGATTACGGGGAGGGATAAGCTCCTCTATTTGCTCATTGCGTCTATCGTTGAACTTCTCCATGGCTTTGTGGCTGAAATTATCTACTTATGACGGGAAACTTTTGGGCTTATGGGGAAACTTCATATCTTGCGTAATGCAATAATTGGTTAAACTTCGTGGCCTTCTTCTCGACATACTTAGTCCTTTAACCTTTAGGGTCTAGGAGATCATCAACTATCTCATCTCTCAAAGAATAAGAGAGGAATGATTTAACATTTATTCTTAAACTTTTTCCCAACTCAGCATGACATGTTTTGCTTGATTATAATTCTCTTGCTATTTGCTAACTCCTTTTCGAGTTGCATAGCGGCAATATGCACCCTTTTGCTTCGGTGCAACTAACACTCCTTAAATCTTTCCACTAGTAGTAGTTGTGGTCAACTTTTAGTTCCTTCACTGACATCATCTTCTTTGACGCGAATGTCTTTAGTGTCCTTGTAAAGCTAAACACCTTTACTTGAGGTGAAATATGGCGTCATTTGCAATTCTATTTGCAGCTTGGTCAGTTCCAATTATGCTTGCTTCTTTCGATGGAGCAGAAGAGATTGCTTCTAGCATCACTTATATTGTTGGACTTCTTAATGCAACTTTTGTCATATCATCCAACAATATCGGCGTACTAGGGTCCATTACCCGACGATTTCCTTGTTCTTTCTTTGGAAGATTTTGGACCATCATTCGTGCCCGAACTTGAATGCTATTCAAGGGAATTCTATTGTTGGTTCCTTTTTGGTTTGACCATTTGAAAAAAAATCGACAAATTGTTCCCAACAATTTGTCATTCATTCGTGTATAGAGTAGGCATTTGGGTTATTGAAGGAACAATTAATGTTTTATTGGAATACCAACAAAATGTTGGTTCCATAACATAATCTCATTTAAGGAAAGAAAAGACGGTTATAGAAAAGGTAATGAATTAGGCAACCTAATAATGGAATCAACGGTTGGGCATAATAACAACGAATATGGCAAAGGTAACTACTTCAAATGCGACGAATCGGGACGGTGTCCACAAACTGTCTTAGTAATGAGGCAACCTTATGGCCTAATAGGCATACTGGGGCAACTTAGAGAACTTATAATCCATGTCCAAAAATCTCGGTCCTAACAACTTCCTTTCTAACTTCTTCTTATTATCGGGTCGACTTATCAAAAATTGGAGGAGAAGAATCTTCATGATGTGGCTTTTACGTAGCCTTACTATGGTTGGTTTAATCGATTGACAAAGGTCAATTGCCAAGATTTCAGATGTTGAGTGAGCAAGTCACTTTTACTTGTAGGTATTTGCATATGACTATAATAGTCATTGGTCAGAATTCTTGACCACTTCTTTATCGTTAGACCATTGTTTGTCCCTTCACATACCTCTCTATAATCTGTTTCGAGATCGGAATAGATGGAGACATGTTAGATCCATAGTTGACTAAGCCTTCCTTGGTGTCCTCTTTGGAAATTTCTATCTTCCCATGAGTCACTGGCTCAGTAAGTTTGGCTCTATGGAACATAAGAATTACCTTTAGTTGGCATAATTTCTTCTAATTCCAATATAATGAGCATGAACTTATTTTCTGTTACAACCATTTTATGTAAATGGCTAACGATCGACGTTCATATAGAATATCCGTAATTCTATATTTGAAGGAGGATATAGTTAAAGGAAGTTTTGAAATTTAAAAATAAAATTTTTATTTTAAACACATTTATATTCTTAAAGAATTAAGGTGGTTTTAGAGTATATATTAAAAGTTCATTTTGTAAATGACTTTACATTTAAAGAGAAAATTTTAAAGTTAAAAATTTCTTTCATAACCAATATATCATAATTCTAAACCATGGAAGGAGAGTTTAAAGATTTTTAATTTTACAATTTATATCTCGGGTTTCGAGGAGATAAATTCATCGTACTATCGTTAAAGAAAATCCTTTAAATTTTAATCCTTTGATTATAGGAAAAAAAGTGGTGTACTTATTCTTAAAATAAAGTTTATAGATAAGAAGTTGGTATGTTAACACTTTACTAGAACTTGGTTTTTAAAACTCTATAATAAGACTTTGTAAATAAAACGATTCCGGCTCTAGGAACTTATTGTCTTATAGTTTCTACTTATTAGTTACTCTTATATGAGTTTTGATTTTATACTGTTTATGAAAGTGAGTAACTTTAGAGTTTTCTTTAAAGTACTTGGAAGAAGTTTTTATACTTGAGATCTACTTAATACTTGAACCCTTTTTGTTATTTAAGTTTTTAGAAGGTAGAAAGAAATTTCTTACAAATAGAAGTTTGCGTTTGCGAAATTAAAGCTTAGATTTAAAAAAAATCTCGGGTTTTGAAAATTTTCGGTTTTGAAAAAAAAACGTTCGGCTCTGATACCATAATTGTAACACCCCTATTTTGCAACATTGGGTATTACCGCCAGTGACCTCGGATTTTACCGTCCAAAGTCACCCTCGGCTTTATAATGATATTAAAGCTTATAGAAATGCGGAAATTTACATAAACGTTACATAAATAAATGGATGCTCACGAATAAGACTTGGTTCTTTAATTGAAGACGAAATTGACTAAAAGCGGAATTTTATTTATTGATAAGAACTTTCGTTCATTACATTGAGAGTCATTTTACAAATGATGTAGCAGCGGAAAGTAAAGCCCACTTAGAAAGGGTTGAAAAGACGTAACTAAAATTACAAGTATGTTTTCCCAAGACAACTCATGTGATGATGATTTGCTTGGTTTTAAAAAGGGAAGAGCTAGTGCACTATCTTCGGAATGCCTCGCTCTTATGAGAATTCCTTCCTTCCTTCAACGTCGTCTTGCCTTGACCTTCCATTCTCGCCTAACGCTTCTCGAACCTTCCGGACTTCGTCTTCAACACTTCGGTGTACCTTCCTACAGTCTAGCATTTGTCGCGAAGGACGAGAAATACCAGGAAAAAATGCGGAAGTAGGGGAATTAGTCTAAGGAGACTAAGCAAGTGAGAATGGAAATTCTCAAGGGTATTATGGTAATTTATAATATTCGAGAGATATTATTGGGATGTGTTTGGAGGTATAGCTCTTTATGTGGGATTTATCGGGATGGAGAAGAGTGTATCTCGAGAGGAGATAACTCGTTAATCGAGAGAAGAACTACGAGATTGTAGACTTCTTTAGAGTAGAAAGTATGTTGGGAACGTTATTAATTCATACAAGTTTTTAAAATCTCTCGCGCCCTTGCGGACCGAGAGCCGGATCGATCATTTGAGATCGGTCCGTTTTTGATGTCTTTTAAATGTGCATTGGCACTTATCTTATATTGTGACGAAAATGACGATTACATTAATGACTTTTAAAGAGTATGAGGGGCTTGCATGGCCCGGACCACTTAAGGGAAACTCAGTTCCGACACTTATCTACGGTGCCACTCATCCCTCCTTGCAATCGGAACGGATATAGATCATGATTTTGAAAGTCGTACTTTAAGCGCACAGGCATACGACTTAGTAAATTATACTGAGGCTTCGGGTTAATCCCGCACCCCTCACTAGTTCGTTCGAACCGTTCTCTTAATGAGACCGTAAACAATCAAGGCCACAACAAGACTAGCTAATAGTCCTATCAAATATTAAATAGCAGAATAACGATAACAATGGGTCATTATATCTAACAATCGATAATCCTAGGTTCGTTTATTATTAGCAAACAAGTTGTTCCCAACATCGAGAATTTCACGAAACGAATTATTAAGGTTACAAGGAGAAATTCCACTTGCCTTATCTTGTACGATTGCGTATTAACGAAGGAACGGAAACGTTGTCCTTAAAATGAAACGGGAGCTCGACCTATCGACACGGAATATACCAACGAGCTTTAATAAGAATTTTCTTTAAATTCTTTTAAAGTTTTGGAAATCTCTTATATCCTTCTTATAAGAGAATAAATTTCTAAATTATTATAATAATAATTTAGGTGGAGATGAATAAAATAATAATATTTCCTATTATTATTTTATATTTGTAATATCCTTTTATTCTTTATAAAATCCTTATTTTAATTTAATTCACTATTATTTCGAAACCAAGTCATACTTTAATTATTTTTCTTAAAATATTTCTTTTTAACTTAACTCATTATTTTCTTATTATAACCAAGAAAGGATAATATCTTTATATAATCATTAAGATATAGTTTTCATAATTATATGAAATATTGTTTTTATAAAACTCATCGTAGGGTGTGAAAAGTTTAAAATACCCTTGTAGTTGAATATCTTTTATTTCTCTTATTATTATTTTAATATTCACCTTATCATCTAAGATCTTTTTAAATCTTTATAATATATTCTCATTATAACATCATACCATATTTTATAAATATACCTATAAGGTAATAAGGCTTTTTTCTAGAACTTTCCTTAAATAGAAATCTCTACCATATTTATTGTAGTAATATCCAAGTATAAGATTTAATAATATCATCTTGAAATAGCTTTCCCATATATCTTTAGTTTATGAGGTAGAAACATGCCTTATAACATTATCTCATAACTAGGAGTATATGATTTATAACTAAGATCATAATAATATCTTTTCTTATCTTTTATATCTTTTAAGACATGAAACCACCTTATGATATAAGAGATATTAATATATCATATTATATTATACTTATTCTATACTTTACTTATATGAAAATTTCCAAAGATCATAATAAACTCCTATTATCTTATTTAAATGGTTCTTCATGTCTAGAATATTATTTTATAAAAATAGGAGCATGCAACTATTTATTTATCTCTATAATTATTAATAATATCTTTAGCATGTAAAACCTTGATTGAACCCCTTTTTAAGGGGGAGAGGTTTGTAAAACCTAGATAGATATATTTTTATTTTCCTTCGTTATAAAAGTCTCGGGACGAAACTTTCTTAAGGGGGTAGTATGTAATATTCGGGTTCGTTTTTTTTCTCGGTCGAAAAAAAAGAAGAGAGTTTCTTAGGTTACAACAAGCAATCGGTTTTCTTGACCCGCAAGTAACTTCGTTTTAAGGAATATCCATAGTTTATAACCCGTTTTAATAATCCGTTGAAAACACCTATATAATTGTTATTTTTTTACCCCTATAATATATGATAACGAATTCCTACGCTAACCCCGTTAAACCGATAGCCAATCTCGTTATTTTACGGTCGTGATAAAAACTAAATCTTATCATAACTTAATTATGTCTAATTTAACCATAATTCTATCTTGACTTAATTTACTATATAAGCTGTAGTTACCCCTAATTCTTCCTCGGAGAAAATGTCAAAGCTCTAACCCCCACTTTCGTTTGGAGGAGCCGACAACTTCATCACCTTCTTCTTCTCGTGGGTACGCGGTTCGCAAGGACAACTTATCACCCCTGTTCTCGTTTACAGTTGAAGCAAGATCCCGCTCTTGCCGTCGGTTGATCCATATCGCTGCCGGTGTCATCCTTTCCTCCTGTTTAAGCCGCCGATCAGTATCGACAAGTAATTGTGAGTCCTTGTTCTTCTCTATTCTCGGTTAGTTCGAGCCGGTATCGAACCTACCTTAGTCTCGTCGGCATGGAACCAATCCGGCCAAGGGAAGAGACAATGGGGGCTCCGGCTGGTGCCCTCTTGCCGGTACTGGGTTAGGTCGCCTTACGGTGAAGAATGCCGACATGCTTGTTCGTTAGCATAATTCGGGGCGGGTCTTCGATCAAAAGTGTAGTCTTGGGGGGATCGTTGACTTTAACCTGCTCGTTTAGCTTTGCCAAAGAATTGTTATATAATTATGTTTATATATATGTACGTGGAAGTATAGCTAGGTTAATGTTTTTATTATTATTAGGAAATTAGGATTATAAGTATAGTGTTGTTGGGATGATGGCCAGGGTACCGGGTTTTGTAGATTAAATATTTGTTAGTTAGGCTTGGTAGTTTTGGTCCGTGAGTGTTGTTTTAAGGAGGGTCGTGTAGTATGGTTCGAATCATATCTAATCTAGTCTCACGCGTAAATTTTCTATTAGGAAATCGCTTTCGTTTGCACTCTTAATTCCGTCTTCTTCAAAGGATCCCTATCTTCAAGGTAAGTCATTTTCGACTTGCTCGGTTCTTTTCTGTCTTGTTAGATTTTGTGTCGTTGTTGTAGGATTGGTTTTGGGAACTAGTCCCAAATATATATTTGTTTGAAATGTTTTGGACTTGCTCGTGTTGTTGTGTGCAAATTGGTTTTTTAAATGGGTTTTATCGAAAATAAGTTTTTGAACGTTTTCTTTGTGTTGGTACCGTTTCCGGCACGGCTATTGTAGATGGCGTAGAGGAAGAGTTGTCTATGTATGGTCCGTGTGACAGGGAAACCGTGCCCCTTCAAAACGAAAAATATTATCTATGTGTTTTGGCAAGTGCTCCAGTGGAGGCTTAGCCGGGGTCAGAAGGGAGATTGTGAAGTGGAGTGAGAGGGCCTGCCTCTGCACTCGGCGCAACGATGAGCGCCTTGGAAGTCGGATTGTGAGATGGAGGAACTGCATTGTTATAAGGTTGTATCTGTAAATGTGTATGTGGCTATGTGTGACTAATTATGACTAATTTAGGTAGGGCTGTGCAAACTAGGACCGGACCGGCAGACCGGACCGGACCGGAATTTTACAGTCCAGTCCAAGACCGGGACCGAGTCGGTCCGGTCCTCGGTCCAAGAAATTTGAGAATTTCGGTCCCGGTCCAAAACCGGGACCAGACCGGGAATTCCCGGTCCGGACCGTAAAGCCTTATAATATATATCTTATATAGAATATTAGGCTTATAATTTATACTTTAAAGTTTCATATTGAAAAAATTGTTGATTATTACTAAATAAAAGGTTTGAGTTTTGCCCATTGGTACTTTAACTCTATAATAATAGAATTAATCTTGCTAATTACTACATATCTATGGTATGAGCGTTGATTTTCGGCCAAAGAAATCAAATTAAAACACTAATCGGTCAAATCGGTCCAAACCCGGGACCGGACCGTAATGATCCGGTCCGGTCCGGTCCACGGTCCATATTTTTTATAAAATACGGTCCACCGGTCTGGACCGGACCGTGTTTGTTCGGTCCGGTCCGGTCCGGACCGGTTGCACAGCCCTAAATTTAGGTATTGGCCTTTAGAGTTATGGTTGCGATTGTGGACTTAGATGCTGACTTTAGAAATTATTTTGCAAACGTCTTGCAATTTCCGCATTCTTTCTAACTTGATAGATTAGTAGATGACCCTTTGGGGAATATTTTTCAGTTCCACGTATGAACCAGGGAACCGTGCAAGAGCCTAGGCCGGATGGTGGAGTGGATCGTTGACGCGCGTGTCATTAGTTCTGGGCCTTTAGGGTGCATTGGGATTGAATGTTGATATTAATTTTGTTGAATTGTTTTGGTTAGTTATTTACTTAATGTTGTTTGAGAATGTTATGGGAATTCCGGGATGGGTTAATTGGTAATTGGGATTATGAATTTGGGCATTTAATCATGTTTTATATTCAGTTTATAAAGAAAAAGGGTTGGATGTTTTATTGTTTTTCTCGTCGTGCCTGCGTTGTAAGTGAAACACCCCGTCTTTCCACAAGGCGCTACGTGGTAGTAGACCTTACCAGGTACTACTTAGATGGGTTAACAACAACACTTTAGGATCTTACAATACGGGGACGACGAGAAAACAAGTAAAACATCCAACTTTCAGATTTATAAAACTGAATATAAAACATTTTTGAATGCCCGAATGCATAAATAAAATTACCAAATAACGCTTCCCGAATTTTTTCCTCATAATATTCCAAACAACACTTAAAAATTCCAATTAAAATAATTCAACAGAACTAATAATAATAATAAATCCTCCCGAAGTACACCCGAAAAACCCAAACTAATGACACGTGCGTCAACGATCCACACCACCATCCGGTCACGGCTCCTGCATGGTTTCTTGTAACATACCCATAACTGGAAAAATAATCCCCGAAGGGTCAGATACAAATCTACCAAGCTAGACAATATGCGGAAATTAAAAAACAATTTTCTATAGTCAGCAAGCAAAATCCACAAACACACTCATAACCCTAAAGGCCAATACCTAAATTAGTTTTGGCCAGTCACACATAGCCACATACACATTCACAAACACAATCGTACAACAATGCAATTCCTCCATCTCGCAATCCAACCTCCAAGGGGCTCAGCCCCACGCCGAGTGCAGAGGTAGGCCCTCTCACTCTACTTCACAATCTCCCTTCTAACCCCGGCTAAGCATCCACTGGAGCACTTGCCAAAACACATAGAAAATATTTTTCGTTTTGAAGGGGCACGGTTTCCCTGTCACACGGACCATACATAGACAACTCTTCCTCTCCGCCAGCTACGATGGGGTCGTGCCGGAAACGGTACCAACACAGAGAAAACGTTCGAAAACTTATTTCCGATAAAACTCTTTTAACAATCAATTTACACACAACAACACAAGCAATTCCCAAAACACTTCAAAAAGATATTCGGGACTAGTTCCCAAAACCAATCCTACAATAACGGTACAAAATCTAACAAGGCAGAAAAGAACTGAGCAAGTCGAAAACGACTTACCTCGAGTGAAGAATTCCTGACGAGCACAAAAAGCTAAGAACCTGGACAATGGTGATTTCCTAAATATATTAACGAGTATAATTAGCCATCCGAATCAACTTGCATTTAAACCGATTCATGAATTACGACTACTTATTACGACAGAATCAACCACCATCCTAATACCGCTAACTAAATGAACACACTATATACTCTTCACCGATCTACAAGTACCTACTCCTACTCCAATAAGACCTCCTTAATATTGAATAATCATTCTACTATGAATTCACCAGATTACTCGAACACACTAACTAACAGATTAATTAAGCACTAGTTAATTCATAAAAAGCCAAAACCCACTTAAATGCTAACAATCTGAGTGTATGAGCTCTCTTATAAGGATTCAATTGACAACCCCAAACGGAGGCGCTGCCCAGCCCCAGCTAACCGGCTTCCCGGCATCGCACACCACATGCCTAACCCTCCACGACTAACTCTACCACCAACCCCGAACTACACCAACGATTCCACACGACCCACTAATGGGAGCCTAAGAACGATAATGCCAACTCAGCGATAGAACCACAAACGACTCACCGGAGAAGATGATATGCAAGAAATGGAGCTCGTCAGCGTTCGTTGTTGGGGACGAAGATATCAGGATGCGGGACGTTTCGGAGACGAAAAAGGTCTCGTTGACCGGTTTTGATTGACGAGGCGGATCGAGGTTGTTGAAGAAGACGACGCTCGGGAGGATATAGTAGCACAAGGAGCGAGAGGTGTTGGACTTCCGATGTGTACGTGGGTTAGTTTAGATTTTAAATCCAATCTTATGGATAAGCATATAAGATAACTAATTCAAAACGAAAATCTCAATCCGTAGGTTTCTCTGGCTTAGGTTTGATTAGATTAATTAATAAGTTATCCAACTTCTAATAAAGATATAAGTTCAAACAATTAGGCTGTATTTTTTTATATTGGATTCGTATTTATCTTTTCTTCTTATATTTTTTTTCAAGATATGTCAAAAACAACAAGATGTCTCGGGGCAACGAGTTTACCCATCGAGGTTAACCGAGGTTATTTACAAGACAAGAAATTTCGGTTCAAATGATAAATCCAACCCGATATTACATACTACCACCCTTAAACAATGTTTGGTCCCGAAACGTAAATAGATATACAAATAAACCTATAACGACTCTTGATTATTACACCAAAGGATTACTTGCGGACCAATACACCTCAAATACTTGGAATACAGAAACTCGTTTTCACTATCGAAAAGGAAAAACGAAACCAAATATTACACACTTCCCCACTTAAGGAAGTTTCGTCCCAAAACTTTTACAGAGAAAGAAAACTATCCTGAGGTTTCACAACCTTTCCCCCTTAAAGGGGTTCGTCCTCGAACCTAAATTTATCGATGAAGAAAAACACAATCAATGCTAAACATCCAAAACATGTAGCATGACAACCAAACAATCAAACGGTCAAGTTGGAAGAAATAGATAGTCACCCAAACAAACATCGAATCTGCACCCTCACTAACTACTAACCCTCCCCGCAAACGCATTTGCTAAACTTGGGTGGAGGTTTGGGTAACTCTCGCTCGTCCTAGACTCGGTCTCCCAAGTGGCCTCCTAGACTCCTCGTCAAGACCACCGAACCAGCACCAAAGGAATCTCGTTTCACAGCTTCTTCATTTGTCTATCTAAGATTGCTATCGATTGTTCTCTAAGGGTGTGATTCGGCTCAACCATCCACTCCTCGGGGTGATCATCTAATTAGAGTCAAGCACATACTATCTCAACTGAGGCACGTGAAACACGAGGTGAAGTTAGTTCATGGTTGGTGCAAAAGCCAGCATGTAAGCTAACTTGCCTAGACTCTCGATAATCTCAATCGTCTCAACGTACTAGGGCCTAAACTCCCCCTTCACTCCAAACCTCATGATTGCGCGAGTCAGTGACAATCTCAACTATACATGTGCACATATCTCAAACTCTAATGGCCACAGTTTCTTGTCCGCGTAGGACTTTTGGCGATTCTGCGGTAGCAAACACGCGCTTTCGAAACAAGTCGTGCAAATTGCTACTATACGAAACTCCATTAATTCCAATTGATCTAACCAGTTTCCTCCTAAATCAACACATAACGACATCCCCTCTGGCGTCTAAATCGTCCTTATAGAACTACATGTAGTAAGTACTTGTGAAGTGTAGTCTCCACCCATTGTCTTGTGCCCTTACTGCCAAAACTAACCATGAATCCCCCCCCCTCTTTAACGGTTACCATCTTCTTGTGCACTCTAGGTTGTCATTGTGGTTCTCAAAACCCCACATGTGTCTTATCGCTAGTAAATTTCTCCACCTAAAAGACTGATTTTCTCTCGTATATGACTTATCCATAGTACCCTTGAAGAACTACTCTTATGGTTCTGTTCATTCGTCCAATTTTCCTATAAGTGTGGATCATTTGAGTGAAACAACATCCACTTCTAAGTCATATTCGCTAAACCTTTCAAGATACCCAATACCTCCTGTCATTAAATCTAGACAACACACTTCAACTATCCCCTTGTAAAGCCTCCTTCATTCATCTCTTTCCTTAATATCACTAAACTTCCAAGTCATGATCTTTGAATAGCTTGAGCCATTCTTGCATCTTATGCTTCAACTTTTACTTATGAATGCATTCCTTAGTCGATGTTTGTCTGTCCAAACTTAGCATATACTGCATTTGTTTGTGTCCAATACGTTGGGTTTGGTCACCCATTCCTTTTCTTGATTCTGCTCGCATGGCTCCAAAAACTTTGTCTCTCCAGATACATAGGCAATTACTCAACCTTTTCCACTGCGACACACCTACCTTTGCATATCTCTCACGATCTTGTGATATAGGCGGTGGGAGTATACAAGTTATCCTACCCTTCAACTAGTCACAACTCTCTTGGCAACCTACCTTCCAAGCGATTTCCTTAATTGCACTCAATCTGGTCAATGTTGGTTTAGACTAGAATTCTTCCTTTTACCCCACCGAAAGTTTAATTTTAATTCCATATATTTTATGACGCATTCTTGTTTCAAAATATACTTCTAACATATTATAATATTGATTCTCTCTAGAAAGTCACATGTTCACAACATGCTCCCCGTTTATCCGAAAACATACTCCATGAGCCTTACACACCATTGACATTGTTTAATCATCAATGCAGTCTCCAAGAGGGAAGCTTGCTCTTCCATGTCCGGTAGTAGATAGAGGTATCATTGATAAAGACCCCCAAGTTCGGTCCCGTTAAGTCGATAAAGGTCCTTGCCCACTAACTTCACACACACCCTATTGGACATTAGTTCACTTTACAATATTTTATACACCCTTCACCATGCTCATAGCACATGTTTTTTTTTTGTGGACGTCCTCCTCTTAAGTCCTCAGCTGAAACTAACTCGTACTTTAACTAAATCTAGAGAATGGCCAAAGTTCGCTATGATCAAACCACCCGAGCAATGTTTCATGACAACCAAGTTCAGCTTTTGCGAACCAAACTGAACCTCTCATGGAAGTGAACTCGGTGCATTTACTCCTTCTCCATAACTTCTTTACTCGAGTATTCAATTCTAACGTCACGATTTGGTCTATGTGCTAAGAAACCTGCTTGAGCAGTCTAATCCTTGGTTTAAAGTCACTAACAAGATCTACTTCTCATTGGGTTTGTAGCCATGACAACTCTCCATGAAAACATCTTCAAATCTTCACATGACTTAAATATCCAGGAATTGCATGCACTACTCGATTTGCGACGAACTTGTCTCTACTAACCAATACAATCCACGTTCAACAACATAGCTAACCTCTCCTCGTTTCCAGAATCATACCTTAGCTTTCCCTGGATTGATACATTCTTATCATCATCCTTGTATTATTGTGAGTACCCAAAAGGCCTTTCTCATTTGTTGTTCAATCTACTAATAAAGCTCTTAATTGTTTGATCCATACACCTTCGTTGATTATGTTACTAGTCTAAACTTCCTTTCGAGAACTAGACATTATGAACTTCCTCTTTCCTTGCACAACCACTCGCTAAGATTAGGTGAACCCATGAAAAAAAATAGAGTCAACACATATGTCCAACTCGAACTAGATCCAAGTTATGCCTTCACTCTTTATTATGCTAACTTGTAAATCCAAGCACCCCAAACAACCAACTACGCATTTCAAGGTCGTAGTCTTAGCCCAATCGCATCTTCAATCAACAAGTTGTGTTTAGTTGTCGTGACTATTCTTGCCTTAACATAGGCTTTCTTTACCTTATAGTGGAATACTAAGGCTACTACTTTCTCGAGAATCATTTCTAAAACATCTGTATTACCCGGCTCTAACTCCATCGTCTATCAGTATCTTACTAACTATACATGTTTTTCATGTGGTACTTCCAAATCTTCCTCTTCTCAAGCAAGTATGAACCATGGTACTCTTTAGCCGAAGGTACCTGTGAAATGGTCTTGTCTCGTTTCTCGATAACTTTTCCAAAGGTGATTTCCATGAGGATTCCTGTCATAGTCTCCTTTAAGTCCTTCATCCCCTACCTTCACTCTGCTTAATCTCACAACCTCCAATGCGGGAGTTACCCTTCATGTTGTCTGCTTAATCTCACACACATTCTTCAATATGGTCTGCATGGATTCATAATGCATAGACTCGCCCTGTCAACATGTTGATCTCGCCTCGTATGATCAAACTCCTGTGTAAATGAGATCAATTGTGAACCCTATATCCTCCACTCCAAACTCCACGATAATCTCCTTAAGTCCGAGGTTCAGCTCTTCCTAAAACAAGCAACATCCTTTCTTCAACCAACATTCCTAGTTGGAGTTCGGCTACTTCTAATCTGATAACTTTATGCTTACATTAGATTTGCTCTAGCTTGCTCCATTTCCTTCTACATCGACCACTTCCTCCTCCTCTTGTACTAGATTCAACATCTTGATGACCAATATTACGAAGCTCTTGGAGAACGTATAAACCAACACTTCAATCCTACTCTTGTTGCTTCCTCACACTTCAATAATAATTCTAACACTACGAACGAGATTAGCTTCTGTCAAACTAACACATAGAATTAGAATGTTCAACTACTAAACTACTGGAGGTCCTTCGACTGATGGTGGCGGAGTCGCGACGTGTCACCTACCCCCTATATGCAATATGCCTACCCCAGTTAAAACATTTTGAAAACACCGGCCGGTTTTAGTTTTAAGTTGGACCTCGGGTACACTCGTTGGTCAGTTCCATTTGCCCTGTTGTCAACCTGGCTCTGATACCAATTTGAAACAACCTCGTCTTTCCAAAAGGCGCTACATGGTAGTAGACCTTACCAGGTACTACTTAGGTGGGTTGACAACAACACTTTAGGATCTTACAACGCGGGCACGACGAGAAAACAAGTAAAACATCCAACTTTTAGATTTATAAAACTGAATATAAAACATTTTTGAATGCTTGAATGCATAAACAAAATTACCAAATAACGCTTCCCGAATTTTTCCTCATAATATTCCAAACAACACTTAAAAATTCAGATTAAAATAATTCAACAGAACTAATAATAATAATAAATCCTCCCGAAGTACACCCGAAAAACCCAAACTAATGACACGTGCGTCAACAATCCACACCACCATCCGGCCAAGGCTCCTGCAAGGTTTCTTGTAACATACCTATAACTAGAAAAATAATCCCCGAAGGGTCAGATACTAATCTACCAAGCTAGACAATATGCGGAAATTATAAGACGTTTAAAAACAATTTTCTATAGTTAGCAAGCAAAATCCACAAACACACTCATAACCCTAAAGGCCAATACCTAAATTAGTTTTGGTTAGTCACACATAGCCACATACACATTCACAAACACAATCGTACAACAATGCAATTCCTCCATCTCGCAATCCAACCTCCAAGGGGCTCAGCCCCACGCCGAGTGCAGAGGTAGGCCCTCTCACTCTACTTCACAATCTCCCTTCTAACCCCGACTAAGCCTCCACTGGAGCACTTGCCAAAACACATAGAAAATATTTTTCGTTTTGAAGGGGCACGGTTTCCCTGTCACACGGACCATACATAGACAACTCTTCCTCTCCGCCAGCTACGATGGGGCCGTGCCGGAAACGGTACCAACACAGAGAAAACGTTCGAAAACTTATTTCCGATAAAACTCTTTTAACAATAAATTTACACACAACAACACAAGAAATTCCCAAAACACTTCAAAAAGATATTCGAGACTACTTCCCAAAACCAATCCTACAATAACGGTACAAAATCTAACAAGACAGAAAAGAACCGAGCAAGTCGAAAACAACTTACCTCGAGTGAAGAATTCCTGACGAGCACGGAAAGCTAAGAACCTGGACAATGGTGATTTCCTAAATATATTAACGAGTATAATTAGCCATCCGAATCAACTTGCATTTAAATCAATTCATGAATTACGACTAGTTATTGCGACAGAATCAACCACCATCCTAATACCGCTAACTATATGAACACACTATATACTCTTCACCGATCTACAAGTACCTACTCCTACTCCAATAAGACCTCCTTAATATTGAATAATCATTCTACTATGAATTCACCAGATTACTCGAACACACTAACTAACAGATTAATTAAGCACTAGTTAATTCATACAAACCCAAAACCCACTTAAATGCTAACAATCTGAGTGTATGAGCTCTCTTATAAGGATTCAATTGACAACCCCAAACGGAGGCGCTGCCCAACCCCGGCTAACCCGGCTTCCCGACATCGCACACCACATGCCTAACCCGCCACGACTAACTCTACCACCAACCCCGAACTACACCGACGATTCCACACAACCCACTAATGGGAGCCTAAGAACGATAATGCCAACTCAGCGATAGAACCACAAACGACTCACCGGAGAAGATGATACGCATGAAACGGAGCCCGTCAGCGTTCGTTGTTGGGGACGAAGATATCAGGATGCGGGACGTCTCGGAGACGACAAAGGTCTCGTTGACCGGTTTTGATTGACGAGGCGGATCGAGGTTGTTGAAGAAGACGACACTCGGGAGGATATAGTAGCACAAGGAGCGAGAGGCGTTGGACTTCCGATGTGTACGTGGGTTAGTTTAGATTTTAAATCCAATCCTATGGATAAGCATATAAGATAACTAATTCAAAACGAAAATCTCAATCTGTAGGTTTCGCTGGCTTAGGTTTGATTCGATTAATTAATAAGTTATCCAACTTCTAATAAAGATATAAGTTCAAACAATTAGGCTGTATTTTTTTATATTGGATTTGTATTTATCTTTTCTTCTTATATTTTTTTTTCAAGATACGTCAAAAACAACAAGATGTCTCGGGGCAACGAGTTTAAATAGATATTTGTTTGATGTTAAATATAGATTTAAATAGTTAAAGAAAAATTTAATAGAAAAAGTTAAAATATTAGGAATAAAAATTAATTTTGTAAACATGAGGTGGGGCCAGAACCGTTCTGGTGGCTCAAAAAGGTTCAACTTTAATATATAGTTATAGATATATTTAAAAAAATAAAATTAAAATAATTTTCTTTAATTTTAAATAAAATAAAGATAAAATAATTTTCCTTAATTTTAAATAAAATTCGAATTTAATTTTTTTATATAAATAGATAGAAATTTAATTGAAAAAACTAAATTAATATATCTATCTTAATATATAATATTATTAATATCTAATGTTCTATAATTAATTTTAATTTTAGATAAAATCTTTTAGATCTATCCTAATTCCTAATATATAATAGATAACATTTTTATTTTAGATAGAATCTTTCCTATATTAATTTATCCTATTTCTATATTATCCAACATATAAAATTCCCAAAATAAAAAATCCTATGTGGCGAAATCCTAGGTGGCTTAATGTGGGAACGACACGTAGGAAAATCCTAGGTGGCGCAATATGGTGGTCTTATTCCTTGCGTCTTTTATATATATACATAGATTTAATGGGCAAAGGACATTCAAATTTTAGTGGCTCAAAGTCGCGCATCCTGGGTTTCAAACTCGAACATTATACGGCGAAATTTTGCGTACTCTCAATTTTGTGTTGTGCACGCTGATATGGACGGATTACAGATTCGCACATTTTTTTTACAAAAAAACGGGTTCACGTTGTGCTGATCCGAAATCCGCATATAAATTAAAAAAAAACCGATTTGATCGTACGTGAACCGGATTTTGGCTGAAAGGAGGCAAATTCATGGACGAATTGCAAACCCGTACATAAGATTACCTAAATTGTGCGGGTTACTGGACGGGTTGCAAACGCGCACATAGAATAACCTAAAGTGTGCGAGTTCCAAACCCGCACAACAGAACGTGGCCAAACTTCTAATACGCAATCCGGGGCATAATTGATACCTTTATAATTACTATATTGATTTTTATTTAAAAGCTTATTTTAGTATTGAGAGGATTGGTATTTGGTACGTACGTGTAGGGCTGTAAATGAACTGAGCCGTTCGTGAGAAATTCGGTGTTCGGCTCGGTTAAATCTTGTTCGTGTTCGGCTCGGTTTGTAAATGAACCGAGCTTGAGCACAATTTTAAGGCTCGAAAGATAAATAAACTGAGCTTGAGCACAAGATAACTCGGCTCGTTTGCTCATGAGCAAACTTGATTTTATGCTCATGAGCAAGCTCGATTATACACTCATAAAAAACTAGATTACAAGTTCATGAATAAACTATTCTATACTATATATTATATACAATATAACATTTATGTTAAATTACATAGTTTTGGTGGTGTTTCTCAAACCACGTAGTTTAATTTTTAGTTTCATCTGCTTGAATAATTGATCAAGTAAACGAGTTGTTCACGAATTTGTCTATCGAAGAAACTAAA
This sequence comes from Fallopia convolvulus, assembly GCA_964016875.1. Taxonomy (NCBI): domain Eukaryota; kingdom Viridiplantae; phylum Streptophyta; class Magnoliopsida; order Caryophyllales; family Polygonaceae; genus Fallopia; species Fallopia convolvulus. Next base: position 37,949,112 of record OZ024718.1, on the reverse strand, counting down.
TGAGAGGTTCACGAACAAGCTCGAGTTCGGTGAACATTTAAATGAACGAAACTCAAACAATAATTTAAGCTCGAACCAAGCTCGCGTTCGAGCTCGAACTCGTCTATTTTTAACCGAGTCAAGCTTGAACAACTCAAAGCTCGGCTCGGCTCGATTCGATTACAGCCCTACGTACGTGGAGGATATATATGGAACAGTTAATTTGCAATGATTCTAAGTAAACAAATTAATTAATGAAGATAGAATGAGTGGAATTAATCCGGATTGAGCATCTCAAAAGAAAATTTTGCCCTTTTCTCATAGTTTTATATAACAATATAAGTAGAAGTCATAAAATTGATAAGTTTATTGTCTTTTATTAGAAACTCTTAATATATTAATAATTTTCTTAATTCAAAATTATTAAAGTTCGTGAATAAATAAATTTAAGGTTATGTACATACAAGAACAAATGACTTAGTGGAAATCAATCCTAAAACCAACCAACGATAATATATAAGAATAATATCCACTTTTTACCAAAAAAACAATAATATCCACTAACTTTGTGAATGTATGATATTGATATATGTACTTCAATATATTAGTCTATTTAATTACTATTGTTCACACCTTATAAGAAGCTTATTAAATATATTATTTTTTACCACCTTTGATGGAATTGGTGGTAAACTCGAGTTTGTGAACTATTAAATATACTAGTATAAGTACCCGTATCTTGTACGGGTTTAGTCAAATATAAATTATTTATTTAAAAAATAAATTAAATTGATTTTTTTATGTCAATATGAACAAAATTTAAGTATTATTTTAATATATGATCTAGTGTTTTATTTTTTCTTTTAGTAAAAGAAAATTAATTAGTTTAGCAATTTTTAAATTTATACAAATATGTTTAAATTTAAAATCTATACATATAAGATCAAAAAAAATTTAATTCTAACTTATATGGTTGATTTTTCCTATGCATATTTTTTTTGGTCATGGGCACTACTTGTAGGAGTCGAAACAGAAACCTCATGGTAGTACTATGAAATCTTAATCCATCAAAAATATAAAAATAAAAATAAGTTATTTTAATTACTCTTTTAAAAATAGTCCGTATAAACGTAAGAATAATGTAAATTCTTTTAATTTTTTAAATCAAATAAAATTCTTAAAAACTCTTTTAAATAAAAAATTTAAAATATTATTAATAAGAAAAGATGAAAAAATATGAATAAATAGTGAATTTTTAAAGATAATTTTTTTATATTTACATGAATAAGACAAAAATAAAATTAAGGACAATATAATATAATCTTTTAATCGAAATTTAATTTAGGCAAGTAATTATCTAGCTATTAATTTTTTTTAATCAAATTTTAATTTAAGATAAATCTTTTACATAAATTGATAAAAATATAAAGATAGAATAATTTTTGTTATTTTTAATTAAATTTAGAATTTTAAAATTATTTTTCACATAAATAAATAGAAAAGAATTTAATTGAAAATGCTAAATTAATAAAAATAAAATTTCAGTTCGCATCCAACTTTGTGTAAAATTCCGGTTAACAATATATAAATAAATATAATAGATTATATTTTAAAAATAAAAATTACATAAATAAAAATTAATTTTAAATATAAAAATTGGGATTTGGGGTTTAAAATTTGGGGTTTAAGCTTTGGGGGTTTGGGGTTTAAACTTTGAGGTTTTTAATTTGAAATCATTATATTCATTTTAAATCGCTCATTAATATAAAAATTTGTAATAATCTGGGTTATAAAAAATTGTTATTTTTGTTTAGAATCGTTTATTCTTAAAATCGTTATATTCATGTAGAACGTTCACTCTTATAAAAAATAGTTATATTCATTTAGAACCATCAATTCTTATAAGAAATCGTTATATTCATTTAAAACCGTCCATTCTTATAAGAAACCGTTATATTCATTTAGAACCGTTCATTCTTATAAGAAATCGTTATATTCATTTAGAACCGTTCATTCTTATATGAAATAGTTATAATCGTTTAGAATTGCAAGTTCTTGTAAGAAATCGTTATAATCGTTTAGAATCGCTCATTCTTGTAATAAATCGTTATAATCGTCAATTCTTATAAAAAATCATTACATCCTATAGAATCATTCGTTCTTATAGGAAATCGTTACATTCCTAAATCGTTCGTTCTTATAGAAAATCGTTATATTAATTTAGAATTGTTCATCCTTATAGGTTATTTTCATTTTGGAATCGTTCATTCTTATAAGAAATAGTTATATTCATTTAGAATCGTTCATTCTTATAAGAAATCGTTATATTCATTTAGAATCGTCCCTTTTTATATGAAATCGTTATAATCGTTTAGAATCGCTTAGACCTGTCAATCAAGTCGGGTCGGGCAGGTTCGGATTCGATCATTTTGGGGTCGGGTTAGATTGGGTTCGGTTTCGTTATGGGTTAAGGGTCAATCGGTTCGGGTTGTATCAGGTTTTCGGCCGGGTCGGGTTGACCAGCGAGTCCAAAATATCCTTTTTTATGATTATTAAAATTAATTTTTAATTAAATAATAATATTTAATAATAGAAAGAATTAGGTAAAAGGGCAAACTTATAACCTATATTTAGGCGTTTGTAAGCTAAATTTATTTTTTAGTTTTTTGTTAAGTATAAAAGCTCCCTTTTTTTCTCATACCCTAACTTGGATCTGGTTTCTCATTCTCTCGTCTTTCTTCTTCACCGACAGAGTAGAATTTTGAATTCTTTCTCTCGAGTTCAGATGACGAAAATCCGAATCCGAAGCTCGAAGCCGACGAGTTCATCGACAATGACTTCATCTTGACCTAACCTAGTAAGCTTCGGCCGCCATTCGCCACCAGAAAGGCCGAGTTCACCGTCGCCGCCATGGAGGAAAGGCCTTACACCGACGACCATGTACAACGCTTAATTAATCCCCTAATTGGGCACTAAATGTGATGAAAAAATCGAACAAGAGGTTGAATGTATCGACATTTTAACCTCTTCTTCGAGCTGAATGTGTTATTATGATTTAGGGTTCAATTGATGGCATTAAACACATTTTGATGATGATTTAGGTTTCAATTTGTTGTAAGAATAAGAGCTTCAATCCTGTCTGATCAGATTATATATCTAGACTAGAAGGTTTCAAAAGTATTGCGAGTGACTCATGGAAGTCCATTCTTAGATTACTGCGAGTGCCTCATGGAATTCCATTCTTAGATTAAGGGATGGCATTGTGCAAAAAATATTGAGAGTGACTTGATTCAATTGGTACTGAGATCGATTGAAGGAAAGTATGACAGACAAAGCATATATGAAGCGTTTAGAAATCAGGGGGGTGCTGCTGATTGGAATGTCTAGATTTGGGGTAAAATGATAATGCCCAGAAGTTATCAGACAAGCCCATTGTTGACGATGCTTTCTATTTCTTGGACATCATTTTGTGCTTAAATAGTTTTTTTTTAGGAAGTTACACACTGCTTATTGTGGATGTAGTCTCAAATCCTTTTCCTCTTGTTATTAGTTCAGTCATATAATCGAAAAGCTACTGTCAACTTATTTGTACTGGTGGTGTTCTCTATGTGTCTATGACTGAGTTGGAACTGCAATTTTCACAATCTTTAGATAGAAGGAAATGCAGGAAGATGTACAATCTTAAAGATGATTGCAAGGTTTAAATAGCTATGATGATTGATTTTACTTGTTATTACTTGTTATTTGGAGTTCTCTCATTGCTAATTACATGTTCTTTGGACTTTTGTTTTAAATACACTGTTATTGTGACCACTTTAGCTGTCAGTTGTATAATATGTGAATCTTATTTCAGCTGCCGAGCATCCTTTCAAAGAGATTCTTGTTGGTAGAAAAGAATGATAGTTGATGACAATCAAGGCCCTTTTGATGACAAATTAATCGAACCGTCATCAAGTAGAGATGATAGTTGATGACAATCAAACCGTCATCAAGTAACGATGACAAGTGATGACAGTTGATGACGGTTTGAACCGTGTGATGACGGTAGTTTTTATATGGTTGAATGCCTTTGATGATACTTTTTGCTATCAAAAAGTTGTCATCAAGACATTTTGATGACACTTTTTATCTTTTATTACACTTTTTATCATCAAAAAATTATGATGACGGTGGAAAAAATTGTGACGACGGTGAAATAAATTGTGATGATAGTGATGACGGTTGTTTTTATGTGGTTGAATGCCTTTTATTATATTTTTTGTCATCAAAAAGTGTCATTAAGACATTTTGATAACACTTTTTACCTTTTATTACACTTTTTGTCATCAAAAAATTGTGATGGCGGTGAAAAAAATTGTGATGACGGTGATGACGATTATGAAAGTGATGATAGTGATGATTGTGATGATGGTCAACGCCAGTCAACAGTCGGTCAACTACCGAGTCAACCCGGTCAACGGGTGAGTCAATCCGGTCAACGACCAAGTCAACTCGGTGGGAGTGGGGTGGGGGTGAGTGATGGGGATTTTTGCTATTTACATAATTTTCACCCCCTCCTTAATATCCACCTAATTAGGTATTTTTTTAGCTATTTACTTAATTCATCCATAATAATAATATATTATTTTCATTTATTTTAATAATAAAATATATTATAATTTTCAAAATAAAATTTAAAAATTCTATAAATATACTAAATCGGTCAACCCAACGGGTTTCGGGTTTCAACCATTAATCGTGATTTTTTCCGGAATAAGCCTAACAGACACGTTCCATTAATAGGATGGGATAGAATATGCAGACCAAAGAAAAAATGAGGGTTATGACTTAAAAAAGCAAAGCAAATGAATGAATCCTTACAAATGCGACTGTTGTGGAAAATTTTAGCGGAACCAGATAACATGTGGGTAAGGGTAATAGCAGAAAAATACTTAGAGACTACGAATTTACTAGAATATAGTAACACTAGGAATGTGTCATGACAATGGAGTAAATTAATAAAACTAAAAGAAAATTTTCTAAAAGGATTAATTTTGCAAATCGTTCATTCTTATATGAAATCTTTATAATCATTTTAGAATCGTTCATTCTTATACGAAATAGTTATAATGGTATATAATAATTCATTCTTATATAAAATCGTTATAATGGTTTAGAAGCGTTCATTTTTATTGTGTGTGGATAAAGTTTCGGTAATTTAATATTAATTATCCTAGAATCAATTATTCTTATACGTAATTGTTCATTTTATTAATATTGTTATCATGTTTATTATGCCTTGCTATATATTTTTATTTTTAGGATATTAACTAGTTGATGACCCGGGCCTTGCCTGGGAACTTTTTTAAATAAAAATTGTAATGTATTATTTAAATATGATATATGTATTATAATTTATATAATAAAATAATATTATAAACATTTAAGTTAATTATAATAATATCTTTTATTATTAAAATGAATAAAAATATTATCTTATTCTTAAAAATGTTATTTATAATATTTATGTAATAATCATGCAAAAGTTGACGTTCTTAACTCATTCGGTTGACGCGAATCCGCACAAAAAACTCAATGAATTGACTCAATCAACCAGTAAATTTTAATGACATGAACTTGTACTCAATCGAAACTAAACTGACCCAATTAACTGGTTTAACATTAAGGGATCAATAATTTTTTATTTATTTATTATGGGATCCGTAATATAAAAAATCAACATACTTATGAATAGAAAATTAATATATTGTAAAACATAACATATCTATACCGATATTACTTAAAAAATTGTCATACCTATTAATATAAAAATGGTATAAAAATCATCATGCTTATGGATAGAAAATTTAAAAGTTGTCATATTTGTGAATGAAAAATTAATCTACGAAAATCTAAAAGTTAATATAAATTCTAGAATTAAAAACATGGTCAATATTAATTAAAAAAGTGTGGGCATAGTTATGGATGCAATATTAATATACACAATTTCGTACTAAAACTATGGTACTTGAAATTAAAATTTAATGACAATATTGTGTTTAACTATCATATTTATAGATATAACATTAATATATAAAACCCGACATAATTATGGATGAAAACTTAAAAAGTTATCATTCTTAAGCATAGAAAATTAATATTTAAAAATTCGAAATTAATATGAAAAATATGGTCAATATTCATTAAAAACATTAACATACTTATAAACAAAAAATTAATATAAAAATTCGAAATTAATATAAAAATACATGATTAAAAATATGGTTCATATTAATTAAAAACGTTAGTATAATTTTAAATAAAAATTTAATATAAAAGAATCTAAAAATTTAATATTGAAGACCCGTAAATTAAAAATGGTCCATATTTTATACTTATAGATATAAAAGTTATCTATTTCATTTAGAGATATTAAATTAATTTATTATGAGATTTTGAAGTAAAAAAGGATAGTTGGGGTATGATATTACTATTTTATATTTGTCATATTTATGGATAGAAACTTAATATTAAAAATATATTTATAGATAGAAAAGCTATAAAAAAATAATTTTAGATTTATCATATTTATGGATAAAAAAACTTATCTATTTTACTATAATATATTAAATTAGTATTTTTTATGTGTCAATGTGTCATACATTTGGATAGAATTATTGTATTATTTCTTTGTATTTGTTAAATTTTGATTAAATTGATATATGTAAGGATATGTCTAAGAAATTATACCTATCTTATCTACAAAAAACTATCATTTATTGTATAATAAACATGTGCAAAGATAAAAATAATGAAAACTCGTACCAAATTTTAAAGTTGATAATATCCCAAATTGATAATTAAATATTAGAATATAATGAATTTTTTTTCAAGATAAGTTAATATCCATACGAAAAATCGTAATCGTTAAAATTGATCAATTTTAACTATACCTTTTGCAAATTTCGTTATCCATATAATATAATTGTTATAAATATTGTACGTACAAACTGTAATCGTGAAAAAAATTACCATACGATCAATTAGGTAGCATATTTATCTATATTATATGGATAGAAGATGATTAAATATTACAATATAATGAACATGAACAATGTTAAAAATTCATGGTAGAGAGAAAAAGTTATCCAATCTCATAGTAAATTGAAAAAATATATAAATTCTTATATAGTATATTTTATTTATACTATATGGATATAAGATGATTAAATATTATAATATTATGAACATGAACAAATAATAGTGGGTAGAGTTAAAAATTCATCAAATCTCATAGTAAATTGATAAAAAAAAATTATTAAGTAAGCGAGTGCATAAAATTGGAAATTCCATATATATAATTAATTTAAAAATTATTATTCAAAATAGTTTGACTGGGATTTAATATTTATCATATTTATGGATAAAGAAATTTATCTATTTTACTCTAATATATTAAATTAGTATTTTTATTTGTCATACATATGGATAGAATTAGTATTTTGTATTATTTATAATATATTAAATTACTTTTTTTAGCAATATAATGAACATGAACAATGATAAAAAAGAATGGTAGAGATAAAAATTATCAAATCAATATATATCTTCTAAACCTGAAGCACTTTTAGGCAAATTCGTCATTAAGAATTTATATACCAGTCAACCTATTTTTAATAATGATTTTTTAATAGATTATATATTATGTTATTCAATCACCTTATAAAATTTCCAATTTTATCCACTCACTTGACTTAATAATTTTTTTATCAAATTTATATGAGATTGGATAAATTTTTAACTCTACCCATTATTTTTATCTTTTTTCATGTTCATTATATGTAATATTTAATTATCTTATATCCATAGAGTATAAATAAAATATACTATATAAGAATTTATAATTTTTTTCAATTTACTATGAGATTGGATAACTTTTTATCTCTACCATTCGTTTTATCTTTTGTCATGTTCATTATATTGTAATATTTAATTATCTTCTAGCTATATAATATAGATAAAATATACTACACAATTAATTTGTACGTGCAATATTTATAAAATTATATTATATAGATAACGAAATTTGTAAAAAGTATAGTTAAAATTGATCAATTATAACGATTACGATTTGTCGTATGATATTAACTTTATCTTGATTTTTTTTCATTATATTCTAATATTTAATTATCAATTTGATATATCCTTACATATATCAATTTAATCAAAATCTAACAAATACAAAAAAATAATACAATAATTCTATCCATATGTATGACACTTAAAAATACTAATTTATTATATTAGAGGAAAATAGATAAGTTTTTTAATCCATAAATATGATAAATATAAAATCAATTTTTATAGCTTTTCTATCTATAAGTATATTTTTAATATTAACTTTCTATCCAAAAATATGACAAATATAAAATAGTAATTTAATATCCCAACTATCCTTTTTTACTTCAAAATACTATAATACATTAATTTAATATCTCTAAATGAAATAGATATCTTTTATATCTATAAGTATAAAATATGGACCATATTTTAATTTACGGGTTTTCAATATTAAATTTTGAGATTCTTTTATATTAACGTTTTATTAAAAATTATACTAACGTTTCTAATTAGTATGAACTATATTTTTTAATCACGTATTTTTATATTAATTTCGTATTTTTATATTAATTTTTTGCTTATAAGTTATAAGTATGTCAATGCTTTTATAAATATTGACCATATTTTTCATATTAATTTTGAATGTTTCAATATTAGTTTTCTATGCTTAAGAATGATAACTTTTTAAATTTTCATCCATAAATATGTCGTGTTTTATATATTAATGTTCTATCTATAAATATGATAGTTAAATACAATATTGTCATTAAGTTTTTAATGCTAGAATTTATATTAACTTTTAGATTTTCGTAGATTAATTTTTCATTCACAAATATGACATCTTTTTAAATTTTCTATCCATAAGCATGATGATTTTTTATACCATTTTTATATTAAAAAGTATGACAATTTTTTAATTAATATCGGTATAGATATGTTATGTTTTACAATATATTAATTTTCAATTCATAAGTATGTTGATTTTTTAAATTACGGATACCTTAATAAAAAAAAGGTTCGGTTGAGTACAAGTTCATGTCATTATAATTTACAGGTTGATTGGGTCAATTCATTGCGGTTTTTTGTGCGGATTCGGGTCAACCCAATGAGTTAATTAAGAACGTCAACTTTTGTATGATTATTATATAAATATTATAAATAAAAATATTAAGAATAAGATAATACTTGTATTCATTTTAATAATAAAAGATATTATTATAATTAATTTAAATATTTATAATACTGTTTTATAATATAAATTAAAATATCTATATCATATTTAAATAATATATTCTAATTTTTATTTTAAAAAGTCCCCGGGCAAAGCCCGGGTCATCAACTAGTATTTAAACTAAAGATAAACAAAAGATAAGATTCCCGTAAGACTTTAACAACTTTCCGTAAATTACATTTTTCGCCCCTTTTCTGATGGATTCGGAATTCGACTTAAACTACAAAGTTTTAGATCTTTTAATTATCTTTCCAACGCATATTTAACGGACTTGAGATCAATTTTCTAGCCCAAGTTATGCCCATTTTACTGAACATTGTTTTTAATTTGACGGGTTTTTTAATTTTTCGAACTTTCAAAACTTCATCCTCTTCCTTGGTGGCCTTGGACGCCATTCATGAACATAATAAATAGATAAGATCAAGTCCTTGAAGTTATTCTTGAGCTTGAATGCCTGAAACCTTGGAAAAGATCTTGATCTTTGCCTCTTAGACACCTTCTTTGCAAGCGTATTCTTCATGGTCCTTTGATAGCTATCATTCTCCCCCACTTGAACTCAAATCGTCCTCGATTCGATATTGCATGTATGATTAAGAGGAGAAATATCTTGAAATGCTGGAGGTACTAAAGGCACCATGGTCATAAAAGAAGGTTTTGGAGCAATCATTGTTGGTGGAAGATATAGAATCATCTCTTGGACATTATGGCACTCTTTGATTGAAAATTCATGTGAAGTATCATCTTCTTCCTCCATTCCCTCATCTTGTATATATACCTCAGCTGGAACCTCTTTCTCTAAACTTTCCTCCACAATATGGCAATCGAGAACACATGGGAGGTCACTTGCTTTTTTAGAGGTTGACAAAGGCAATGTATTCTCTTGGGTATGTGGGGCTCTCTTTTGATAAGAAGGAGCACAAGCCTCTCTATATCGTCTATGCAACTCTTCATCATTTGTAACATAGATCTTTCGCATTACAAACTTCAGTTGGTCCCAGTTTGCAATTAGGATCAAGCCTTGACGACGTCTAGATTGACATATCCATAACCAAAACGAACGGGCAGAACCAACAAAGTAGTTAGTCACCCATGGAAGGATAACCCATTTATCATAACCATAGTAGTCAAGGTAGTAATCAACTGTTCGCTCCCATGCCAAATAATCATCCGGTCCATACTCTCCAGAAAAAGGCTCAATATTGGGAGGTCTTTGTATCCTTGGAGTTGGTGGAATATCATGATAGGGATCACCCCAATACATCTTAATCTTGGCAAGATGCTGGATGAATGATACCACTTGATATCTAAGTCCCCTTATCATAATTAAATCAAATAGATAAATATCTGACTTAATAGATAAGGAAATTATCCTAACAACTCCTAAAAAGACAAAAGATATTAATAAAATAGGAAAGAATATTCTAGCCAACTAACAAAGCTCCTCGGCTGAAAATCCTTGCATAAAAACGTCCATAATTAATATAATAAAGATAGATATTTAAACTAAAGATAAACTAAAGATAAGATTCTCGTAAGACTTAAACAACTCTCAGTAAATTGCATTTTTCTCCCCTTTGCTGCTGGATTCGGAATTTGACTTAAACTACACAGTTGTAGATCTTTTCATTATCTTTCCAATGCATATTGATCGGACTTGAGATCAATTTTATATCCCAAGTTATGACCATTTTACTGAACATTGTTTTTAATTTGACGGGTTTTTTAACTTTTCGAACTTTCAAAACTTCATCCTCTTCCTTGGTTGCCTTGGACGCCATTCATGAACATAACCAATAGATAAGATCAAGTCCTTGAATTTATTCTTGAGCTTGAATGTCCGAGACCTTGGAAAAGATCTTGGTCTTTGTCTCTTATACACCTTCTTTGCAAGCGTATTCTTCATGGTCCTTTGATAGTTATCAGTAAGACAAGTGTGTTTGAATGTACGAGTTATTTAACTAGTTGTAGTTAAAATTAGAGTGGTAGTCGGATAAATAGGTAAAAAATGAGGTGAAGTTATTGAAGAAACACTAAACTGCACTTGAACAATTAAAACGAGTTAAAACTAGTCCACACCAATTATCATGTTGTGGTATTCAACTTCGGCGTATGACCAACACACTGTAGCTTGTTTTGGTTTTTATGACATTGAATAATAACAAAGGAAAACACAATAACCAATTAAGAAAATGATGAATCATCAATTATTTCGAGACATGGAAAGCGACATTGATTATGGAAAAGACACTACGTGGTTACCTACTAAACAGAGTAGGCTAAATTTTGTTGTGTCAAAGACAAATACAAGAATCTTCCTATCGAGCATCGATAAAGTTATCCATCATCTAAAACAAAACCCTTCTCCAATTGTAAATGTAAACCCATAGGCAAGGAAAATTTGGAAGCCTAGTTTGCAAGCAAATAATTTAGAATCATAGAGAGTATCTTGGACGTTAATATATTGACGAATATATGTATGATACTCAGATGGGCGAATCTCCATGCCTAGAAAATAATGTGCTAAGCCTAAATCCTTGATTTCAAATTTCTTGTCAAGAGAAATCTTGAACACTAGAATCTCCTCCAAGTGATTTCTTGTCAAAAAATATCATTGACATATGCAAGCAAACTAGTAAATAAATCACCTTGGCTTTTGAAAAAAAAACATTAATCATTACTCCCTCTGTTACACAATTATTGTCACTCCAAGCTCTTTTTTTTGTTCCAAAAGTATTGTCATTCTAGACTTCTTGTCACCTACTTTATACTCATAGCCTTATATGTATTGTTACTTTTTAATACATGAGGGAAGAATGGTTAGTAGTGGTATTGCAAAATGAAACAAAATAGAATAATATATAGGGACATATATGTCTATTTGATATTTTTCTAAATAATGTAAAATCGTCTAAAATGACCATTATTGTGTAACGGAAAGAGTATTAGACTGTGAATACCTAATTTAATCAAAATTTGAGTTGGTTCATGGTTCTATTGTCATGATGCTTGTTCTAATCCATAAAGGGGTCGTCTTAATCGACAAATCTAATTGGAATGGGAATTGGTATATCTAATTGGTGGCTTCATGTAAATCTCATTGTCCAAAAAACCATAGAGGAAAGCATTTTTACATCAAGTCAAGATGGGAAAAGAGACTAGTTTTTAGTTGTCGCCATGGCAATGAAGATTTGTATAGTAGGAAGCCTGGCCATGGTGAAAACTTATATTTATAGTATTTTCCTTTCTTTTGACTATAACCGTTCACCCCTAAATGAGCTTTTAATCATTTAATTAATTCATATGTTGTATATTGCACTCTACATACCCACTTATATTCAATAGATATATGTCCAACTAGTAAATTTTCAATTTCCAAGTCTGATCCCCTCTAATTCATGCAACTCCTTGTTTATGGCATCCACCCCATCTTTGATCTTTTTGAGCTTGAGAGTAATAACTTGGTTATTGAACAACCATGACATTTATTATAAAGATATTGGAAAATCCTGATAATCCTTAACAAAATTCACAACTTGCATGTGTGTGGAATTAGAAGTAGTGACTACTACATAGTTGTTTAACTACTATGGATGATGAGTTTTCCTAGTTGATCTTCTAAGTGATGGTTGATCAACAACATTTCAGATATTGGCTCAAGGAAAGCTGAATTGTCAAGCTCTACTACTAAAGAAAGATTTGCAATATTATGTAACATGTAATGAAACATATTAAAAAGAATTTTTCATTGCAATGTAGCCAAAAGCATCCTGTTAATAAGGTAAGTATCCACCAAAATACAATCTCTTCAAAATCGTTAGGTAATCCAACGAATCACCTAATAGTCCTTAATGTATCAAGCAAAGGTCTATATTTAAGTTCCACTAAACTATTTTGTTGTGTAGTCTAAACCATAGACCTTTCATAAGCATACCAAAGGCTTAAAACAAAGATATGCAATCAATATTTTTTTGATAAGGAAAGAATTAGGGCCGACCCTCATCGAGGAGTTGTTCACCCTATAGAATCAAAGTGAATGTGATCGAAAAGATTTGCATCAACATATATGCATTCAACATTGACCACTTTTTTGTAACACCCCCTTCCTACCCTGGAGGTATTACCGACAGTAACCCCGATTAAGACTAAACCGAAGCTACCCAAGGCTTTAAACTGACTGAACAAACTAAAAACAAGGTAAATGAAACCATTGAAAACCTAACAAAATCAAGTAAAACTTTACAGCGGAAAAGAGAATAAAAGGTCTTATACAAACCTTAACTTAAAAGAATAAATAAATAGAACAACCTTCTACTTAAACAAAATCTTCAGCAAGTCTTCCTTGAGTTCTTATTTCTGAAACTCAGCTTCGCTTTGAAGTAGTTCAATCACGATCTTCACTCAAATATAGCCATTGGAAACCTTTCTTCAACTTTTGGAGCTTCAAACTTCTGAATCCGCCTCTTGAATCAACTTCCAAGAAGAACCCGATGTATCGTATACAACGGTGGACACCAGCCGACCATATAAAAGAAAAGAAGAAGGACGGGTTAGTCTAATGATAGACTAGCAAGCGGAGAAACTAACTTGGTTCTTATGGTTGTAACTAAACATATTGGCATCCAAATCCGAATAGACTCGGATTATGATCCAACAGTTAGCAGTCTTATAGAGCATAAGAAGGAGATCGCATAATCAAGAGAGAGAACACCACCGCTTGTGGTTTCTTTAAGAAGCATAAACAATTGTTGGGAATTCATATTAATCACATCACATTTTGAAAAGCCTCCATCGACTAATCAGATTGACTTAATCAAAGTTTGATTAAGAATCATTCATAACCGGGAGCAAGAATGGCTTTCCGACTGGACGAACCATTCTGGTATATTAATGTGCCTAACGCACTTATCTTATATTACTTTCAAAACTTTTCACAACAGGTTGGTGATTCATAATCGGCTCGAACTACTGCCGAAATATTTGGTACCGTAGAGATCATTGGAATATTTCATCCATGGTCATCTACCCTATACCTTTGGTCCCGTAGAGATCATATGAGTATTTCATCCATGGTCATCTACCCTATACCAGGATCACAGGACTTAAGCTATCCTGTATCTCTCATTTGCATATGGTGAGGTAGAGATCCCAGAGGCCTATTACCAGGTCGTCTACACTGCACCGCCAATTGCACTTAGCTAGAGTGCGCATCAAACCCCTTGCACGAAGAGCAGGGGAAGAGTCATGACTCGCCATTAGGATTAGGCCCCTCCTAATGTAATATTCATTTAAGAGAGGATATGGAACCACGTTCCCCTCCCTGAAACTATCTTAATCACAACAATGTCTCAGCGAGAGACAACAAACAAGGTCGCACATAACGGACCTAAATCCAGTTCTAGCGCAAACTGAATAAACAACATGGTCATTATTTCTAACAATATAACAACCTATCGTATTTCATTAATCATACAAGTTGTTCCCAACGCAAATATTAAATGGGATCCAATTCCTCATTTAATAACAATAACGCAAGAGAGAATCGTCCACTTGCCTTATACGAGATTTCTCCTCTTAAGGCGATTAGTTCCATCTCGAACGACGTGCATCCAAGACTCGAGCTCGGGCTGTACCGGAAAAGAATAGAGAAATAAATTATAATCAATTTATTTCCGTTTCAAGATTAACTACTACAAATTATTATGTCCTTATAATAATTTGTCAAACACTTGCTTGACATAATCCGGCTTTATAACTTAACCAATTCGATAAATCACGCTTTACGAGATTTAATACAAAAATCCAACTTTGAATGATCTTATCCAAAAATCATTCTATAATATAAGTCAAGCTCGAAAGAAGAAAAAAATTACCTAACGATACGCTTTCGGGATTTGCTTGCACGCAAATCGAGGCGGCACGCAAAACGATGCGATGCGCAAAACGAGGCAACACGTGAATCGAGACGATTCATCGGAATCCATGTCACGCATACCGAGGCAAACCGGGTCCAAACACCTTTCCCTTTTCCTTTTTAAAACTCAGGAAGGCCGGAAATAAAGTGAGCGACGAACCAACTTCGTCGATGTCTAGCGACTTCGTTTGATATCCGTTTGGAGTGATTTAAGCGACAGTTGGAATTCCTCCTCACCCTCTTTCTACTGTTGGCAACGGATCTTACATTAATTGAGAGAAAACGGAGAAAAAAGGCGACAAAAATCACTCGCCAAGGCTGAATTTCTGGGCACAATAAACCAGTTCCAAAGCTGATCGCGAACTCCTGTTCACCGACCCGTGGAAGCGACACCAGGGACGGAGAGGCGAAGAGGGAAGCGACAGAAGCACCTCCGACATCCCCTCTACTTACTGTCGGCAGTTTCTGACAGATTTGGTGTTCGGAAGGTCAACCACGAAGCCCACAAACTTAACTCGTCGCTGCTGAATTTTCCGGGCAAAGAAACCAGCAGCAGCGTTGGTCACGAAGGCCTGTACATCGGCTTCCACAGGAGACACCAGGAACGGGGTGGCGACGGGACTTGCAACAGTATAAATCCCTCGTTTCCACCTTCCAACTGTGGGCAAAATTCCCCGGAATAGTTGCCTGAAGACATAGATAGAAGCCCAAGAAAACGGCTCGTCACCAACTTCTGAAAATCCGGAAAACCAGTACCACGAACGGATTTGGTGGATTTTGGCCCGTTTCTTGAATCCTTTTTCCACAATTGATTGAGGGATATTACAGAGCACTTAATCCTCGACATATAGCAATTTTAATCACCAATTTTGGTCGAGAAACGAGTTCACAATCAATTTTTGAAGTTTTGGGTGTTTTAGGTCAAAACCGAGGAGATCCTCCATTTCGACCTCGAGCATCCCCCGACGAGATTCAACCAGCTCTTGCACTTATATAGTCCCTCAATCCGCCACTCGACATCACCATGCCACGATTCACGTCGGAAAAGATCACACGCGGCTGTTCCTTCTCGTGCCAGCACGAACTTCGGGTTGTGCGTGTGTGAGAATGTGGCGTTCAAATAGCCTATGATGAGGCTAGGCTATACTAATAGGTTTGCTTGGTGGCAATGGTGACGGAGGGTCGACGCCCAAGGCTGACCGGAGCAATGACGAAGGCGGCGCCCGACCTCGGAAAGATGGCAGTTGCTTATCCTTTGTTGAAGATAATGGCTGACTCTCAATGTATAATAAATTTGTTTCCTTTATAATCCAAATGTCTTGTTGGTAGAGTTGGCTTGGGTGTCTTATTTCCATGTGTAAGAGGTCATGAGTTTGAGTCTACACACACCTTTTTTTTGCCACTCTTTACAAACTTCTTTATTATTTGCCATCTTATTACACTTTTATAATTTAAATTTTCCGCTAAATACGATTTAACTTGTAAAATAAATTCATCCATAAGAATAAATTTTATTTTTACAAGTTTTATGCATTTATAGCAGATTCAAATTAAGTGTAATCCTTTACTTATTATTAACTCGAAAGAATTAAAGTAATATCTCTTTATTAAAAAGAGCGGATATTACATTTTTTGTCTCTTTGTTTGAGCTTACTATCTTAAGAGTGGTGCCAAAATAATTATGAACATACATAAAAAAATACCTTTATATTTTGAAAAATATGTTTCTTAGAGTGAAGCAAATAAGTCCCAGTGGCTTTGCTTTTATCATAAACTATAATGGTGGAGTATTTTGCAATATTCAAAGCAAGAATACTATAAGGTCCCTATAAGTCATTATGTAATGAATCAAAGAAATGTTCTCAAATAGATTCACCAAGGGGAAATGAGAGTTTGTGGCATGATTTAGCCATAGAACTACAATCACAAAACAAGTTGTAGTATTAACCACTTTAAATTATGGCAAATGTATTAGTTTTGACAATGAAAAACGTCTTATTCTACATTGAAACAAATTCGAATTTGTCTTGTATACAACAAAAACACAAGACATAGGAAAATTAGTGACCTAATTATGAAATATTTCATAAGTTGTCACTTGCTCAAACAACGTAACATATAAAGAGCTCTTATAGCTAGTGTTCTAAAAATCTCCGCCTAGCTCCGTCTAGCTAGGCCTTGCCTAGGCATTGAAAAGTCCTCACCCACCTAGCCTTCCAGTCTATCTAGGAGACCAATCTAGTCCTTCTAGGCGCTAATTTAGGCCACCTAGGCGCTAGGTGGTCCCTCTCTGCCTAGGATCCGCTTAGCATTTTTTAGAACATTGCTTATAGCTTACCCTTATATCACATGTTCAGTCAAACTTTCCTACAATACACAATATTTTAGATAAAAATGAGCACTCACACACTAATCCTTAATCAACCTCCCCACAAACAACATATGTAACTTAAAAACTGACACATATTAAATATCATCTAATACAAAATTTATACTGAAAGCAATGTTTGCAACTATATTAACCAAATGAGAAGTACTATTTGTTATATCATTATGCATTGAATGTAGTAAATAGCTTGTGGACACAAATAATTCAACACAAGGTGTAACACTCATATTTTACAATAATAGGTATTACCTACCTTGAAATCATATCCACTTGACTAGGTGCCCGAAGGCACTAGAATAAGCACTTAAAAAATGCACACGTATTTTATTATACGATAGTCAAGTATTTTAATATAACCTATTCTTTTAAAACTCTTGGATTCAATTACGGTATGAAGACATATTTTTTTAAAAAAAGAATTCTAACTAAGTAAATAACATGTGACAGTGATGTGCATACCTGAAATTTTCAAACGATCATAACGTTTTGCTCAGATATCAAATTGGTGCTTATTATATATCAAATCGAAGTTATGAACGAAAGGAAAATATATATTTCAAAAATTTAGGATTGGAGGAGGGGGAAGGGCCACTTCTAGCCCTAAATAATTATGCCCCTGACCATACTTTATCAATATACACATGAACTATTTATTATTGGGCCATGCTAGAGAATTTGTGTCAAAACAAGTTTCTTCTGGAAGATACTTGTACCTCATAATTACATTGATTCATTAAATAAATTTGACATTATAATTTAATTTTTTAATTTTTTTGTAAGAAAATTTGTTGATATTCTAGGTATCATAAATACAGATGCTCTTAGAGTTGCTCTTAAATTTAATATGATAACTTTCCATCTCTCAAAGAACCCCCTTTAATATAAACTAGTTATACTCGTCGTGTCATGGATGACTACATGGATTTAATACTTAATTTATTTAATGAATATGATTTAATTTAATATAAAAAATAAAAATAACTTTTTTGTTAGAAAAAAATTATATAAACTTTTACAATTGTTGTCATGTGAAATTGAGCCAAAATTATTAAGGTGATCCCACTATAATTTTGATGGTTTAATGATAATTTATTTATGGAAAAATATAAATAAAAAATTATTTTAATTTGAATCATTTAATTTTAAAGATATTTTACAAAAATATTTTAAAATTTAAAAATAATTTAAATTCTTATAATTTTTTATTGAATTCAATTCTTTAAAAATATTTTTAAAAAATTAAAAAGATAATTAATCATAAATGATGGAAAAATATGAATAAAGATTGAATTTTTTAAAGATAAAAAATCTTCTATATTTACATAAATAAGTCAAAAAGAAAATTAAAGGAAAGATAATGTAATTTTTTTAATCAAAATTTAACTTAGGCAATTAGCGATTTATTGTTATTAAATTTTAATATCTCAATTACCATACTAAGTCACTTATTTTTTCTATATTTATAATCTATCTATAAGTATGACAACTTTTCTAATTAATATGAACCATATTTTTATATTGATGTTTTATTTTTATTATATCATCATTACTATATACTAAATCAGAATTAAAAAAATATATTTAAACTACATCATCCATTCTTTTAAATCAACCTGATTGGTTAAAATATAATTAGATTTTTCTAATTTGTTATATTTATATATTAAACAAATCAATCAATCAATACATTAGTTTTACTTTTGGATAGGATAATTTTTTTAGATAAGATATGTTATTTTTTTAATAACCTTTCCTATATCAATTTTTAATAATTATATTTGAAAATGATAGTTTTTTTCTAGATAAGATATATATAGTTTTTTAGAAATATCCTTACATATATCAATTTAAATAAAATTTAACAAATGCAAAGATATAATACAATAATTTTTCCCATATGTATGATACATAAAAAATACTAATTTAATATATTAGAGTAAAATAGATAAGTTTTTTATCCATAAATTAAATATGATAACTATAAAATCATTTTTTTATATAGTAAAATAGATAAGTTTTTTTAATATCAGAGTTTTACTATTAAGTTTCTACTTTCTATCCATAAATATGAAAAAATATAAAATAGTAATTTAATATCCCAACTACTCTTTTTTACTTCAATATCCCATAATAAACTAATTAAGATTGCTAAATGAAATAGATAACTTTTATATCTATAAGTATAAAATATGAAACATATTTTAATTTACGAGTTTTTAATATTCAATTTTCAAAATCTTATATATTAACTTTATATTAAGTATACTAACTTTTTTTAATTAGTATGAACCATATGTTTAATTATGTATTTTATATTAATTTCGTATTTTTATATTAATTTTTATTTATTAGTATGTCAACATTTTTAATTAATATTGACCATATTTTTATATTAATTTAGGATTTTTCAATATTAATTTTCTACGATTAAGAATGATAACTTTTTAAATTTTCATCCATAAATATGTTGAGTTTTATATATTAATTTTATTTCTATAAATATCACAGCTAAATGTAATGTTGTCATTAAATTTTAATGTCAGTCACCATATTTTTGGTTCCAAAATTGTTTATATAAATATTGTATCCATAACTATGTCCACTTTTTTAATTAATATGGATCATGTTTTTAATGGTAGAATTTATATTAAATTTTATATTTCCTTATATTAATTTTTCATTCACAAGTATGACAACTATTTTTCTATTAATGATGATTTTTTTTAAATTAATTTCGGTACAAATATGATGTGTTTACAATATATTAATTTTCTATTCATAAGTATGTTGATTTTTTATATTACGGATCCCTTAATAAATAAATAAGAAGTTATTGATCCCTTAATCAGTTTAGTCGGGTTTAGGTTCAGTTATTTCAAGTTGGTTGAGTACGGGTTTATATCATTAAAATTTGCAGGTTGATTGTGTCAATTCATTGCGCTTTTTGTGCATGTTCGTGTAAACCCAACGAGTTAAGAACGTCAACTTTTTAATGATTATTACATAAATAGTACAAATAACATTTTAAGAATAAGATAATATTTGTATAAATTTTACTAATTAAATATATTATTATAACTAAATTAATTATTTATAATACTATTTTTATTACTAGGTAAGGACCCCGTCCTTCGGACGGGGAACAATTTACATGTATTTATATTATTTGGTATATATAAGTTTACATTTAATTTTCTTTAGGCTTAAAACATATATAGCCCCTTGAACTTGTGCAAATTTGTCATTTAAACACCCCACCTTTGATCCGGACCTATTGAATACCTAAACTTTTATATTCTAACCTATTGAACACCTATTAGAGGAGAGCATGTTTGGGTGTATTGCACGCGTCATGACGTGTAAAGGATGTGCTTTATATAGTATGCCACATCATGCCACTTAAATTTAAAAAAGGAATTGAATTATTTTATTAAAAGGAAAAACAAAAATGGAGAAATCCGAATTAACAAAGCTGCAGATCTCGGAAAAAAAAAACAAAGTTGTAGATTGATGAACAAAATTGATTGGGAGAGATATAATAGGGTTATGGAGGATTTGGGAAAAGAGGTCTAATTTGGGGCTCGAAGCATACACCTCCATCTCCTTCTTCATAGCTGGTCCATAGCTCCCGCCTTTGACCACCTCTTCCTCTGCCGCCGCCTCCAGTGCATCGCCAGCCAACGCAACCAGCCGGAGCCTCCCGCTTCAAATGCGGCCTCGCCCAAAGCTGCATATCTCTGACCCTCCTTATCTCTCTTTCTCCAATTTTGATTTTTGGAACCCTAATTTATGGTATTTGAAAGCTGTGTGAAATCTGATGAAATTGGGGACTTAATTGCCTTTGATTATGCACATTGAATCTATTATTGGCAAGCTCAGTGATTAATCTGTTGCATTCAAGAGATTTGATTAAAAGCCCCAAATAAGCTTTATTTGATTGAAAGCCCCGAATTAAATACCAAGGAGGAAGAATGAGAAAAGGGAGTGTCGAGCCTTAGAATTGTTACGAATTTGTGAATTGTGATGGGCTTGTTGTGAATTTGGGCGGTTAGGGTTGTAACGGTTGTTGGTGCTGGTGAAGATGAAGAAGGTAGAGAAAAAATGTCCATGGAGGAAGAGTAGCGAGTGAGGAAGAAGAGGAAGTACGTAAAAAGGGGATTTTTTAATTTTTTTATATTTTTCTAAATTAGCTTTTTACAATGGTTTACAGTATTTCACTTGCCCCAAACACGTAATATGTACGCGCACATCCACGTCAGCGCTCAAGCGTTTAATAGAACACAATTGTTAAGTTTAAGTACTCAATAGGTCCGGATCAAAGGTGAGGTGTTTAAATGACAAATTTGCACAAGTTCAGGGTGCTGTATATGTTTTAAGCCATTTTCTTTAATAACATTCAATTATGTCACATAGGGATCCTCTTGAGGCCATTGTTGAATTTAGAGCACATTCACAAACCAAACTGGTCAATTCACCCGCTGCACAATCGATGGCAGAAGAACAGGATTCCAAAACCTGTGAATTAAACAAAACAAAATCATTTTGAAACAATTGAGTGCGAAATTGACAAAAACGACCAGGGAAAATTTTTCATGAAAAACTCAATTGCAATAATTAGAAGTGAGCTTTTATTTCCTAGCTCACAAGAAATCTATATAAGCTCAATCCTTAATGAATATCAAGCAACAACAATTTGTTAAATCCGAACCCCATCATGGCCATGCCTTCATTAAGCTGTTTGATATATATAATATATGAAGTAGCAGCAGCATGGCATCATCTTCTTACCTAATATACCTACATTAAAAAGGGTAGCATATAAGTGAAAAATGTAAAATTCCATCCCTACAGGCATAAGGTGAAGAAAAAACAGTAACATTTTTCCATCAAGTTAAGTATTTAGATGATTAGTAATTAATTAGACCTATATTGATTAGAAATCAATTAGACCTAGCAAGTGCTATTCTAATATTTAAGCTTAAAGTCTGAAATTTGCAGAAGTTGTTCTATTTGGGTTTATATTAACATACCCAGATAATCTGAGATCCAAAAGTCTGCATAAATCAGTAAATGCCTGACTAAAAGCATAGAATTAAACATCCAATGTTAACACTTAACACCATGCACTTTTCACTAGTGTAAGCCATAAGCTGAAATAATGAACTGAAACATTACTTTGCCAAGAACTGAAGTTTAAAAGAAAAGAAAAGTTTTTGGCTGGAAAATTGGTAATT
The DNA here is from genome assembly GCA_964016875.1 of Fallopia convolvulus. Lineage (NCBI taxonomy): Eukaryota > Viridiplantae > Streptophyta > Magnoliopsida > Caryophyllales > Polygonaceae > Fallopia > Fallopia convolvulus. The sequence goes on along the minus strand of OZ024718.1, from coordinate 37,926,268 downwards.
ACAAGATGAAAAACTCTCAGCCAATTCAACAAACAACTTCCCTACAACCTCAATTCAACAACAAACATCAAGAATACAGAAATACAGAAATTGAAAAAGGATGAACACAAGCATCAAATTGTAACACATCACCAACAGATGAGAACCAAAACACAACCATAAAGAGTGAAAAGCACAAATGAATCACTAAAAGCACAAGCACTAACCTAGAAGCGAGATTGTCGGCACAAACAGACGGACGGCATCAACGAAGACCCAGAACGACGCATCGAACCAACCACAATTGCTCTCTTGAACCTGAAACAAACCTTTTTAACTTGTAACAAACCGTGAATCATGGAAAACCGACAACCCAGCTAGCGAAGGAAACAACAAATGAAAAAGAGAAGGCAATTGACAATTGGAAGGAAGAGGTGGGAAAAATTAAGCAAGAGATCAGCTACCCAGATCTTCAATTCAAGCAAAATCAAAGTAAAATTTGAGAGAGATGAACAAATGAACCTGGCTATTACCATGGAAGAAAAAAGATTGCTTGATACCAATGGCATAATTTGTTGCACGTGTTGAATATTCTTTATCAGCATATAACTTAAATGATCAAAAACCAAGCACGCGTGACAGAAAAATGGGTTTGAAAGTTCAAATGAAAGGTTTAGAAATTGTCATGTATGTTTAAATTATACACCAACGCCCATTCCGCAGCCGCATATACGAAACTAACCATCACGCAACAACCGAAAATGTTCTGAAACTAAAAACATAAGGGGGAGAAAAAAAACAGGCATCAGTTGACTGCTTTTCTCCAACGAAGGCCTAACACACATAACATACACCTCTATCACGAACCATGGACACAATCAGAAACAAATAAGTATCACGAACCTAGCACACCACCTTAGAAGACCGGCAAGCTTAATATCCAGACTACATGCAAAGAAATTGTTGAAGAGCACTCACTATAGGAAGTCTTACTACCTCAAACTCGATATGCCTAGCCTGTTATGAAACAAAGCATCAACAAATGGTAATTTTCCAATCCTATATTAAATTCCATTGCCTAGCAGATTCAGATTGGAGATTCAATTTCTCATTTATCAAACCATCTAAACGGAATAAATAGGGTATTAATACATGCTCATCTACTAATGCTAACTTACTCACAAAGGGAGCCTACATTGGGGGGGGGAGGGGGAGGGAACATGACCACATAGGGATAAGACCTCAAACCTGAGAGCAAGGTTGTAGATTACACCTACAAAAAAGAAGCCGCAGCAAAACCCGGAAACAAAGAACAGTAAGAACACACAAACCCATTCACCCTTGCATCTGCCCCCCTTTTCGTACCCTCTTTTGTTGTTGATGGTCTGAATCAACTTGCAAGACACAAAAACAATAAGAGGGAATCGAAATGAACCCAGGTTCCTGAAATTCGTAAACCTAAATCAATCAGGCCCAAAATACTAACAACGATTGCGGCGAAAAACAGGTGCATACAAAACCCTAACTGATTAAAGACAACCAAATGCCTCTCTGCGTCAAATCAAATAAAGACGAGAACAAACGTGCAGACCTGCGAAGCAGAGATGCCGACGGTGAAGACGTAATTCTCCCGACCCGATGAAGTTGTAGAAGACGGTGAAGATTTATTTCTCCGGAGGTCGTCGTGCCGTCCAGAATCTCTCTATGGTTCTCTGGTTGAAGCTGAAGTCGGTATTTCTCCCTAGCCGAGGAATTTGTATAAGATGGTGAAGAATTTTCTATCCCGAGGTCGTCGTGCCTTTCTGATTTTCTATCTGGTTCTCTGGTTGAGGCTAAAACGGGTCAATAAAGAGTGCTGAAACGGGAAAATAAATAGGGGATAGAGTAAGTGGGAAAACGAAGCAGGAGGTGCAGAATGAGCGAACCAGATTACAACATTCACTATGTAGATATAAATTATAATACATATATCATATTTAAATAATATGTTACAATTTTTATTTAAAAGTCCCCGGGCAAAGCCCGGGTCATCAACTGAAAAATAGAATATATTCTATTTTTTATCTTCGTACATGTTTATTATATTGTAAATGATAGTTTTTTGTAGATAAGATTGGTATAACTTTTATAGAAATATCCTTACAGAGTAAAGTTCAAAAAAACAACCCCTTATCCTATAAAATAAGGAGTGTTTAGAGCCCTTGGATCAAGATGATCCAAGGGTTGATGTTCTATATCTTTTAGGAACACGGTGGCATTTTAGTAATTTCTCGAAAATTACAAAAGTGCATCGATATCGTGAAAAAGTGCATTGCTTGTAATATTCGGGTTTCGTAAAACGAGTTTCTTGGGTTACAAGCAATTGGATTTTTCGGTATATATGTATTTCTATCCAAGGAGATTAATCTTATCCTTAAACCAATTCTGTTCAAGGAAATCTGATCATATCTTTTAAGAGCCGTTCCAATCTCATGTTAACCCTAATCACACCTAATTTAATCAAGATCTTATCTTTAATCTTCTTTTTACTTTAAAACCTCAAGACCCGTACTCCCCGTGAAAGCCATCTATCTTCGTCCTTCCCCAAAACCAAACACTGGTCTTCTCCTTACACCTCGGTCCTCCTCGTGCGTTGTTGTCGGCGCCAGCACGCTCCACTGGAAGAGCCTAACGCCGGAAGTTGTCCATCGTTCCTAAGCCATAGCGCCTCGCACAGCGTCGGTCGGATTTGATAGCCGCCGGCATCGGGATCGTCACTGCCTTCTTCCGGGTGATCAGTGCGCAACACCTACTCCGACACTCCATGGGTAAGGATAGGATCTCTTCTTTTCTGTCCCTTTCAAAGTCGCCGGGTCGGGATTGAGTGGGTAGGGATGTCCTGTAGGCTCGCCGGTGAGGGAGGGTTGTTTGCGTTTTATTCTTCTGGTTCGTGTATGTGGGGAGGGTTACGTATAAATATATATGTTGGAGTGAAACCTAGTTTGGTTTATAAAATATATATAAAGGCTAGAATTTGGTGGACTAATTAAGTTTAGAATGTGCTATTAGTTGGTTTCAGATGGTACGGATTTGGATTTAGCATTTAGTGGGATCAAGGGTGTGGAAAGCAATGGATTTTGGTGTTCTTTTATATCAATAAATTCTGGAAAAATTCATAGGTGGTTTTAACCAGTAAACAAAGTAAGTGTTAAAATTTGGTGGAACTTTGATTCCTATGGAAGTCACGGTAATTCATAAAAGTTCAGCAAGTTTTCTGTTTTTCTGGATCGTAATATGTTCTTAGAAAAATCGTCAAAAATCATATATAATTCCAAATTATATGTTTTCTATGCCTTTGGAACCGTTATGAAGTCTAGTTTTTGTCTATAAAATTTCGTAACTTTTCATGAATTGTAGCATACCTGTTTATGAGAATAACCGACCCGTTTCAGTTTCACGTTTTTGTTAAACAGATGTGTAGTATTTTAAACATAACTTTTCTTTAAGATATTATTTTTGAATGATTCTAAGTTCTGATGTTTTATAACTGGATATCAGGTGTTCTTACAAAATTACGTAATTTTTGGATCGGTTTTAGTCGGGTTTTGATATTTTTAAAGTGGACATATAGTTTCTGGAAAATTCTGTTTTTCATGATTAAGTGTTTTGCTTCATGACTTTGTCTTTGATTTTGGTTTGATCTAGTTCGAGGTATGTATAGACTCTGGAGTTCGAGTGTGGGTTAGGTAGCTAGGTTGAAGTCATGTACCAGGTTAAGGTACGGGATAGAGAGTAGGATGGGTGAGGGTTTGGCTAAGAGTCGAGTGAGGTTGAGATTCGGGTTTGGGAGTTTGGGTCTCGGGTATATACTTTCTTGATATTAGGAATTTCATGGTATTAAAAAAAATCAGCGTTTTTTTATAACGTTTAGGTAATTTGTTTGCTCGGGTTGTTGATCTACATATCTGCCAGGAATTCGTCTTCGAGGTAAGTCGTTTTTCGACTTGTTCGGTTCTTCTCTACCTTGTTAGATTGCGTACCGTTATTGTAGGGCGGGTTTTGGGAACTACTCCCGAATGCCTTTTTAAATTGTTTTGTACTCCTTGAATTGTTGTGTGAGTAAATGGTTTTGAATGTATTTTATCGGCAAGATATTTTTGGAACGTTTTCTCTGTGTTGGTACCGTTTCCGACACGGCCCATCGTAGCTGGCGTTGAGGAAGGGTTGGCTACGTTGACCCGTGTGACAGGGAAACCGTGCCCCCTTCAAAACGAAAATTATTATCTGTGTGTTTTTGGCAAGTGCTTCAGTGGAGGCTTAGCCGGGGTTAGAAGGGAGATTGTGAAGTGGAGTGAGAGGGCCTGCCTCTGCACTCGGTGCGGTGATGAGCGCCTTGGAAGTCGGATTGTGAGATGGAGGAAATGCATTGTTATATGGTTGTGTTTGTAGACGTGTATGTGGCTATGTGTGACTGATTATAACTAATTTAGGTATTGGCCTTTAGAGTTATGATTGCGATTGTGGATTTGTATGCTGACTTTAGAAACGCTTTCAAAACGTTCTGCAATTTCCGTATTCTCTCTAGCTTGGTAGATTAGACGCTGACCCTTCGGGGAATATTTTTCAGTTCCAGGTATGAACCAGGGAGTCGTGCAGGAACCGAGGCCAGATGGCGGGCCAGAGCGGTAAAGAGCGCGTGTCATAGTGGGATTGGTTTTACGCTAGATTATTTATGACAGTTAGGTTGTTGATTTTATTATTGATAAGACGAAGTTAGCAGTATGTTTTATTTATTATTTTGTTTGGTTAGTTCAGTATTAGTAAGCGTTGTGTCGTATTGGAATATTTATATTTTCGGGAGTTCATGCATAACTACGTTTTCTAAGTTTTACTAAATAAAAGGTTGGATGTTTTATTTTGTTTTTCTCGTCGTGCCCGCGTTGCAAGATCCTAAAGTGTAGTTGTCAACCTATTTAATAGTACCTGGTAAGGTCTACTACCACGTAGCGCCTTGTGAAAAGACGGGGTGTTACATTGCTAAATACAAAAAGTGCATTAATAAACCGAAAATTTGCAAGCAAAAATGAAGCCAACATGGCACGCGCTCCATGTTCGATTCAGTAAAAGTGCATCGTTATAGTAGAAAAGTGCATTGCGAAATACAAAAAGTGCATTATTAAACAAAAAAAAGTGCATCATTCTAAATGTCCAATTAACTCAATTCCGATTGAACTTAATCGCCCAAAATATTTGGGTTTAGTAATGCACTTTTTGTATTTCGTAATGCACTTTTTTATCATAGTGATACACTTTTGTAATTTCGAGAAATTACGAAAATGTCACCGTGTCCCAAATTTTCGAGAATATCAGCCCTTGGATCAAGGAGATCCAAGGGTTCTAAACACTCCTTATTTTATATGATAAGGAGTTGTTTTATTTGAACCAAACTCGAACATATATCAATTTAATCAAAATTTAACAAACACAATGAAATAATACAATAATTCTATCCATATGTATGAAAAATAAAAATAATAATTTAATATATTAGAGTAAAATAGATAAAAAAAATTATCCATAAATATGATAAATATAAAATCCCAGTCAAACAATTTTTAATAATAATTTTTAATTAATTATATATTATGTAATTCAATCACCATATGGAATTTCAAATTTTATGCACTAACCTTACTTAATAATTTTTTTTTATCAATTTACTATGAGATTTGATAAATTTTTAACTCTACCCACTATTCTTTGTTCATGTTCATAATATTATAATATTTAGTTAACTTATATGCATTATCCATATAGTATAAATAAAATATACTATATAAGAATTTATATAATTTTTTTCAATTTACTATGAGATTGGATATCTTTTTCTCTCTACCATTAATTTTTATCTTTTTATTAAAACCGAATATAATATAATATTTATATTTATAATCTTTTTCTCTATATAACAGAGAATTTCTAAATATAGTTTAATAACCCTTATTTTCTCTTTAAAAGAGATTCTTAAGTAAATTAAATTAAATAAAATTCAAGAATTTGATTACAAGGGTTATGAAGAGTTGAAAGCATTTAAATAAAAATAATGCACTATAAATTTCGAAGTTTATTAAATATAAAGAGGGGTACAACAAGTCATTAAAAACATAATAAAATTCAATAAAAAGGATGCAAGAGCCGGGACTTGAACCCGAGACCTCTTTCAATCCCGTCTCACACGCCCTCCCTCAAATCCGCTAGACCAATGCATTTTTCTACTCATTCACCCCACTCTTTTAATTTTATATCAATTTTTACTCTTCTCCTTCCTAGAGACATCATACTATTGTCTGATGTGATTGAAGTAGATTCAAAATTCAGCCATTGCATGTCCTTTGCTTCTTCTTCTCCCTCTCTTTTGCTTGCAAAACTCCCTTTGTTGCATCATCATCCCATCACCTTCAACAAGCACACTTTTGCCCAATAGATGAGCATCTCCTTCTCCTCCATAGGTCCATCACCATTGCCATGGATTGAGAAGCTTGCCTCCTTTGCCTATTTAAAGGAGCTCCAACTCCCTTCAAACTCACACATTCCTCACTCTCTCCTTCTTCTTAGTGATTTGCTCTCAAATTTGTCCAAAAAATCAGCCTTCAAGTGTTGGTTCTTCCCTACCAAAAACACCATTGTAGCCCCCTTAAAGCTCCTCCTCTTCCTCCCTTGTACACCGTTGGTCTCCCCCAGCCCCCGCCGGACCGCCTGCAGCCGCCGCCGAGCACGCCGCGGCCCCTGGTGCCGCCGCCCCTGTTGCCGCCAGTCTCCCCTGCCTCCTCTTCTCTGTATTCTGTAATACAGAAATCCAAATATTAGGGTATAAATCTTTAACCCTTTTATTTTATTAATTTAATTAATTTATGTTTATTAAAATAAGTTGTTAGTAGAGATAAGTAAATCAAATAAGGTTTATTTGCAAGATTAAACCTAATAAAAATATTTTGTGGGGATCTTGTTAGTTGAAGAATTATATTAAATCAAAAAAATAAAGAATTTTGGATAATCTACTATTTTTATAAATTGCAAGACATGATTTATATTAATAATATTAAGAGCTCTTATAAAAGTATTTTTATAAAGTTACTAGCATAAAGGTTGGAGCTTTTTATATTAAATATTATTTTGATAGAGGAATACTTTCATTTTTATAAGATATTATGTTGCATATCTCTAAGTGTAGAGAATATAAAGATATATGAATTTTATAATAATGATAGATATGTTAATAAAATTATTGTTTAATAAAATATTAGTTTGACATATCTCTAGGTGTAGAGATTCCTAAAAGTTATAAGCTTTAATTATAAATATGATAGTTGTGACAATAAGTTAATATATAATATGCTATTATATTGCTATGTTATAAATGTTGCCTTGTATAAAAAGATATTGGAAAAATATAGGAAAGATGATATAATTTTATTTAATATATCATAAGAATATACTCTAATTATAGAATAAGATATTTTAAGTCATGATCATATATTTATATAAATTAATGATATGAGAGGATTTTTATGTAGACAAAGTAAATAAGATTATTTTATTGTTATACTAAGTTATAGAAAGCTTTCCTTATAAAGTATATATAGAAAGTTCTAATTATGGAAAATACTAAGAAAGTGGCCTATTATTATTTTATCTCTATTTAATATGGCCTATATAGTTAAATAAGGTTTTATTAAGATAATATTATTAACCAAATATCCTTTGATGAGAAAATAATATTTTAAGTATTATTATAGATATTATTGAAGATAAAGGGATATTAAAATGACACTTAGTTGAAATAGCTTAATAAGGATATAATAGACTTTTTATAATCCTAAGAATAATATAAATTCAAAATACCTCTTTGGGTTGAATATGATATCATATGCTTTTATGAGTTTATCCTTGCTTATTTATATTAAGAAATTTGCAAGTGAAATTGAAGGAATATTTTTAATAAATTAAATAAGGATTTTTTTATAAGAATAAAAGGGATATTACAAAGTTAAAATAATAATAAAGGAATATTATTATTTTATTTAACCCCACCTAAATTATTATTATAATAATTTAGAATGAAATTCTCTTAATATAAATATTCAAGAGAATTTCAAACTTTAAAAGAAATTAAAGGAATTTCTTATTTAAAGATCGTTCGTAAACTCCGTGTCGATAGGTCGAGATTTTCGTCTGAGTCGTGATCAAAACTTTCCGTCAGCGCGATAGTTTAGACTCGTGAAAGCAAAGGCAAGTGGAATCTCCCCTTGTAAGCCTTATATATATTCATTCCGTGAAATTTCTCGATGTTGGGAACAACTTGTTTGCTAAGTAATGAACGAACCTAGGAATATTGATTGTTAGAAATAATGACCCCACTGTTATCGTATTCCGCTATCTATTATTTGATAGGACTATTATGCTAGTTTGGCAGTGGCCTTGATTGTTTACGGTCTCGTTAAGAGAACGATGTCGAACAAACTAGTGAGGGGCGCGGGATTAACCCGACGCCTCTATATAATTTACTCAGTCGTATGCATGTGCGCTTAAAGTACGACTTTCAGGATCATGATCTATGTCCGCTCCGATTGCAAGGAGGGATGAGTGGCACTCTAGATAAGTGTCGGGAACCGAGTTTTCCCTTGGTGGTCCGGGCCGTACAACCCTTACCCCCTTAAAAATCATTTATATAATCAATATCTTTTCGTCACGATATAAGATAAGTGTCAGTGCACATTTAAAAGACATCAAAACCGGACCGGTCTCAAATGATCGATTCGGCTCTCGGTCCGCTCAGGGCGCGAGAGGTTTTTAAACTTGCTTGAATAAATAACGTTCCCAACATACTTTCGATTCTAAAAGAAGTCTATAATCTCGTAGCTCTTCTCTCGATTTACGAGCTAACTCCGCTTGAGATACGCTCTTCTTCGTACCATTAAAACCCATACAAATAAAGCCATACCTTAAAACACAACCCGATAATATCTTCCTCGATATTACTCAATTACCGAAATACCCTCGGGAAGTTTCGTTCCCGTTTGCTTAGTCTCTTAGACTAATTCTTCTTTTCTGCATGTTTGCCTGACATATTCTCGCCCCTCGCGATTTATGTTAGAACCTAGGAATCCAAGTAAGGCGTAAGGTGAAGGCGAAGGAAGGACGAGGATCTTCAAGATGTATTTTTCATATCATTTTGAGTTAATTCTGTTTATGACCCAAGAACAAGTTTTTATATTTTTATTGTCGAACATCATTTTGTTATCACAATGTAAGACGATTTGTACGAACAAAAGTCTCTCTCGCGAGCACCTTTTCTTATCAATTATGTTTATTTCCGCATAATTATTGTTCAATATCATTCTAAAAGCCTTGGGTGACTTTGGACGGTAAAATCCGAGGTCACTGGCGGTAATACCCAATGTTGTAAAATAGGGGTGTTACAATCTTTGTTCATGGTCATTATATTGTAATATTTAATCATCTTCTATCCATATAATATAGATAAAATATACTACATAATTGATCGTATGGTTATTTTTTCACGATTACGGTTTGTACGTACAATATTTATAAAAATTATATTATATGGATGACGAAATTTGTAAAAAGTATAGTTAAAATTGATCAATTTTAACGATTATGATTTGTCGTATGGATATCAACTTTATCTTGAATTTTTTTTCATTATATTCTAATATTTAATTATCAATTTGGTATGATTATCAATTTGAAAATTTGGTACGAGTTTTCATTATTTTTATCCTTACAGTAAATGATAGTTTTTTGTAGATAAGATAGGTATAATTTTTTTAGAAATATCCTTACATATATCAATCTAATCAAAATTTAACAAATACAAAGAAATAATACAATAATTCTACCCAAATGTATGACACATAAAAAATACTAATTTAATATATCATATTAAAATAGATAAGTTTTTTTTATCCATAAATATGATAAATTTAAAATCATTTTTTATAGCTTTTCTATCTATAAGTACATTTTTAATATTAAGTTTCTATCCATAAATATGACAAATATAAATTGATAAAAAAATTATTAAGTAAGGTGAGTGGATAAAATTGGAAATTTCATAAGATAATAGAATTACATAATATATAATTTTATAAATCATTATTAAAAATAGGTTGGTTTGGATATAAATTCATAATGACAAATCTGCCCAAAAGTGCTTCAGGTTTAGAAGATATATATTGATTATCATAGGATAAACCATCCCGCCTTGCTATTTAAGGTAAATCAAAGATTTTATCGTATTAATTAAGGATAGATTCTCGCATTCATTGGAGAGTAAGCCGCTAGGTGTATTTGAACTCTCCCTTGTTTTCTCCTATCATTACTATATACTAAAGCAGATGTTAAAATAATATTTAAAATGACCATCCATATTTTTTAAATCAATCTAATTGGTTGAAATTTAAACCAAATCCTTTAGAAGGTAAGTTGACCGTTTTCGAGTCACCACGTTGATTCTGACCCCTCTTTACCTTAAATAAATTATTATTTATTTTCTTTTATCATTTTTAATAAATCATTTATCTTTATATTTTAAACTAAATCAATTCTATTTATTATATTTAAAAAAATAAATTATCTTTTTTCAAATAATATGAATCAAATAGTATTAATATACAGATTACTTTAGTTTTTTTTGGTGAAGATTAGATTACTTTATTTTTATATTTACGTTTTCATACTTAATTCATAGAAGCTAATTAACACTTGAATAACAATTCGAAATAACGAACTCATTTATTCAATAATTAGTCTGCTGAATATTATCATTTTCTATCTTTACATATATGTTCTATATGAAATCTTGTGGGTCAAACAAAAATCTTGTTGCTGCCTGCACACCCTCCACACTTACTTGTGTGGGTTCAAAAACCGTACAAGACCACAACAGCTTAGTTTTGGACGCGTTCAAACTAGCACAATCCCAAATGACTCCTTTGGACGGATTATTAATCCGTATAGGAACACGTTTCCTTGTGCTAGTCCCGAATCTGCCTATATAGATTAATTTTGTTATGCGGGACGAGAACCCGCCCAGAAAGACAGATTTTTTACCAAATCGGGTGTTAATTTTTGTACGGGTTATGAATCCGTTCATGTTTTTTTTTAAAATCCGGTTTTTTGTGTGCGTTTTACAAACCCACCCATAAAGGGGTGCGCAACATAAATTTAGGAGTGCGCAAAGAGTTGTCCGTGTTCTTGTGCGGGTTTAGAACCGCACAAGAAACCGATTTTTTTATGAGCAAATGATGGCATTTAAATTTTATGTGCGGTTTTTCAACCCGCACATATTGTCCGGTTTTTTCAAAAAATTGTGCGGTTTTTCAACCCGCCCATATTGTTAACTGGGACGAGAACCCGCCCAAGAAACCAATGTTTTTACCAAACCAGGTGTTAATTTTTATACGGGTTCTGAATCCGTTCATGGTTTTTCCAAAATCCGGTTTTTGTGTGCTGTTTACAAACCCGCCCATAAGGGTGTGCGCAACACAAATTCGGGAGTGCGCAACGACTATACAATAAATAGTATTGAAAGATTCTTTTGTTGAGATATTGGTTTAATTTAAAAAATATTTTCCATATATTTGTTAAGATATCAAAGATTATCCAATCATATCCAAATTAAAAAATTATAACCAATTTCAATTAGTAAGTGCATATGTTTTTTATTTGAAAATAGGTGGTAACTAGCAAGACCCGTGTAACACCCTATCTTATAATCCGGGTTGTTACCTGGTTGTGGACCACATCTGGGTCCACCAAAACAAGCCTGACAACAAATTCACGAACATTGGACCTTGCAACAAAGGCACAGCAAGAAAAGCCAAGAAAACATCCAACTTATCATTTTCAAAATGACTCGAAAACCAATGTGAATACAACCGACTGCTAGCACTAAAGCCAACCTACTGGCTACCAACATTAACTCAATATTACTATTAACTACACTGTCCTTGCAACTATGGACTCAAGCCCTCAAATCCCACTAAGACACGTCACGTCGAGATCGAGCATCATTGTCCAAGAAGTGATCTCTTGGAACATTTCCCATACAAGGATGTTTACCTAAAACATTGGAAGTGGAACACATTAGCTAACAATCCTGGTATGGCCAAACAAGCAAATCAAACATGTAGTTCGAACAAAACATAGATTATCAAAATAACGCACTCAGTCATTCATATACATAACAAACTAATATGCATACCAAAACACGTCATATAGTTATATAGACTAGCATATCAATTTCCAAATCAACACTCAATTCCACAATAACAAATAAGCACGAGATTAATCAATGTAATGCTCATGCAACATATATCATAACAACCAGCAACAATTCCTCCATAATCCAACCATAATCATTCTCCAGTTCAGGCAACCCAGACCTGCCTTTGAAACATGGTACACGGCTAGCGCGCACGCTAAACTCATGCCCATTTTCTTTCCCATCACCCTTCTTTCCCCGGTAAGCCTCTACTAGAGCACTCGCCAAAACAATCAATTTTTGAAGGTGATCTCCACACGCCGAATGACTATGTCCGGGGTCTCTTCTTCACCGACTTGTCCGTGTCCATAATCACACCCGCAGAGATCAAGTTACACACAATAAAATTATTGAACTATTCCAATAGCTTTCCAATATGAAAATATAGTATGGAACAATATTCCAAAATAGAGTTCCACACATTCAATTTACTAGTTTAACACATAACATGATCGCAAGCTAAGTAAGTCTAGAAGACTTACCTTGAAGACGAATTCTCTAGGCCAACAAACAATAACTAACACGCGAAGTGGTCCCCTGTTGTCAAATATAACAAAAGATTTCTCAACAACGAGCTCACCGAAACACTTCTTAGTTGTATACTCAAATTCTACAACCTCCTAATCGATAACCGATTTAATTTCCGAATATCGATATATAACAAATCCTTAGTGATCATGCTTTAAGGAGCCATCTTGGCGAAATTATAACTAATTATCCGCTCCATTTTTGAAACAACTTTCTAAACAAAAAGTGTTCCTCAGTAACAGTTCTTAAAGGTTACCAAATCTCGGATCAAACGGTTTAACAACGAATCCCGAGTTATTATCCGAAGTCCCTTACCTGTCAAGCGGTATCCAAAACTTGTATTCGCTATAACTGAAGATCCGGACGTCCGTTTCTCGAGCGGTTCGAACCTGTGGAATCGTAATAACGTCAAGATTATAAAAACCATAAATTTAATTAGAAAAGCGGAACCGAAAGGCCCTTACTGTGGCTCCGCAACCAACCCGCTAATTAATTTCGATCGTATATACCTTCACTCGAGCCCATGGCTCGTTTAGCTCGATAGTGGCTCGATCCCCGAGCCCGAGGGTGGTCGAGTATTGCCCGGTGGAAGCTCTTACTATGGGTGGTGGTCGGACAAGCTACCGATCACCGGCGGCGTCACTTGGCGAGGTAAAGAAGATAGCCGGCGGTGAAGACGTCTTTCTCCCCGAGTCCGGTGTTCCGTCCTTACTCTCCCTTCCCTGAACAAGGCAGCAGCAACTAGCCCACAACCATAAAGAGGAAGAAGAAGGAGGTGAGGTGGAGGAGGTAGGGGAAGAAGAAGGTGGTCGACGTGAAGGTATCCCGAGTCCGTCGTCCGTCCGCTCTCGTTTTGCTTTTGATTTGAAATGAATGATAGACTTTGACCAAACAAGAAGATAAGCGTGGCTGCAAATTCTATCTCCAATTTCCTTCCGTATTAAGGCAAGAAAGTCGGCCTAATAGAATTTTTCCGTCTCGGAACGGGACTCGCGTTAAAGCGGTAAAATTATGTACCTCGGGTGGAAAAACTTACTAAACGAAAAACGTCCCGTAAAATATGTAGACCAATAAAATCAATTTTCCATGATTTTATCTTGCTACCTTCAATTTTTAGGGCTTCCGTTTCGTATTTTAAATCCTTTACAGTACATAATTTAAAAGACGGCTTATCCAATAAATATTCTTTTTCCACTGAAAAATCCTAGAATTCACACCGATCCATAAAATCATTTCTTTGTGATTTTAGGATATCACCAAGAATTTTCTAGGATTTAATCTCCAACAAAAATATTGGATTAAGCGTTAAAACGGACAAAGATGTTAAAAGGATATCCGAGAAAAATTCAAAAATATCCTTAAAAACCGCAGTTATTACATTAGTACCCCCTTAAAAATTGTTTCGTCCTCGAAACCAAGGAGAACTCGAATCATATGGAAAGATAGCACAAGCACACATACACAACCACTACAAACCTATACAGAAGTTTGTAGTACCCCCTTAAAAAATATGTTGTTACTTCTGCACGAAGCACAAAACAACCACTGCTTAATTACCAAACTTCTTCTTTACAACGTTCATGAACTTTGGAAGATGACTCAGCATTTCCCATCTAGTTTCTCAAGTCTTTTCTTCACCTCCATTTTTAGGCCAAGATAACCTAATCCAAGATATTTTCTCATTCACGATTCAACCTGGCCCTTCTTCATAGGGGTCATTTGGTTGAATATCCATCTTATTATTATTGAGTATATGAGATATATCGAACGCATACCATCAAGGAAACATTATGGATAGAATGCACTGATGGTGGCAATACCGACCGATAAACAAGCTTACCAGTTCTTTTCAGTATCTCGAAAGATTCAACATAGCTAGCATTTACGTCGTTTCGCTTTCCCAGCGGAATATGCCTTTCAAGGCGGATATTAGAACAAAAACATCGTTCTTTACAATGAACTTAACATGCTCTCAAATTAAAACAACACCTGAAGAACCTTGTCAGCATTGTCATTCCAACAAATTGACAACCAACACTTCCAGCTTTACCAAGCCTTAAAAGAGTCATTTCTTTATCGTGTGATCACAATTCTTGTAGGTGAAATCACTCAAACTCAAGTTAACATTCAGTTTACTCCATAAAGCTTGTTGTCACTCTCTTCAAAACTTTGGCATGAACTATCCATCTCAATCAGAGATAATAGTCTTTGGAGTTTTATGAAGATGAAATCCTTCATGCATGAACACCTCAACTAACTTCTGTACTCTTTAAGCCATCTTAAATGCATTAAAAAGAACACTCTAGATGAGTTTCTTAACAACCTCCATATTGCATCCTTCTTTCATTAAGTCTTGAACGACTAATGACAAGAATCCCTTGTAACATATTCCCACTTCCATTCTGAAACAGGAAGAGACTATAACATTTCATCTGGCCTTCTATGCTCAATCAGGACTTCCAGACAAACCAAACACATCAAAACAAACTCGGTGACATTTCGCTTCATGTCAATCCATCAAAAGTTTTATCTTAAATCCTTATACATTTACTTGTTCCAGGATGAACTAATTAAGCAAATAACTATGCCTCCTTTGAAATAAGCTTTCGAAGCTCATTAACAACAGATACACATGAACAGTTTTGAAACCAAACAATTCATAATCCTGAATAACAAATCCCGGTGTCTTACCTTCTTGATCTTCTCCATTAATCTTAAACAATAATACTTTCCCATACCACTTTTCCTTGATATGGTCAACAAATTTTGAATAACATCCTAGGGGATTCACACAACCTTGTTGTCATCCAAACCAAACCTTTAGTCCTTCTCAAATTATTTCCTTTACAAGGATTACTTAAAATCCTTACTCAATTTTCTTTTTGAGATAAAATCTCAGTATTACTTTAACCAAGAATAGGAGATTTATCCAACACATGACAAGATAATAACCTATCTTGTCAATCCTTTACATCCTTTTCTCAACCAAAACTCAGCTTGGGCATACTGACATTCAAAAGTAGTTATCTCTCTCAACTACTTCAAACTACACTCTTACGCATTACTATACCAACATATTGGGCAATAATACCTTTAGTCCAATAATTTCCAACAAAATTGTCTCCATTGACAATTTTCAGTCTTTTTCATCAAAGAACTGTTTAAACTTCATTTAACATTCTGACTTGTTGAGCAACCTAACTCTTAGGATTAAAAACATATCCTCGCGTGTCTGCTTTCTATGTCCAACAACTTATCAGGCTGAGATTGAATATCAATACTAATTTACATATCCAAACTCCAAACCCATTGGAGTTTTGCTTAAAGTCCTCACTTGACTATCTTATCTCAAAGAGATTTAAGTTTTCAAGACAACCTGAAAACAAATAACAAATAATGGAGAAATTACTAGTACATCCTTTATTCCAAAGAAAGGATTACTACAATATCATTCCTTAGAAAGGATTCCATTCCAAGAGTTCATATCAACTTACTTTCAAGGACAATTCCGCTAAAAAGGCAATGACTTTCTTAGGTCATGACGTCAACCAAGATGAACTACTAGCAAACTGCTTAGAGAATTCCAATAATCGTTGACTGAAAACAATCCCAAACTTTTAGAGAAGTACGGAGTTACTCCATGCTCTTCAGAGACCAACACAGATTTGTAAAGAATCTTACCAAATTTCTTTACTTATAATCGAACTGTTTTGGGAAGGTTGACCATACTCCTTAAATGGTATAGGATACCAAGGATGTAGTAACTCAAAGGAGTTTTACAAGATACTAGATATAGAAATTGCTATAATGCAAAAGAAAGCTTGCATCTTTTCATCTCAAACAACTACACTTGCAAAACTCATATAATTGCAAAACTTATATGATTGCCAAATCGTACTAAAAACGTTTTATTCTTTACGACCCAAGTGAAATCACTTATCAAATGGTTATTTCCAAATTCCCATCACAGCCTTTGTGTAATCATTCCAACCTTGACAAGAAATGTAACTTCTACAAATTTCTTATTTCGAACTTAAACCTGAGGAATTATGTGATCTAATTCCACCATGAACCTAACCAAGTAGTCAATGAACACTCATTTTATCTCTCCATAAACACTGTAAGGGCATCAGTCAATCTGAACGACATCACTACACCTTTATAATGATTATATCTTCCTCAAAAAGCCATCATAGGAATATCTTTTCTTCAACTAATGATAACCCGATCTCAATTCCACTTTTGAAAACACCATGCCGCCAGGCAATTGGTCCAACAAGTCATAATTATAGGACAATGAGTTTTTGTTCACAATAATCACTTAGTTCAACTCTCGGTAATCAGTACACAATCATAGGAAAATATCCTTCTTTGAGACTATATGGTTCAGAACTTTCTATATTTGTCTCCTCTCCAACTTCAATCCACTACTATAATCTATCCCACTCTAAGGTGGTAATCCAGAAAGCTAATCCCGGAATAACATTTGCAACTTACAAACATCAAATATATTCTAGATGTCTAGTCTTTCCTTGTTCTCATGAAAGGCAGATCACTAGTACCCTATATATGCATCACTGCACAACTTGGCAGCCTTTGCCACACTCATTACTAACCTAACTTCTTAGACCATACTTCTCTGACATACAACCAACTAACTTCAATCTCGATTGCGTCTGCAGTTCCCTAGACTAACCTAGATGCTCTGAAGCAACATTCTGATTAGGCGCAACTTTTGTTCCCCTCAAATCTAGAAGAAATCACATCCAAATGGCTCGAATAACAACAACAATATCTAGTGGTACTTCAAACTATGGCGCCACTACTAGTCCACAAACTTTTCCTACAATAGAAGCATCTTTATCCTAGAGTTTTCCATCTTCTACTCCCCACAATAGCACACCCAATGTCATTCCTTTATTGACATATCTGTAAAGTTGTCTCCACTTGTTAGTTAACCACTTTGACAGGGATGTTTCCAATACTAATTCATGCCCTAGATCATACTGAGTCCTTCCTCTTCCACCTTTCCTTAAACGACTTTGCAGCAAATGACATCAAAGTTAACACTTACATTATCTTAATCATGTTGTCCATATATGCAATCACTATATAGCTTAACATTGTCAAGTCTTTAACTGAATCACATCTCATAATCTTCCTATAATCAATTCCAAAGAAGTTTACCTACTTCTCTTCCTATTCTTCACCATGCATTCTCAATTCATTTCCTAAAACAATGCTCACATTTTCTCAAGTCGAACATCATTCATCTTCAATCATCATTCTTTCTCAAATACAACCACCAACAGTCTTGAATCTTAAGTGCCTAAGCAGATTTCACTCTAGAATTACCTTACTCCTCTTGTTTTAACCACTTTCTTGATCATCTATCAAACTAATACCAAATATTCATTAGAAAACACACCACCATCCAGTTGCAATTCAGAAATTTCCGATTGGGAGGTCGTGGATTTCAGTTCTCCGAGAACTTGGGTCGCATCTGCAATTGGAATTTGGATATAACTCGATCTTCCGCTACTTCGGCCATCTAAACACAATTCTAACCGACTGCACCCGTCGTATATACACCTTCCATCATAACATTCGAGCGCTTTGATAGCTGAATCCCGATCCCTAAAACGGATTCTCGAATGAAATTGAGATCTAGAATCCAATTTTTCTATGCTTTCTAAATTTCCAATTCCAGAAAATACTTGATTTAGTACTTCACAAGAAATTAGGTAATCCTCATAATGTATCTTGACGAGAAGCACTCGTACTAGGCTGAAGATGCCTTCGAACTCATCCCCAACCTACTTTTCAATAAGCTTGTCAAAGGTACCGCCGATGGTAGCTCATACCCACAAATTGTGTTGAGCTCTTCATTTCATGTTTCTTTTCTAAGTAACCTCTGCAATGTCTGTTGTGAAGGTCAACCTCTACTATTTGTCTATCACAATGGTATTATCTCCGCTTAGGCCTTCAAAATAAGGTCCAAGATTACTTCCACAACATTATCCTAAGGCTCACTTTTGTTGTATTGTAACTTGTAAGTCGGGTCTAACATAGCCTTCCTTAGAAAGCTAATGTAAATCATACTTAATTACTCCATTAGTTGTACTGGCTTTCTTTAACCAAGCGTTGATTCAGGTTTAACGCTATCACATCTTCATTCTTCATAGTGTCTACCAGTTCCTTCCCTTGTAGAGGCAATAACATTCCTTGTTATGCCATCCTCGAGAACAATTAATATCTACTTTAATTAAACATACATATCTTATATTCCTCATTAGTATTTTTAACCTAAGCTCAAGACCAATTCCTTTACTCCTTCCTCACAGTCAATTTTTACTTCTTTTTACTCATTAGGACTAATATCCATCAAAATAATCAGTTGCTTTGATTTCAACAAACAACTATTTCTATTAAACAAATAAAATGTTTACGGAGATTTTCCTGTATGATGATGACGTCTCGACGTGTCTTTCTACCCCAAATGCATAATGCCCCAAATCAAGTTTTTGTTTAAAAGGAACTCTAAGTTGGACCTCACGTGCTCTATTGTTAGGACCTTGTGCCCTTGTTGTCAACCTTGGCTCTGATACCAATCTGTAACACCCCATCTTATAATCCGGGTTGTTACCTAGTTGTGGACCACATCTGGGTCCACCAAAACAAGCCTGACAACAAATTCACGAACATTGGACCTTGCAACAAAGGCATAGCAAGAAAAGCCAAGAAAACATCCAACTTATCATTTTCAAAATGACTCGAAAACCAATGTGAATACAACCGACTGCTAGCACTAAAGCCAACCTACTGGCTACCAACATTAACTCAATATTACTATTAACTACACTGTCCTTGCAACTATGGACTCAAGCCCTCAAATCCAACTAAGACACGTCACGTCGAGATCGAGCATCATTGTCCAAGAAGTGATCTCTTGGAACATTTCCCATACAAGGATGTTTACCTAAAACATTGGAAGTGGAACACATTAGCTAATAATCCTGGTATGGCCAAACAAGCAAATCAAACATGTAGTTCGAACAAAACATAGATTATCAAAATAACGCACTCAGTCATTCATATACATAACAAACTAATATGCATACCAAAACATGTCATATAGTTATATAGACTAGCATATCAATTTCCAAATCAACACTCAATTCCACAATAACAAATAAGCACGAGATTAATCAATGTAATGCTCATGCAACATATATCATAACAACCAACAACAATTCCTCCATAATCCAACAATAATCATTCTCCAGTTCAGGCAACCCAGACCTGCCTTTGAAACATGGTACACGGCTAGCGCGCACGCTAAACTCATGCCCATTTTCTTTCCCATCACCCTTCTTTCCCCGGCTAAGCCTCTACTAGAGCACTCGCCAAAACAATCAATTTTTGAAGGTGATCTCCACACGCCGCATGACTATGTCCGGGGTCTCTTCTTCACCGACTTGTCCGTGTCCATAATCACACCCGCAGAGATCAAGTTACACACAATAAAATTATTGAACTATTCCAATAGCTTTCCAATATGAAAATATAGTATGGAATAATATTCCAAAATAGAGTTCCACACATTCAATTTACTAGTTTAACACATAACATGATCGCAAGCTAAGTAAGTCTAGAAGACTTACCTTGAAGACGAATTCTCTAGGCCAACAAACAATAACTAACACGCGAAGTGGTCCCCTGTTGTCAAATATAACAAAAGATTTCTCAACAACGAGCTCACGGAAATACTTCTTAGTTGTATACTCAAATTCTACAACCTCCTAATCGATAACCGATTTAATTTCCGAATATTGATATATAACAAATCCTTAGTGATCATGCTTTAAGGAGCCATCTTGGCGGAATTATAACTAATTATCCGCTCCACTTTTGAAACAACTTTCTAAACAAAAAGTGTTCCTCAGTAACAGTTCTTAAAGGTGACCAAATCTCATATCAAACAGTTTAACAACGAATCCCGAGTAATTATCCGAAGTCCCTTACCTGCCAATCGGTATCCAAAACTTGTATTCGCTATAACTGAAGATCCGGACGTCCGTTTCTCGAGCGGTTCGAACCTGTGGAACCGTAATAACGTCAAGATTATAAAACCATAAATTTAATTAGCAAAGCGGAACCGAAAGGCCCTTACGGTGGCTCCGCAACCAACCCGCTAATTAATTTCGATCGTATATACCTTCACTCGAGCCCATGGCTCGTTTGGCTCGATAGTGGCTCGATCCCCGAGCCCGAGGGTGGTCGAGTATTTCCCGGTGGCAGCTCTTGCTATGGGTGGTGGTCGGACAAGCTACCGATCGCCGGCGGCGTCACTTGGCGAGGTAAAGAAGATAGCCGGCGGTGAAGACGTCTTTCTCCCCGAGTCCGGCGTTCCGTCCTTACTCACCCTTCCTTGAACAAGGCAGCAGCAACTAGCCCACAACCATAAAGAGGAAGAAGAAGGAGGTGAGGTGGAGGAGGTAGGGGAAGAAGAAGGTGGCCGACGTGAAGGTATCCCGAGTCCGTCGTCCGTCCGCTCTCGTTTTGCTTTTGATTTGAAATGAATGATAGACTTTGACCAAACAAGAAGATAAGTGTGGCTGCAAATTCTATCTCCAATTTCCTTCCGAATTAAGGCAAGAAAGTCGGCCCAATAGATTTTTTCCGTCTCGGAACGGGACTCGCGTTAAAGCGGTAAAATTATGTACCTCGGGTGGAAAAACTTACTAAACGAAAAACGTCCCGTAAAACATGTAGACCAATAAAATCAATTTTCCATGATTTTATCTTGCTACCTTCAATTTTTAGGGCTTCCGTTTCGTATTTTAAATCCTTTACAGTACATAATTTAAAAGAAGGCTTATCCAATAAATATTCTTTTTCCACTGAAAAATCCTAGAATTCACACCGATCCATAAAATCATTTCTTTGTGATTTTAGGATATCACCAAGAATTTTCTAGGATTTAATCTCCAACAAAAATATTGGATTAAGCGTTTAAACGGACAAAGATGTTAAAAGGATATTCGAGAAAAATTCAAAAATATCCTTAAAAACCGCAGTTATTACAACCCGGTCCATGCACGACTATGGCTTCAGAATTTTTTTATGTATGTCGAATTTTACATCAACTTATTCGATAAAATAAAATATTTTCCGCAATAAAACTTTCAAGCGAAAATTATTTTAATACGTAGGGAATGTAAAAATAATAATTAAATAATAGTATTTATTTATTTATAATAGCATAGGTGATTTAATTTTTGAATTAACTAATATTATTATAATATACAAGAAAATAAACATTGAAAAAACTAAATAATATTTTCATACTCATTAGTTGAATATGGTAAGTAATAGTAATAAATGAGATAAGTTATTATAATAGGCATGAAATGATTAACAATAACATAGCTTATTGGTTTTTTTATATTTAACTAGTTGAAGTCCCGTGAAATTCGCGGGATAATTTTAGTAAAAAATATAACATTTTATGATATTAATATAAAATTAAAAATACTTGTAGTTGTATATACTATAATAATAAAATTATATAATTTATATAAAAAAAACTTTAAGACCGTACCACATATTTTAATTGAATATATTTAAAAATTATTTTCATTATTTGTTGAGATCCTTTCCCATATTTTGATTAAAAATTTTAAAATATTAATTTCACTTGAATTGAATGTTTTTAAATATTTTTTTGTTAAGATATTAATATGCATAAAACAATTATTTTTTTATAAAATATTTATTAAGGTTATATATTTGAGTTCTTATCTTTTACTTTGTAATGAATATAAAATATTTTAAAATATGGAGAACATTAATATAAAAATTGGTATAAAAGATAAAATAAAGAAAAAACAAAGATAATATAATGCTATAACTTAAAGAAAATTATGGTAGGATATCTAGTAAGGATATTATAACTTTTTAAAATATTTATTGAAATATTTTTTAATGTATTCATTAAAATTTTGGTAGATATATCAATGTATACTAAAATATATCGTGTCTTCTATCAATAATTTACTAGTTGTCCCCGTCGTGCCATGCACGACTATGACTCGATATTTTTTAGATATACTATAAAAAGATATTAATAAATAAAAATATAATTTAAAATTTAATGTAAGTAATTTGTTGCCCGTAATATGTATAAAAATTATTTTATTTTTTAAAATCAAATAAAACAAATTAAATTTAGATTATTAAGTTTAAAATTGAGAATAAACATAGATTATTAAGATAAAATAATCTACATTGCTCATTTTCCTTGACAATATTTCATAAATAGGTTTAATTTAAAAGAAATAGATAAAATATGAAGAAAATAAAGCAAAAAAGATATATTTTGAAAATACGGAAGATATGAGATTTTGAAAAATAATAATTAATTTAATAATAATATATGTAATTGAGTATATTTCTCTTTTAATATAAGAGAGAGAAAGAAACAACTAAAATGTTAAAAGATTAAGCATATATATTTTATTGGCTTATAAGGAAAAAATTCAACCATAAGTTAAATTCTTTTAGTTAAGATATTATCTCTTACCAAAAATTAAGATATTATGTAAATTTGGGAAATAAATAAATTTTATTTAAGTGGAAAAAATTTGCCATGTGGAATATGAAGTGGAAAGAATAATTAATATAAAATTTTTATGGAGCAAGGATTAAATGACATGTGGCAAAATCCTATGTGGATTAATAATAGAACGACATGTGGAAAAGGTCCAACGTGAAGGCTCCAAATCTTATTGCTTTTATATATATATAGTAGATTATATTGCAAAATATTTTAGAATAGCGGTTCGGGGACGAACCGTTTTCTTAGAGGGAGGTAAATGTAGAATCTCGCAATAGGCCTAACAATCATTAAGTATTCTGTCGTTACCTCAGTTCTGTTCTTTCCTAAGTTTCGGGACGAAACTTTCCTTAAGGGGGTAGTATGTAATATTCGGGTTTCATTTTTCCCTTTTCAGTCGGGGAAAAAAACGAGTTTCTTGTTTTACAAGTAACTGAGATTTCTTGACCCTCAAGCAACGCTTGGAGAAAAGAATTTTTTTTATATAAAATTCATTTTAGAAATACTCTCAGTTTATATAAATTACGCTTAGTAACTAACTCTATGTTTGAGTGTATATATACAGTCCTCTTATCCCATCTAACAACCCAGAATTTTCGTAAAGCCCGAACAAATTCCACTATATCTAAATTACGGATGGTTTTTCCAAGTAGATAGACTTATGGGTTTTTAGGTTAGATAATGTTGGTTAAGGGTAGGAGTAACATCCCTTGTTCGTCTAAATTACGGAGGCCTTATACTAATTTTTTTCGCAAAGGGCGGTATGAGTTGAGTGGTAGGTAGACTAATTAGAATAACTTGAAAATTAATCGGGATCTCGGGGGCTGAGGATTGGAATCGACCGAGTTATAGTTGTTGAATTAAAGTTTTGTCTAGAATTGTTGGACGCGAGTATTTAATTATACTAGTTAATCGTTAAGGGAATCATTCTGTTCGGGCCCCGTAAGTTCTGTAACCTTAGAAGCTCTTTCTTTTGAGGTAAGTCATTTTCGACTTGTCCGGTTCTTTTCTGTCTTGTTAGATTTTGTGCCGTTATTGTAGGATTGGTTTTGAGAACTAGTCCGAATATCTTTTTGGAATTGAAATGTTTTAGACTTGCTTGTGCTGTTGTGTGCAAATTGGTTTTAAATGGGTTTTTATCGGAAATAAGTTTTCGAATGTTTTCTCTATGTTGGTACCGTTTCCGGCACGGGCATCGTAGCTGATGGAGAGGAAGGGTTGCCTATGTATAGTCCGTGTGACAGAGAAACCGTGCCCCTTCAAAAGAAAATGCTATCTATGTGTTTGGCAAGTGCTCCAGTGGAGGCTTAGCCGGGGTTAGAAGAATGAAGTGATGTGATCGAGGAGTGGGAGGGCCTGCCTCTGCACTGTGGATTGGAATACGAGATGGAGAATGAGTTATGTTGCTTTAGTTGTTCGATTCTGTGTATGTATGTTTGGCTTATGTATGACTAACCGTCTAACTTAGGTATTGACCTTTAGAGTTATGATTGCGATTGTGGATTATGGTTGCTGACTACAGAAAACTGTTTTTAAACGTCTTATAATTTCCACATATTATCTAGCTTGGTAGATTATTAGCTGACCCTTCAGGAATTATTTTTCCAGTTATAGGTATGTTACAGGAAACCGTGCAGGAGCCTTGGCCGGATGGTGGAGTGGATCGTTGATGCACGTGTCAATAGTTTGGGTTTTTCGGGTGTACTTCGGGAGAATTTATTATGATTATTAGTTCTTTTGCATTATTTTTAATTGTAATTTTTAAGTTGTTTGGAATTTTTTCGAGAAAAAATTCGGGAAGCGTTACTTGGTAATTTTGTTTATGCATTCGGGCATTCAAAAATGTTTTATATTCAATTTTATAAATCTGAAAGTTGGATGTTTTACTTGTTTTCTCGTCGTGCCCGCGTTGTAAGATCCTAAAGTGTTGTTGTCAAACCCACCTAAGTAGTACCTGGTAAGGTCTACTACCACGTAGCGCCCTGTGGAAAGACAGGGTGCTACATCTACCTAGGCTTCGTACTCCTTCAATGTAAGTTCATATTCAAGTACTCCCTCGATCCCTTTTTTATCTTCCCGTTTCTATTTTGGGTGTCCCCTTTTGTTCTTCCCATTTCTTACTTTTTTTCATTTTTAGAAGTGTTCAAATTACAATATTATCCTCATGTAAAACCAAAAATTACTCCAAATCCTACATCTTTTATCATTTTTAATACTTTTTCACACTTTTCAACACCTTCCTCCCACTTTCTAACACTTTTTCTCCACTTTCCAACACTTTTCTCTCTCATCAAACCCAAAAATTAAATTTTCTTAATTCTTGTGCAATTTGTAAATGGGAAGATCAAACAAGGACGGAGGGAGTAGTTCTTTTATCCATGGAATTGACTAACCATTAATATAGATCGGGCTCAAGCTCAAGCTTTTGTGTTTCGCTACTAACCCATTTGAGTTTTCAATATAAATGACTACAAAACTGTGAAATGACATATAAATTAGTAAGTTAACTAGTTATACCCGTCGTACCTGATACGACTACGATTTGATATTTTATAGACATTATAAATAAGATATTAATAAAAATATAAAAATATAATATAAACTTTAATATAAGTAATTTGTTGCTTAGAGAATGTATAATTTTTTAATCAAATATTATATTCTTCATATTTTATTACTTTTCATGTAGGTAAATTTAGAGATTATCAAACATTTCAATATATCTTTTAAATATTTTATTATCTATTTTTATTAATTTTAAAAATTATAAATATTTATCTGTAAAAAAATCACTATATATCTATAAATAAATTTATCAAAAGATATATGTTAAAAGATTTATATTTATTTTAAAATATTTTATCTTTAATTTTAAATACTTGATAAGGAAGTTTTCAAAAGATATTGTTATATTAAATAGATGTGTTTGATGTTAAAGATAGATTTAAATAGTTAAAGAAAAAAAATAATTTTCTAAATATGAAGTAGGGCCAGAATCGTTCTGGTGGCTCGAAAAGATATAGCTTTAATATATAGTTATAGATTATAAATCCAATCTAAAAGATGACTTTACGAACTAATTCTTGGAAGTATGAGTTGTTTGAATTGTTGTTGCCAAATCATATGTGGTAAATGACATGTAAATTGTGGTATATCAATATATGATGTATTATTTGAAGTATTTAAAAATATATGACATGTAAAACAAAAGGAGTAAGGAAATGTTGACACGTGTTAAAATCATATGTGGCATAATGTGGGATCACCAAGTGGCATAATGTGACGTGACACAATATGGTGACTTGAATCCTTAGTGGGGTTTCAATTATATATAGATTTTTTTTGGTTGAATTCAATTATATATAGATTTAACCACAAACAACTTTTTTTAGTAGGAAAAAACTAGGTCAAGAAAACTTAACCTAGGGCATCCTTTCAGATGAGGGTTTTAAGCCCGATGTTGGTCTGAATCTGATTAGCACTAACCGTATGCCGAAGGTCAGTGATCAAATTCGCCACTTTATTGCAATCACGAGGTGTATGGGTAAAGCGAACAACCTCAAAGGACTGCAAAATAACTAATGTGTCAGCAATTAGCATTTCAATTTTCCATGGGCAAGATCTACTTTTTAAGGCATTAATTACAATAAGACTATCTCCTTCACTTTTAATTTTTGATAACTGTCTAATCTTTGCTTCGCAAACTGCTTCATACATTCCTCTAGCCTCAGCCTGAATAAAGCTCCAATTTTCGTTGGCAATATCATTCATTGTGATCGTTCCTCCTCTATCATCCCTAATAATATATCCCGTTGTTGCCATTCCATTGTTCTTTTTTGACCCGTTGAAATTAATTTTGACAAAACCCTGCATTGGTTTAGTCCAAATCTTTTTATTTACGTTTTTCTTTTTTCTTACAACTGAAATCGTGTGAGAATGATCATATAAGCTTTCTTGCATCTTCGCTTTGTCCCACAAATTTATCTGTGATTTTATAAATTCGTGTATGTTTCTTGTAGGCCCGTCAATCGGTTGATCGAAAGTGGTTTTGTTTCGATAATACCATACACTCCACCATATAATACATAATTTCAGAAATAGTGGTTCTTTCAATTGTTCTTTTAGTCGTTTGATAATTGACAATACAGAATGGCTATTCGGTACAAATTGAAGTATGCTATTTGCAATGTTAAGATCTATTTAGCTAATGTCGTTAATGTCACAAGACATTGTAATAATAGATGCTTCGTTGTTTCTCTTTGATTTTGGCATAATGGACAATCTGCAACTACATTCACACGTCGTCGTAGCAATTGATCTTTAGTTGGAAGACCATTTGTACATACTTTCCACAAGAAGAATTTTACTTTTGGTGTAATATTTAATCACCAAATCCATTCAAATTCACAATCTCTCATACAATGTTCATGGGATATGAATGAGGATGCCGAATGAGTGGAAAACCAGCCATTTTTGCTTGGGTGCCAAAATAGTCGATCTCTAATATCATTTTTCGAAATTAATATTGACGTGATCTTGTCAACCCATTCATCAGGTAACCACAAAGACAAATCATTAATTTTCCATTCCTTATTTTCATCGATGTCGATGAATTGAGAGACAGTTGCATTTAAATCTACGCATTGATTATTAGAGCATATTTTTAATAATGGGAAATTCGTTACCCATTGATCCTTCTAGAATCGAATACTACGTCCATCCCCTATTTTCCACATTATTCCTTCAAAAAATTTGTCCTTTAATTGCATTAATTTAGACCACTGCCACGACATGTTTCTACTCCCTGAGTATGTAAACAAAGTCTCTGTTTTAAAATATTTTTCAAATATGATCTTGACCCATATGTTATTAGGTTCGGCAAGAATTTTCCATAGTAGTTGCATCTGCAAAGCTATGTTCATTTGTTTTGCTTTCGTAAGTCCTATTCCTCCTTTTTTTTCTTAGATCTACATACTCTATCCCATCCAATAGTCGGAGTGTACCTCTGTTGCTTATTCCATAAAAAATTCCTGCTTATTGAATCCAATTTTTGTAGCGACGCGTCCGGAAGCATAAAATTCTGCATTACATAGTATGGTTTGGTAGCCAAAACCGATTTAATGAGCGTTGCTCTTCCTGCCTGAGATAAGGAATTTAGCTTCCATCTTGATAGTTGTTGTTCTGTTGAACGAATAACTGGTTCAAAGGTACGTGTAGTTACTCTACTATTTATGATCAGACATCCTAGATATTTTTCTAATGACATTTTACAAGAAATTTCTATATCGTCATGGAGACGTCGTTTCATTGCTGCCGAAACACCTTTCGTGGTTTGGAAAGCCGATTTATTTACCTTCTGTCCTGAAATGTCACAATACTCCTTGAGAATACATTAATTTTTTGTAAATGCGGTATGCGTGGCAGGACAAAAAATAATAATATCATCTGCGAATGACAAAAACGGTATTCTGATACCACCCCTCACCAAAGGAAATCATGTATTTCGTTGTCGTGCTGTAAACAACTTTTTTTTTAGTAGGAAAAAATTAGGTCAAGAAAAACTTAACCTAGGGCATCCTTTCGGATGAGGGTTTTAAGCCCGGTGTTGGTCTGAATCTGATTAGCACTAACCGTATGCCGAAGGTCAGTGATCAAATCCGCCACTTTATTGCAATCACGAGGTGTATGGGTAAAGCGAACAACCTCAAAGGACTGCAAAATAACTAATGTGTCAGCAATTAGCATCTCAATTTGCCATGGGCAAGATCTACTCCCTTTTAAAGCATTAATAACAATAAGACTATCTCCTTCAATTTCAATTTTCGATAACTGTCTAATCTTAGCTTCGCAAACTGCTTCATACATTCCTCTAGCCTCAGCTTGGATAACACTCCAATTTTCGTTTGCAATAGCATTCATTGTGATCATTCCTCCTCTATCATCCCTAATAATATATCCTACCGTTGCCATTCCATTGTTCTTTTTTGATCCGTCAAAATTAATTTTGACAAAACCCTGCGGTGGTTTAGTCCAAGTCTTTTTATTTACGTTTTTCTTTTTTCTTACTTATGCAATCGTGTGAGAATGATCATATAATCTTTCTTGCATTTTTGCTTTGTCCCACAAATTTATCTGTGATTTTATAAATTCGTGTATGTTTCTTGTAGGCCCGTCAATCGGTTGATCGAAATTGGTTTTGTTTCGATAATACCAGACACTCCACCATATAATACATAATTTTAGAAATAGTGGTTCTTTCAATTGTGCTTTTAGTCGTTTGATAATTGACAATATAGAATCACTATCCGTTAGAAATTGAAGTATGCCATTTGCAATGTTAAGATCTACTTCAACGAATGTCGTTAATGTCAAAGGACATTGTAATAATAGATGCTTCGTTGTTTCTCTTTGATTCTAGCATAATGGACAGTCCGCAGTTACATTCACAAGCATAAACCAGTCCAAATAACAATTAACAAAGCTTCACCAAAAAAACAAAAATTAACAAATTATATGTATAATAGAAAGTAGCGCGCAGAATGATACGATGCCGGTGAAAACACAAATGTAACGAAATACCCTACAAATTATACTCACAAAAACCGGCAGATTGCCCAAACCCAATTTATTCAATTCACTGCGTGCAAATCCCCAGCAATGACAATGACAACGACAACGACAACGGGCAATTGGCACTGACACTGCATTATAGCTTGAGCCACTCGAAGCAAGGGCAAAGCCCCCAGCAAAAGTGAGAAGGGTAGTAGTCCTTGAGGTACACTTCCTTGCTCAATCCAACGATGTAAAAGCTGAAGGACCTTCCTCGGTTGTGGGACATGGTGACCCGTGTGACAGGCACCACATAAATGGTGTGCCTCTCACAGATTACTCTTGCAGTTGGTGGTACGTCCGCCCTCTCTGCGATGACCTCGGATGAGAAGTTGTTGAGGAAGTACGAGTCAGCGAAGAAGGCCGGGCTGCATTGGTACGCTTGGGTGTTGCACAGCTGGACTCCTCTGGCTCTGTGGAACACCTCGTCCGGAACCGATGCTGCTCCACTCGTCGCACGCACTTTTCGGGTTGATAGAGTTTTCCTGCAGATCCATATTCTATATGTTAGAATGTGTATCCCACAAGTGATATAACTCATAACTCAGAGGATTAGTCCTCCTATTGCCAATACTATATCTATGCATGTAAACCAAAACAAAAAAAAAAAAAAAAAAAAATTGTATGCTTCATTATTGTACCAAAGAGTTAGTAGCCATACCATTTTACAATAGCAACCTTTTGCTCAACAAGAGACCCACTTCCGCAACACGTCTCACATTTTATCAGCCCACGGGATCCGCATGTTGCACAAGCAATTTTTCCTTTCCCGCTGCATTTTGTGCATCTGCATTGAGCCATATGAAATTATGAATAGGACGTAAATGACCATTATTTGATGTCACGATTGATCTATTATGAGTAGGAGAAACAAAAAAAAAAAAAACAAATTCATGAATCATGAATGCCTCACACTGTGTCAGATCCATCCCTGTGAGCAATTAGTCCTCTTCCGTGACAAGTGGGACATGGAGCCGTCTGATTTTCCTTATAATAACCAGGTTCTGATTCATTTGGATTGCAGGTGGAACAAAGAACATCTCCACGTCCTTCACAAGCTATAATTATGATCACAGAAATTGACATCAGATTAAACTTACAAACCAGACAATCTGAGACAAATGCTATTTGTTCATAACAACTAGTTAAATATGAACCTGGGCACTTTTCAATAACTTGAGAGTGAGGAACTTTCATCTTTGTTTCCTTGTGGGGTACAAACAGGACAGGAAATTGATCCCTGAGATCCAATTCCCAGACTCCAAGTTCGGCTCCGCTATCCTTTCTATCTATACTGCTGCCTCCTGGGTAAGGAGCTTTCTCCCTTATGATTTGCCTCTCCTCTATGAAAGTATCCAAAGTCCCCACATACACATTGCAGTCCTCCACAGAATGTATCTTCCATGTACGAGCTGGACGGCTACCCCAGCAGCAGCGGTGTCCAACGTGATCAATAAGTAACTCGCGAATTTCTACCTCATCCAATACTTGCCTGCTTAAACACAATTCATCAGATTGAATTTCGATATTTGTCTCAATTTTTAACAATAAAATAGCAGTAGACATCAATGGAAGCATTCAATTTTTAACAATTAAGTTGCAGTAGACACCAATTCAAGTATTCAAGGCACCATCGCATTACAACGCTCAAATAGCAATTTTTCATAATGAAGCTAACTAAACACATAAACCACATTCATTGGGTCAATGAAGTTCAATCTACGGAGATACCAAATCAATTTTCTATTCCAGGCCATAGTCAACTGAGGTACAAATATATTCTTCTACCATATATCTTCTTCTCACAGAACATTTTGATGTTATATGAAGCTACTGGTACAGAAAATGGCTTCAATTGAGTGAAATGAATGTGATTGCTAAGAGAATATCTGTTAAATCAATCTAAATTAATTAATTCTCCATGTGCTTTCATCTAAACCTGATGATTAAGAATGTTTTTCTAGTAGCATAATAATCAGTGTGTGAATCGAGAGGGAAAACAACAAGACCAATGCACAAAAAATTCGACTATAGAAGTTCACTACTTGGTATTACCTCTGGACCTGATTCACATTCCCCCCATAATCTACTCCATATGTACCTTGGTATATGATGGCTTGCTCTGCAGTAGAAGCAGAAGAGTCAATGACGAGAGTAGAGCAATACAGAAAGGCAATAACTCAGAGGAAAAAATATATAGACGAATTATGAACAAAATGATGCCTCTAGATTCCAGAATGATGTTTAGTTTCTTTTCTAATGAAATGTAGTCTATGAATGCCAAGAAAGTACAATTAGATGTTTGGTCTTAAGATAAGATTGATCATGGAATGATAAAAATCAAAGTCAGGCAATTCTCCCAATACATGTTATGCATAAACTTACGAACATTATACCAAGTTAAGAACATGTTGGAATATAACAATAAAAAGAGACAAGGATTGGTCCACGAAGCCAAATAAGCAATTATGAATTTATGATACTTACTTAGGAGCAAGACATTAATATGATTCTAGGTGAGACAAATGCAACACTAATGAGGTTTTCATCCTCTTCAAATTGGTTAAACTGAGATAATATAAAAGATGGTTGCAATTTCATGAATAAACACCGCATAGCATCTGAGGTAATCTCAGGATTTGGAGCCCACTTCAATATGTTGCTTTTTTCCGATCTTGGGGGCGAAATGCCTCGTAAAGTCGTGAATATAAGTACAAACCAGTGATATAATTTGGAAAAAAAGAAGATCAACAAATTCACTTACTCAAGCCAGGATCTTAATACATTTATGTGTATGATTTGCCAAGTCACCAAGTCAAGCAATAGCAAAAAACTCAAAAGATTCTAGGGGAAAAAACATAGAAGTACCAATTTAACCATCAAATCTAATGCCACCCAGAAGCCAGTTCAACTTAAAAAGTCTAAACCTAAAAGCAAAAAAAACAGATTCTGAGCAGCTATTGATCCCCTTTAGATAGAAAATATCCACAACTAAAAAATTCCCAATTCCTTTCCCCACTCAGTGTGCGCAAACAAGAACCAAAAAATATCAATCAAACAAACAGAAAACAATTTGAACAAACACGTTTAAGCAACAACAATTCATCAATCGAAAACAACAAAAGCACAACAGACGGATTGGAAATTGGGCATTACGATTAAGATCAGGTTCGGGTTCCGGCGAGCTGATCAAAGGGGCGTGAAGTGAAGGCGGGTAGTAGTCGGAATTAGCTGCCGCCGAGCGAATCTCGTCAACGCTGACCTCCGTTCCGGCGAGCGACGCAGTGGGAATCACAGAGCCCGTCCTTGTCATGTACTGATAAGAGCTCAATCTCCCGCTCTCTTCGTTACCAGCTTCGCTTTTCGATTTCTCTATCATCCATCAAAACCAAACCGTTGATCAAAGCAGATAGCATCTCATCATACCCCTAAAAAAGAAAAAAGATTATATCCCAAATTGAGTGCTACCTGATAGCAGTGGTTGCTCCATCGCTTGATGCTCCATTTCTAGAGAGATAATGCGGGTAAATCAAAATTAATTTCGAGGTATATATTATATATATACTTGTATAAATTTTTTCTTAGCGGAGAAGGAAAACTGGGAGTCAAAATTGAGGATGGACTATGGAGATAGGAAGGAATTAGGAAGAAGGCCATTAGGTGCCAATGTGTGTGTAGGTCTCACCAACACCAGCTGGGCGCTGGCTTTTGTTTGGATTTTCCGACAAAAAAAAAATATAGTTTCTAGTTTCTACATGTACTCTTCTTTTCTAAGGATTTTTTCCCTCACAAATTACTCACTTAAATGAGAGCAATTTAGTATCGCTAAATTAAATGTACGGACGTACAAGAACCTTATCTTATATACATATAAGATTGGGTTTTGCCACCATTTATTGCTCTCATTAACTATACTTTAATACCTATATAATTATTATTGGCAATAATAAATCATGAAAAATTGTGTAGCATAGTGGTTAGAGTGCTTTTTCAAGAACTCTTAGATGCACTATTTTAGTTCATTTTTTCCTTATATAAGATTGGATTTTGCCACCATTTATTGCTCTCATTAACTATACTTTAATACCTATATAATTATTATTGGCAATAACAAATCAAGAAAAATTGTGTAGCATAGTGGTTAGAGTGCTTTTTCAAAAACTCATAGATCATGGGTTCAAAACTCTTAGATGCACTATTTTAGTTCATTTTTTCCTTCTATGATATATATCCACTCATTAGTTTCCCGAAACCATTGGTCATGGGTACAATCAATTAAACTAATAAGAAGAAATATTTTATTAATTTTTCCACACTTATATTTTATCTAAGTATCAACATATACATTTTTGGCAATCAAAGACCATCATCACTATTGAGAAATTAAATTTATTAGAGTTAAAATAAGAAGAAATATTTTATTAATTTTCCTACACTTATATAAGAAGAAATGTTTTATTAATTTTCCCACACTTATATTTTTATCTAACTATCATCATAAAAAATTTGGCAATTAAAGCCCATCATTATTGACATATAAAATTGATAAGAACTAAAATAAGAAGAATTTTTTTATTAATTTTCCTATGCTTATTATTTATCTAAGTATCAACATACATTTTTGGCAATCAAAGGCCATCACTATTGAGAAATATTTTTTGGGTATATTTGGTTTCATTTCATATCAAATCAAAGATATTTCTTTAGGTAATGGTGATTGTATATAAACGCCATAAACCAAAAAGTTAAGCTTTAATCTATATGATATTATTTTATAGATATTTTTCAAATAAACATTTGTAACCATATTTTTTTTAAAATCCTATTTGCAATGTAAATCCATTGTATTATATGAGATAGGTCATAGGATGCTTAAAATGAACAAAAAATTACACTAAACATAAACATGTATGATTATATGAAAAATATATAATTACACTTTTGAATAAAAAAAAAAAATGTGTGATAAGAATTAATATTTTTCTTGATGGTTGAAATTTTGAAATAATTTGTTATGTGCATAATCAATTATTATGGATCATTATTTTTATGAACTCTTTATCCCTCCGCATAATTGAAACTTTAAAATTTGAAGTGTGTACAAACAACTAGAAAAGAAAATTCCTATAATTACTTTTGCTGGCCCTCAAACCTTCTTTATCCAATGATAATTAAAAACAAATCTAGAAGGATCCTTAGAAGCACAAAGAAAAAACTTTGAGGAGTAACACAATTTAAAGTATACAAGACGCAAACAATCCAAAGCTCAAATGAGATACTACTTCTTTTAGACCTTCCAACCTCTCTTTTCATATTATTCCTAAATGTTACTGATGACCATAATTGGTTTGAACTAATGTAATACACCAAGATAATAATTATACATATGTTTAATTTGTTGCTTATATAAGGACCAAATCACTTTATCACATATATTGTGCAAGTTTCCGCTGAAACATGTTTTAAGCATCGCACTTAATCGGTCGTGTAAGTCATTCACTATTTTTAGTAATTTATAAATGATTTTAGCCTCCAAAATACGATTTATCCTCCAAATATGAAGTGAATTTAAATAGTCCCATGTACTTTGCAAATTATACTCAATATTAATTTTAAATATTTTTAATTAGGTATCTAAATCTAAACCATAAAGAATGTTTCTTATTTAAATTTTAAGATCGAATCAATTTTTCAATACTTGAAAAAATTATAATAAAAGAAGAAAGAAGCAATGTTTTCAATAATCAACTGGAAAAAAATTAAGTTGAAGATTTTGTGAACCAAAAGATCTAAGTTGCGAATATTTTAATTAGGTAACTAATAATTATAACAATTCAAACTTAAGGAGACTATAAAAAAAACATTACACTGTACATTTTAAGACTGGTCAAATTTGGGATAAATATATTTGTGAAAGAGGTAGAATTATTATTTAGGTTTATTTAATTTAGTGTATACTTTTTCTCATCAATAACTAAATATACATATATTGAGAAACGATAAACATAAAAAAGTCATGTTAATCTATTGATGGAAAAGAAACAAAATATATAGTCATGGTTAAAGGATTATACTACTCTATTTATTCAAATAAAAAATAAAAAAAATATTTTGAAAGTTTGAAGTAAAAAACCTAAATGACCTAAACTATTTAGTCTCAAACTTTTTATATAGTTATGATAGTTAATTACAATTACATAGATTATAGTATTTGGAAAGACTTAATTATAAGTGAGATACTTTAATTAGTTACATGAGCGGTTTCAAAAAAATTACATTAATATATTGTTCAAGAAAAAAGAAATATACTTCATAATATTAATATTTGATCCATGTAATCATTTTGTACGTCAACTTTTAACTAAAAAAGAATGCAAAATGACCAAATAAGCAAGAAAAATGACATAACTAAAAAATATAAAAAATTCTCAATACAATTTTACGAAAAACTTGCCCATGCATAATATTAATATTGGATCCATGTAATCATTTTGTAAGTCAACTTTTAACTAAAAAAGAATGCAAGATGACTAAATAAGCAAGAAAAATGACATAACTAAAAAAATGTAAAAAAATATAAATACAGTTTTACGAAAAACTTGCCCCGTGCATACGCACGGGCATCACCACTAGTAAAATAAAATGACTCAGCAAAAAACGGGGGCCAAATCATTAAAGATGGTACGGAACGTAATTTCCATTAAAATTGACTAATGAGACATTATATCCCCATGAAAATAGAAAACCCAGCGTGATTCACCCAAGAAGCTCCTCGAAAGCGTAGCAAGCTGCTCCTCAAAATTCATCTTCACAAAAACAAATCCATAGAAGAAGAAAACAAATTTGTTTTTACTTCTTGTTTGATCGAGATTTTGATTTTCGTTCCAATTCTCAACTCTTTACGTTGCTGATTTTACTTGGAAAGTTAGGCTATGATGTAGATCTACAATGTCGGTTTCAATATGGATTTTTAGACCTAATTTGATACTTTATTGAATATGAATGTTCTTGAGATGTTGGTTATCGAATGTATTAAATCTAAGAAATGTGCATCTATTGAATTAAAGTTTCAGGAGGAAATTTGGTGCATTGATCGTTGAATTGTTTATTTCGATGGTTGTCATGAAAATGTATTAATTGTTCTATTGGTTCATATCCTTGTATGATGAGTTTTGTAATAGCCGCTATTTTTATGAATACTTTTTTTAAAAAAAAATTATTCTTTAATTATTTATTAAATAAAATAATCGCATAAAACTTCTTTTTCACTCAAAATCTATTTCTAAAATAAAAAAATTACAATATTCTTATGAAATAATTATTCGAATAAATAAAATTTAAAAAATGGAATTTAAAAAATTTATATCCTAACGAAATGTTATTCTAAAGGCCTTTTTATATTTCTTTCTTAAAAAAAAGAAGAAAATGGGCCTTAGCCCAACCCATCTAGAAAGCCAATAAAACATTTAAAACGGGTTTTTTTATAATAATAAAAAAAGACAAGAGGTGGGAATTGAACCCTTGACCTCTTGCTCTTTCCCCCAATCCTCTACCAATTGTGCTATTTATTTATTTTTTAAATTATAACATAATCAATTGTATTTAAATCATCCTTCCCAGTGGTATTTGGTCAAAAACCGAATTATGACCCAATTGGAATTTCGTTTAGGGCATTTAGTAGAAGATTTATGGGGGATTTGAGCAGGGATTTACCCTCCACTTAAGCTCTATTTTGATGGAATAAAATCTTCTATTTTCCAATCCCCTTCATGGATGATATTTGATCATCATCACATTCTCTTCACCATTCTAATCAATGTTGTTAGAATCGCGATTCGGATCGTAGGATCGTACGATCCTACGATCCGAATTTTGCTAAACGATACGGATCGTGTGTATTAAATCGTATCTAGTGGGATCGTACATAGGATCGTGTGGAATCGTAGAATCGTTCGATCCTAAATTAGGATCGTGCGATCCCTTTAAATATGCCTTCTGCATATTATAAGTTATGATATTTTGGGCCAGTTGGGCTATTTAGACCCATTTAGGTACTTGAACTAGCCCATTGACAATTAAAAATTAAAAAGAAAAGAAATTTGTAATCTAAAAAGATAATCTTTTTGAATTCCCATCCATGCACGGATTTAGGGGTGGGTGTTGCAGCCCACCCCAAAAAATTAGATATTATATAGTAAAAGGAGTTCGGTTCAGGTGCGAATGGGCGCCCAGGTGCGAAATAAGAAAGAATAAGAGTCGTTGGATCAAGAAAAATCAAAGGCGCTAATCATTTCACTTAAAAGGAGAAAAAACGGCAGGGGCGAATTTTTGGCGAATTATTCGCGTATTTTTGAAAAAACAGCCCAGATTTGTTCATCAATACTGTAGATTTGTTCATTGTTATATTCATATTTGTTCTTTGGTTTTGGCATATTTATTCATCGGTTTGTGCATATTTGTTCATTAGTTTATGCAGATTTGTTCATTGATAGATGCATATTTGTTCATTGTTATATTCATATTTGTTCATTGGTTTTGGCATATCTTTTCATCAGTAACATCAATTTGTTTATTAGTTTATGCATATTTGTTCATTGCCTTTTTTATATAATTGTTCATTGCTAGATGCATATTTGTTCACTAGTAACCTTAATTTGTTCATTGTTATATGCATATTTGTTCATTAATAAGATCAATTTGTTCATAGCTAAATAAGGCACAAGCACACCTCTTCGATTTGTTGCTACCTCGTTTTTTTAGCATACTCCATATCATTGCAAAAGTCAGATTCTTTATTTATTATCCTTTGCATTCAAGTTTCTACCTCAAACTTATCTTATTTTGGTACTATATTGAGCACTTCATTCGTATTGACAAGTTAGCATTAAAGCACTTCATTCGTATTATCCTTTGCATTCAAGATAGACTTAAAGCACAAAATAAATGCAAAAATACACAAATAGATAGTCTTAAATGTACAAGTTGATGGTATTAATAGTCCTAAATGTACAAGTTGGTGGCATTGACACATAAACATAAGTTTATTTCAATTCACAAACAAAAAGTTAGATCAATGAACAAAAAAGTTATATCAATGAACAAATAGGGTATATCAATGAACAAACAATGGTATACCAATGAACAAAAAAGAGTATATCAAAGAACAAATAATGGTATACCAATGAACAAATAATGGTATATCAATGAACAAACATGGTTATATCAATGAACAAATAGTAGTATATCAATGAACAAATATTGGTATATCGAAACTAATTATATGTGCTTCAAAACTAGATAATATTGTATTCATACTCATAAATAAGGTTAAAAAATAAAACTAAAAGTTAAAAAAGGTCAAAATCGATGAACAATGTTATCAAAAATTTGATGCACAATGAGTTAGTATTGATGAACAAATGGTGAATATTGATGAACAAATCGCTATTTCGGATGAACAAACTGGGCGCGTCTCATAAAAACGTATTTTTCGAAAAATACGCGAATAATACGGGAAAAATTCGTCTGTGTCGTATTTTATTGAAAAATACGCGAATAATACGGGAAAAATTCGCCCGTGCCGTATTTTATTTTTTTAAATGAATGTTTAATCAGGGACGTTGATTTTTTGGAAGGAACGAACGAGATTTATTCTCAATTCTCACCTGGGCGCCCATTCGCACGTAACTCTTCCCCTAGTAAAAGAGTTGTTTTATATCTACTGAAATAAATAGCAAAGATGGTAGGAATGTGGGACTATTAGCAAAAGGCGAGTTTTCAAACCAGGTTGATTGCATCTTTTTAAAAAAAAGCACATTTTAAGCAAATCTCCACCCCTCTTATCTTTCCTTTAATTTTTTTTAAACGAATACCCTTTTCTTTCATTCTTTTTTAGCAAATCTCCTTTTTTATTATGTTGTGCAACATACAATATGTCTTATTTTATGTTTTCATTAGTAATCTGCAATGTATTAATTAAGTATATTTGAATGCCTATAGATAAAATGTGATTAGGAATTTTTTTATTACATAATAATAAAATTATTTTTTCTTTAATTAATTAAAAAAAACAAAATGTATTTGATCTATGCAGTACTTACGGTCACAAAAATTTATTATAGAAAAAAGCATCCAAAAAAAATTAAAAAGATTTTTTTATGTTGATATTTTTATAAGCTAAATTCAGCCTACCCAAAAATAAAATCATGGTTCCGTCCTCTTCCCATCAATTTCCCGTCTCCCTCGTTCATCTATGTTCTTTCCCTATTCTTCACTGCAGACGAAGACAAAAAAGGTCAGATTTTTTTTATTTCATAAATTTGTACATATCTAGATATTTCACGTTATTAGTCTTTGTTTGACGTTTGTGTTCTAGTTTCTACATACGTACTTTGCCTACAGTGTGCTTCTAGAATGTTGTTTTAGTTGATGATTATTAAACTCTCTGGTAGTATAATTCATTAGTTAATGATTGACAATTAATTAGGAAAAATAGCCTTTTTTCTTATTGACAAATCTCCAATGAAACTTAATTAATGTATTGGTACTTGGTAGGGCACCATTTAAATTACATTCTAATGGGTATCTGATTTCCATTTTTTCATATTAAAATTTCATAATTCCCTTATGTTGGCAAATGTCAATTACTGTAGTGTGTTGTTAATTAGTTTTTTATTTTTATTTATTTATTTAGTTTCTGATTTATTTATAATTGAATGAACCATGGTGCTTGGCTTTATTTGTGATATTGATCTTGGTATGTTTCGATTGTCTATCGACTATCTATGACCATGTAATACAAAGAGGTTAATGGCTAATGTGTACGTTTTGATAATTTTATTTCACATTTGAATGATATATAACATATTAAAGTTAATATATTTATAATTTTATTTATTCAGTAGGATCTTACGATCCTACCGATCTAATTCTATGATTCGATCCTACTACTCCTTTACGATCCGATCCAAGAATTCCGATCCTAACAACATTGATTCTAATGGCTATTTAAAGGCCCTTACCCATGAAAAATAACACTCACACAAATAATTTCTTTCTATCTCCTGAAATTTTCACTCTCATTCAACAAAAAAAATCAGCCTTAGAGTATTCTTGTATTGGCTGATTTTTTCACAAAAGAATTTCCCAAACCCTTGTCTTGTGTCTTCCACCCGCCAGCACCACCTCCAACCACCAGGGCCAGGCTGCGCCGTTCTCGCTGGGCACCCGCGACCACCAGGAGCCACAAGCCGTCGGCACCACCTCCGCCCCTGCCCAACGTCGTCCAATCCTGCTGCTCTCTAGTTCTTTCCTGTGTGAAAGAAGAAAAAAGGGAGAAAGAGGGGTAAATTTTTGAGCCTTTTAATTTAACTCTTTTTGGGCTAATTCTAATATTTGTGGTCTAGTCTTAAGCCAATTTAGTTAATCAGATTTTTTTTAAAAATCAGATTTGGCATATATTAAATTTGTACATGTTTTACTAAATAAATAGCATGCATGCAATGATTTTTAAGGAGGTTTTGTGACTATAAATTACATGGTAAACTCTAATTAATCTTAGGATTATAAAAAAATGGATTTTGTTTTTATCGTACAAAAATTCTGAAATTTTATTTATTCAAAGAGCCTAGTTAATCTTTTTCTTTCTCTACAAAGTTCTTTGCTTTATAAAAGCAATTATTTGAAAATGATATAAGATAAAGGTTGCATGCATGAAACCTTCATGCATGTCATACATAAGCCTTGAAATGAATTTTTAATATGAATTTTAATTTATATAAGTTAATAAACACAAGTTATGATCAATTAAAATAAAAGTGCATTTGCATGTCTTTTTAAAGGGATTTTTATGAATTAAATCCTCTTGCATGTCTTTATAAACCTTAGAATATTTTTTTATAAGAACTTTTAATCAAAGAAAAGTTTAATAAAAACAAGACAAGTTTTCTTGCATGTAACTTTAAAAGGATTTTTATGAATTAAATTCTAGTGCATGTCCTTTTCCCCTAAATTATTAACATTTGAATAAATTGTTTATGATTTTCTAAAACTAAAAATAAATTTATAAAGGTATTAGATACTTAAATAAATCATATGGTTATGCATGTTATTTTTATGAAGTTTTTGGAATAAATCTACTCATGCATGTGTTCTAGAATTACTAAAATGATGATATACAATTTGTTAAAAAAAACCTCTTAATAAAAAGAAATATTTTTATAAGCATACATTATATTAAATAATTTAAAGTGTTGCATGTGTGAGTAAAAAGTATTTTTATAAAGTGTTAAACACATGCATGACAATCCTAAAATTTTCTATAGTTTTATATTAAGTAGATCATGATTTTTAGAAATATTGGTTATAAGGATAATTTTTAATAAAGTAGTTACACATAAAATATTGATGCATGCAAAGCATATATATATATAGTTTATTTTAAATATATATA
The DNA here is from genome assembly GCA_964016875.1 of Fallopia convolvulus. NCBI lineage: Eukaryota > Viridiplantae > Streptophyta > Magnoliopsida > Caryophyllales > Polygonaceae > Fallopia > Fallopia convolvulus. The sequence goes on along the minus strand of OZ024718.1, from coordinate 37,883,758 downwards.
TTTTGCATGTGTTAAAAAGGTTTTCATTTGAATAATTAAGGACTTGCATTTCTTTTCTTAAAATAAGTATTTTTAAGTTATAAAATTCTTACAAAGTAGCACCTTGAAAATAATAATAAAAGAATTATTATTTTGACATTTTCCTATCTAAATTATTAAACTAAATAATTTAGATTAGCTTGTCTTCTCTTAGAAGAGGAAAATAAGAAAAAGGTTGAATTGAATTAAAATAAGAATTTTAATACATGTTATTTGTCATTCATTCGGTCAACTAGGTCGAAGTTTTCGAGCGTCGCTAAAACTTCCTATTTCCAAGTTCGTAGAATCCCGAAGGAAATTTCAGGGCAAGTGGATATTCTCCTTGTAACCTTTTCAATATCTCGATTCCGTTAAACTTCTCTATGTTGGGAACAAACTTGTTTGCTTAAATAAATAAACATAGGTGTGAACGGGTAAAATAAAAATAACTACCATAATTATTATTTTCGCCATAAATGTATTTCTTAAATTACTGCATATTTATTATTACTTTTATTTATTTTCCTATTATTTTAAATATGGTAATTGTGCAACTTAATGGAAGATTCTATCCTTCAAATAGTATGAAATTAAACTTGGAGAAGGGGGGGGGGGAATATTCCTATCTTGGGCTCTAAAGCATCTGACTAGCCCTAGGATATGTGTAATCTCGACCCCTCTGATCTCCTTCGTCGTGTAGGGAATGCCACATGTGCATACCGGCGCATTCCGAAAACTTGAACAGCCTAATACTCGCTTAGCCCGACTGTTCAGGGATTCATCACTTTCTCGTTGTACCTCGACGTTTGAATCGACAGACTTCTCTTTTGACTTAGACATTGGAGGTGGAATAGGGGGTCCCCGCCCCCTGTGTCCATTATTTTGCAGGTTACATGTTGGAAGAATCGGTTTGGAACGGAAGAAGAAGGAGTATTCAATTTGGAAGAATCATTTTGGAACGGAAGAGGAAGGAGCATTCAATTAGTGCATTGAAGACGGAATTTTTGTGCACTAACAATTGGCTCCGTTTGTGGGAAACGAGGATTAAATCCATGAGTAATCGTTCCTAGAAGAAAAAGAAGTAAATTTTCGAAGCCATGAGGCAGTCACGAAAAGCGAATCGATCGCGTCGCCTCAACGAATAGATCTCCTGGTCCGCGGTCGCGATCTATAAAAACTGTGACTCCGGAGTGCGCCTCCGGAAAATCGCGACTCTTGATTTTTCGACCGGAGTGCCCCTCCAGAAATTTGTCACTCCTGAAATTTGTGTTTTTTGGTTTTTTCTAACCTAAGGGCGTCTCCAAAAATCAGCAAAAAATATTCGCTTTAGGATTCAAATGAACCCTAAGCAAAATCATGATCGAATCATCATAACCTGTGTTGATTGCATTGAGCGTTGTGAAATCGACAACACTGGGTGCAAGGAGCGACCTTGTCAACCCCTTGTCAAATTCAATCCTGCTTAAGGTTGGTAGTCGACCACCAATTGACGGGTTAGGCTCCGGGTGCGTGCCCGGTAGCCCAAAGTTGAAAACTTGATTGTGAAACAACAATCAACCACAATCAAAGCGAAGACAACATAACAAGGGAAAAGTTGGTAGCTTTCTAGAGTGGACCCGGACCCGCATGAGCGGCGATCGATATTCGCTCGATCGGACGCGTTTAGGGACCGAAATCGACAACCAAGAAGACCGCGATCATGGCCCGATAAACCGCGACCGCGGCCCACATAACCGCGGCCGCGACACCCTAATCTACGGTCGCGGATCCCCCAAAATGGAAGATATTCGAAAGTCGACATGCCTTAATGAACCGGATAGGCTTGGAATCCAACACTAAATATGTTGAGGGACTATGAAAGAAATTGGTGGAAGAAAACGAGCCAAAGAAGAAGTTCCTTTTTTAATTGGGGAAAACCTGATAGGCTTTCAACAATCATATACCTATTGCAGGGTAATCGTGACATCTCTACATAGGGCCTATGCAATTTGCCTAGAATAGACTCAGATCTTACTCTCCATAGGCTGAACATCCTCCCAAACGTAAAGCCAATCGTGAAGGCAAGCAAAACGATCCTCTGTCTAGCAAACAAAAGCCTTAATCGTTAAAAAGGAGATAAAAGTAAATCAACGCTATTCAAGAGGTTTGGTATCCAACTTGGTCATCAAACACTGCCATGATCAAGAAGAATTGGAGAGTCTGAGCGGACTTTACTAATCCTAATAGAGCATATCCAAAAAACTTGTTCTCACTTTCTAAGATCAACCAATCGTGAGGTTGGAATCGATCTTTGACAACCAAGAAACAACCTTTCTTGGCCCCTAAGAAACCACAAACTAGCAAACCCTAAGTCGCCAACGAGTTTTGGCGCCACCGCGATCGCGGCATCGTCATCCGCGACCGTGGTCCGTACCACTGCGACCGCGGCCCAAGCAATTGCGGTTGCCCCATGGTTTTTTGGAATTCGAAAACCCTAAAATCGCTAGGGTAAACTCCGATCATTGCTCGGAGAATAATCAAGACTCACAGGGTGATCAATCGAAACTCCGAAATTCGCTCAGAGGATCAAACCCTAGAAAGTTCCAAGCAAGACAACTTGCTCAAAGATGATCAAATCTGTGACCCGACCTCACCGTGAAAGCATGGTTGCTCTTCGTGCAAGCCAAGCAAGGTTCGGATCAAGCGACAGAATTTGATGAAATCAATCATCACTGGGAATCAGCGATGCGCGTCGCTGAGCCCGAAAACAATCAAGGTAGTGGGGCATCGACCACCACCAACAATAAAGACGAGATTGTGCCGACAACGCACTCTACCTTCTGCTTTAAAAGAGAACAAGTGGATTCAACGCAAGCATAATCGAATGAAGTCTTGTCGCTATCAAGCCTTGGAGAAATCTCTAGGCTAAAGCATTCTTTGTAAAGATCCAAGAGAAGCGCCTCATCAACAAATCGTCAATCAAAGGGACCAATCGACGACTCGTTAGTGTTAACGAATTCGCCGATAACCGTCGCAGTCCCGAGCCAATAAACAATTATGAGAAGGCCGAGGAAATACAAGTCAACTACGAAACAAGCGTCGAAATCGCGGAACTTCTCGACTAGCAGAAACCGCGATCGCAGCTAGCGTAGCCGCGACCGCGGCCCTATATTCCGCGGCCCTGGCCGTTCTCCAGAATCGTTCGTTCGCCTCGGTTAAAGGGACCGCGGGCGCGGGTTGTGATGAGGTATTTTTCCGTCGTTTACCTATCAAAGAATCCTAACTTAACCTATCCGAGTAGAATGGTAAGCAAGGGTCGATCCCACAAGGACTCGTGTATGTGTGTTATTAATTGAATGCCAAGTTGTAATACCCGGGGATCCGATAGGTAATTCCCTTCTCAAAATTTCTATCTTATAATATAACCATGCCTTTTATTCACCTTTGGGCCTAAAAGCCCAAAATTTTGGTTCAACTTTTCTTGGCCCCAAATGCCCTTTCCGATCTTAACCTAGGAGATAGCTCATCTCCTTCTAATTTTGGCTCTAGCGCCGCACCAAAGGGAGGGGAAAACCCTAACTCCTTTCCCCATCTTCACCGATCGCTCCAGCCTCCAATAGAAGGGGAGAGTCGAAGCCCTATGCCGCCGGAAATGAACCCTCGTCGCCTTTCTCGCACCACCACTCATCTCGGCAATCAAAGTGGTGTTCGCTCTTGTCGTTACCAATCGTTACTCGCTCGCCCCGAACCTGGAACGAGCCCGATGTCATTCCCATTCTTCTTTGTTACGCCGCTCGAGGCAACTCCAAACCCGTTCACCTGCGTCCTCATCGTCGACGGCCTTTGCTCAAACCACGCCGACTCACTTGGATCTGTCGAGTCACTTTTCAAGCCGGCGTTTGCGCCACTGTCACCATCAACCTGTGTCACGACAGCCTAGACCTCGACATCGGTCGATCTCGGTCGTTCCACCACCGCACAGAAGCATCCCGAGATGCCGTTGTTCAACCAGAGCCTCCTTTCTAACGAGCCTCTTGCCTGGTTTTGCGAGTGAGAACTCGCTCGTTACCCCTTCAATGGCGAGCGTCCTTTCCGAACGACCGGATCCAGTCGCCAAAGGGTCTTCCCCGACACCGATCATGCTCGTCGCCGATCGGACAGTGTCATTCATTGGGATCTGGTCACAAGGCCGCCGATCGTGTGGTCCATCGCTGGCGCAACCCCTTACCTTTGTCGACCCCGCAAGCAAGCGGATCCCAGCGGGTCTTGTGAAGGCCAACTTCAAAGAGTCAAATTCTTGTGCTAATCAAGTTTAAAGGTTTGGATCCTGAATTTCTTTTCGATCTCAACCTTTCTACTGTAAATTTTTGTATGGCCTTGTGTTCCATTCGTGTAATCTGAGCTCTTCTGGTTAATAAGTTGTTGGTTGTTGAATTTCGAACTTTTAGCCGACCTTAGGATCCTTAGTTTTGTGATTTTGGCAATTGAAATCAAAGACCTGCTTGATTCTTTGGAATTTGATGTGCGTTAGATGAGGATTTGTTGAATTAGTGCTGGTCATGTATATGCCTATCTAATTTATCCAAAATGTAATTAAATTGTGAAATGGGAGTTACTGGTTTTGACCGCTTAATGGACTCAATCGAACTTGTGAGTGTTGGAGTTTTTCTGATGAAGTTTTATACAATATGGGTGAAGTTGTTTGGAAATGAACGTGAGGTCCTAAGTTGTCTATATATAAGCTCTTTAACTAGATCTAATTAGTATGATTATATTTAGCTTAGGGTGATTAATTATGTATATATATATGTCCCTGGTTGATCACGTGTGCACATAAATAGATTGAGCTTTGTTCTTAGGTGATAACTACATATACAGGTAGTTGATCAATTAAGTTGGTTAATTTGATTACACTCACACGTTAATTCAGTAATTAAGATTAGCTTAGTTAGTTTGTTTGTTATATGCCTCAACTCTGGTGAACTTGCGATTGTTACAAGTTATCGAGTTTTATTCTTTTTATTCGAGATCGTCGAAGTACTAAGTGTCACCGTTAATATACATTTAGGAAATCGCTACTACTTGAGTTCCTAGCCTTCTGTCACTTCAGGAATTCTTCATTGGAGGTAAGTCGTTCTTCGACTTGCTCGGCTTAATTCAATTCTTGTTAGATTGAGTGCCATGTATGTAGAATTGGTTTTTGGGAACTAGTCCCTCTGCATACTAATTATTTTAAAATGAAAATTTTCTCTCGATGCTTCTAAATATTGTAATTGTATTCGTAATTGTGTTAGTACTCATATTTGTAAATTGTGCATGTAATTGTATTGTAATTGCGATTTATATTGTGCGTTTGAAACATGTAATTGTAATTGTCTTTGTAAATGTAAATGTGGTTGTGCTTGTATTTGTGTTGCAGTTTTAATTGTGGGTGTAGTTGTAATTGTGATTGTATTTGTGATTGTGATTGTGAATCTGATTGTGGTTGTGAGTCTGAATCTGACTGTGAGTATGAGTGTGCTTGTAATCGTAACTGTAATTGTGATTGTGTCTGCGAATATGATTGGGTTTGAATTGAAATTCTGGTTCTGCTTGTTATTGTGATTGTGACTCGTTCGGGTCTATTTTCCATCCGCTGCGTGTTTGTTTCTGTTGTTCGAGGTTAATCGTTTGTCGACTTGCTTGGCTTACGACCATTATGTGTTAAATGATTGAATTGAATGTGCCAACCTTATTTTGGAATGATTCCATAGGAAAAATCGTTTTTAAACCTTTTCTTTATGGCCATGGAGCACGGGATAAGCTGAAGAAGAAGTGGCCCCCGGGCATGGTCATGCGGCTGGAAGGGACCCCCTTCTAAAAATAAACTAAATTGTTTTGGCAAACGCTCTAGTAGTGGTTTAGCCGGGGAAAGAAGCGTGAACGAAGGAAATGGGCACGTGTTTAGTTATGCGCCCTGACCGTGGGCCATGGATGAGAGGCCGGAGGGTGCCATTTGGATTTGAGGAGGATTGTTTTGATTGCTATATTATCTGGCGGATTTTGTTTGAATGGTCTCGTGTTAATGGGTTTTGTTTAATGTAATGTATTTTGTGGTTATATATGTTGGGAAGATCTTTATGAATATTACTGTTATCCTTGTTACTATTATTGATGCTATCTGTATTAATTGTACTATTGTGGTACTGTTGTATTTTTAATGTGATTTGTATGTGTGTATGTGTGTATCCGTGTGTCTGTCTGATTGTGTGTCTGTGTGTATGGGTGTTTGTGTGACTATTTAACGTTAAGTGTTGAATTGATATGAATTGATAATTATTGATTTATGTGTGGAAATTGATTGCTAGGGTTCTGTGTGGTTTTTCAAACGTTCTATATGCATCTCACGCTTTCTAGCTTGAATTAGAATTGTAGCTGACCCTTCGGGGAATATTTTTACAGTTTCAGGTACTTTTCAAGAATCATGATGAATTCTCTACAATGTGGTGAGGCGGATGTTGGCGACGTGTCATTAGGTCGGGCTGTTGGGATCTAGTTATTGATGTACTAAAAGTTGTCTGTGAATTGTTTTGTTACTAGTTGGATAGAACTGGTCTAGGATAGTTGAGATTACAGAATGGTCTGATTGATATATTGTTATGATGTCGAGAATACTATCATGTTTTATACATTCAGTTTAAAAAGAAAGGTTGGAAGTTTTATTTGTTTCTCGTCGTGCCCAAATTGCAAGATCCTAGCGAACTTGTTGTTAAACTAATTTGAGTAGTCCCAGACAGGGTATACCACCGAGTGGCTCCCCGGCGAAAGTCGGGGTGTTACACAAGTAACCAAAAGGGGGATTTATGATTGATTTATCTAAACTAATATGCAAATTGAAAAGTAATATGAATGCAAAAGTTGATTGTAAAATATGAGAAACAAGTGTGTTCAACTAGTTAAATCCACCATGACATTACTTAGTTGATCATCGATTCTCTTGATTCTCTTCTCACTTGAATAATCTATTGTGGATTATGACCCAAACTTCAGATTTAGTTGATAGAACTACCAGTCTAACAACCCTAATCATCTAACAACCTAGAAGACCTTCTAGATTCAATTAGACAACAACATAATGATTCAAGTTATCAATAGAAACAAGCACATAGAGCAACCAGACATCTAAGTGACTTGTGAATTTATTCCCTTCTTTAACCAAATAGTCCAACCAGTACTAAATCTATTAAATTATACTCTTGATCAAATTAACTCCAACCGGTAATTAATCAGATTCAGTTATAACTAGAAATTCAATTAGGTGATCAATCTAACAAAACCCTAGTTTAGATTCAATTAAGCAGAGGGAATAAATTCTATTCAAGTTTGTTGAGAATCAAATCAAACCTCACAACAATATGCAAATCATGATTTTAATAACTAGCCAAACACAAAGGAATTTAGCAATTCATAATTAAAATTAAGAAAAACTTACAAAGGTTTAAAGTTTGCCTCTAGAGAGAAAAACCCTAGCCTCCAAAAGTCCGATCAAAGATAAACTAACAAGAGCTTAAATATGTCTCCAAAAACAATCCTCCAAACCCTACAATTAAACAAAATTTCGGACAAATAAATAACCAAGCCCAAAAAACCAAGCCCAAATGTCGTCAACCCATGTCCGCGTGAAAAGCCAATTGCGCGGGTTACCGTCCATATTGCGCGGCCGCGCAATGCTGTCCCAACCCGCGCATTCAGTCTCAGTTGAAATTGCTCGGGTTGCATCCCTCGGTTGCAAGCGGCGTAATTCCTCTTTCGTTGGTCTTCACTTCGTCTTTTCAATGCTCCTTTGTACCACCTCCTATCTTACTCTTAATTCTTCTAACCACCACCATGATCAACTAGAACTCGTCCCGCTTTTGCTCATAAACCTAAAAGCCTACAAAACCAAGCAAATAAGCGCAATCTACCCAACAACACAAAATCCTAGAAACTAAACAAAAACCAACCTAAAACTAGCTAAACTTACATAAAACATGCATCTAAACTACTCCTATATGCAAGCTATCAAATTCCCCCATGCTTAACCCTTGCTTGTCCTTAAGCAAGACAGAAATCGAAACAAACCACAGAAATGCAATCATGCATCCGTCTCATAATCAAACGAGCATTTCAACATATAATCAAAACCCGACCAAGACTTCCTAGCATGTATTATAACAAGCAAAAAGCAAAGATCATTCATTCATTCTACACCTCACCAAGGTAAATGTGTTTGCTCTCTTACTCTCAAGTGTTTAAGGACGTGTTTCACTCAAAAATCAACCATGAAAACTAGACTACCATAAGCTTGCATCAACGTCCTAAATCTACACCGCTGGGGATCAAACACATAACAAAAATCATGAGGTCTTTTTGGGGGTTGTAATGGGGCCAAGGTAAAGAGAAATTTGGAAGAGATCAATTTGTGGTCTTGTGGTGCTAAATCCGGGATAAAGAACTAATCCTAAACCCAAACTTCAACACACTTTTCATTTCATCTTTCCCAAACTTTCTTTTCCAACTCCATACACTCTCATTCAAGCACTTTGTTTTTTTTTCTTTCTTCATTTTTTTTCTTGCCTCTTCTTCAACTCTTTCTCTTACACTTATGAAGATTAGTAACAATTGTACTCAACTTTTTTTTTTCTCTTTGCTTTGCAACATACTTTTCATCTTCATTTTTTTTCACTTACACACAAGAGTTGTATTTCCTCTTTTCCACCTTTTTCTTCCAACTTTCCCCATAATTATACAAAACTCACACAAAGCAAAAACCAACCTAAAGTCCTAAATCCCAGATGGGTCAAGCTTAATAGGCTAGGAAATTTTTTTGGAGCTATAAAAATAGGCTTAAAGCTCAAAGAAATAGGGGTGTCAAAACATGGATCTTGTAGGGTAGGAAGGAAAATAATAGGCTAATAAGAAACAATGCCTCAATCATTTTAATGTCATGAATTCAATCATATAAAGCAGCCTTGAAAAAGAGTCTAAATGCAAGTTCTAGAGCTAGAAAATCATGGTGATACACTCAAGAAAAAGAGAACAAATAATCATGAAAGGCTAAAAAAAATCTCACAAGGCAAAATTTTGTCTAGAACTTTAGAATAAATCTAAAATTCAAGCTAAATACACATGCTTAGTCCTATAATCAATGTAAATAATTAATGATCATGCTCATATCATAGAAATTTCAACAAATCATGCAAATCATGGGTTAGAACTTATACTTAGCATAGAAACACAAGAGGTATCAAACTTTGGGGAAATAAGAACCTAAATGCAATATTTTTTTTGTATTTTTTCAAATTTTTCTGATTTTTTTTCATTTTTCAGGATTTTAATCAATGCATGTAAAATTAAAATATGACCTAATCTAATGCAACTACATGCAATGCAAACAAGTAATTCCCTTCCCCCATGCTTAAAACATACTTTGTCCCCAAAGTATAGTAAAAAGTAAAGAGAAGAGAAATACTCACAAAGATCTAATTGTCTAGGTAGTGCGGCGGGAAATCTTGTGGCGGTGGCGGCGGTGGATACTCAGTAGGAGGCGGCATATAAGCAGGAAACTGAGGATACGGAGCATCTGGAAAAGCTTACTGAGGATAGGACTGATGTGGTGGATAGCCCGTACTCCATCCATCTAATCTAGCATTGAGCAGCTTGAACTGCTCATCTTAACGGGCTTGATAAGCAGAAAACTGCTGATCCTGATTAGACCTGGGTCCTGTTCAGGATGAACCGGAGAACCGCCGGTTTTGGAACCGACGGGAACCGGAACCGCCGGGTCTGATGCAGCCTAAACTAACCCGCAAGCGAACGGGGTCAATCGTAGTACCTCAAGTGTCGATCCCACAAGAACCAATGTAATACCAATTGTAACTCTACTAGTAAATTAGGCAAAAATATAAGAAATTGGGAAAATATAATATCTAAGAAGTAATTATGCAAATAAATAAAGAGGATAAAATATAAGAGATGGATATGTCTAAGGTTAAGGATCACCACACCAATGTTTCAATAAATAAAATTATACTCTGCCTGAATTATTTCCAATTATTTGAAGGTAGTTATCTAAGGTAATCACTAAGTCCTTTCGAACGATAGCAACGTGCCTAAACCTAATTAACATCCGCTTTCGCGACTTGCCAATTGAAATCTAGACCAATAAGCACTTAGAATTTAAGCTTAAATTGAATCAACATCCGCTTTCACGACTTGCTAACTCAATCCAAACTTAAGGTTTCTATGACAACTATTAATCCACAAGAGAAATCAAAACACTTTCGCAATAAAGAAATCTCAGGTTCAAATCCTAGGGTTCCGACAGGAAAAAGTACCTTTCAGTCTCAATTCTCCTGTCTGACTACTTATCAAAGTTTTCACCTTTCAGTCTCAAGTTCCCATTCACAAAAGTTACTAAGGCATAAAACATCTAGGATTGAATCAAATATATTTCAATTAAGGCAAAGAACATAACTTTAATTAAATATGCATTGAATGGATCACCAAAATCCTAGAACTAGAAATTTAGCCAAACATGATTGAAGACATAATCATAATATATAAACTAGCCAAGAATTATTCAATACAATAAAGGAATAAGAAAACTTAGTCTCAATAATATAGATAATTCAAATCAATGGCTAGAAACTTGAATAGCAAACTTCAATTCAATTCAGCCGAAAAAACTCCTTCGTGAAATCCTCCTCTCAAGTGCGGCACAAAAACAAAAGCTAAATGAAAAGAAAAAAAATAAAACCTAAAGCTAATCTAATTTTTTTTCTGCTAATCTCCAATCTACCTATATAATATCTCCCTTCCACGTATCTATAAATATATATAATTCACTCCCTTCTCCAAAGTCGGTGCTCTTGATAGAAATACGGGCCCAGCAGTTCAACGTGTTGCCAAATAAATCAGAGCAGACTAATATATGATCTGGCCCAAATTTGAAACTGTTCGGCCCAATATTTAAGCCTTGATCCATATTTTTGCCAGCTCTTAAAATAGCCTCCAATCATCTCCAAAATTACCTGAAAAATACCTGAAATATAACAAAGGAAACGTGTAGACTCCGAATACAAAATTAAGTAAAATAAATATAAAATATGTAAAATATGAATGAAAACGACCTAAATTAATATGCAACTAGACCCTTAAAATATGACTAAAATAGGCGTTAGCAAATTCTCCCAAGCTTGAACCTTGCTTGTCCTCAAGCAAGAACTAAAATCAAATTCCACATGAAAATCAAAGGCGTCTCAACCCGTCATAAAATCAAGCAAGTCGATGGAGGTTTAGATATTATCAATGCATCATCAAAGCAAACAAATAACTATCAAAGAGACTAACTAGTTATCCACTTTAGACCTCACCAAGGAAATATAAGAATCGCTCTCACTCATGTGTTTATGGTAAGTGTTTCGCTCAGTCTCAAATTTGAATGCTAAACTACCATAGGCTTGCATCAGCGTCCTAAATCTCCACCACGAGAAACCAAGTACATGTCATAAATCAAGAGGTCTTTTATTGGGTTGTAATGGGGCCAAGGTATAGAGAAAAAGGTGGGGAAATAATTTGGCCATGTGGTGCTAACCCGGGAATATAGAATTAACTAGATCAACTTAACTCAACACCAAGCTTATAATTTCTTTCTAAACCACATTTCTTCTTTTGTTTTTCTTCAGCTCAACACCCACTTTTTCTTCCTTCAATTATTCATTCAAGCACTATATTTTTTCCAACCATTTTTCTCTTTCTTTCTTTTCTAACACTTACTCAACTTCTTTCTCTTTGTCTTGTCATTTTTTTTTCAAAGGCTATAACAATACCAACACACTAAACATGTAGCTCCCCCAAGCTTGGCTCACAACCACAAAATTAATCAAATAATAATCCTAATTCCCGGATGGGTAAAAAGCAAATAATAGGCTCGGGATTATATTTGTGGAGCTTCCAAAGAAAAAGGCTATAAAAGGCTCACAAGGGATACAAACAGAGGAATAGTATGCAGGGTAGTCAGGGAATAACAGGCTAATGAAATCAATGCCTCAATCATTTTTATGTCATGCACAAGAGTTATATATGTGGCCTCGAAAAAGAGTCTAAACGCAAGTTCTAGAGATAACAATCAAATTGAGAATCACACACAAAAAGAAAGAGGACTCATAAGAATTAAAGTCCAAAGGCTAAAATAAACCTCACATGACTTTTTGTCTAAAGCTTCAAAACTAAATTAGCTCAATGAATAGTTATAAGTCACTTCAACTCAAACATTATCAAAATATCAATAGGGCATCAACAACCAATGAAATTTCATGGAATTATTTTTTTTCAAAAATATACAAGCAAAGCCCAAGACATGGGGTTCATATCAAAACACCTAATATGTAAAATGCAATGCATGAAATGTCATGAAAAAGAAAAAAAAATGCAAACGGAACCCCACATGAGATTTATCCCTCCCCCAAGCTTAAAATCTACATTGTCCCCAATGTAGAAAAAGGGAAAGAGGAAAAGGAAACTCACCAAATATTCAGGCATCTAAGCACAGACAATGAATCTTGGAGAGAGATTGAAAGTCATTTATAGGCTCAAAAATCTCAGCATAGCCTCCTTTGAATGCAAGCCTATCCAACAAAATCAACTTCCAAAAACAAGCACTGATAGCAAGAGCTCATTAGTTCAGCAAATAATCAAACAAATCCAGCAATGAGCATGAAACTCATGCCAAGATATATCCATCTCTTCACAAACTGGTTTCAAATCAACAAAACTCAAGCAAATACTTGCCCGCAGCATAAAAATCAGTAATGTGCCAAACACATAATCTGAGTGCTACAAGTATTCTGAATTTTCTTACTTGACAAAACAATAATTTCTACGAGACACAAATTCAGCACGACCACAATTATTTTTCAACAGCAAATCACTTCAAAAACAACCAACCCCTCAGGTTTTCTAATCTAGCAGAGCAACAAACCAACTTGGGCAAGAAGGCAAATTCATATTTTCAACTTTTAGCAATTAAGTGACTTTAGGAACTTAGCGATCGATTCATCAATATGCCAACTTAACGCACACCCAACAAAACCCAATCAAGCACAAATTCAATAGATTACCAACTTCCAACCAACGCTCAGAATCAGCTAAGCATAAATTCAATAACAACCACCAATCAATAAACAAGCACTGACCCATATACCACATACGCAAGTATAAACTAATCAACTTACACAATCAATTCAGCACAATTTCAGCATAAGAGATTCATCCTGTCAAGACATGAATTCACAAAACGAACAACATCCATTCTCTAATTCACTAAATCAGCATAGGAGCGACAACTTTGGGAAAAGATTGAGCAGAGAAAGGAGCATACCTCACATCACTTACCGATCAGCAAATCAGAGCAGGTGGGCGGAGTGTTGTGGATGGCGCCGCCCATGGAGAGATCTCCGGTAGCATGGGCAAGGTTGGTGCTGCTGTGCTATCAGTGCCAGAGAGGAGTAGGAGAGGGCGATGGCTTACTGTTGTGCGCGTGGTGGTGCGGCAAAGTGTTGCTGCGCCTGGTTTGCTGATGTCGGCCGCCGGAGGCAAGGAAGGCGACTTGGGTGGACGGGATCTGGTGTTAGGGGCGGAGGACGGTGAGATTGAGGCGAGCAAGAGAATCGGAGGAGGCAGATAATCGGGAAAGAGAGAACCAGAGGATAGAGGGAGGAGTCGGGCGTGTGAGAGGAAAGAAAGGAGAGAGGGAGGAAAAAGAAAAACAGAAACGCTGACAACCTCTCTAATTTAATTTTGTTTTTTTTTGTATTTTTTCGATTTTTTCGATTTTTTTTTAATAATTGGGTTGCCTCCCAATAAGCGCTTATTTAAGGTCGTTAGCTTCACCTTCCACTCATGTCAAATTTTCGGATCGGAAGGGTCGGTGGTACCCATCTCAATCGGATCAGGCTCCTTGTATGGCTTCAGTCGAATTTTTCTGACTTTAAAATACCCCGAGTTCTTATGCCAAAGCTCAACAGAATCATCCCTAAGAACTCGATTCAGGAGGTATGGACCGGACCTTCTTGTGCTCTTGCTTCCCGGAAACATATTTGATTTATGATGATAGAGAATCACTTGATTCCCTGGCTTGAATTCAACTTGTACCCGGTCACTAGCAACACTTCTTTTCCTCTTTTTCCGTCTACTCCGACCTTTCTTTTCTTGAATTGCTTCTACCTTTCGGCTTTGGATTTCTAATGCAGTTTTTGGTGCCATCACTACATCAAGCAATATTTCAGGAAGCTCAACCTGCATCTCAAAACAGGTCTCTTTAATGGTCGGGGTAGCCTTTTGGATCATCTCAAATTCATCAACCATTGGGTCCTCCTTGGTCACTTCGATAGACTCTCTTTTATCAACTTGTGGGTTGTCCCACTCTTTCTCTCCCCTTAAAAATGTAGCAGTGCAATATTCAATGCGGCGCACTTTTAGAGGCTCAATAGGCAACTCTGGACTGGTCAACTGAGCAATCTGACCTTCTAGCAACTTATTTTGTGTGGTCAAAGTACCAACTTGAGTCTTCAGAAGCTTCACCTCGCCTTTAAGATTAGACAACTCTGCTATTTGACTTTTGATCAAGCCGAGGGCTTTTCCTACTACGTCAAAAACATTTTGGAGCGGTGTCACCCAACTAGGACTATGAGAATTTGAACTGGCCTCATTCGCATTCCTCCCACAATATATGACAACCTGTATAATCATGATCTATAGCTCCACAAAACTCACAGAAGAGGTTAGAAGTATTTGGGTTTGAAAAACCCAAATTAGGAATAAAATAATCATACCTCTGATTACTTGTATTAAATCTAGGAGAAAAAGAAGGAAAAGAACTTACCTCATACATACCTGAATAATCCATCTATTCGACTCTATTTATAGCCTGAAAAATAAAAATAAAAAGATCAAAGCAAAAAGAAAGACCTAAACTTTACTAGTTAAGAGATAACAATCGATATTAATAAATTGGTCCCCGACAACGGCGCCAAAAACTTGATGCAACCTAAACTAACCCGCAAGCGAATGGGGTCAATCGTAGTACCTCAAGTGTCGATCCCACAAGAACCAATGTAATACCAATTGTAACTCTACTAGTAAATTAGGCAAAAATATAAGAAATTGGGAAAATATAATATCTAAGAAGTAATTATGCAAATAAATAAAGAGGATAAAATATAAGAGATGGATATGTCTAAGGTTAAGGATCACCACACCAATGTTTCAATAAATAAAATTATACTCTGCTTGAATTTATTTCCAATTATTTGAAGGTAGTTATCTAAGGTAATCACTAAGTCCTTTCGAACGATAGCGACGTGCCTAAACCCAACTAACATCCTCTTTCGCGACTTGCAAATTGAAATCTAGACCAATAAGCACTTAGAATTTAAGCTTAAATTAAATCAACATCCGCTTTCACGACTTGCTAACTCAATCCAAACTTAAGGTTTCTATGAAAACTATTAATCCACAAGAGAAATCAAAACACTTTCGCAATAAAGAAATCTCAAGTTCAAATCCTAGGGTTCCGACAGGAAAAAGTACCTTTCAGTCTCAATTCCCCTGTCTGACTACTTATCAAAGTTTTCACCTTTCAGTCTCAAACTTTAACAAGTTCCCATTCACAAAAGTTACTAAGGCATAAAGCATCTAGGATTGAATCAAATATATTTCAATTCAGGCAAAGAACATAACTTTAATTAAATATGCATTGAATGGATCACCAAAACTCTAGAACTGAGAATTTAGCCAAGCATGATTGAAGACATAATCATAATATATAAACTAGCCAAGAATTATTCAATACAATAAAGGAATAAGAAAACTTAGTCTCAATAATATAGATAATTCAAATCAAGGGCTAGAAACTTGAATAGCAAACTTCAATTCAATTCAACCGAAAAAACTCCTTCGTGAAATCCTCCTCTCAAGTGCGGCACAAAAACAAAAGCTAAAAGAAAAGAAAAAAAATAAAACCTAAAGCTAATCTAATTATTTTTTCTGCTAATCTCCAATCTACCTATATAATATCTCCCTTCCACGTATCTATAAATATATATAATTCACTCCCTTCTCCAAAGTCGGTGCTCTTGATAGAAATACGGGCCCAGCAGTTCAACGTGTTGCCAAATAAATCAGAGCAGACTAATATATGATCTGGCCCAAATTTGAAACTGTTCGGCCCAATATTTAAATCTTGATCCATATTTTTGCCAACTCTTAAAATAGCCTCCAATCATCTCCAAAATTACCCGAAAAAAACCTGAAATATAACAAAGGAAACGTGTAGACTCCGAATACAAAATAAAGTAAAATAAATATAAAATATGTAAAATATGCATGAAAACGACCTAAATTAATATGCAACTAGACCCTTAAAATATGACTAAATTAGGTGTAGACTCAGATTCTTCATATTCTTCATCTCCTTCAGCCATCACAAAATCCTCATCATTTCCTTCTTCTTCATCAGATTCTTCTTGGATTCTAACTTGAGCCTTCTTCTTACCCCGAGCAGGGCCTCTCACATCACTCAGATCCAAATCTCCTTCCTGAACTTCAATAAACCAATTTCCCGGGCTGTTCCCAATCTTCACTCTTCTTTCATCAGGGAGCTCCATCACCTTCTTAGAGTCCCCAATCACCCAATAAAAAGAATTTCTGTACTTGTACAAAGCACCCATCCTACTGAACATAGTAAAATCCATGGCAAGAGGTGGGATGTCTACGTTTCGCTTGTTAAGATCAACTCTAAAGTGCCTGGCCAAATGTGTCACAATCCCTCCAATGCAAATGGCTCCACCACCTTTGTTTCCAACATGTACCAAATGGTGCATAAGCATTGCACCCATGTGAAGCTTCTTCTTCTTCAGACAAGCACCCAATACAGCTACATCCTTCTTTGGGCAATTGTTTCCACCATCACCCCTCCCATTAATAGTTCAAGAAATGAATCTTTGGAAGACTCTGATGGCGGGGTGAGTAATAGGAGACACCTTTTCTTTAGTAGGCTCATAGGTTGATCTCCCTGTTATGGACTTCCAAAATTTATGATCAGCCCAGCCAGCTCCATTCTCATTCAACACAATGTCATGACCCGAAAAATTGCAGAAACCAAACACATCATTGACTTGCCTCAGTGTCATCCTCCTCCTTACACATCCCAAAAGAAATTTACATTCCCCCTCACCTCTAAAATCAACCTCCAAAGAGCTCAAAAATTCAAGTGTCAAGCCCTTGAAAGTGGGTTCACACAATTGTAAAAATTGCCCCATCTCCACAAATACAGCCATTTCCCTTAGAAGAGGTGACAATCCAAGGGCATCCATCAAATCCCAGTCAATGAACCTTGTAGCTTTCCACTCTCTATCCTTCAACATATCAAATCTAATCCTGTGATTAAGCGTGTTCAGGCTGAAACCAAAACTTTCTGGAGTGTGCTCTCCCTCCACAGTAGGAGGAGCCAAATGCACACTCCGACTAGCAGCTCGGGATGAAGATGCACCATCTGGTCTATTTCTCTTACGTCCCATAATTGTAAAGATTCAACAATTTCCTACACAAACACCACAAGAACAAACCAAGCACAATTCTGTTGTCCCAGCAAGGACAACCACAGCTATATATGTAGAATTAAGCAAGTAAATCACTCAATCACTCTCTTCCCCCATTACCTAGAATAATTTAATGAAATTTAATCCCTAATTCTAGGTTAATCTCGATTTTTTTTTACAAAAGCACAATTAAAACACAAATCTAAGCTAGAATCATGTAATAAACGAACTTTTACGAAGGAATCAAGCACAAATCTGAGCCTAAAGCATGAAATTTCGGAAATTTATACTAAAACCTAGATATAGTTTTAGTAATATAAAAACCGAAATTATGGAGAGATTGAGAAAACTTACTTGAATCCCGCTTGATTTGAAGTTCCTTGCTTGATTTGGGTGGAAAATCCGAGCTTGGAAGTGCTTGAATGGAGGAGAAGAGCTTGAGATGGCTTTAATGGAGAACTAGAGAGGAAGGAGGCGGAAATATAATGTAGGTGGGAGAAAGAAGGGACTCGGGTTTTTATTTTAACCCTCGCCGAAACTCTTTAAAAGCGCGGGTTGCACGAAAATTGCGCGGCCACGCAATCCATCGGCAAGTCGCACTTTTGGTCTCAGTCGAGATTACTCGGGTTAGGGTGAAAATTGCGCGACCGTGCTTTCCACCTGCAAGTCGCGCATTTAGTCTCAGTTGAGATTGCTCGGGTTAGGGGCTTAATTGCGCGACCGCGCTTGTAGTCCCTAATTCGAGCTTTTAGCTACTGTTAAAATTACTTGGGTGCGTTTTTTGATGCTTTCTCGAGCTTTCTGTAGGTCCGAGGATTGTTTCTACAAACACTAAGCAAACTAAAAACGGAAGCAAAAACTTAAAAACACACAAAAATCAAAGCAAAACTAAACTAAACCTTGGGTTGCCTCCCAAGAAGCGCTTGTTTAACATCATTAGCTTGACGTAAAAAGGATATTACAACTCCTGACCCGGCTCTTGCAGAGCCGTCTCTTCTAAAGTGGCATTATTGAATCCGTCATAGTATGGCTTTAGCCTCTGACCATTCACTTTGAAGACGGAATGAGTGGCCCTGTCATAGATGGCAATAGCGCCATGTGAATATACACGAGCCACTACAAAAGGACCTCTCCATCTGGAGCTTAATTTTCCAGGGAACAAGTTGAGGCGGGATTGAAACAAAAGTACTTTGTCTCCAACTTTGAAACTCTTCCTCCAAATGTGCTTGTCATGCCAGGCTTTTGTCTTTTCTTTGTATATTACTGCATTGTCGTAAGACTCAAGCTTGATCTCTTCCAATTCTTGGATTTGAAGTTTCTTGAACTCGCCCACCTCATTTGCTTGCATGCTGCACTTCTTGACTGCCCAATACACTTTGTGTTCAATTTCCACCGGTAGGTGACATGCTTTACCAAACACGAACCGAAATGGTGACATTCTAATTGGCGTTTTAAAAGCAGTCATGTATGCCCATAGTGCATCATCCAACCTAACACTCCAGTCTTTCCTATTTGGTGTCACATTGTTTTCCAAAATAGACTTAATTTCCCTGTTAGACACCTCTACCTGGCCATTCGTCTGAGGGTGGTATGCTGTGGAGACTCTGTGTGTGACATGATACTTTTTCAGTAATGCACTCACCATCCTATTACAGAAGTGGGATCCCTTGTCACTAACTAAAGCTCCAGGGAACCAAATCTAGTAAATATGTTTATCTTCAAGAAATCTGTCACCACTTTAGAATCGTCAGTCTCGGTGGCCTTCGCTTCCACCCATTTGGAAACATAGTCCACCGCAAGCAAGATATAATAATTCCCAAAAGAATTAGGAAATGGACCCATAAAGTCAATGCCCCATACATAAAAAATTTCACAGAAAATAATAGGAGATTGGGGCATCTCATTCTTTTGGGACATATTCCCAACCCTTTGACATTGGTCACAGGATTTACAAAAGCCATGGGCATCCCTAAAAATGCTAGGCTAGTAAAATCCTGCATCCAATACCTTCCTATCTATTTTGTTAGAACTAAAGTACCCCCACATGCATAATTATGATAAAAAAGTCAAGATAGAAGTTACCTCATTATCCGGGATATATCGTCGGATTACCTGATCAACGCAGTGCTTCCACAAATATGGATCATCCCAGATGTAGTACCTTGCTTCACTTCTTAACTTGTCCTTTTGAGCTTTTGTGAACGTTGGTGGGAACTCACCCATAACTAGGAAATTGACCAAGTGCACATACCAAGGTTTTACAACCTTAATAGCAAACAATGTATCATCAGGAAATTCCTCCTGAATGGGTGAACTCTTTGGGCTGCTTTGTTCTTCCATCACCAGACGACTTGAATGATCAGCAACCACATTTTCAGCCCCCTTTTTGTCCTTGATCTCAATGTTGAACTCACTCAACAACAAGATCCATCTGATTAACCTGGGCTTGGCCTCCTTCTTCGTCAGCAGATGGCGGAGTGCTGCATGGTCTGTGTATACAATCACTTTTGTTCCCAGCAAGTAAGAGCGAATTTTCTCCAATGCAAACACAACTGCCAAGAGCTCCTTCTCTGTGGTGTAGTAATTCCTTTCGGCCTCATTCAATGTCATAGAGGCATAGTGAATCACATGAGATGCCCTGCCCTTCTTTTGTCCCAAAATAGCCCCCACTGCATAATTACTAGCATCACACATGATCTCAAAGGGAAGAGACCAATCTAGGGCTTGGATAATGGGAGTTGTGGTGAGGCGGGGTTTTAGCTCATCAAACGCCTTCTTGCAAGCCTTACCAAACTCAAAATCGGATTCTTTCTTCAACAATTCACATAAGGGGGAGGCAATCTTTGAGAAGTCTCTAATAAACCTGCGGTAAAACCATACATGGCCTAAAAAAGAACGCACTTCACGCACATTAGTAGGATAAGGCAAACATTGAATCACTTCAACCTTAGCCTTATCGACCTCAATACCTGTAACACCCCCGTTTTAAATACCGAAATGCTACTCGGTAGTAGACCACACATGAGTCCACTTAAGCTAGTCTGACAACAAATTCACATTATGAATCTTGCAACAAAGGCACGACGAGAAAATAAGAAAAACATCCAACTCATATTTTATTAAATTGAAATTGGCAACCATGTATGCACCAACTTTCCAACAACTCGAACAAAAACTTTTAACCATTCCTTTGTACTCACAAGCTCTTAACTTCACAAATTCTCAAGGACAATATTAACCCACCACCTTGCACAATAGTCTGACACATCCTATGACACACCACGTCGAGATGACCCACCATTATCTTGGAAGAGTTTCCTTGAAGCATAGTTCGCATCTGTGTCCTAAAAATATCAACGCCCCGAAGGGTTAACTAGCAATTCTAACATGCACTAAATGGCAAACACAATATGAAGAAGCAAAGTCAATTTATTAAATTACATAATAAGAGTAGTAATAGAATAGTTCACATATAGTACATTCACAACAACAAACAAGTGCACAATGATTCTTATAATCATAAGACACACATATTAATACTTAAAGTCATACAATGCATACTAATAATAGCACATCATTTCACTTTAGTATCACCTCAATCACTTTTCGTCTCAATAATAGTTCAATCGCAACTCATCGACTCTCAATCAATATCATTTATCTAACAAGCATGGCATCCTCCAGCCTTACACGGGGTAGTGGACGGCGGCCTTCACCATTTATCCGAACCACTCACACCCTCATCATTCATCTTCTTACCCTGGTCAAGCCTCCACTGGAGCACTCGCCAAAATATTTTATTATAATTTTGAAGGGGCCCTCCTTGACATACAACTAAGTTAGGGATGTCTCCGCCTTCCCGACTATCCCTAATCATAGCCGTATCGGTTAGGTGCCAATGTTTAGAAATTCGAATAAAATACAGAATATTATTCATCTATTATATTTTTCCAAACTAACGAATTATTTTCAAATAGTCATATATAATATATAGGAATGAATCCCAAAATACAGTTCTACACATCATATCTACACATCCAGCACAATCAAAATTGATAGCTAAGTAAGTCTAGGCGACTTACCTCAACGACGAGGTTTTTATGAGCTAATTCCGTTTAAAGTGTTTCGTTCTCTTTTCGAACATCATGCATCCAAAGTCGGCACACTTTTAAAGAGACAAGAGCGGAACCTATCATGCAAATCAAGGCGACCTAGTTCACCTCCCTCCATCTTTCCTTCTCTCTTAGCTAGCCCAAACTAGCTTAAGAATGATCCGAATTGCCCAAACCATTCAAACCTTCACAAAAGCGCACAAACGCTCATAACTTTATGTATACATGTCCAAATCAAAATCCGTAAATTGTTCCATACTCGTGAGAGAATTCCTTACCTTGATATGATACCCATAATTTTCCAGTAATTACAGATTTGGCCCTGAATTTCAAGAATTGCACAAAAATGCACAAACTTCTCAAATTACATATCCTTCTCTTAAAACCACCTCTCCACCATTCCTTTCTTCCTCCTTCTTAACCTTCCACTCCTTAAAGAACAAAACTAGTGCACAACTCCTCCTTTATTTGAATTTTATTAAGATAGCCACTAGCCCATCAACATCACCCTCCTAAATACGACACTTGAGTAAAGCCAGAGAGATCGGGGTCGAGAGACGGCTTCAACGGAGCTCGGCGGTGACTCGACGATGGTTAACACTGATGGCGTTCGAGTCTTCCTTGTTGATGGCTAGCTTCTTGCTTACCTATTCTTCATATACATGTTGGGTATGTACATATATATATTTGAAACGACAAGGATCAACAAGTGAGTATTGTAGTTGTCAATCCTTCTTTATAAAGCTAGGTGATCATGGTTAGAGCAAGGATAAGCTCCCACGTACACATTTATTAGCTGATGTGGGGGGCAACTAAGGAAGTGGAGAAAGATGGAATACTTAAGGAAGGAATTTAAAGGCATAGAAGAGTGGATAAGAAGATAGGAAGGAAAGAAAACCGAGGAGATGTGTATATATTAAAAGGGAAGGTCGGTTTCACTAGCTACTTGTTCAACATTATAAGTATGATATAATGGCTTGTATCTTGTAGACCACACAACGAAAATGGGAATACAAATGGGTCGGTTTGAAGGTCAACATTAACGGCTAGATCACTAGATGAGTATATATATATATATATACACCCACACGTGATTTATAATAGAAGCTTACTTCTATATATATCTTAACCTTTAAATTAGTTCGGGTAAAACGCCAATCGTATAATAGATTTTATCCATTCATTAACTTAATGATCTATACAAGATCATGCCAATTGCCAAGTATACTCTTATATACTCGGTTTGTGCTTTGAACATTTATGCGAATTAATTAGCGTCCCAACACACCTTATTAATTAGGAAGCGGACTAGAATAGATTTAACATTCTAATAATTATTATCACATAAAAATTAAAATAATTATTATGAACAAATAATAATAACTAGAATATTTATTTATTGAGGGTTATTACACCAGTACCCCCTTAAAGTTAGTTTCGTCCTCTAAACTAAATCAGCTAAAGTTCTACATTAGAGAGCAAAAATATACATCAACACTATCCTCTACACAAGAAGAGAGGATTTACTACTCAAGTACCCCCTTAAAGAACGTTTCGTTCTTTATTCATGATAAAAACAACTCAAGAAAACACCTTAGCAGTTCTTGCTCGGTTTTTCAAACTTCATTCCAAAATTTCTTTACTATCACCATTGAACCAAAGTGTCTATAGTAATGGTTCTTTTTCCATACTACTTCACATGATGCGTCAATCCATGAAATTCCATCTAACGTCTCGACTAGTTGAGCAATCTAGCTTATTGATTCAAAGCATAACTCAGGTTGCTTATTCGTCTAGAAATGGAAAGTAATACTATCTTGTATATTTTATCCACAAGACTTCTACCACTTTATCTAGAGGGTTTACTTGACTTCTCTATCTCAACCCAAGGTTGATGTTCTTGCAACAACATGAAGACTAATAATATCGAGTAGAGAAGTTTCTTATGCACCCTTGCATAAGTAAATGATTATACCTTAGAATTTTCTTAAGAAAGTTTCTTTAATTGAATGTCCAGATGAAATCACTGTTGGTAATCCCTTGAACTCCTTATCGAGGCTAACAACTGATTACTACATGTTCTTCTGACTTCATGATATTTCCTTACCTTGGTCCATGATTTCAAATCAACACCTCCATATAGGTATGATTCATTCCATTTTCTACTTGTATTGCCAATCTCAAACTAAGGATTCCTGAATACACTATCTCACTTGCGTCAACCAGGACACAAGACAAATACCCATTAAAGTTGGGAAAACAGTCATCCAACTTCCAATTCTTAGTATTATGTCTCTTTATTCCTCAAGTTAGAGTTACCTCGTCCACTTAAATTTTGATCATGGCATAGACCTTGAGCACACATTTTACAACTCTAGCTTGTTAGCATGTCTTCTCTAACCATTGCCTCTTACTTCAACTGTATCCAGTAAATGGAAGGTACTTCTTACTCCTCTAACCATGTAAGTCATCCAATTATAATGGTATTTTAACCCTTCTAATCATACCATTCATCTCATACTTCCAATTGAATCCACTCTAGATATATGCCTGATTTTCAAACTCTAAGTGTATGAAATTGTTCTTATCTCTACTTAGTCATAACTTTCAACAAATGCTTAAGCATTCAAACCATTTTCCTTTATCAGCAGTTTAGCACATCACACTATGAATGATAACTAATTTGAAATAGTGACTAGTATCACAAAGCATCATGCCATTAATATCAAGAATGTGTTTTTAAGCTTACCTTATCAACACAACCTTCAATCCATTAACTACTTCTTTCCTCTAATTGGAAAGAGAGGTGTTGTCCAAGCTCATTTCATTACATCCACTCTGACAACATCATTACCCTAGCTGTTATGGATCTATCATCATTTCTTCCTTCATCTACTCGGAGATGAGAGGTAGTTAAAGATTCCCTACCGGTCTTCTGTGCCTTATCTTTACTCGTTGACTATTCAAACATTGCTTCATCAACTTAATCGTATCATCTTCAACTATAACCATTCAATAACGTCCTTTCGAGTGTGTGTCCTCTTTACTTATCCTTAAAGAGAGAATGGAATCTGTCACAAACCTCTTGTAAAGTTCTCTACTTTAGGTTGTGATTTTGTGATAGTTAAACTCGGCCTTATAATCCCAAAACTTTTTCACCTCCGGTGACTCTTACATCTCGACTGGTCTCCTTCAAACCCCTTCTGATGCATCAATTGACTTATCACAAATCTCTTATCTCTGGAGAGTCTCTTCCACTCTGGTGAACTGATAGTTCTAAGTACATAACTATTCTTGATTTCCTTGAATTCACAATAGACTTCAATTCTCCATCGATCCCTTTTTGCAACCTCGTGTCAAATGTATGTAGTCTTGAGTCTCTATGGATCCATTATGACCTGACACGTTCCAAGACTGGTCACACCAATCAAAGTTGCTAGTTACTAATCTTAGGTCTGCCAGTTTAGCTCCTCAAAATTTTTAACTCCAAGGATATATAAGTAATCATTTGACCTCTTTACCTTAACTATATCTTAATCTTCATTAAACCATTATGATTACTTTCCATTGGAATCACATATTTTTAAAATGCAACCTTATCCATTTACTAGTTGCATTTAGTTCCTTGTAAGTACTTGAAACTTCTGAAGAATTTCCCATAAAATCTTCAATTGGTTACCATACTTAATGCACTTATGTGAGTAAACGAAGACGGGATAAATCAATTTCCACACATTCCAAACCTGACACTCGATAAAGATTGTATTCATCAGTTGCTTAAGCATTTCCCTACACCTTCATTCTATTAATATTTCCACTATAATCGTTTAGTATCTCCATCTTATCCCACATGCAGTATTTGCGTTATCTTCATCCTTAGTCCACTACTAATGATACTTAAATCATATATCAACTTAGGGATAACTCTTTCCTTAAAGAGAATCTAGTAAATCATTGTTATAAGGAAGCATGATAACTCTTTCCTTAAAGAGAATCTAGTAAATCATTGTTATAAGGAAGCATGTACTTGACCTTGAGAACATCCTTGGTTTACTTTTAGCAATTGTTACACTCTCAATAAATTATCCTTCTTCAAGTACAATCTCTTCTTCAAGTACAATCTCTGTTACTTCATATAGGAACCATCTTTTTTTTCCTCACAAACAACACTAGAGCTCCGCACGGTGATGCACTCGGCGAGCATACCCCTTCTCTAATAACTTCTCCAACTAAGCCTTCAACTCCTACATGTTCTGAACCAAATGCTCCATAGAGATCCCATTCCTCAACTATTTGAGCATTTACGGTGCATACATCCACATAAACATCAACACTACCATCTCATAGTGTCTCAAACACATCATGAATGTTATCTTAGGGTTATCCTTATCCCTAATTCACGTTCAGTGAACCCAATTCATAGATTTATTTAAGAATGACACTTCTCTTAAAGATATTCCAATAAATGATTGTTTCCAAGAAACGAATACTTACACCACCATTAAGTCATCATCCTTTATCACAATTGACACCGGACTTGCTTTAGTGACAATGCCTCAGGACATATATAGTCATCTTCTTATCTATTGCCTCTAATTGCATCTTCGACTCCCACATCTTCAATGTATGATATAGTAAGGTACTCATACTTATGCACCTTAGTTATGACCCCTACTCTTCATCATCATTGTATTCTAGTCTTTGTTAGAATAAATCCTTGTTATCCTATATAGAAGTTATCCTCAATCCTTATTCAACTTGGACATCCAAAAGTTCCAATCTCTACTTGATTTCATACACGACACGCTTCAATCAACCAAAATCTTTATCCAATAACTTGATTGATTTTACTGAACCCATTTTTCTTCGGATAAATTAACATTCCTTGGGTTCTTATTGGCTTTCACCATCCATTATCATTGTCATCATTTATCCATGGATATTCTATCATCCATATGTTATTGCTTATTTTATTACTTAAAATCACATTAGTGTCCAACAAATCTTGGTGGAGTTTGTTCCTCATTCCAGAATCCTTATGTAAGCTAGGTACTTAAAATAGATTCTTCCAACCTTACTAGTCATTACAATGCTATAGTTAATCTATATCCCAACAATGTACTCTCATCGGAACAAGCCAAAAGAATTACAATTAATTTAGACTAAATCACGTCTTTCCTCGTTGTGGTAGCCAATGTTATTAGAATCCCGATCCGATTCTACGATTCTAGCGATCCTACGATCCATAACACGCGAAATGATCCACGATCCCAAGTAGAATCTTATTGGAGTAGGATCTTAAATGATTTAGAATACAATCTCGACCCGATCCCGAATTTACATACGATTTTAACGATCCTATTAACGATTCTAAGGATCCTACAAACGATTCTAACGATCCTTTAAAATGACGATTTTAATTATATATTATTAATAATTTTACGGTTAACGTATCATTTCCATTAAAATAGTTGACTAGTCCATCCTACAACATTTTTAATAATCATATTAATAATGTTTATCATGTTAAAAGCTACATATATAACAAAATATGCAGTATATTAGGTTATTCTTGCATATTTTTAGTTATAATGTAGGATCTTACGATTCAGCGATCCGATCTTACGATCCGATCCAAAAGACCCTCAACGATCCAACTTAGAATCCCGATCTTGATAACCTTGGTGGTAGCTCATTAATCCTCCTACTTCAAACATCCAAGGAAAGATTAGTTTCCAACTATGCCTTCCAAAGTCATAATTTTGCTCTTTATGCTTGTATTTCCAATACAAATTCTCCTACCTTTTCCTTCTCAAGAAGTCACCAACATCATAATTACTTGACCAAAGTTGTCTACGAAATTGTCCCAACCTACTTTTCAATAACTTTTTCAAAGTTACTATCAGGGGTAATCAGCGCCTCAAAACCATAATGAATCCTTCTGCTCTCTTCTCTTCTCTAAGTGACTCCTTACCATTTCTTATGAGGGTTGTCCCTCGCCTTCTACTTTCCAATACTTTATTCACATAAGTCATTGAAGCATGACCCAAAACTATTAATTCGATAACCATGTCTGATAACTGTTTTTCCCCATGACCATATTTACTCAAGTCAGATCAACCATAGCCTCCCTTTGAGAGATAAAACTCTAATAATAGTTCTTAAGTGTCTCCTTAGGTTTACCGATTCTCATCTCAATTAAGTATTACTTCAGGTTTGATGCTAACACATCTTTACTTTCATTACATTTATCACTTCTTCCTCTTATAAGAGCATCCTCGTCCCTGGATAAGTTGTTCTTGAAAACGTTCACTAACTATTCTAATTATATTTAAACATTATCACAAAGAGATGCTTAAGGGATTCATTCCAATAGATCATGGCGTCTCGACGTCTCCTTCTACCCAATAATGCATAATGTTCCCCCATTAGAAAACATTGAAAGTTGAAAACTTCGGCCGAATTTTTGTTTCAAAGTTGGACCTCGCATACTTTCGTTGGTAAGTTTCATGTGCCCTTGTTGTCAACCAGGCTCTGATACCAATTTGTAACACCCCAATTTTAAATACCGGAATGCTACTCAGTAGTAGACCACACATGAGTCCACTTAAGCTAGTCTGACAACAAATTCACATTATGAATCTTGCAACAAAGGCACGACGAGAAAATAAGAAAAACATCCAACTCATATTTTATTAAATTGAAATTGGCAACCATGTATGGACCAACTTTCCAACAACTCGAACAAAAACTTTTAACCATTCCTTTGTACTCACAAGCTCTTAACTTCACAAATTCTCAAGGACAATATTAACCCACCACCTTGCACAATAGTCTGACACATCCTATGACACGCCACGTCGAGATGACCCACCATTATCTTGGAAGAGTTTCCTTGAAGCATAGTTCGCATTTGTGTCCTAAAAATATCAACGCCCCAAAGGGTTAACTAGCAATTCTAACATGCACTAAATGGCAAACACAATATGCAGAAGCAAAGTCAATTTATTAAATTACATAATAAGAGTAGTAATAGAATAGTTCACATATAGTACATTCACAACAACAAACAAGTGCACAACGATTCTTATAATCATAAGACACACATATTAATATTTAAAGTCATACAATGCATACTAATAATAGCACATCATTTCACTTTAGTATCACCTCAATCACTTTTCGTCTCAATAATAGTTCAATCGCAACTCATCGACTCTCAATCAATATCATTTATCTAACAAGCATGGCATCCTCCAGCCTTACACGGGGTAGTGGACGTCGGCCTTCACCGTTTATCCGAACCACTCACACCCTCATCATTCATCTTCTTACCCTGGTCAAGCCTCCACTGGAGCACTCGCCAAAATATTTTGTATTTTTTTAAGATAGCCACTAGCCCATCAACATCACCCTCCTAAATACGACACTTGAGTAAAGCCAGAGAGATCGGGGTCGAGCGACGGCTTCAACAGAGCTCGGCGGTGATTCGACGATGGTTAACGATGATGGCGTTCGAGTCTTCCTGGTTGATGGCTAGCTTCTTGCTTACCTTTTCTTCATATACATGTTGGGTATGTACGTATATATATTTGAAACGACAAGGATCAACAGGTGAGTATTGTAGTTCTCAATCCTTCTTTATAAAGCTAGGTGATCATGGTTAGAGCAAGGATAAGCTCCTACGTACACATTTATTAGCTGATGTGGGGGGCAACTACGGAAGTGGAGAAAGATGGAATACTTAAGGGAGGAATTTAAAGGCATAGAAGAGTGGATAAGAAGATAGGAAGGAAAGAAAACCGAGGAGATGTTTATATATTAAAAGGGAAGGTCGGTTTCACTAGCTACTTGTTCAACATTATAAGTACGATATAATGGCTTGTCTCTTGTAGACCACACAACGAAAATGGGTATATAAATGGGTCGGTTTGAAGGTCAACATTAACGGCTAGATCACTAGATGAGTATATATATATATATATACACACACCCACACGTGATTTATAATAGAAGCTTACTTCTATATATATATCTTAACCTTTAAATTAGTTCGGATAAAACGCCAATCGTATAATAGATTTTATCCATTCATTAACTTGATGATCTATACAAGATCATGCCAAGTATACTCTTATATACTCGGTTTGTGCTTTGAACATTTATGCGAATTAATTAGCGTCCCAACACACCTTATTAATTAGGAAGCGGACTAGAATAGATTTAACGTTCTAATAATATCACATAAAAATTAAAATAATTATTATGAACAAATAATAATTACTAGAATATTTATTTATTGAGAGTTATTACACCTTGATACCAATTTGTAACACCCCAGTTTTAAATACCGGAATGCTACTCGGTAGTAGACCACACAACGAAAATGGGTATATAAATGGGTCGGTTTGAAGGTCAACATTAACGGCTAGATCACTTGATGAGTATATATATATATACACACCCACACGTGATTTATAATAGATGCTTACTTCTATATATATCTTAACCTTTAAATTAGTTCGGGTAAAACGCTAATCGTATAATAGATTTTATCCATTCATTAACTTAATGATCTATACAAGATCATGCCAAGTATACTCTTATATACTCGGTTTGTGCTTTGAACATTTATGCGAATTAATTAGCGTCCCAACACACCTTATTAATTAGGAAGCGGACTAGAATAGATTTAACGTTCTAATAATTATTATCACATAAAAATTAAAATAATTATTATAAACAAATAATAATTACTAGAATATTTATTTATTGAGGGTTATTACAATACCCATAGAAGACACTACATGGCCTAATACTATATCTTGTTCTACCATAAAATGATATTTTTCAGAATTAAGAACAAGATTAGTATCCTCACATCTTTTAAGCACAAGTGTCAAGTGAGTTAAGCATGAATCAAAATCATTCCCATGGACTGTGAAATCATCCATAAATACCTCAATGAATTTTTCAATGTACTCAGAAAAGATACTAACCATACACCGTTGGAATGTAGCTGGGGCGTTGCACAGTCCAAAAGGCATCCTTTGGTAAGCAAAGGTGCCAAAAGGACAATTGAACATTGTCTTCTCCTGATCCTCTGGTGTTATGGCTACCTGAAAATATCCAGAATACCCATCCAAGAAACAATAGAATGAACGACCAGCAAGTCGTTCCAGCATTTGATCAATGAAAGGTAATGGGAAATGGTCCTTCTGGGTTACTGCATTAAGCTTACGATAATCAATACAAACTCTCCACCTGGTTTGAACTCTAGTGGGAATGAGATCACCCTTGTGATTCTCAACCACTGTGATGCCACCCTTTTTAGGGACACCCTGAGTTGGGCTGGCCCACTTACTATCAGAGATTGGAAAGATCATACCTGCCTGAAGGAGCTTCAGCACCTCCTTCTTTACTACCTCCATCATTGGGGGATTCAACCTTCTTTGGGGTTGTCTAAAGGGTGTAGCTTCATCTTCCAATAGAATCTGATGCATACATGTTGAGGGACTAATCCCTTTAATGTCTACAATGGTCCATCCAATGGCTGTCTTATGCTCCCTCAAAATTGCCACCAATCTTCCTTCTTGCTCCTTGGTGAGCTTGTTGGATATAATTATCGGTAAAGTGTCCCCATCACCTAAGAAGGCATACTTAAGATGGTCTGGAAGTTGCTTCAATTCTACCACTAGTGCCTGCACAATAGATGACAAAAGCTTCTCGCTTGGCAAGGTTAGTGGCATGGGCTTTGAGCCCGGTGGCATAAGTGGACGCTCAAAGTGAGCATTCAACTCAGCCACCACTTCCTGCAGGTCAGTTCTTAAACCCAAATTTGAAGTATCATTCATAATAGCATTTTCCAAGGTGGATTTCAAAGCTTCAGATTCATGCATATTGAAGAATTCTTGAGCAAGTGGTTCTATAAATTAAGCACATAGGAATCTTCGGGAGGGTATTTCATTGCATCATAGATATTGTACTATACCCTTTGCCCGTCGAATTCCATGGTCAAAGAACCACTACACACATCAATTCTTAATGTCTCAAACAATTCCTTGTCATTCTCCAGCTTCCGGGTCTCTTTTAATGCTTCTGGAAAGGGTGGAACAGGTACATAGGCCTTCAGAGGTGTTTTAGAAGAATCTTCGTCATCGCCTAGAATGCTCGGGTTGTCCCCCAATTGTGTGGCCGCGCTTTTAGCAGGTAACCCGCGCAATCTCAACTAAGACTGAATGCGCGGGTTGGGATCAGATTGCTCAGCCGCGCTTTCTGATGCTAACCCGCGCTTTTCGGTTCTAGACGAATTACGCATGGTGGCATCTGAAAGCTCGGGTTGATCCTCAGTTTCATCCTTGTCTTCTTCTTCCACTCCTCTCCCATCTGATAAGTGCCCGTCCATGGGCTCTTCTTGGAGCTCTCGCCCTCTCCTCAAAGTGATAGCATTAACGTTCTGCTTTGGGTTAAGCTCGGTTTGAGAGGGCAGCTTACTTGAATCTCTAGCTTCTAGCTTGCCTATAGCGTTGGCAATTTGACTGACTTGAGTCTCTAAATTGTGGATGCTAGACTTGGTCTCTTGTTGAAATTGGCTCATTGAGCCTTGCATTGTAGTCACAGTTTGTGCAAGAGTTCGAATCATATCTTCAATAGACATAGCATTCTAATTGGCTCCTTGAGGACGGGATTGGAAAGGTGGCCTATAAGGAGCTTGACCACCTTGCTGATTGAACTGTTGATTATTTGCATTCTCGTACCTTAAGTTAGGATGATCCCTCCAACCAGGATTGTAGGTGTTGGAGAAGGGGTCATACCTCGGCCTAGGTGGTCCATAGCCTCCCAATGCATTCACCTCAGAATTTGAATCTTGAAGTGTAGGGCATGAATCAGTGGGATGCATATTATCACAACATATTTCATAGGATTTCACCTGTTGTCTTCCACCTTGTTGTAAAAGCTGCCTCATCATCGTTTTCAGCTTCGTGACTTTGTCTTGGATTCTTGAATTAGCCACCACAGAATTTGCAGCTTTAGAGCCAGTCTCTTTTCTGAACTGTCTTGTGCCCTCAGACAGTTGGGTAAATAATTCAAATGCAGCAACAAGTGTTTTGTTTAAAATGTTGCCTTGACATGCTGCATTCACCATTCTTCTCTCATCATCCAAGATGCCATTAAAAGATATAGAATCAAATCTTGATCAGTGTAGCCATGGAAAGGACAGCTGGCTATCAACCTCTTGAATCTCTCATAATACTCGTACAAGGTCTCATTAGCTTCTTGCTCAATGTTGCTAATCCTTTTCTTCAGATCATTGAGCCTTGTAGCAGGGAAGTATTTTTCTAGAAAAGCTTGCTTCATTTTCACCCATGTATCAATACTTCCTGGAGCCAAGTAGTAAAACCAATCTTTAGCCTGATCCTTGAGAGAAAAAGGAAAGGCTCTTAGCGCAATTTGATCATGAGTCATATCAGCGGGTTTCATGCTTGAGCACACAGCATGAAATTCAAAAAGATGCTTGTTAGGATCTTCACCACTAAGCCCATGGAATGAAGACAAAAGGTGAATCAACCCAGATTTCAGCTCGAACTTGACTCCTTCAGCCAGAGCAGGAAATTGCACCGCCAACGGTTATTGTGTCAGATTTGGTGCAGTCAACTGTCTCAACGTTTGGTCACCCATCTCAGCAGATTCAGATTCAGTCTCTGATTCAGATTCAGATTCTTCAAGAAAGAACGGTAGAGCCCGAAAGTGATCCCGGATTTCCTTCCTTAGCTTGAAGAGTGTCCTGTCAATATCTGGATCAAAAAGCAATGGAGATGAGTTAGTAGCACGGGTATGAACCATATAATAGGTTCACACCCAAAACAGCACAAAAGTAAGAACACAAATAGCGACGAGTCCCCGTCAATGGCGCCAAATTTGATGAGGTATTTTTCAGTCGTTTACCTATCAAAGAATCCTAACTTAACCAATCCGAGTAGAATGGTAAGCAAGGGTCGATCTCACAAGGACTCGTGTATGTGTGTTATTACTTGAATGCCAAGTAACCAAAAGGGGGATTTATGATTGATTTATTTAAACTAATATGCAAACTGAAAAGTAAACGAATGCAAAAGTTGATATTAAAATATGAGAAACAAGCGTGTTCAACTAGTTAAATCCACCATGACATTGCTTTGTTGATCATCGATTCTCTTGATTCTCTTCTCACTTGAATAATCTATTGTGGATTATGACCCAAACTTCAGATTTAGTTGATAGAACTACCAGTCTAACAACCCTAATCATCTAACAACCTAGAAGACCTTCTAGATTCAATTAGACAATAGCATAACAATTCAAGTTCTCAATAGAAACAAGCACATAGAGCAACCAGACATCTAACGATTCAAGTTATTCCCTTCTTTAACCAAATAGTCCAACCGGTACTAAATTGATTAACGTATACTCTTGATCAAATTAACTCGGACCGGTAATTAATCAGATTTAGTTATAACTAGAAATTCAATTAGGTGATCAATCTAACAAAATCCTAGTTTAGATTCAATTAAGCACAGGGAATAAATTCTATTCAAGTTTGTTGAGAATCAAAACAAACCTCACAACAATATGCAAATCATGATTTCAATAACTAGCCAAACACAAAGGAATTTAGCAATTCATAATTAAAATTAAGAAAAATTTACAAAGGTTTAAAGTTTGCCTCTAGAGAGAAAAACCCTAGCCTCCAAAAGTCTGATCAAAGTTAAATCAAAGATAAACTAACAAGAGCTTAAATATGTCTCCAAAAACAATCCTCCAAACCCTACAGTTAAACAAAATTTCAGACAAATGAATAACCAAGCCCAAAAAATCAAGCCCAAATGTCGTCGGCCCATGTCCGCGTGAAAAGCCAATTGCGCGGGTTACCCTCCATATTGCGCGGCCGCGCAATGCTGTCCCAACCCGCACATTAAGTCTCAGTTGAAATTGCTCGGGTTGCATCCCTTGGTTGCAAGCGGCGTAATTCCTCTTCTGTTGGTCTTCACTTTGACTCTTCAACGCTCCTTTGTACCACCTCCTAGCTTACTCTTAACTGTTCTAACCACCACCATGATCAACTAGAACTTGTCCTGCTTTTTCTCATAAACCTAAAAGCTTGCAAAACCGAGCAAACAAGCGCAATCTACCCAACAACACAAAATCCTAGAACTAAACAAAAACCAACCTAAAACTAGCTAAAACTTACATAAAACATGCATTTAAACTACTCCTAAATGCAAGCTATCAGGTTGGGAAACTGCGACTGCGGTTTCGCAACCGAGATAAATCCTTGAAATCGTACAACGCACGTCGGAATCAAGGATACAAAGATTGAGTGTTGGGGCATTATAAAACGGAAAGGTCAACAATGCTCAAATATGATAGAAGAGTTCAAGTTATTCAAGATTGGACAATGATCAAGCAATCAAAACGATTCCATTGATGCATTGGCAACGTTCGCCACTCGTCCAAGAAGCTCACTTAAGACCTTGATGCTTATCGTGGAAACGGTATGTCCAACAAATTGGCAGCTAAATCGAAATTGTGAGCAATAACGTGCTTGCAATTATGACCATGATCACAAGAAAAAAAACCGTGTAAGGATCTTGATGGCAAACATCCTTGATGTGCAACTTGGATGAGAACATTGGCCCTCGGATATCGTCGGGGCTCCTTGCGTGGATGTTAAGCTAAGGCTAGAATTGTTAGAGCAGAAACTTCTTTGTGTTCTTTTGTTTTCTTAAACAAAATCTTGGCCAAGAACTTTTTCACTGATAACGTTCTGTTCTCCCTAGTCTGTTTTGTTTGTTCTAATGATTATACCTTAGTCCTTGGTAAATGACACGCTCGAAAAGAGAGTATGCGCCCTATGATATTCGCTCATGGATGTACGAATATACGAATATACGAACGCGTTAGGGGACTCCAATCGCTAATACGCATGGCCACTTCGATTAGGACACCTCTGGATCCTACTTCGCCGTATATGACAAAACGTATACAGCGATGTAGGTGGGGCATTTGTGAGCGGGTAAAATAAACATAGCTACCATAATTATTATTTTTGCCATAAAGGTATTTCTTAAATTACTGCATATTTATTTTTACTCTTATTTATTTTCCTATTATTTTAAATATGGTAGTTGTGCAACTTAATGGAAGATTCTATCCTTCAAATAGGATGAAATTAAACTTGGAGAAGGGGGGGGGGGGTATTCCTAGCATGGGCTCTAAGGCATCTGACTAGCCCTAGGATATGTGTAATATCGACCCCTCTAATCTCCTTCTTCCATTATAAATACACGCCTTCGTTGTGTAGGGAAGGCCACATGTGCGTATCGGCGCATTCCGAAAACTTGAACATGCTAATACTCGCTTAGCTCGACAGTTAAGGGATTCATCGCTTTCTCGTTGTACCTCGACGTTCGAATCGACAGACTGCTCTTTTGACTTATGCATCGGAGGTGGAATAGGGGGTCCCCGCCCCCTGTGTCCATTGTTTTGTAGGTTACAGGTTGGAAGAATCAGTTTGGAATGGAAGAGGAAGGAGCATTCAATTAGTGCATTGAAGACAAAATTTTTGTGCACTAACCATAGGATATATCGACTGCTAGAAATAACGACATCTCATTATCGTTATTATTATTCGAACGCTAGAAATGAACTTCGTTGACTAAAGTCTTAAGCAATGTCAAATTAGAAAGGTTTCGTCTAAAGTCTAAAACAATGTCATACGGAAAATAAATGTTGGCTGAAGTCTTAAAGCAACGTCGAAATATAAAGGTTTCGTCTAAAGTCTTAAGCAATGC
Organism: Fallopia convolvulus; assembly: GCA_964016875.1. Taxonomy (NCBI): domain Eukaryota; kingdom Viridiplantae; phylum Streptophyta; class Magnoliopsida; order Caryophyllales; family Polygonaceae; genus Fallopia; species Fallopia convolvulus. The sequence goes on along the minus strand of OZ024718.1, from coordinate 37,847,200 downwards.
CACATGAAATGGAAAAGACGACTAAAGTCTTTTATTAATGTCTATGCTATGCAAACATTCAAAATTTATAATAAGGCTAAAGGTTTGCCTTGTTCAATCCATTAATTAACTTATGCTATGTCCTAGTTAAGTGTCGGAACTTTGTTCCTTTAAGTGGACTCGACTCTTTCATAGCCTCCACACCCTTAAAAGTCATTAATGCTATGCAAATTTTTGACACGTAATAAAGATAAGTGCTAGTGCACATTAAAAGAAATCAAAACCGTGCTGGTTTTAGAAGATCGACCTGGCTCTCGGTCCGATAAGGGCGCGAGAGGTTTTCTAGAAATTGTGTGTAATTAAAACATTCCCAACATTATCCTACTCTAAGAAGTTATACAATCTCGTAGTTTGTTCTTTTCGGTTTAGAGTTGTCTCGCTTCGAGATATACTCATTTTCGTCCTTAAGCTCCACATAAAGGTTATACATCTCAAACACATTTCACATACCTTTTTAATGATTTGTTAAGTTACCAAACTACCCTTGAGAATTTCCATTCTCACTTGCTTAGTCTCCTTAGACTAATTCCGCTATTTTGTTTTTCGCATTTTGCCTGGTATTTCTCGCCCTTTGCGACAAATGCCAAACTCTAGGAAACCGTCGTTGAAGGTTTAAAGACGAAGATCCATCAAGCTGAAGGAATTAAGGTCGGTTTCTCTCAAGGATGTTTTCTCGTTTATTTTGGGTTACACTTCGTTTGTGCAAACAATGTTTCACTAATTCTGCTGCTTAAACTCTTTCATGTTTTGTTATTTGAAACTAAGTTAAGGATGTAATGACAACAATTAAAGTCTCATGTTTGACCACTCTTATTAATATGTAATATCGTTGGATTTCCACATTTTTTATTTAAATTTAATACTTTATAAAGCCTTGGGTGACTTTGGATGGTAAAATCCGATGTCACTGGCGGTAATACCCTTCGGTTCAAAATAGGGGTGTTACAGATTCATCATAAGCACTATTATGGTTAATTGTTTTTTTGTTCGTGATAACAATTATGTCACAACATTTGGTTCATGATAGATATTATTTTGATTCATGGTGTGGTTAATGTAGCAAATTCTATATATTGTTGTTTGCCCCTGGTATGGAGAGGTTGTTATAATAAACATCATGTTCATTACATATTTTGGTGATTTTATTTGATTTTTAATTAAATGTTTGAAAATCAAACTTTTTGAATGATCATGTCATTTGGTAGCCTATTAGCTCAAATGGTAGAGCAATGTGCATATGCACATAGATGTGGGTTCAAATCCCAAATAGGCTAATTCTTGACATGGTCATGTCTTTTTGTTCATATCAGTTGTTCTTATGGTTCATGACTTTTTAAGGTAGGGTTCATAATATTTCTTCTTATAGTTCATAAATTTTGTTTCATGCTTTTTTGTTTATAACAATTGTTCTTTTGGTACATGTTTGAATAACCTTAGGTTCATCAAAGTTCATCTTATGGTTCATGTCTTTTAGTTCATGCTAGTTATTATTTTCTTTCGTGATTTTTGGTTCATGGTATTTGTTCTTTCGGTTCATGTTTTTGTAAGCTAGGCTCATAATAATTCTTACGGTTCATGACTTTTAATTCTTAATAGTCTATCTTATAGTTCATGTCTTTTAAGTCATACTAGTTATGTTGTTTCATGACTTTTGTTCTTTTAGTTCATATTTTTATAAGCATAAGTTTATAATATTTCATCTTACGATTTTTAGTTCAAAAAAGTTGGACTAATGGTTCATGGCTTTTTACGGTTAGGTTCATAACAATTGTCAACAAGGTTCATGAAAATTAATTAATAATACTTGTTACTTATGTCATGTTTTCATAAATAATATTATGTTGGTTCAAGTCATTATATGGTTAAGTTCATAACAATTGTCATTAAGCTTCATCAAATTTAATTCATAATACTTGTTTTTTTACATGTAATTTAGTACATAAATCGTATTTTGTGGGTTCATGTCTTTATATGATTAGGTTAATAACAATTTTAATATGGTTCATGAAATTCAATTCACATTAAATTGTTACTTGTGTCATGTATTCTAGTTCATAAATTATATAAGTTAATAATTTTGGTATACTAGGTTCATAATTTATGAACAATTGGTATAAAAAAATTATCTAAGCGCTAAGTTGAACATTTGTACATTTTGTCAAACACATGGTGGGCGGTTAGATGTGCATTGGTCATTAACCTTTGTTTTCAATCAAAAACTTGAAATTGTAAAGCAAAACATGCACAATCTTCATCGATTTGATTATAATCAACAAAAATCAGTCCGAAACATACAAAAACATGAAAATCGAAGTACCAAAGCTCTCAAAATTGGAAAAAACCAAAATGTGAACTTGAAACCATACAAAAGAGATTTATACCAAAATTCATGAAGAGAGAACACAAATTGTGGTCGTGATCAACAAAAAAAAAAGTGAACCAAATGAGAAGAAACAAGATGCAACAATTCTAGAGAAGAATTCGATCGAAAAGAGTAATGAAACCCACGTTGAATAGGAAGAAGATGAACCCATGTAAGTTGTGTTCTAATTTAATGGTTGAAAGACCAAAATACCCCTCCGTATCTAAAATCACTTAAACGCGTGTGTTAATCGTGAGCGTAAATGTATCTTGATCAAACAGATAACATTTGCTCACATATTTCACTGTAGCATTTTAATGCATCTGATCGTGATTCATATTTTTTAAAATAAAACTACTTTTTGTATTTTAACTTTTTAATTAGAACTACCTATTTTTAATTTTTGTAGTGATAATTCATATTACATTGACAAATATATCCTTCATCAATATATATTTAATTTATGAACAATTACAAATCTTCCCTAATTTTTACTCCCTCTGTCCCATAATATTTGTTCACTTTCCTTTTTTGTTTTCCTAAAATGTTTGTTGCACTTTTTTTCTTTCCTTTTATATCTATATTTTTCTTATAATATTAGCTCATTCAATATCGTCTTTATCCATATTATCTAATACAACATCTACCAAAATACTTTTTTAGACATTTTCTTTCTCTTTCTCGTTTTTTTCCCAACACTTGTATACGGAAGACCTTTGTAACAACTCAAGAAATCAATAGAGCGAGTCAAATTACTCTTGAAATCTGATCGAGTGAGAAGCTCGGAAGGGAGTGGTTTTTTTCTAAGTAAACTAGTTGGTTTACAAGGAGTTTCCACTACATCACTATATTCTTAGCCTTGGTAACATTTTTTCTTGTTTACTCTAAGTTGTTGACTTTGTAGGAGTCAGCGACTAGTAAAATACTAACGATCCTACACTTTGTAAAGCGTAAGATTGGTCATGCATCATGATTTGCGAAATTTATGTATGCACTAGGGGTCAAACTTCTGCTATGCATGTGATAAAAAAAATATTATGTGGGTGGGGGTTTTTATAACGCCCCTCCTTATTGTACTTGAGGTGTTACCGCCAATAACCTTAATTAGTATTAATTCAAGGTTACCCAAGGCTTTAAAACTTACAACACAAAAAGTATTATAACACTTTATTACAAACCATAGTATCACCCACCTCCTTCAATGCACGAAAACGTAACCAACAACTTGAACAAAAGTAAAATGTCTAGCAACAAATTTGTTCGATCTTCTTCAAGCGATCACTTTCAAAACTTCTTGACCTCCTTAACTCCATGATTAGCCTTCACTTCTCTAGTTAACTTCTTTCGTAGTTGATGCGTTGTATACAGACGATGGGCACCAACTGGCCATGCAATTGAATAAGGTGGTCGGGTTAGTCTAATGAAAGACTAAGCAAGTGGATAAATTGACTAGTTCCTATGGTAGTGACTAAACATATTGGCATCATAATCTGATTAACCGGTCGATGATCCAACAGTTAACAGTCCCATAAACAGAAAGATTCCATTCTAAACCTCGATCTGTTCAAATAATCGTCGCTGAATAAACCTAAAAGATTACATACAATTATTAGCATTTATCGTAACCTTAAAGATTAATTTAAAATATTATTATTTTCCGATAAAAATATTTTCATTCCATTATTTTAATTAATCCAATATGCACGCATATCGAGATAACTCGAAATCTGATGTACATAAACCGAGATAAACTCGTATCTCGATGCATTCGAATCGAGATGGACTTTAAACCCTTCTGCACACAAAACCAGACACTTAACATAAGGAACTTTTACCCTTAAAAAGTTCAGCAACGGCTGGTCATGAAGGCCTGTTCAAAGGCGTAAAACAGCGGCCTCGAGGCGGCAACGGCGAGCAGGCAGTGGTTTTGGACAACCGAAAAGCACCCTTTCCTACTGTCGGCAGTTTTGGCAGCGTTGGTGGTCGAAAGACAATGTACGAAGCCCTCCAATATGTCTCGTCACCAACGTTTAGATTTGGATAAAATTCAGTCCTCTATTCGAAAAATCGTCCTTTTTTAGCCCGATTATTTATCAAATACTTTAAAATCTTAAAGGGAGAAGATTCGAGTGGTGGACTGCTAGTCACCTGGACAGATTGGTCCACGGAGGCCTTGGGGCTTCGGTGCTTTGTCTTGGCTTTATGTCTTGGTTTTGTTTTTGTTTTTTGTTTTTTCCTCTTTTCTTTGCTGTTCTTGTTGTTTTGTTTCGGATTTGCTTTTGGTTGCTCTGTTCTCTTTCTTGCTCTTTGGTCCCGTTGGGTCTTTTGGTCGTTCCCCCGTTGCTTTAAGCCCGGGGTGCCTCCATTTTGACCCCCCAGATTTCCCATAAGGGAAGTTCCACTGGGTAAATGTTGTTGTTGTTGTTTAAAATCTTAAAGGGATTTTGTAGAGGACATTAACATGGTAATATTGAGCTTTGAATCATCAATTTTGGTGGATAAATGAGGGAGAAATCGAAGTTTGAAGAACCCGAACTAAGCTAGGTCGAAAAACAGAGAATTCGTTATTGTTTGGCCAAATCTCGAAAATTTCTTCAACAATCACTTCCGACTTTCCTTTTATAAGGGTAGATGGACTCCTCCTTGTCCTCTTTAGCTTTTGCAACCATCCCGAATGAGTGCCACGATGTCCTAAAGATGCGAAATTCAAGAAACCTAAAACAGAGGAGGGAAATGGGGGTGGCTTTCAATGGCCAAAACTAGCGTGAAAGGCTACAAGTAGCCTTTCTAGATGTCACTTGGCTGGATCATGACGAGGATGGAGAAATTTCGGAGCCCATCATCGGGCTTTGTGTCCGGAAAGTCAATTGACTTTGGTCGATTAAAAACAAAGGAGTTGAACCAAGGAAAAAGGAAAAGGAAAAAATAATATAAAATTAAATTATTTCCCCTTATACCAAGAATACAATCTAGCCTAGTGCAAAAGCTCCTTGTAAAAAATGCTAAGGTTGAGATTTTAATACTCATGGGTGACATTCCCATTCCTTTTTGTTGGAAATTTATTCTACTTAAATCAAACAAAAATCTCCATAAGTCTTTTTTTTATTTACACTTTAGCAATGTAATTTTCCCTCTTTTAAACAGAAATAAACTTGCTATTTATTATCAAATAAATCTCCATTTAGCAAGTTTAATCCATCATAGAAGAATTAAATTAAGTGTAATTTTCTCCATATATTAATCACCCATGACAAAACGTAATACCCTTTTTATAGGAAAAAACGGTTATTATAGTTTCAAGGGAGAACGGGCGCCCGAGGGAGAAATAAGAATGTTTGGGCCATCCGATCTTGAAAAAAAATCAATGCATAAGATCGTGTGTTAAATAAATAGAAAAATTCATTAAAAAAAATCAGCTCGATCCAATTATACACATATTTTATAGGCGGATTTGCAGGGGTACCCCATGTACAAAAAAGGTTTGCAAAATTACCCCATATTCTAGCAAATTGCAAATCATGCATTTTTGGCATTTATGAAATTTTATTTTTGATTATTTTATTGTTTAATTGTTTGAATTTAAATTTGTAATGTTTTTTAGAAATGAATTATTAAATTGAAAGAATAAAAATCAAAAAATAAAAATTGAAAAAATAAATAAATAAAAGTCATGTGAAGATATATTTTTAAATGATTTATTGGTTATGATCTTAAAGTGTATAAGAAAAATAAGGAGTTAAAAAGGAAAAAAGAAAAGTCAAAGATATGACAAAGATACTGGTTGGATGAGATTTTCGTCAAAGTCTACTCGTGCTAGATTTTATATTGTCATGCTTGCTTATTCTATGTCATACATCTATATGATCCCGTCACAAACTTAAAAAGGATAAGGAAATTGCAAACGAATTAGATTTGTTACAAAATATTTTGTTTCCTTTAAATGAGAAATATAACGGATATTAGAAAGATAACAATCTTAAGAGATACCAATCTTAATGGAAACAATAATAACAAATTATTAAAGGTTAAAAGAAAAGTCAAAGATACTAGTTGGTTGAGATTTCCGTCAAAGTCTACTTGAGCTAGATTTTATACTGTCATGCTTTTCTAGTCTATTGTCATACCTGTATATGATCCTGTCACAAACTTAAAAAGGAAAAAGAAATTGCAAACGAATTAGATTTGTTACGAAATATTTTGTTTCCTTTAAATGAGAAATATAACGGATATTAGAAATATAACAATCTTAAAAGATAATAATCGAGAAAGAAGAATGGTGAGAGAGAAACGACACCTTGTTTTCTTTGATCTGTTTTTAATTCATGCCTCTTAATTTAATTTGAAAATTTTAAATGTTGATTTTTTTAAATAGGAGAAACAATTTTAGTTTTAAATTAAAAATAATTTTCGTATTTTAAAGTTTCAAAAAAATGAATTATTTTAATATTTGTCCAAAAAATGAAAAGGTTGTTAAATATTATTATTTGTGGATGTATATATGGAAACCCTAGATTTGGTATCTTCCTAGATCTTGTACTATCTCTATAAAAAGCCCCTATTGGTGACCTAATAATATGGATCTGATCTCACTCCTTTCTCTCGATTCTCTCTGTTCTCTAAGATTTATAACACGTTATCAGCACGATCGCTTCCGTGCTCGACGTTTTGCAGATTCATAAAGACCACGATCGGTATTCACCGATTTTTCTTTTGGTACTTCTTGCATTAGTTGCATATTTAATATTCTGTTTTTTTGTTTAATCTTGGTTCGTAGCTTTTATTTGAGCAATCCATGCTTTATTACTTTATGCAATATCATTTTTTTTGTTTAGATCCATGCTTTATATTCTGTTATGATCTATACGCCTATATATTGTATTGCATAATCAATTTTTGTTTAATATTTGTTTAGATCGACATAACTGTATACATGGTCGATTCGTGCGTGTATATTGGATCACATACATGATGATTTTGTATATGATTTTTATTCGTATATATATCAAGCAATTGTTTATCTTATGATCATGTAACACACTTAATTTATATTCTTACAATTTAACTCAATTGTGTATCATATCATATACTCTAAAGTCTAAATTACAAAACTAGTTTGTTTACGATTGTAAAATTACATCCCCTGAAGTGGATGTATTTGTAAGCAAATTTGTCCTCGGAGCGACAAATTAAATCGTTTATGATATATCCCCTGAAGTGGATATATTCATCTCCTGAAGAGGTGCATAATAATTATCCTTGAAGCGATAATTTTTTGATCATTCAGCTTCTGAAGAGTTGAATATATTAAGATCATATTACCCTCGAAGCGGTAATTTTCATTCCTGAAGTGTATGAAACATCAATATGTAACCCCTAAAGTGGTTACTTCCATCCCTTGAAGAGATTGGAATATCATTGTATTATCCCTGAAGCGATTAGTATTTCCTCCTGAAGAGTTGAATTTACAATGCAATATTATCCCTGAAGTGATAACGTACATCCCTCGAAGTGGATGAAACAATTGAATACATCCCCAAAGTGGATGAAAGAATAAAAGTTTCTACTCCTTGAAGTAAGTATTGAAACTAAAGTCATCTCATGGAGTAGACGGCGCGATTCATTCGAAAAGTGAAATAGAAGAAAATTTTCATCTCCAGAAGTAGGTGATAAAGTTTATACATATGACAAAGACAATTTTTTGGAGTAGATGTAAAAGGTCTACATAAATAACACATCCTGAAGTATGTGACTGGAAAGTCTAAGAGACTTGATGATTAATTTCTTGTCACTAGAAGTTGAAAATGTTTTATTTTCTGCCATTTCTTAATTTACGTTTCTCGATTTAATTATTTATGTTATTGTTTACGTATATTATTATCTATTTTTTCTTAAAGTTAAAAGAAAATTTGGCATCCCCTGAAGTGGATGCATATATAATATTTGTCCCAAAAGAGTCATTTTATAATCATCCCCGAAGAGATGAAATAATAAATCTCGTTACTCCCTGGAGTGAGTAATGATAGAAAATATCACTTCCTGAAGAAGATGATAAAATTTTGTTGGCAACTATCATCTCTTGAAGTAGATGATTAATCAATACATACGAATATTATCCCTAGAAGTGGATTTGAATACAAAATTCATTACTTCTTGTAGTAAGTGATGAGAAGAATTCATCTTTGTAAGTAGATGAATACATCATCTCCCAAAGTAGATGACAAATGGTTAAAGAGATAATTTATTCATTGTCACTTGAAGTTGACAAATGAGATGTTTGGGAGAATTATGCAGCACTTCAAATTCCGGTAGAATTGTGGCAAGCGTTTATATAACTAATATCATCAACTGCATACGAGCCTGGAGACTCGGATTTTGATAATTAGAGATCATTAAAAACTCTTGGGGAGTTAAGAGATCTTATACCAAACCATGTACTCTAGATGTAGTAGAAGGAATGTGGGTCGTCACAATATTCAGAACTATGTCTAAATGACCACCTACCTAGCATGAACTAGAAGTTCAAGGTCATGTTTGACCAACCTCTTGCATGCCGGAAGCATGCCTCCTCTGGAAGAGGGTGTGAAAGAGGTTACGGTATATTACGCATGCGGTCGTTAGTCATGGTTATGACTTATAGCTAGGACATCGCGGGTTAATTTGATGTCCAGAAGAACATCTAAGATAAGGGACATCCCATAAATGACATAATTGATCATCAGTCTTGTACCAGTTGTACAAGAACCACACCTTATGAGTATAAGTGTGAAGACCGGTCTAATCTATATTAAAAGTTCTGAATGCACCCATTTTGAGGCATCTAATTTTGATATCAAGATAATGGTTTATCTGATTTAAGTTGATGAGCTCCCAAACATAAGCATGGATCACTGACATTTTTCAATGGTGTCACACCATACATTATTTGAAAACCAGAAGTTTTCACAATCATGCGCGTGATAAATTTGGTGTGAAGGGGAAGATGACTCTAGGAGAGTATATCCCATTGAATAATGTACGATCACTAATCGGAAGTTAGTTGATAATAAGATATATTTGTGGCATGATCGATTTGGTCACTCGAGTGAAATAATAGTGTGCATGATCATTATAGGACCCAAAGATCCTGAGATCTAAAGTCTCTTCCTAAGAGTGACCTTGTATATATGTAAGACTTGTGTTTTTGGCAAGTCAATAGTAGAGCCAGCATAATATGCAAGTAAATACAAAGTCTCATATACTCCTTAACTAAGTTCAAGTGATATAAGAGGACCAATTACATCGCCATGTGAACCATTATGGATTATCATATAATGTTGAAAGATGCCTCAAACCATTGGTTCCATTGAAAAAGGACGGAAATGAAAATAAATTAGTGTAGCGGTTGAGCATTGAGTAGCTCTCACACACATTCACAAAACGACCTAGTTAAGTTGTCAATAATGCGGTCATAATTGATAACCAGGCAAGTGCTATACATGGCATACGCGACCTAGAAGAGTCGTGGTTAAATAGGGTCTTGAATATGAATATCGATTATTTAATTCGACAAGACCGATCACTTATAGCAAATTCTCCTAATGGAAATGCTATATATGTCCTCCACCCCCATATAATTTTTGAGTAGTGCCACTGATAGCTTGCATTTAGTTAGTGTTTAGGATGCATATTTATGTTTATTTTGCATGGTTTTAGCTTAGTTTAGTCTGGTTCTTAGGTTTTTAGGTTTTCTAGGAAATACGGGTTGTGCGCTTGTTTTGCTCGGTTTTGCAGATCTTTAGGTAAACAAGCATGGACGGGATGGATCTTATGGGACTATGGTGAAGTTTGAGGAAGCTTAGAGTGATACAAGTGAATATTATAAGAGTTAACGCCCAAGAGCTTGTGTGAAAAGAACGCTTAAACCCGGGCTATGCATTGGAGTTCTTGTTTCGACACCTCTATCTTGCAATGCTTGGTTTGGGAGCTATAGTGATCGGATGAAGCTGAATTTGGTATCACTGAAAAGCTAATTCAAAGAGCTACAATTCATGTTTTTACTCCGAGTCCAAATTCCAACTCCAAGGGGGTCAAAACAGCATCTAAAGTGTCGCCTGAATGCTGAACCAAGGCTAATTGCGCGGGATGGTATAATTGCGCGGCCGCGCATTGTGCAAGACCAAGCAATCGGGCTTTCTACGTGGAGATGTCTTGGGCCGAGAATTGGGCTCGACCTTTTTGGGCTTATATTATATCTTGGCCGAATTTTAAGCTTAATTGTAGGGTTTTGAAGGATTATTTTGGGAGGCATATTTAAACTCTTGTTAGTCTATCTTTTATTATAACTTTTGATCAACTTTTGGAGGTTAGGGTTTTTTCTCTCTTGAGGCAGACTTTGAAACCTTTGTAAGCTTTTATTAATTTTAATTATGCATTGCTAATTTCTTTGTGTTTGGCTAGTTATTGAAATCATAGATTGCATAATATTGTGAGGTTTGATTGATTCTCATCAACTTGAATAGGTTTTATTCCCTGTGCTTAATTGAGTCAGAATTATTCTAGGGTTTTGTTAGATTAGCTACCTAATAGAATTTCTAGGTTAATTTACAACTAATCTGATTAATGCCCGTTCGGGGTTGATTAGATAAAGTAGCATCTATAATTGTTTGGACCTGTTCGGGCTTTTCAATTGTGGAAGGGAATAAACACACAAATTATTTAGATGTCTGTTTGCTCTAAGTGTTTGTTTTTATTGATAACTTGATTCGTAAAGCTGTCGTTTAATTGAATCTAGACGTTGTTTTAGGTTGTTAAATGATTAGGGTTGTTTAGACTGTTAGTTCTTTCAACTATTTATGAAGTTTGGGTCATAATCCTTAGTAGGAGTATAATCCACAATAGATTATTCAAGGAAATTGAGAATCAAGAGAATCAATGATCAATAAGCATATCTATGATGGATTTAACTAGTTGAACATATTTTTCCCATATATTTACAATCAACTTTGCATTTAGATTTACTTTTTAGTTTGCATATTAGATTAGATTTTCAATCATTCAAAACTCCCCTCTTTAGTTACTTGGCACTTAAGCAATAACACAAATACACAGTCCTTGTGGGATCGACCCTTACTTGCCGCTCTACTGAGTTGGTTTAGTTAGGTTTTCTTTGATAGGTATAACGACCACCGAAAATACCTCATCAAATTTGGCGCCGTTGCCGGGGACTTGTCGCTATTTGTGTTTTTACTTTTGTGCTATTCTTGGTGTTGTGAACCTACCTTACGGTTCATAACACCCGTGCTACTAACCTATGGCTTTGTTTGAATGTAGACAGCTACAGGATGAATACGTCCATCATTATTTTTCTAGATTTCAAGACCATGTGTTTGAGCTTGGTGCTTGGGGATTACGATACAGTGATAGAGAGGTGAACATGGGAGTTATCCATGGTATGAATCTTGAGACAAGAGGATTGGCTGTTTACATGAGCAATGAGAGGCTTTTGTTGATGGGACCTGAGGAATGCTGGGATTTCTTGTGTTTCATGAGCCATCAAAGCTTTCTGGTTGTGTCATCTTCTCAACCACCCCAACCGGTTGATAAGTCTCTTGAGGATATAATCAGGGATATCTCAAAAGGGGCGGATGCTATAATCATGGAGCACTGTGAGTCATGTTCTTCATATTTTCATTCCACAATCTCATGTCCTTTTGAGTTGTGTGAAAGGAGTGGTGGAATCACATTAGAGTCAAACGATCATGAGTCAAACACCCAGATGCAAGTTGAGGAGCAATCTAAGACACTTGATGTGGGTTATGAGGATGAATTTGATGCCCAATATGAAGTCACACCTATAAGGAAAGTTGAGCAGATCTTCACAGAGCCAAAGGAAGTTTGTGCTGGCATAGAAATTCTTACAGAGCCTAGGGAGCCTGAGTCATCTTCACTCACGTGGAGTAAATTGCTTGAGGGTTTTACGGTTTTGGAAGAAGACTCTTTTGTCGACCAAGATGACTTCTTTGCTGATGAAGTAGACAATCATGAGGGAGAAAATCAACATGATACACCTGTTTAAGCTCCCGTTGTCATGGTGTACCCGATGTTAGGCCTTGACATCCCATGTTCCAATTTCCCCACCTTCTTACATGAGAAGTTTATGGAATTCCAAGATGAGGAGCCAAGTCTACAACACAAGGTGGAAGATGGAGAGTATATGGAGTTCATCTTGGATAAAAGTGGTATTGCTTACAAGTACTTCAAACCATATTGTAAGTATTTTCTAAAGCCACCACTTGTGCTGAATTTCTTTAAACAAATGCCACCTCATGAAAATTGGGCACACATGTTTGATAAATTAAAACGGTCTTTGAATGTTATATTATGCTTAATCGATTTATCAATGTGTTACTTATGCTTTTCTGAGATGTGTGCACAGGGCTTTGACATGTTATTAAGGGCATTGACAATGTCTAATCTTGTCAACCCATTCTAAGGGTCAAGCTAATGACATTAAATAAGCGCTTCTTGGGAGGCAACCCAAGGTTTAGAGTAGATTTACTTTTCAGTTAATCTTTTGCTTTTTAGGTAGTTTTTGTGTGTGCTTTAAATATCTCATGTCCGAAGATTGATAACCCGAAGAAGCCTTCACCACCATTGTTGGATTTTCCGCCGCATTACCCGGACAGCTAGAGTTTTGTGAGTTTTTTGCTTTCCTTTACTTTTTACTATACTTTGGGGACAAAGTCTGTTTTAAGCATGGGGGGAAGGGAATTACTTGTTTGCATTCATGTAGTTGCATTAGTTTAGGTCATATTTAAAATTTTTTGCATGCATTGATAAATTCCTGAAAAATGAAAAAAAAAAATTAGAAAAATTTGAAAAAATACAAAAATATTGTATTTAGGTTCTTATTTCCCCATTGTTTGATTCCTCTTGTGTTTCTAAGTTAAGTATAAATTCTAACCCATGATTTGCATGATTTGCTGAAGTTGATATGATATGAGCATGATCATTGATTGATTACCTTGATTATAGGATGGAGCATGTGTTTAGCTTGAGTATTTGATTCATTCTGAAGTTCTAGACAAAAGAAAAATAGCTTTGTGAGATATTTTTGGCCTTTCATGATTATTTGTTCTCTACATTCTTGAGTGTATCACCATGATTATCTAGCTCTAGAACTTGCGTTAATACTCTTTTTCAAGACTGCTTATATGATTGAATGCATGACATTAAAATGATTGAGGCAATGTTTCTGTATAGCCTATTATTTCCCTTCCTACCCTACAAGATCCATGTTCTTGACACCCCATTTCTTTTAAGCTTTAAGCCTATTTTTGATAGCTCCACAAAAATTTCCTAGCCTAATAAGCTTGACCCAGGATCCGGGATTTAGGACTTTAGGTTTTGTTTTTGTTTTGTGTGAGTTATGTGTAAGTATGGGGGAGTTGGAAGAAAAGGAGGAAAATAAAGAAATACAACTCTTGGTTGAAAAGTGAAGAAAAAAATGAAGACGAAAAGTATGTTGCAAAGCAAAGAAAAAGTTTAGTACAATTGTAAGTAATCTTCATAAGTGTAAGAGAAAGAGTTGAGGAAGAGGCAAGAAAGAAAAAAAAATAGAGGAAACAAGTGCTTAAATGAAAGTGTATGGAGTTGAAAAAGAAAGTTTGGGAGAAGTAAGAAAAAAAGTGTTGAAGTTTGGGTTAGGATTAGTCTTTTATCCCGGATTTAGCACCACAGACCAAATATGATCTCTTCCTAATTTCTCTTTACCTTGGCCCCATTACAAGCCTTAAAAAGACCTCTTGATTTTTGTTATGTGTTTGATCCCCAACGGTGGAGATTTAGAACTCTGATGCAAGCATATGGTAGTCTAGTTTTCATGGTTGATTTTGAGTGAAACACATACCCTTAAACACTTGAGAGTTGGAGCGCAAACACAATTACCTTGGTGAGGTCTAGAATGAATGAATGGTCTTTATTTTTTTGCTTATCATAATGCATGTTAGGAAGTCTTGGTCGGGTTTTTGATTATATGTGAAATGCTTGTTTGACTTGAGATGGATGCATGATTGCAATGCTGTGGTGTGACTTGGATTTATGTCTTGCTTGAGGACAAGCAAGGGTTAAGCATGGGGGAATTTGATAGCTTGCATTTAGGTAGTGTTTAGGATGCATATTTATGTTTATTTTGCATAGTTTTAGCTTAGTTTAGTCTAGTTCTTAGGTTTTTAGGTTTTCTAGGAAATACGGGTTTTGAGCTTGTTTTGCTCGGTTTTGCAGATCTTTAGGTAAACAAGCATGGACGGGATGGATCTTATAGGACTATGGTGAAGTTTGAGGAAGCTTAGAGTGATACAAGTGAAGATTAGAAGAGTTAACGCCCAAGAGCTTGTGTGAAAAGAACGCTTAAACCCGGGCTATGCATTGGAGTTCTTGTTTCGACACCTCTATCTTGCAATGCTTGGTTTGGGAGCTATAGTGATCGGATGAAGCTGAATTTAGTATCACTGGAAAGCTAATTCAAAGAGCTACAATTCATGTTTTTACTCCGAGTCCAAATTCCAACTCCAAGGGGGTCAAAACAGCATCTGAAGTGTCGCCTGAATGCTGAACCGAGGCTAATTGCGCGGGATGGTATAATTGCGCGGCCGCGCATTGTGCAAGACCGAGCAATCGGGCTTTCTACGCGGAGATGTCTTGGGCCGAGAATTGGGCTCGACCTTTTTGGGCTTATATTATATCTTGTCCGACTTTTAAGCTTAATTGTAGGGTTTTGAAGGATTATTTTGGGAGGCATATTTAAACTCTTGTTAGTCTATCTTTTATTATAACTTTTGATCAACTTTTGGAGGTTAGGGTTTTTTCTCTCTTGAGGCAGACTTTGAAACCTTTGTAAGCTTTTATTAATTTTAATTATGCATTGCTAATTTCCTTGTGTTTGGCTAGTTATTGAAATCATAGATTGCATAATATTGTGAGGTTTGATTGATTCTCATCAACTTGAATAGGTATTATTCCCTATGCTTAATTGAATCAGAATTATTCTAGGGTTTTGTTAGATTAGCTACCTAATAGAATTTCTAGGTTAATTTACAACTAATCTGATTAATGCCCGTTCGGGGTTGATTAGATAAAGTAGCATCTATAATTGTTTGGACCTGTTCGGGCTTTTCAATTATGGAAGGGAATAAACCCACAAATTATTTAGATGTCTGTTTGCTTTAAGTGTTTGTTTTTATTGATAACTTGATTCGTAAAGCTGTCGTTTAATTGAATCTAGACGTTGTTTTAGGTTGTTAAATGATTAGGGTTGTTTAGACTGTTAGTTCTTTCAACTATTTATGAAGTTTGGGTCATAATCCTTAGTAAGAGTATAATCCACAATAGATTATTCAAGGAAATTGAGAATCAAGAGAATCAATGATCAATAAGCATATTTATGATGGATTTAACTAGTTGAACATATTTTTCCCATATATTTACAATCAACTTTGCATTTAGATTTACTTTTTAGTTTGCATATTAGATTAGATTTTCAATCATTCAAAACTCCCCTCTTTAGTTACTTGGACTTAAGCAATAACACAAATACACAGTCCTTGTGGGATCGACCCTTACTTGCCGCTCTACTGAGTTGGTTTAGTTAGGTTTTCTTTGATAGGTATAACGACCACCGAAAATACCTCATCAGCCACACATAAAAGAAATTTGGGATTAAACAAGAGTATTGGGTCATTGCTTTTTAAAAAATACCTTGACCTTAAAAGCGGTAGTGAAATCATCTAGTTTTCAAACAAAAAAGTACCGTATAAGTGGGTTTACATATCATAAGAAAGAAGCATGGTTTAGTTTTCTTGATGTTGATTAATTAAAAAAAAAATTAATGAATACAAAGGATTAATTTTGTTTCTATATTCAAAAATGAAATGATTCCTTTTTTGACTTTTTTATGAATATAAATGCTAAAGGAAATTTTGTAGAAATTTTTTTGAGTCAGATCAATTCAGATTATTCTAACATTTGATTATTTATTTTTCGTATAAAAAAACTTTTCGAATTCCCGGTAGAAAGAGATTTCGCTAATGCAAAGGCTTTTAATGCTGCCCCAATATATTGCTCGGTATTAAACGTATCACTTTGGCGAGGTGAAAAATCCCAACTTTAGGGGGAGAATACAATGAGACTTGAAGTTAAGAGATTGCATGAGATGCAACTTGTTATTTTCAATCCAAAGAAAGCTAAACCAGAAGTTTAGCGAATTGTATAACTAAACCGGAAGTTTAGGGAATTTTATAGCTCATGTTATTTATCAATGTCATGAAAGTGATTAAGTCACAAACACCAACTGAAAATGCGTCAACTCATTTGGAGAAAGTAACTCCAAACCAATACATAAGTATAGTTGAAGTATGAGAAGCATATAAATGAAAATCCCAGAAGGATTGAAAATGAATGAAGTATTTTAAGCCATGTTACATGTATTCCATCAAGCTTAAAAGGTCGCTTTATGGATTGAAACAATCAGGCAGAATGTGGTACAATTGCCTTAGCGATTATCTACTAAGGCAAGGGTTTGTGAATGATCAAACAAGTCTCCATGCAGTCGTTGTTGTTCATATTGATGGTCTAAATATAATTTGGAACTCCAGAAGATGTCCAATTAGCAACTGATTACATGAAAAGAGAATTTGAAATAAAGGACTTAGGAATATCAAGTAATGTCTCGGCCTGCAGTTCGAGCATAGAAATGGAATAAAATACCCATTGAATTTGATGAAAGCACATTCATTAAGTGCACCAATAGTACTAAGGTGCTAAGTGTAGAAAATGGCCCATTTCGTCCTGATTAGAAAATGAAAGAGATATTTGGTCTTGAAGTACCATATCTCAGTACAATAGGTGGATTAATGTACCTTGCTTCATTACCTCAATAATGTCATTTGATGTGAAAATGAGTTATTGTCTCCCTAAACCTAAAATAAAGATTTTTGGTCCAGAAGTACCAATCTTCTACAAAAGTCCATTATGGAATAAATCTATTGCATAAAGATTGTATGTTTAACTGAGGGGGAGCATTATTTCACGACCGTACTCTTTTTCACTTGGCTTTGGTTTTTATCCCATTGGGTTTTTCCAAACAAGGTTTTTAATGAGGCAGTTCGTCATATAAGGTCTTTGATGAGACAATCTCGGCATGAAGTTTGAGATATGTGAAAGAATGGAGTTTTTATCCATCCATCAAATCAAGTTGAAAGGAGGCAACAGTGATATATGAAGAGAATTTGGCATGAACTAATCAACCAAAGTACATATCATCAAGTGTTCTCAAATTACAAGATTCAACTCAAAAGTAGGATGGATATTCAATTCAATCAAGCAAGGAGAATATATTTCAAGTTGAGAGGAAGAATCAAAACTGCACTATTTTTCCCTTAGTCTTGGTTTTTTTGTCCCATTGGATTTTCCAGACAAGGTTTTTAACGAGACAGTTAGGGATGTACATCCAAGGGGGAGTGTTATAATATTATTATTTGTGGATGTACATATGGAAACCCAAGATTTGATATCTTCCTATATCTTGTACTATCTCTATAAAAAGCCCCTATGGGTGACCTAATAATATGGATCTGATCTCACTCCTTTTTCTCGATTCTCTTTTTTCTCTAAGATTTATAACAAGGGCATGATTTTGGGCATTTTTGCTAATTTTTTGGGCATTTATGCTATTATTTGGGCATTGATGCAACTTTGGAAATAACAAGGCATTTTTGCAAACAAATTTATAAAGTGGGGCATGGGGTACTAATTCCTCTATTTTATAAGTAATTATGCATAATTTTTATAATTGAATATGCATAATTTTGTAACTGTGAGTGCATAATGTTATAATTGAGTATGCATTGTTTATAATTGAATGTACAGGATTTTGTAATTGAGTGTGCGTGATTATGTAACTAAGTGTACATAATTGTAAAACTAAGTGTGCATGACTATATAACTGAGTATGCACGTTCTTATAAATCAGTGTGTACTACCTTATTGTTCAAACACCCATTTAAAGCTAAACGACAGGAATACGAAATATTTCCACCGGATTGCGAACGGAAGAAGGAACAGAACCAATATTAAGGAAATCCGCACTGTAGAGGGAACGCAAATAACTGGATTAGAAAACATCAAAACAGAAATTAAAAGGGAATTCCAAAATCGATTCCGAGAGTTGGAAATTAACCAGAGAAAACTCCAAAGTATGTCCCAAACCATACAGAAAGAGATAACCGATGCAGACAACAAGGAAATTACAAAACCAGTAACTAATGCTGAAATAAAGAATGCATTGTTTGACATTGGGGATGATAAATCACCTGGCCCGGATGGAATGCCGGCAAGCTCCTATAAACAATATTGGCACATTGTCGGCCCAGATGTTATCAAGGCCGTTAAAAGCTTTTTTCACACTGGCAAGATTCTAAAACAAATAAACCATACATTTATAACGCTAGTACCCAAATGTGAAAATCCTAACTCTACGAATCACTACAGACCAATAAGTCTATGTAATACAATTTATAAAATTATATCGAAAATACTGACCAACCGCCTAAAAACTGTACTAAATAAACTCATCCACCCAATGCAAGGGGCTTTTATCCAAAAGAGGAGCATTAATGACAATACTCTTATTGCACATGAAATTTTCCACTCTTTTCGGAACAAACGCGGGAAGGAAGGGTGGATTGTGATTAAACTTGATATGGAAAAAGCCTACGACCGGATCAGCTGGGAATTCCTTGTTGGGATCCTTAACAAATTCGGGTTCAATGATAAATTCGTGGGATGGATCCGAGAATGTGTTGAAACAGTATCATTTTCCGTATTAGTCAATAACGGTCCAACTGAACAATTTTTCCCGCAACAGGGACTTAGGCAAGGGGATCCCCTATCGCCTTACCTATTCATTCTCGCTGCTGAGGTTCTGGCGAGACAACTCAACCTTTGGAGCTCTATTCCAAGGAGTGGCATAGGGATCCAAATCTCGAGGAATGGAACAAAAATCCCCTTCCTAGCCTTTGCCGATGATATTATCATCTTTGCCAAAGCAAATAGCCAATCATGCAAAAAAAATTAAGGACATTATAGATGACTACTGTCAAGTGTCCGGACAGAAGGTCAATTTCCACAAATCTGCTTTCCAAGTGACTAAAAATACCAACAATAACACTAAGGAGCAGATAAAGCAGATATTACAAATAACAAACACAGTTGCACTTGATAAATACCTGGGTTGCCCAATAATCAACGGAAGAGTAACCCAAAACACTTTCAAACCATTAGTGCTAAGAACCAGATCCAAGTTATCGAAATGGAAAGCAAACGCTCTATCCCAAGAAGGAAGGAAAACATTAATAAAAGCAAACCTGTCAGCACAACCTAACTACTTAATGCAATCCTTTCTACTACCACAATCAACGTTGAAAGAACTTGATCGCACAAAAAAAAACTTCTTTTGGAATAAGGATAACAACTACAAGCCGCTAATTAGCTGGAACTCTATCTGTCGGCCGTACGCCCACGGGGGTTGGGAATAGCAAAAGCGGGCGAAATGAACCAAGCCCTGCAAATGAAGCTACTGTGGAAAATTTTAGCAGAACCACAGAACATTTGGGTCAAAATTGTTACTGAAAAATACCTCAAAACGGAAAGCATCCTAAACTATAAGAAAAAACAAAACACATCCTGGCAATGGACAAACCTTATTGGACTAAGAGACCTTTTTGTAAATGGTCTTATATGGCAAGTGGGGGATGGTAAAACCATCAGATTCTGGAAAGATAATTGGATCGGGTATGGCCCTCTCAGCCCAAAACCCGAGGCCGAAAATCTTATTGACTAGGATGAGCCGGTCGAGGCTTACCTCCAGGAAGACAACTCTTGGAATTTGGAGAAACTGGCTGGGGTCGTCTCATCAGATGACATCGAGAAAATCTCCAAAGTCATCAATCCTATTAATAAAATACCTGATAGATTGTATTGGCAACCAAGCAAAAATGGATGGTACTCCACCCACTCTGCAATGGAGTGGATCCACAATTCTAAAGGCGAGCCCAAAATTAATCTTGAGTGGATTAAACGGCTTAATGTACCTCCTAAAATAAAGAACTTCGTCTGGAAAATTGCCCGAAACGGCCTACCTACTAAAACCAGGCTTGCGGAAAACCACATCTCGGTAACTCAAGGATGCGAAGCCTGTGGCTGCACAGTGGAGGACACTAACCATGTATTAATAGAATGCCAACTCACGAAGGCAACCCTTAATTCCTTTAATCCGAAATTACGAGGGATTATCGACCAGATTCAACCGCAAGGCAGAAAACCACACGAGATCCTAGGGGAAATTAAGAATACGACAACAAAAGAGGAATTTGATCTCCTCATCAACATTTGGTGGAGCATTTGGTTCTCGAGAAACAAGAGGATATTTGATCGCAACACCGGAACTAACTTAAATAATGCCGACCAAATCGCTGAGTTTGCTCGTAACCAGGTCAAAGATTGGAAACTTGCAGAGGATGCCTCATCTCTTGGTCCCCGAAACCGCAGCGCTCGTGGACGGGATGAAAGAAAGCGATCCAAATGGGAAAAACCTAAAAGTGATTTTATTAAATTAAATTTTGATGGTGCAGTTAATGCAGATGGCGTGGCCTCCTTTGGTTTCATCCTCAGGGACTCTGGTGGCTCCCCCATCTACTTCGACGGAGAACTGATTGGTCGACAGTCTGTGCTGATTTCCGAGACCATCGCCTTACGCCAGGGACTTCTCGAGGCCATCAGACGTGGCATTCCCCGGATTCAGATCGAAGGCGACAGTTTACAGCTGCTCAATGCCGTACTCGGTGACTGGCGCTGCCCGTGGGAGATCGAGTTGCTACGCGCGGACATCCATTGCTTGCTGGCCCGATTCCAGGATTGGAGCATTTCTCATGTTCGACGGGAGTGCAATTCTGTGGCGGACTTCATCGCTGGATCGTTTATGCGTGTATCCTCCTTCCCTCTCGCAGCTGACCCGGGCTTTCTAGCCCTCATCCGCCAGGATGCTCTTGGTCGACCACTAGCGTGTTAGTGGTCACCCAAATTCCTTTCCTTATCAAAAAAAAAAAGTGTGTACTACCTTATATTTGAGTGTGCATGACCTTATACGATTTTAAATAATAACTATTTAAACAACTAGTTGGAGTAACCATACAAACATACACCATAAGGCCATAATGCTCAATTATCTAACCTTGCACACTCAATTATACTATAATGCACACTCAATTATAAAGTTATGCATGCTCATAAAAAAAATCATGCCCAATTAGTTAAAAAAGTATGCACACTCATTTATAAGATTATGCACACTTAGTTATAAAATTATACACACATAGCTATAGCATCTTGCACACTCAAATATAAATTCGTGTTTTTTCAAAAATCATTCAGTCGTGTCGAGTTTTTTTCGTATTTTTTTTAATGAAGTTTTAATCCGATCGGTTAATCTCTTCGAGATCCGATAGCTAGTGTACGTCTTTATTTCTCTCTAAAATAATTGTTCCCACCTAATCTAATTCCATAAATATTTTCTTTTGTCATGTTTTTTTTCACCCATTTATGTACTTCTAATTTGGCTATGCTATGAATTGGCCATTTAGTTAAATGTAACTTGTGCAATAATAAGAGAGATAAATCTAAAAGTAAGAATGCACCAAATGCTCTATATATCAACACAACTAAAAGTTGTGGCCCCTGATGACATCTACCTACCCATTCAACAAGGAATTATATGCCTATGCTAAGAAGAAAATTGAATTAAGTAAGAGAAACTTGAGGTATAAGACAAATCAAATCTAAAAGGAATCTGATGTTGTCCATCATCACCTAATGGAGATACAAATTGTTTCTCACTTCAGTTTAATCAACCCAACCCTCATTCATTATTATCTTATCCTATCAATGAATAATTAAATTCTACTCCCTTCGCCCCTTTTGTTTGTGCACAAGGAAAAATTTCACGGTTATTAAGAGAAGGTATAAAGTGGTATTGGTAAATGGAAAAGTTGGATAATAGGGGTAAAAATTGAGATTAAATGAGAGTGGTTTTGTAGTTTAATAGTTGTAAAAAGTTAAAAAGAGATAAAGTAGATGGAAAAGTTGAAAAAAAGTGGGTAAAATTGATATTGATTAGGGGTAATATAGTAAGAAAATGTAGTTATAAAAGGACAGAATGAAAAGTACGACAAACATTTTGGGACACCCGATAAGCAATAGTGGACAAACAAAAGGGGACATAGGGAGTATCTCGTACTATTTACATGAGTTATTTCATTTTTTGGAATCAAACTAAAAACTTAATATTTATATGTCATATAAATTTCAAGGATGAATATGACTTATTTATAAATATGTTTGGATAATAATTTTCATATATTGAAAATAAAAATTTTATATTAATTTTACAAAAAAATATATAATAAAAATATTACATTTTTAAGAATTTATCTAATGAGAATAAATATAATTTTAAAATCCATTTTTTCATAAAGAAAATTGAAAAGGATAAAATATAATAGAACAATTATGAAAAAAAACTTATTTATATGAAATTATTAATATGTATATATATATAAATTTTCTTTATTTATATATTATGGATATTGATTACAACTGGAGCTGTCAAACGGGTCAGTCAGGTCGGGTTCGGGCCCGGTTATTTCGGGTTCGGGTTGAGTCGGGTTCGGGTCGTAACGGGTCATCGGTCATATCGGGTCGGGTCAGGTCGGGGGTCGACCAAACAGGTCATGAAAATGGATTTTTTTACAATTATTAAAATATTATTCTATTTAAAAAATGATATTTAATAATAATCTATTATTTTATATATTTTAATAATAAAATATATTATATTTTTTGAAATATATTATGTATATTCTAAAAATATAAAAAATCATGTCAACCCAACGGGTTTCGGGTGTATCGGGTTCAAATTTTCGGGTCTTGACCCTAAAATTTTCGGGCGGCTCGGGTCGGTTTTTCGGATTGGGTCAGCTTTTGACAGCTCTAATGACAACATTCAATGTATTGATAAAGATATTCTCCAAATTACTTTTATTAGTTTTATATAAAAAAGAGATACAATAAAAAATTTATGTATTAAAATTTATGAATTCAATGTATCCGCAATATATTTCCATATTAATTTTAAAAAATAAATAATTTATTAAAATAAATAATATATACATCATCAAGATATTATAAGTATAATGTTATAAAAATAGAGATAATTTTTAAATAAAATAAAAGCAGATAAAATATCAAAAAAAATTATATATAATAATATTTTCAAATGATCGGGAAATGTATATATATATAACTAAAAAGACATAAACGAAAGATATATATTGTCATAAAATATAATAAAATAATTTATATTAAGATACGTTCAAAACTTAAGGAATGATATATATGAAGAAAAATAATAAGATATTATAAAATATCTATTATCCATAATAAAGAGATTAAATATAAACAAAATAATAATTAATTTTATTAATAATATTTAATTTAATGTAAAAGATGAATATAACTTATTTATTAAAAAGTTTAAATATGATAAACTTAATGTTAAATGAGATTGGAATCGTATTAGTGGCTCAAAAAGGATAGTTTATATGTATAATACTATAAATTAAAAATAATTAAGTGTTAGTGCACGAAAATTCACCTTCAATGCATTAATTGATTACTCCTTTCTTCACCTTTCGTTCCAACTGCTTGCTTAACCTAGAACCTGCAAAACAATGGACAAAGGGGGCGGGGACCCCCTAGTCCACCTCTGATGCCTAAGTCAAACGAGCAATTGTCGATTGAACTTCAAGGCCGGTAAAGGACAAGACTTGCTAGCGAGCTCAGCGAATATGAGGTGCATGCTCATCATACATGGCGATAACATGTATTTATAAAGGAAGAGACAGGGTAGGGGGCGAAATATCTACACCCTAGGGCCGACCCATATGCCTTGTCACCCAAGCAAGCGATATCTTACTCCACACTCCAAGCGTAAATTCCCTCATATCGAATAAACACCATATTTAATTTTATATTAAAATACTTAAAGATAGAAAAAAGCATAATAAATAAAATACATGTATGGCGGTAGATAGAGAAAAAAAATTATGACGATTAATTTTATCTGCTCACAAAGGCCCCACCTACGTCTTTGGTATGTTAAAACATAACTAGGACGTAGGGTACTATAGGTCTTACACAAAGTGGCCATGCAAATTAGCCGATCGAATCCCCTTACGCGCGTTTTTGTATATTCGTATATTCGTACATCAATGAGCGATTATCATGGGATCCATGCTCACCCTTAAGCATTTCATGTGTCGGCATTCGAGATACACTCATTGGAACAAGCAAAACAAAGGATGGAGAACATAATGTTGAAAAGGTTCCCGGCCAGGGATTTTGTTTTAGAAAACAATCAAAAAACGAAAAATCGATGCTTGTTCCATTATCCATTCTCAAAAAACCAACATCCATGCGGGGCCCCCCAAAAGGAGCTCACTGTCGGCGATCCGCGCCCACGACTATGTGGCCCGCGGTCGCGACGATTGACCGTGATTTGCTCTACAAGAGTATATTCTTCAAAAATGGGCGACATCCTAAGTCCGAGGGGCGACATTCCCGTAAAGACTCTTCAACTACCAAATAATTTATTTTATTTTAAAATAATTTTATTGTATAGATAATAATTAAAATATCAACTTTAGATTTCTAAAGATATTGAAAATATTCTTAATCATGTACAATGATTTTACTTTGTATAATATATGATATATAAAGATAATTTTGATGAAATGTTTATGATTATGATTTAGGGTTTAGGGTTTGCATTGACAAAATGGTAATTCTCCAAAAATTAATTATGAGTAGGATTCTAATTATCAAACAAATGCATCTCAATTTCAAAGAGATCCATATCATTATGATTTGAGGTGGAAGAATAGCCTTTTGAAGGAAATGCGTAAGGAAATGGTGATTCTCCATGTGCAATCCATCAATAATATCTATCAACAAAACCTTATTTGTATAGAAGAGTGCGAACTCTCTCAACATTTTGAAATCTTTCATTCTTACATTTCAAACTTGAACAAATGTATGTCTTCCTAATGATGGTGGTTGGAATAATGAATTTCTTGATGATGTTCAAAGATTCATTGAATTTGCATCTCAATTCCCAAAGAGATCCATATCATTATGATTTGAGGTGGAAGAATAGCCTTTTGAAGGAAACGCATAAGCAAATGGTGATTCTCCATGTGTAATCCATCAAAGTATCTATCAAAAAACCTTATTTGTATAGAAGAATGTGAACTCTCTTAACATTGTGAAACCTTTCATTCTTACATTTCAAACTTGAACATTTGATCTTTTCAAATTCAGATTTTGCATCATCGAGAAAATGCAAATTCAGTGAATCTTTCAACATCATCAAGAATTTCATTATTCTAACCACCATCATTAGGAAGTCATTTATAGTTCTATAATTTCTCATTACAAGAACAAATTGACTTACTAGATTCAAAGCAAATGTGGGTAATGTGTAAGTTTAAAGAGAGTTTTTTTTAGGAATGAAATGAAGAGCTTGTGACTAATCTCGTGACTGTTTCTGCAATTTTTTTTAAAACAAACTAAGTTAGAATTTGCAATTATTTATGTAGATTTATTCTTAAAAACCTAATCATAACACCCGACTATATAATCAAAACATGTAAACCTAAAAACTCTTCATAAAAAAACTTACCACATTGAAAGCATATGCGAATAATATGTAATTATATCTAGAATGG
The DNA here is from genome assembly GCA_964016875.1 of Fallopia convolvulus. Classification (NCBI taxonomy): domain Eukaryota; kingdom Viridiplantae; phylum Streptophyta; class Magnoliopsida; order Caryophyllales; family Polygonaceae; genus Fallopia; species Fallopia convolvulus. The sequence goes on along the minus strand of OZ024718.1, from coordinate 37,820,926 downwards.
ATCGTTTGTTAGGAACGAAGAAAAGAACTCGTGGCTAGTCTTGTGGTTGTTTTTACAGATTTCTCACAAAATGAAGATTTGGTTTAAGAGTTAATGTTCGGATTATGGAACATGTGCTATCTATTTGCAAATTAACTTTTTTATTCTTTCTTTTTGAGACAGCAAAATTGCTTCTTGCACTAATGTTTTTACATTAATTAATGTGTCTCTACCTATCAATATGTTTAGAACTTGTACAAAATAGATACCATATTAAATTATCAAATGTATTTTTTTATTGATAAGTGATAACACTACTCTTTCATAGAATCTTATGAAAATTAACTCAAGAGCGATGATGAAATCTACCTTAGTACAATTGTAATGCAAAACTATTATTAGTTCAAAAAATTGTGCCATGTGGCAAATCTTGAAAAAAAAATCAATTAGTTATAAAATGCCACTTCCTAATATTAAGCCACGATTACAACAACTAACTATCATTTGTTACTATTTTTTTTATAAACATATTAATTTAAAAAAGCACGTTTAGAAAATATTCAATCCTATTTTTTTTTTTGGTTTTTAGTCTTTGCCTCATAGATATTTAATTTTTATTTATTTATTGAGTTGATAAAAAAATGAGTCATTAAAAATATTAATTTGGGTCCTATTTTAAGCTAAGATCACAACAACTAATTGTTATTTGTTACTTTAGTTTTTAAAAAAATCTACCTAATACATTATAAAGTAGAAACTATGTCTGTTGTTAAAATTGCGCCTCGTAGCATTACTTGAATAAAATAGTGTCAAATTTTTTAATAATAAATATTCTAATAACTTGTATTATTCTTCTATACATCCAATTTTTTTTATATTATAATATCTTGATCTATATGTTGGTATTGTTATGTATATTTTTTTTTATCTCATAACAAGATTTGATCTTCAAGTATATACTCTCTTATCTATATGTTGATATTTTCTAATATAATAAATTATTTATCGAATATATGATATATTTTAGTATACATTGATATAATTTTATATCAATCAAACTGCTTGAATAAATTATGTTCAATTTTTAATACATATTATAATAATGTTAATTTTTAATAAATATTATAATAACTTAATCACGATCAGGTGCAAATTCTACTTACGGTGCAATGTGCGAGCACGCTCAGGTCGTTCGATCGAGCATATTCAATGGCCAGGATCAAGACACATTTTAATGATTTTATAAACGGAGGGGCATTTTCGTCTTTTACGCTTCAAATTATAAAACAAGTTACATGTCTTCTTCAACCTCTCGAACACGTAGCTTTTTATCAGCTTTTTTCGATCGATTCTTCTCAATGCTTGTTGCATCTTGCTTTTTTTTATTTGTTTGGCTTTTTTTGTTGATTCCGACCCCAATTTACATTCTCTCTTCATAGATTTTGCTATAGATTTGTTTTCTACGGTTTCAAGTTCACATTTGTGGTTTTTTCAAAATTTGGAGCTTGGTACTTCGATTACATGTTTTTGTGTGTTTTGGATTGATTTTTGTTGATTATAATCAAACCTATGAAGGTTGTGCACATTTTGCATTACAATTTTAAGTTTTTTTTATTGAAAACAAAGGTTAATTGCCAATGCACATGTAACCGCCCACCATGTGTTCGACAAAATGCCTAAATGTTTAACTTGGTGCTTAGATCATTTTTTTTACCAATTGTTCATAAATTATGAACTTAGTATACCAAAATTATTAACTTATACCATTTATGAACTAGAATATATGACGCAAGTAACATGTATTGTGAATTATATTTCATGAACCTTATTGATAATTGTTATGAACCTAATTGTATACAGACGTGAACCCACAGTGTCACACAATAAGTTTATGTACTAGATTATGTGACAAAAATAATAAATATTATGGATTAAATTTCATGAACTTTATTGAAAATTGTTATGAACTTAGCCGTATAAAGACATGAACCAATAGAATATCCTTTATGAATACATGACACAAAATAACAAGTATTGTGAAGTTAATGTAATTAAATTTTTTTACAATTGTTATGAAACTAACCATGTAAAGACATGAACCAATACACCAACTTTTATGAACTAAAAATCATGAACCGTGAGATGAAATATTATGAACCCGTATTTATAAAACATGAACCAAATGAACAAATATCATGAACCAAAAGACGTGAACCAAAATAACAACTAGGATACGACTTAAAAGACATGAGTTGTAAGATAAACTATCATGAACCTAAGCATATAAAAATCATGAACCAACAAAGAACTACCATGAATCAAAAGACATAAACCGTATGACGAGTTCGCCTATGTGGGATTTGAACTCACATCTATGTGCGCATGTACATTGCTCTACCATTTGAGCTAATAGACTACCAAATGACATGAACTATACGATAAACTACTAAGAATTGAATTAAAACTCATGAACCATACGAATTATTATGAACCTAGCTTACAAAACCATGAACCGAAAGAAAAAGTACCACGAACCAAAAATCACAAAAGAAAATAATAACCAGCATGAACTAAAAGACATGAACCATAAGACGAACTTTGATGAACCTAAGGTTATTCAAACATGAACCAAAAGAACTATTGTTATAAACAAAAAAGTATGGAACAAAATTTTTGAACCATAAGAAGAAATATTATGAACCTTATCTTAAGAAGTCATGAACCAAAAGAACAACCGATACAAACAAAAAGACATGACCATATCACGAATTAGCCTATGTGGGATTTGAACCCACATCTATGTGCACATGCACATTACTCTACCATTTGAGCTAATAGGCTACCAAATGACATAAAGTATAAGATAAACTACTAAGAATTAAAAGTCATGAACCATAAAAATTATTATGAACCTAGCTTACAAAAATATGAACCGAAAGAACAAGTACCATGAACCAAAAATCACGAAAGAAATCAATAACGAGCATGAACTAAAAGACATGAACCATAAGATGAACTTTGATGAACCTAAGGTTATTCAAACATGAACCAAAAGAAGAATTGTTATAAATAAAAAAGCACGGAACAAAATTTATGAACCATAAGAAGAAATATTATGAACCTTACCTTAAAAAGACTTGAACCAAAAGAACAACCGATATGAACAAAAAGACATGACCGTATCAAGAATTAACCTATGTGGGATTTGAACTCACATCTATGTGCACATGCACATTGCTCTACCATTTTAGTTAATAGACTACCTAATATATGATTTCTCAAGTGTGAAATGAACATTTCTCACTGATACAACAAGATCTAAACAAAATTACATTGATTTCTCCCAAGAACATTTAGTAGATAACTTCAACCGTGACAATATATCATCAATCACGACTTCTATACCAAAAACATGTCATCAAAGAATCAATACCACTTTGAAATTAACCTTTTTAAACAAAATAATCCATAAGAGTAAGATTGAGAACTTAAAACAATAAACCCTAGAAAAATGAAATACCAACATACCTTTTTCTGTTCCTATCACCATTGTTAATTCGAATCGAGTAAGATTGATAGCTTAAAATAGAGGATGGAGAAATCGAGCAAATTCTAGCATGATCGAGCAAGATCGAGAGGTGATTTGGGGTTTTTTGAGAGAGAAAGTGACTCGGGCCGTACGAACAAGAGCGCAATTTGGAGATTGTGAGAGTTCGGCATTTCTGGAAAAAAATTAGCTCAAAGGGTAGTTTTGTCCTTTGAACCTAAAAATTAAAGGAATTACCCGTGTTGCCATTAATGAAGCGCTTGTCTTTTTCTTCTTTTCTACTAAACCCAATTCATCAAATCTTGACCGTTTATTTTTTTAATCCAACGCCCGTGCTTTGCTCGCACTTTTCACTGTAGCACTATAATGTACCCGAGCGTGACTCTAATATTATTCTTGTATACATCCAATAGATTTTATAACATAGATAACATATTTATGGAGATATCCATATAACTTTCTTTCTATATATTTTTCTATCCATATAACTTTCTTTCTTTCTATATATCGTAGCTGGCGTTGAGGAAGAGTTGGCTATGTATGACCCGTGTGACAGGGAAACCGTGCCCCTTCAAAACGAAAATTATTATCTATGTGTTTTGGCAAGTGCTCCAGTGGAGGCTTAGCCGGGGTCAGAAGGGAGATTGTGAAGTGGAGTGAGAAGGCCTGCCTCTGCACTCGGCGCGACGATGAGCGCCTTGGAAGTCGGATTGTGAGATGGAGGAATTGCATTGTTATAAGGTTGTATCTGTAAATGTGTATGTGGCTATGTGTGACTAATTATGACTAATTTAGGTATTGGCCTTTAGAGTTATGGTTGCGATTGTGGACTTAGATGCTGACTTTAGAAATGCTTTTAAAAAAAACATCTTGCAATTTCCGTATTCTTTCTAACTTGATAGATTAGTAGCTGACCCTTCGGGGAATATTTTTCAGTTCCAGGTATGAATCAGGGAACCGTGCAGGAACCGATGCCAGATGGCGGGGCGGAGCGGTGAAGAGCGCGTGTCATAGTGGGTTGGGTTTACTTTAGTTTATTCTTTACATATTAGATTGTGGATTTATTATTTTGCTGGAGCTAGTATTATGTCTTGCTTATTATGATTGCTAGAATAATTCAGTATTAGTAAGAGTGTTATCGGGTTGAATATTTATGTTTTCGGGAATACATGCATAACTGTGTTTTCTATGCTTTCATTAAAGGAAAGGTTGGATGTTTTATTATGTTTTCTCGTCGTGCCCGCGTTGCAAGATCCTAAAGTGTGGTTGTCAACCTACTTAAATAGTATATAGTAAGGTCTATTTCTAAGTAGCGCCCCGTCGGAAGTCGGTGTTACAATTGATACTTTCAATATTAATTTTATGCATATCTTTTACATTTTAAGTTTTAACAAAACTTGATCAATATTCTAATATTTTTTATATTAGTTTTGTACATAATAATATTTTTTTATCTTTTACAAGACTTGGACTTCAAGTATGTAATTTTTTTATCTATATGTTGATATTTTACAATATAATAAATTTTTTATAGAATAGAATATATATTATTATACATTGATATATCTACCTATATTTTAATAAATTAATGTTAAAAAATATTTTAATAAGTTATATTAACCTTCTTACATATCCTACCATAATTATCTTTAAGTTATAGTATTATGTTGTTTCACTTTTTTCTCTATGTTATTTTCGATATCAATCTTTAATTCTTTATATTAATATTCTCCATATTTAAAAATATTATTATATTCATTATGCGGTAAAAGATAAAAACACTAATACATAACCCTAATAAATATTTTATAAAAAATAATTATTTTATGCATATTAATATCATAACAAAAAAATATTTAAAATATTCAATTCAAGTAAATTAGAATTTTAATAATTTTAATCTAAATTTGGGACAAAATCTCAAAAAATAATGAAAATAATTTTTAAATATATTCAATTAAAATACGGGGCACAATCTTACAGTTTTTGATAAATTAAATAATTTTATTATGATTATATGTAAGTATTTTAAATTATATATTAATATCATAATATTGTATAATCTTTAATAAAAAAATTTCGTAAGAATCAAGGGAATTCAAACTAGTTAATTATCAACTACGAACTTGAAGTCTGCTAATAAAATAGAAATCGTAATGCAAGAATTTCAAGTTAATTGTTTACTAGTTATCCCCGTCGTGCCCTGCAAGACTATGACTCGATATTTTTTAGATATACTATAACAAAGATATTAATAAATAAAAATACAATATAAATAATAAATTTGAATTGGTGATTTATATAAATTGTGAAAAAAGCATATTCTAAATTAAAGATTTTGATAGAAAAATGAAAATAATGGGACATTTAATATGGATTAGCAAATAAAATTGACTTGACATGTACGTATATTATCAAAAAAACATTACCGAGAAATTACAATTGTAATTGGCTAGATTTGTATGTAAATTATCAAAAAAAATCAAAATTGAAAATTCAATGATATATCATAATTGAAATTTAAAGATTTGGCAACAAAAAGATTCGATCCTATCTAAATATCATAATGGGAAAAAATATAGATTAACAAAAAAAATTCACTTGATTTGTACATAGATTGTAAAACTGTAACTCATTTTTCTATATATTTATTATGATTTATTTTTTTAATACCGTAACTCATATTGGAAAAGTCAAAACAATGATAAGGTTGTCGAAAATATGTTAAGATTATCTCTAGACATATCTATTCTAAATCTTTTTTTTAAATAAATATGTTAATTGTTAAATTTTCTATTCAATTTATTCGTAATGTACATATGGTCATATGGATCAATAACGATTTATTATTAATTTTGTAATTTAAAAATATTATAGGATAAGATCTCGGTCTATATTTATGTGAGTTTTTTTAGATTATATTGGAGAGTTGTTAGAATCGATCATGAAGATATGTTAAATCTTATCCTATAAAATACATAAAAAATATTTTTATGTCAATTTCGTGGAAATTAATTTTTACGAACCAACTTTTATTTCGCTAGAAAATAGGTTAACTGTTAATTTTGTTGTTCAATATATTTGTTCAGTAATTACATATATGATCATATCATATATATGGGTTATTAACAATCTATTATTAATTTTGTAATTTAAAAATATTATAGGATGAGATATCGGTATATATCTATATGAGTTTTTTTTGGTAGATTATATTGGAGAGTTGTTAGGATCATAAAGATATGGTAAAAAAATATTTTTATATGTAAATTTCTCGAAATATGTAACTAAATTTCCAAAAAAAAAATCATTATTGTAATCCAATATAAAAAAATTAAAAAATTGATTGAGATTTGTAGATTATGTGGCAATATGATGTGTACATAATTTATGAGTGACATGGAAAAATTTTGACATGTGGACTATGACATGGAATATTTATAAAGACGTCTAAATTATAAGAAAATGACATGTGTAAAAATCTGAGGTGGCTTTATATAGGATCGACATGTGGCGAAATCCTAGGTGGCGTAATGAGAAGGCTCCAAACCTTATTGCTTTTATATATATAGTAGATTGATTTCATAGCCTATTTATGTAATGATTTTACTATTATGGTGACAATTGTTTGCGCTTTAGATTCTTCACTTGCATTCATATATAAATTATATTATATTATTAATATTAAAAATAATTGTGTATATTTCTATCATAACTATAACCTAAAGCGGAGGTTAAAAAAATTATTAAACGACACATGTCACTTTTAGATTGGACCACATCACCCTTTTTTTAAAAAACTAATCTTTTATTTTTGGATATGATAAATTCTTATTCATGTTTTTAGAATATAGGATAGAAAATCCCATTATTAAACAATCTTTTATTTTTGGATATGATAGATATGAAAATCATTAGGATAATTTTTTATGCTGTCATACAAATTCTAGAATATTTATTTTATTTTTAGATAGAATCGGTTTTTATCTTATTACTAATCTATTTTCATAAATAAATAAATTATCATGTTTTGGATATTAATTTAATTCGTAATACTAATAAAAATTATTGTTTTAAATAAACAACTTTTATAGTTTATTGATTTTAAATATTTGTTCAAAATTTATATTTAATCATTTACATGGTTATTTTTCTCGGATAAAAATTTATTTGAAAATATTTTATTATTAATAATTTATTTAAGAAAAAATCGTACAAGGTACGAGAATACATACTACTTGAATTGTCAAAAGCCGACCCGACCCGAAAAATCGACCCGAACCGCCCGAAAAATTTAGGGTCAGGACCCGAAAATTTGAACCCGAAATCCAAAATAAACCGAACCCGATAGACCCGAAACCCGTTGGGTTCAAACCCGAAAAAACCGTTGGGTTGACCCAATTTGTTATATTTTAAGAATATATAATATATTTTGAAAATGATAATATATTTTATTATTAAAATATATAAAAATAATAGATTTATTATTAAATATCATTTTTTAAATAAAAAATATTTTAATAATTGTAAAAAAATCAATTTTCTTGACCTTTTAGGTCGACCCGACCCGCCCGACAACCCGCAATGACCCGACCCGATTTGACCGGTGACCCGTTATGACCCGAACCCGACTCAACCCGAACCCGAAATAACCGAACCCAAACCCGACCTGACCGACCCGTTTGACACCTCTACATACTAGTAATCACTTGTACTACTGTATACTAAACCAAATCTTTTATTCCACTTTTGTGTTTCATTTTTATGTTCCACTTAGTTTAATAAATATTAAATTAATGTTAATTTTTTTTAAAATTATGTTTATATTTGAAATACCTATATACATATATGTGTAAATGTTTAGCTTAAAAATAATATTATACAATTTTTAAAAATTAAAAGGGTAATATTTTGTAAGGAAATCATTCTCTTAATTTTTAAAAATTTTATAATATGATTTTTAAGATTCAAATTTATACACATATGTATATAGTTGTTTACAATATAAATATAATTTATTTTTTTTTAATATTAATTTGATATTTAAAATCCAAGTGAAACATAGAAATGAAACACCAAAAATGGAATAGAGGATTTGAGTCGGGTGGGTACCACATTATTGTAAATTGTAATGGGAGTGTCTTTTAAATGGAAAGCCACAGCGTGCTGACGCTGAAAGCATCTTTTTCATTCCGTGGTCTCTCTCTTTGTTCAAAGGCTTGATGGTTGCAGTTGCAAAGAAGGGAAATGCCACCGAATAATGCCTTTGGGTTTCCTTAACAAGCATCATTACTAAACCGAGTTGCGCATCTTCTTATTAGTAGGCTCCTCTATATAAACCCTAAAACCCTTTTCACAACTGGCCCTCGTTTTCGAATTCCCATTATATACATAGTGTGTGTAGAGAGAAAAGGGGGATTGTGTTCTTTCAATGGCTCCGACCGCCGACAAGTCCAACATCTCCCTTCCCGGAACAATTGCCGCTAGTGCCTTTGCCGCTTCCTTCGCTGAGGTAAAATGATACAATTCTTTTCCGATTCTGTGAGATTGATTCTTTGTTTTCTCGTTTTTACATCTTGTACAGCAGTATGTCTGGACCATTTGTAGTTATGATCGGCTCTGATTAAACTTGTAATCCTGATGTGTGGTTTCTTTTCTTTTCTTCGGTGCTGTACGGATCTGTTTTGATTCGTGTATCTGGTTTTGGACTGTTTGCTTTGGTTTCGGTATGCCATTAAGATTGTGAAGGCGTTTGATCTGAATGTAGATAGTAAAAAGGACTGATTTCTCAACGATTCTTGCAAATTAGGGGCAGAGGTTTGCATGAATTTTGTATTGCCTGCCTGTCTAGCGGTTCGTGATTTGCATAAATCGTGATGGCTGATACTTCATGGTCCAGTGTTCTGAGGATCATTTGATCTGGAAAGCCGTTCTTGTATTTTGCTGCCAACTCTTTGTGGATTTGACTCTATCCACTGATTTTCTAACCTCATACATCTTTTTCATTCCCAATTCTAATGCATGCTTGTGTGTTTCGGTGTGAGTGAGACTATCTACTTTTATTAGTAGAGATGCCTTGCCATCGAACAGTTTACCACAAATATTCAATCGGATCAAAGGGAATAAATGCCTTGTAGAAATGGAAATAATATTTTGGAAATGAATACATGGAAAGCATGAGGGGAAGATAAAAAATGTCAATGTATATGCTACAATTGAAGTTTGAATTTTGGATTGAGGTAATTTTTCGCGCCATAGCAAGTTATGCATCATGCCCTAGAATTATGGAAGTCATTATTGATGAAATGTTTTGTAGTTATGCACCATCCCACTGGACACAGCAAAAGTTAGGCTTCAGCTCCAGAAAAAAGTAGTTGGGGGAGACACACTACCAAAGTATAGGGGTTTGTTAGGAACTGTTGGCACCATTGCTAGGGAAGAAGGTGCAGCAGCTCTATGGAAAGGAATTGTTCCCGGGTTGCACCGTCAATGTCTATTTGGCGGTTTGAGGATTGGACTGTATGAACCTGTAAGTTCAACTACCTTATATATGAGCATTTAATGTTTTACCTATGCGGTAATTAATTATCTCCTTTTGCATAACCTACTCTCAAACAGGTTCGAGATTTGTACGTGGGCAAGGATTTTGTTGGAGATATACCTTTGTCCAAGAAAATTCTTGCAGGACTTACTACCGGTAAAAGCCTAACGCTATTATTTTCGTCTGCAAGCATCTTTTTCTTAATGCAATAAATATATTAGTTTGATGAGATCATCCTCCATATTCCAAATACTCTCTCTCTCTCTCTCTCTCTCTCTCACACACACACACACACACACGCACACACACACACACATGCACACACATCATGCTTATCTTTTGGTTGGCTATGGACAGGTGCTCTTGGTATTGCAATTGCCAACCCTACTGATTTGGTCAAAGTTCGTCTTCAATCTGAGGGTAAATTGGCACTTGGTGCCCCAAGGCGTTATTCTGGAGCACTAAATGCTTATTCAACAATAGTGAAACAGGTTGCCTTCTAGTTAGAGCAAAAAAAAAATCCTTTTTTTTGCCATCTCTCCTTTTTGTATCATGAATTAAAATACCGAATCGTGCTAAAAATATAGGAAGGATTTGCTGCTCTATGGACTGGTGTTGGGCCTAATATTGCGCGTAATGCTATTATTAATGCTGCTGAATTGGCTAGTTACGACCAAGTGAAGGAGGTAAATATAAACTATATTCACCAATTAGCAATTAAATTTCTCTTCTTTTCTACATTTTTTTTACTTGTTTTCTTTTCCCGCGTACAGACAATCCTAAAGATTCCAGGATTCACCGATAATGCTCTAACTCATCTGCTTGCTGGTCTCGGAGCAGGATTCTTTGCCGTATGCATTGGGTCCCCAGTTGATGTGGTGTGTATTTTAATTTTGAACTTGTCTTGACATCTTTTGTGCTTTCAACAACTGATTTAATGGATGCTAGTTAGATGTGTGCAATTATCTATTAAATGTATGTCATCCACTGATATTTCACTTATAAATTGATGTAGGAAATGCTTCTTTATAGTTCATTATGCAAAAAAAAATTAAAAATAAAATCTACTTGAGATGATTAGACATCCGTGTTTTAAGAATAATTGTTTTCTTGGTTGCAGGTTAAATCTAGGATGATGGGAGATTCTTCTGCATACACGAGTACAATTGACTGTTTTGTCAAAACCCTGAAAAATGATGTATGTCTCCTCTCTATAATTTTGAGATGAGAGGGATGAGAGCTGAATAACACGTGTACTATTATTGTCATAAAATCAGGAACATGATCAAGAAAGAAGAGCCATAATAAGATTTTCTTACAGTTTTTCCACAATTGGATTCGTCTAAATAACAATATCTCTATCTGCAGGGTCCATTGGCATTTTACAAGGGCTTCATCCCAAACTTTGGACGGCTTGGGTCATGGAATGTCATTATGTTTTTAACCTTGGAGCAGGTATGAGTGGATTTTTTTTAATTTTATTTTATATCTTCTATACAGATGTTTTTTTGGCCTTTTAGTTTCGAAACCGAAACCTTAATGTGTGAAATAGTGAATTTCCTAACGGGGGTTAGATTGAAATATTGTGCTAGTAGGCTTTGATTTTTATTAATATTTTTGAAAAAATATTTTACATCCTCAAAAACTTGCTGTCCTTTTTGATAGTTGATTGTATATTAGGCAACAAAATCATGTCTATAATATAGTAAACATATTTTTATCTGGCATTGCTTTTGGAAGTCCAAGTGTGCAACATCTTTCAATGACATAATTGACCAAGCCTTGAAAGTTTTAGAATTAGCAATTCTTTTTATGCAGTGATAAAATAAATTCAAAACAATGAAAATATGTGTATGCTTTTTTACTGATGGACTTGCATGCTCATTGTCACTTGTTTACAGGCGAAGAAGGTTGTGAAAAATCTTGAATCATCTTAAGCTCAACTATAGTCTCTTCTTGCTAAGGCCGAATGGAATTAGTTATTCTGGACCTCTGATCCGTTCGTGTTCTTCAATTGGATGGAGTTTTTCCCCTTCTTGGGAAGATAATAAAGCCATTAACAGCTAATCATTTCCGAGATTCAAATTTGGGTGTTCCAAAGAAGCAAAGAAGGGTTTTTTGCATTCTGGTGCCCTGCGTAGAATTTCTTAATAAATACAGCCAGCAGAAACTATTGGTGCTCTTCTGGCACTTGCCTTTGGTTTTTATGTGACTGTATTCCGGCGCAGTGCTTACAATCCTTTATACAACTTTTTTGTTTTCTTTTGATAGCAGAAAAATGAAGCAGCATTGTTTACTTACTACTGCTCTATATACAACCTCTGAAATTCAATCGTATGATTATGAGAATGGGTTTAACAAAAATGAACGACCAAAGGAAGACAGATTTACACAACTCAAAAGCTCTGCTCAAAGTGCCCAAATGCATTTGGGGACCAAGCAAAAAAAAAAAAGAGAAGAGACACGGAGAAGGAGCCAGGCAGGGTTAAACAGAAGATCAGGGCTCATTACCAAACCAAAAAATCAATCTAGTTTTAACTTGTCCAGATCCCATTTTCGTATGAGAGCGATCTGCTGGTCCAGCTTAGCATATAATGTGAATAAGCTTGTGTATGTGGAGATCACACAATGATTGACTTGGTCTTCGTATCTCTCATAGAGGGCTGGAATTGTGAGAAGAATGGTGATGCCTACAAAGGAAAGAATGGATAGCTCTTAAGGCCTTGTTCTACTTGCTGATCAAATAGGGATATGTAAATTGGAGATTTTGGTGATGGGAACTTACATGCATATCCCAAAGTGACAAGATCAGCCCAGGCGCTAACAACTGAAATCAAGAGTAACCAGGCGGCGGATCTGAAATACAATCTGGAATCCTTTCCAAGAGCAATGGCATGACAAGTAGAGAGCACTGAGTTGACATGATCACGGATAAGATTCGCCATCCCATTCACTTGCTCTTCCGATAGCCACAAATCTGGCAGAGGAGGAGCTGGTCTGCAAGCAAGTAGTAGGTTTGGTACTAAAATGAACAAATTAGCTGGTTTTGGATGCTGAAGCTAATGAAAGACAAGATGAATCATTTACCTACCTGTTGAGGAGAGAAGCAGCCTTGGCCCACGTGAAGAGGATGGAGAGGAGGAGGAGGAGAACAGTGGAGCAGAGTGAGAGGAGAGTATAACCAGATCTCTCAAACACCAACCAAACTGAAATTACTAGGGCAAGCACTCCACCGCTTAAATTCCTTTGCCTCCAAAGGATCACATCTGCAACTGATCTCCCAATCAATTCAACAATCAGGAATCAAAGAGCTAAACTAGAAATCCAGTAAGAGAAAGTGGAGAAAGCAGAAGAAGAGACACCTACCAATTCCTCCTCCCGCAATCTGATGAACCGTCCTTTCCCTGTTAAACGACCGATCCGCTGAAAGCCCCATTTGGGTGAGCAAATTAGGGCATACAGAATCAAAAAGCAGTGAGCAGACCCAGGTCCTGGAGCTTTTTTCTCTGGTTACTCAAAGAGAGAGAGCGTGGGCATATATGAACTAGACTATGATGGAAGACCAGTTTTTTACAGCCTAAAAGCGTACAAGACTATATACCACTTCAATTTGAAGGGGCGTGTGAGATGTGAATTGCAGAAAAAAGGCGAAGAGAGAGGAAGGAATTTCTTTTGCTGTTAATGGGGACAGGTATTTCAGAGAGGGTGTCCTCCAGCTAAGCTTTGGCGCTCTCTGTCTCGCAATCTGATTGGTTTTCTATATTCCATGCCAAGACAACAATGATGACTAAGCAAAAATTTTCTTTCAATTGGGTAAATATGAATTTCTTTTGATCCGGTAACAAATCACAATCTCACTATAGATCCATAGATCTACCATAATCTACTATATATATAAAAGCAATACGGTTTGGAGCCTCCACGTTGCGCCACGTCAGCTTTTTTCACATGTCGTTCTATTATTAATCCACGTAGAATTTTGCCACATGTCATTTAATCCTTGCTCCATAAAAAAATTATATTAATTATTGTTTCCACTTCATATTTCACATGGTGATGTGAACCCCGTTGAGGATTCACGAGAGGATCTCGACTTGGACTCGTAAATGGTCTTCTCACGTCGGTTTTGATAGGTTTTGAGTCGAATTAACGACTAGACTTGGTAGGGAAGAAGTGAAAGGGTTTAAGAAGGTGGTCTCTTTTGACGGAAACCTGAAGAATATGGGATACGAGAAGAGAATTGGGGGTGACGCCTTTTAGAATTAGTTCTGGAGTAATCTCGACAGCATAACGATAGTTCATTCAAAGCGTAAGAAACAATGGAGGGGGCGTGCCTCTTTTATAAGGAAGATGGCACGCCAAACCCTAGTAAAACCCTAGTGGCAAGGGCGGCATAAGGGTGATGCACGCACGCGGCCCAAGATGCAAGCCCAAGCCCAAAATCCTAAGCAAAAGTAGAAATTACATAAATAGAAATGTTTCGGAATGGAAATAAGTCTAAAAATAGCAAGAAACATAGATGGTCACGGTGGCCTAGTCGCGAGTGTCGCGACAAGGCTGTGGCGCGCCAAAGGCATGTCGCGACGCTGGCAAGGGACGCGGTAGGGCTTCGGCGGCGGCGGCAGGGCTGGTGTGCACCCGAACCTCGAGTGTCGAGGCCGAGGCGCACCAGAACCTCAAGTTCCCACGCCGGGGTGGCCCGGCGTGGCATGGTGCTCGGCCTGCGTGGCTGGCACGGCACCGAGAGTGAGGTTCTCGGTGCCGCGGTGCGTAGCGTCGGCCTGGAGTGCCGGCGCGCCTTCGATGAAGGAGACGCACCGGTTGAGGGGCGCGCCGGTGGCTGCGCCGTGGCTTGCGAGGACGCGCGCGACGAGGGACGAAGTGGCTCAGGCTATGGCACGGGTCCTGGCTCGAGTGATGGGTCCGTCGGAGCGCACGGACATGTCTTCCTCTTCTTGGCTCGCCGTCAATGTGGGGCTCACATCACCCTCCCCCCCCTTGGGTGGGAAACGTCCCCGTTTCCTCGTCATGATACTCAGGATCTATATAAGGAGAGAGATCCGAGACATTGAAGGAGGCGGAAACGTTGTACGTACCCGGGAGGTCGATGATGTAAGAGTTGTCGTTGATGCGCCGGAGGACCTTGAAAGGGCCGTCCCCTCGTGGGTGTAGCTTCGTCTTCCGAGCAGCGGGAAAACGTTCCTTCCGAAGATGGACCCACACCAAATCTCCGGGCTCGAAGATCAACGCGCGGCGTCCCTTGTTGCGTTGGGCCGCGTATTGATCCGAGCGTTTCAGCAGCTGGGCCTTATTGCGCTCATGTAGGCGTCGGATATGGTCGGCGCGGTTGGCCGCGTCGACATGCTCCTCGGGTTTGAAAGGCAAGGGCACCAAGTCCATGGGCGTGCAAGGGTTTCGCCCATAGACCACCTCGAAAGGGGTCATCTTCGTCGCAGAGTGGTAGGACCTGTTATAAGCAAACTCAACATGGCAAAGTAAGTCCTCCCACCGACGTGGGTTTGCCTTGAGCATCGTCCGAAGAAGAGTGCCCAAGGTCCGATTGGTCACCTCAGTCTGACCATCGGTCTGGGGGTGATAAGCAGTAGAAAATAGGAGTCGTGTCCCTAACTTCCCCCAAAGCGTTCTCCAAAAGTGACTACAGAACTTGGTATCCCTATCACTAACAATAGTTCTAGGAATACCATGTAATTTCACCACATGCTCGAAGAACAAATTAGCGATTTCCACCGCGTTATTAGTCCCCTTACATGCAATGAAGTGGGCCATTTTGGAGAACCGGTCCACGACTATAAAAATGGAATCCTTTCCACGCCTCGACATTGGTAGGCCCGTGATAAAATCCATTGAAAGATCTTCCCACAAGGCGTCGGGAATAGGTAGGGGCGTGTAAAGGCCATGTGGTTCTGACCGAGACTTGGCAGTATGACACGGCACACAACTTTGACAGTACTTGTTTACATCTCGAGCCATGTGAGGCCAGAAAAAATGCTCACGAAGTGCTGCCAACGTTTTGGCTATGCCAAAGTGGCCTCGGCCATCATGAGCCTCTTGGAGCAACAAGTGTCTCACCGATGAGGCCGGAATGCAAAGCTTCCCAGCTCGGTAAAGATACCCATTGTCCAAGAAGAAGGACTCATGGATGCGAGAGTGCTCGAGATCTTTAATGATTGAGGAAAAATACGGATCTGAGGCGTATAATTCCTTGATCATCGCGAATCCGAGCAACTTGGAATGGAGTTGGGTCAACAGAATGTACCTTCTTTGGAGAGCGTCGGCGACGACGTTCTCTTTACCCTTTTTGTGCGCTATGACATATGGAAATGTCTCCATGTACTCAACCCAACGTGCGTGGCGCCTATTCAGAGTCGTTTGACTCTTGAGATAAGCCAAGGCCGCGTGATCCGTATGAATTACGAACTCGCTTGGCCATAGATAGTGTTGCCACGTCTTAAGGACCCGAATAAGAGCGTAAAGCTCTTTATCATAGGTCGGGTAATTCAGTGTAGCCCCAGCTAGCTTCTCGCTAAAGTAAGCGATCGACCTTTGCTCTTGAAGGAGTACTCCGCCAATACCATAGTCGGAAGCGTCGCACTCGATCTTGAAGCGCTTGGAAAAGTCCGGTAATTGCAGGACCGGGGCTCGGCACAAAGCATCTTTCAAGGCCTCGAAGGCGGCCTCGTGATGCGACATCCACTTTATTGTGGCTGCCTTCTTGGTTAAAGAATGGAGTGGCCCGACGATAGAACTAAAGTCCTTGACAAATCGCCTATAGAAACCAGCTAACCCCAAAAAAGAACGAACCATCGTCGTGGTCCTTGGGGTTGGCCACTCACGGATGGCCCGAATTTTGTCAGAATCCACTCGTAGGCCATCCTTGGATACGACGAAACCAAGAAAGTTCGTCGTATCCGAGCAAAACACACACTTGTCCAAATTTACATACAAAGAGTGTTCGCGGAGGCAATCTAACACCTGCCTAAGGTGCCCCGCGTGAGAGTCCAAAGTTCTACTATAAACTAAAATGTTGTCAAAATACACGACGACGAAAAGTCCCAAAAATTTACGTAAAACAAAGTTCATCAATCTCATAAAGGTAGAAGGAGCGTTAGTGAGGCCGAAGGGCATCACCAACCACTCATAAAGACCATGTTTGGTCTTAAAAGCCGTCTTCCACTCGTCCCCTTCTTGCATCCGAATCTGATGGTAGCCGCTCCTCAAATCAATCTTCGAAAACAGCACGGCACCATGCAACTCGTCTAGCATGTCGTCCATGCGGGGAATCGGGTGGCGGTATTTGATGGTGATTTGGTTGATGGCACGGCAGTCCACGCACATCCTCCAAGAACCATCCTTCTTTGGCACCAAGATAACCGGAACCTCACACGGGCTAAGTGACTCTCGAACATAACCCTTGTCCAAAAGAGATTGGACTTGGTGTTGTAGCTCTTGAGTTTCCTTAGGCGACGCCCTATATGCAGCCCGGTTCGGCATTGAGGCACCGGGAATGAGATCTATGCGATGCTCGATCCCCCGAATAGGTGGTAACCCGTCGGGGAGCTCGGCAGGCATAATATCCGAGAACTCCTGTAACAAGGAAGCAATAGAGGGGGGTAATACATGTGTCTTATCAATAGTAATATTAAGCAAAGGACACAATAAGAAACAAGAAAAACTCCCCTCGATGTGTTTGATCACGTCGCGCCAACGGCAAAGGAAGAGGCGGTCTTGCACCGAACCGAGGAGTGGTGGCTCGGCGTCCTCACTCGTCCGAGGGGCGCCATGGGCGCCATGATGCTGGCCAACAGGCCCTTGCCAGTGAGGAAGATCTCCACCAGGCGCGCCACCAGAAGTGGCTGGGATCGAACCAGCGCCGCTGGGCAACCCCGCTGGCGCGGTGTGGCGCGCAGCCGAGAACGCATTCAGCGTCCGTGGCTCCTCCTTGATTTTTGCTCGGCGCTTCTGGTTTGTTTCTGCATGGGCTCCAGAATAAGGGGTAGAGGAACCAGAAACACCGCCAGAATGTGCGCCATGGCCAGAAGCGCCGTTTGTGGTGGCATTCGGCGTAGGCGCGGCCGTGGCTTTGTCCCGAGCATTTGCTTGTTGCCTTTCGGCTTCATCCTGTAACGCTTCACTCGGAGACATGGGTAAAATGGTCACGCGTTTACCATGGTAATTGAACATATAAGTGTTCAACCGGCCATCGTAAATCACGTGACGGTCAAACTGCCATGGACGGCCAAGAAGGAGATGTGTGGCGTCCATGTCAGTGACATCAAATAAAACCGAATCGGAATAAACACCAATGGAAAAAGAAAGGCTAACCTGTTTCGTGATCCAATGGTCACCATCATTCGAAATCCATGCAAGCTTGTACGGCTTTGGATGATCCGTTTGAGGCAACTTGAAGTGGTTTACGACCTTCCTTGACAAAAAATTTCCACAGCTTCCCGAAACAATGATGACGCTAAGGGAGACATTTTGTACCAAACACCGAGTACGGAAAATGTTTTCCCGTTGATCGGTGGGCACGGACTCCCTCAAGCTAAGCGCTCGGCGCGTCACTAGCAACAACTTGTCAACGCCAGCGTCGATATCCGATGGTGCACAATATGCACCGTCTTCCATTGGCGTCGCGTTCTCCTCTTCCGACTCATCCTCGTCAACGCTCTCATACGCTGCGGTTTGAGCTGAAAACAACACACGCTTCGTGTTGGGGCAATCCCGTTTCAAGTGCCCTCGGCCACCACATTGATAGCACTCGATGTCGCGAGTACGTTGTGGGGGAGGGGCTGCCTTGTCACGGTTTTGGCCCACCGAAGCGCCCTTGGAGTCCGTCGCCTGGGTACCTACCTTGGGTTTAGAATAAGACGAAGGAACAAACGATTTAGTACCCAAAGCGGAAGGACTAGGGTTAGAACCATACCTTTGAAATTGGGACGTCTTCGGCCTTTTGAATTGCGTGTAAAGCTCCATGGCCGTGTGTATCAACCGTCCCAAATCTTTGATAGGCAAGACAACCAAACGATCTCGGATCCATTGGTGGAGTCCCGCCACGAAGCGAGACCGCAATGCCCCCGGGGAAGCGCTTATGCCGGCTTTGAAGAATAAATCCTCCAAGTAAGCAAAGAACTCCTCCGGAGTCCGGGATCCTTGACGTGCGTCTTGGATCAAAATCCAAACGTTTTCCTTGTAGTCGGGCGGTATAAATTTCCGCTTCATGATGAATACAAGTTGAGGCCACTCGGTTATGGGGGCTCGACCCTTTCGGGCCCGATCCGATTCGAATCGGTTCCACCACATATGAGCGGCACCCTTGAAATGAAGGGTCACCACCTCGACTTTCTCGTGCTCCTCGTAATGGCAATGCTTGAGCACGTGTTCGGTTCCCTGCAGCCAAGAGATAAACTCATCAGGATTATAATTGCCAAAGAAATCTTCAAATTTTACCTTAACGTCGCGGCGTGATACATGCGCCGGATGTTCATTATCGGCGTGCCGGTTGGCACCCGGAGGCGGTGTGCGTCGGCGTCGGGGACCTCGGCCATGGCCTCGGTTCGGCCCGTCGCCATCATCGCTCGGCTCGTCGTCTCCATCACGCCGAGGGCGCCGGTGATCCTCGCGGTCTCAGTTTTGGCGACGCCGATCCCCATCGCGCCGAGGCCGTTCGCGGTTGTCACGACGCTCTAGCCGATCATACACCGCGCGGTTCTCGGGCAACTTGGGTCTCGGAATCCTATCCCGATCCCGATCTATCCATTCCTCCGAATCATGGACCAGAGGGTGGTCTAATTCCTCCTCGGAATCCTCCTCGTACTCCGTTATAGAGAACTCGGAATCCGAAATTGGAGTTGTCGGACTTTGATGACCCCGATAGTCGTCGACATCGAAATCATCTCGGTCTTTGTTCCTGTTTTTCTTAGGCGTCGGAGTGACCGCCTTTTTCTTTTTCTTGGCTTGTTGACGTCGCCACTCCTCGGAGTCATACTCCTCATCGGAATGAACGTCAACAACCTCTTCTAAATTTTGAGCCTGATTAGTCGGGCGACTTTCCTTCATGGATTCCAACCTTTGGACTCCAATCGGGTTAGACGCTTCAACCATCGGACCCTTGGCTTTTTCTTGCGCCGTAGCCCGCTGAACCGAGACGCCGTGTGGCGTTACGCTCGGCTGTGCAGGCTGCGTGTGGATCGTCACAGCAGGGGGCGCTTGTTGTTGTTCGAAAAACCTGGTTAGCATGCGCTCCATGGTGGTGAAGCGCGCCTCAAGCGCCGCAAGGCCATCGGCTGGCGCGGTACCGGGCAGCGTCGCGCCGGGCGTCCCGAGGAGACCCGGTTGGAGCGCCGGCACAAGTTGTGGATTGTTGTGTTGTTGGTTTGTGAGGCCCTGCTGGTTGGAATGCTCGTCACCTTCCATGCTACCGTCTCCTATCTCGACCATAGACATGAACAAGTCAAAAGTTCCAAAAACAAGCAAGCAAAAGAAACGTCAAGATTTTGTAAGACTCACCACGCAAGTACCCTTAGTTTGCACGAAAAGTACTCGAAAGGAATGGGAGGCTAAAGATCTCGACGTTGCACAAGCACGGAACAACACAAAAGCACAAACAAGCAAGACAATCAAGCATGCAGGTAAGAAAAGAAGAAGAAGGTGTCGGCTTTGGCAAGCCTTGGCACGTAAGGAAAGAAGATAGAAAAGGAGAGGATCTCGGCCTAAGAGGGAAGGCGAGATTGTGTCTTAACAAAATAGAAACAAAAATATATGCAATCAATCAAGGATATGCAAATCAAGGCAAGAAAAGATATGATTGAGAGGGAGAGAGTTGCCGAAATAATGTGAGATACTTGCCTTATTTTGGCTTGTGTATCTCACAAGATCTTTCGAGATCTTTTTTTTTTTAAAGATTTTTTTTAATAATTGGATAAAGATTGCCTTATTTTGGCTTTGCTTTACAAGAATTTTTTTTTTATAAATGCGGCAACTAGGAGATCTTGGAGATTTGATCTCCCAAGATTCTTGCTTGAACAAACAACCACGAGATCAGGCCAAATCGGACCAAATCTCAAACAAAATAGAAACAAAGAGAGACGTGCACAATTCAATCAATCCAAACAAACATGAAGAATGCAAGCAATGCTCGAAATCTTAAGATGATGAACCGAAAACAAGTGCAAGTCGGCGAGGGATATGGCAATTTTTTTTGTGAATTTTTTTCTGAATTTTTTCGAAGCAAAAACAATGGAACTAGTGGTTGTTGGTAGAGATGGCGGAAGCTAATGAAAATGGATGGAAAAGAAAAAAAAAATCGTGCAAAAAACGAGTAAATGAGTGAGAAAGACTTACGCAATCCTTGGCTCTAATGCCAGTTGATGTGAACCCCGTTGAGGATTCACGAGAGGATCTCGACTTGGACTCGTAAATGGTCTTCTCACGTCGGTTTTGATAGGTTTTGAGTCGAATTAACGACTAGACTTGGTAGGGAAGAAGTGAAAGGGTTTAAGAAGGTGGTCTCTTTTGACGGAAACCTGAAGAATATGGGATACGAGAAGAGAATTGGGGGTGACGCCTTTTAGAATTAGTTCTGGAGTAATTTCGACAGCATAACGATAGTTCATTCAAAGCGTAAGAAACAATGGAGGGGGCGTGCCTCTTTTATAAGGAAGATGGCACGCCAAACCCTAGTAAAACCCTAGTGGCAAGGGCGGCATAAGGGTGATGCACGCACGCGGCCCAAGATGCAAGCCCAAGCCCAAAATCCTAAGCAAAAGTAGAAATTACATAAATAGAAATGTTTCGGAATGGAAATAAGTCTAAAAATAGCAAGAAACATAGATGGTCACGGTGGCCTAGTCGCGAGTGTCGCGACAAGGTCGTGACAAGGCTGTGGCGCGCCAAAGGCATGTCGCGACGCTGGCAAGGGACGCGGCAGGGCTTCGGCGGCGTCGGCAGGGCTGGTGCGCACCCGAACCTCGAGTGTCGAGGCCGAGGTGCACCAGAACCTCAAGTTCCCACGCCGGGGTGGCCCGGCGTGGCATGGTGCTCGGCCTGCGTGGCTGGCACGGCACCGAGAGTGAGGTTCTCGGTGCCGCGGTGCGTAGCGTCGGCCTGGAGTGCCGGCGCGCCTTCGATGAAGGAGACACACCGGTTGAGGGGCGCGCCGGTGGCTGCGCCGTGGCACCGAGAACAGGGACGAAGTGGCTCGGGCTATGGCACGGGTCCTGGCTCGAGTGATGGGTCCGTCGGAGCGCACGGACATGTCTTCCTCTTCTTGGCTCGCCGTCAATGTGGGGCTCACATCACATGGCAAATTTTTTCCACTTCATTAAAATTTATTTATTTCTCAAATTTAGATAATATCTTAATTTTTGGCAGGAGATAATATCTTAACTAAAAGAATTTAACTAATGGTTGAATTTTTTCCTTATAAGCCAATAAAATATATATGCTTAATCTTTTTAACATTTTAGTTGTTTCTTTCTCTCTCTTATATTAAAAGATAAATATACTCAATTACATATATTATTAAATTAATTATTATTTTTCAAAATCTCATCTCTTTCTTATTTTCAAAATATATCTTTTTGTTTTATTTTCTTCATATTTTAACTCTTTCTTTTAAATTAAACCTATTTATGAAATATTGTCAAGGAAAATGAGCAATGTGGCTTATTTTATCTTAATAATCTATGTTTATTCTCAATTTTAAACTTAATAATCTAATTTTAATTTTTTTATTTGATTTTAAAAAATAAAATAATTTTTATACATATTACAGACAACTTTTATATTTTATTTTTATTTATTAATATCTTTTTTATAATATATCTAAAAAAATCGAGTCATGGTCGTGCATGGCACGACGGGGACAACTAGTACATTATAAAGCAGAACCCAAGGCTGTTGTAAAATTTGCGCCACGTGGCATTTTTAAATAAATTAATGTAAAATTATATTTAATAAATTTTGTAACAACTTATACTCCCTCCGTTTCACAATACTTGGTCTTGGACAAAATTTCACACATATTAAGGGAAATTTTTTTTTCCCAAATTGCCCCTATTAAATACTCTTCTTTTTTCTCAATTACCAAGAAATTTTGACATATGTGTAATGTGGGGGTATATACAAGAGTATAAATGGAAAAAAAATTAAATGAACAACTATTTTGAAACAAAAAAGAGGCTTTAAGAACAAGTATTGTGAAACGGAGGGAGTAGTATTCTTGCTATATATACTAAATATATAACATGTTTATATAATTTTTTATGCATATAATTTTCTATCTATGGATTATGTATTAGTTTACTACTTTACTACAATAGATAACATATTTATATAATTTTTATATACATAAATTCCTATGAGATGGTATTTTCCATATTAATTTAATATTTTTATCTCTTAACAAGATTTAGGGTTTTAAACTTTTAATATATTTTTTTATCTTTTAACAAGGCTTGAGCTTCAAGTATAAAATTTATATCTATATAATGATATAATTTTAAATAATAAATTTTGTTATGTTGATATAATTTTATTTTGAGAAAAAGATATAGTTTTATGTTGATGACTAAGATTATATGTAAATGTAAAAAATAAATAGAAATTCGAATTTTAATTTAAATAAATAAAAGTATATTTTCTTTATCTTTTTATGCATATATATTAAATATTTTTTCTTAAATCAAGTTGATAAAAAAAAGAAAAATTTACAAATCTTGATGAATATTTGCTTAAATTGAATTTTGATAAAAATTTACATTACATTTTTCTTAATTTCTTTTTTATTTTATTTATGTAAATATAAAATATATTTTTTATCTAGCCCCACCTTACATTAATTTTTTTTACATCTATGTTTTTTTGTAATTTAATATGGATGATAGGTTGATTAATACATTGAATTTATCAGTCTAAATGGAAAACAACTTTATAGATGGATTGAAGTTTGCAAAATAATACATAGATAATTTTCTCTATATTTTATCTCTTAAATGAAGGACAATGCTCTCTTCTATACTAATCTTTATATTGTATTTTTCATATTTACAAACATTCGTATTATTATAGAGTAAAAGATAAGAACCCTAATATATAATTTTAATAAATTAACTTTTAAAAAAATATTTTATAAATTATATTATGCTTTATTGATAACATATCCTAATTATTATTATCTTTATAAAAACCAAGTATTTTATACATATTAATGTATAAAAAAAAAGAAAATATTATTTAAAAATATTCAATAAAAAGTAAATCAATATTTTAATAATTTCAACCTAAATTTTGACAAGATCTCCACAAATAATGGAAAAATATTTAAAATATATTCAATTAAAATATGGAGTACAATCTAAAAAAATAATTTGTCTATTGAATAATTTATTATGATATTATATAAATATATTTAGTAATTTAAATTAATATTGTAGAATTGTATAGTTTTTTTAGTAAAATTATGCCGTGAATATCACGGGACTTCAACTAGTTATTTATAAATAATCGGTCTTCTTAACCTATGCCTTAAGAATAAAGGACAAGAAACCTTTTTTTAGAAATTAAAATTCTAAAAGTAAAGTCATAAACCCTTAAAAAACCCTAAAAAGGAAAGTCATAATCTAAATCAATCTTGATTTGGTTTTGTGTGTTTGTCTTGCTCATTAATACATAAGTTGAGTTTTGATCCATTCAAGGCAGATTGAAACAACAAGCTTGTGTTCATCACCGAGAGAGAGAGAGAGAGAGAGAGAGAGAGAGAGAGAGAGAGAGCTTAAACACACGAGCAGAAACACTTTGAGATGTTGTTTTGGATTACCCCTAACCTTAATCAATTTATTGTAGTGTGTTTCTCATTTATAATACAGGTTGTGATTCATCCAATCCGTCCCATAAAGACGAACAGGACCCGATGCATCCAAAGGTGTTTAATATGCTTAAGGCCATGTCGGACAACATCGCCCGACTCACCAACCGAACGGTGACCTTGAAGACTCGCACTACACAACCAGCACCACCACCCAACGTGCCACCCGTGGATAACATCGGCACCAGCACCATAGCCGGTGCATTTGCGCATGCACCCAACATCACGATACTCCCGGAGCATCGTGGGTGTTATGCTGAAGCGTTTCCTCCTCGAAGAGACCGACGTTTTATCCCTAACCATTTTAATGAGTTTCAGGATCATAGAAGGGATCAACGACGAGCTTATTACGAGGAGGATGACTATAAAGAGGGGTGGGAGCCAACACCCGTATGTGGCCACCATCCTAGGAGAGGTCATGATCCCTAACAAAATGCGATTGGAAAAATCAAGGTGAAGATTCCACCATTCGAAGGCCAATGCGATCCAGATGTGTACCTTGAATGGGAGACGAAAATTGAGAAAATTTGGAGTTAACATTACTTTCCTGAGGAGAAAAAGGTACAACTCGCAACCCTTGAATTTAATGGTTATGCACTAATTTGGTGGGATACCCTTGTGAAAGATAGGAGAAGAGTCCTAGATCCAACCGTAGCTACTTGGAATTAATCAAATGAAGGCATTGATGAGGGCTAGATTCGTGCTTGAACACCACTCCCGAGATCTAAGGCAAAGGCTTGAAAATTTAAAGCAAGGATCCATGAGTCTCGAGGAGACTTTTAATGCCATGCATGTGGCAATGGTAAGCACCAATGTGATTGAGTATGAAGAAACTACAATGGCTAGGTACCTTCGAATTCTCAATTCCTTTTTAGCTAATGAAATAGAGTTGTATCCATACGAGTCGATGATAGATTTGCTACACCTAGCGATCAAAGTGGAAAGAAAGACTAAATCTCGGAGTCAAGGAGGAAAGAGTTCGAGTGCTCTTCAAAACTCTTGGAAGAATTCAACTCCCAACAAAGGATTTCAGCCCTATGGAAGAGATACCAAGAAAGGATGGGAGAGGGGCACATCATCAAGCTCGGCCATGGACCAAGCTGGCCAGCCGAGAGGAACCAACCCAAATGCGCCCTCATCCACGCCTAAGCCACAATTGGGTGCTTCTACAACCTCAAACAAGAGTAATTCTAACCCTTCTTCTAGAGCTAGAGACATTGTAAATTTTAAATGTCAAGGAAGAGGCCACATAATGAAATGTTTCCTTTGAAATAAGCTTTCAAAGCTCATCATCAACAAATACACATGAACAGTTTCAAAACCAAGCAATCCATAATCTTGAATAACAAATCCCGGTGTCTTACCTTCTTGATCTTCTTCAATGATCTTAAATAATATTACTTTCTCATACTACTTTTCCTTGATCTGGTCAACAAATTCTGAATAGAATCTTAGGGTATTCACACAACCTTGTTGTCAGCCAAACTAAATCTTTAGTCCTTCTCAAATTAGTTTCTTTACAAGGATTACTTAAAATCCTTACTCAATTTACTTTTTGAGATAAAATCTCAGTATTACTTTAACCAAGAATATGAGATTTATCCAACACATGACAATATAATAACCTATCTTGTCAATCCTTTACACCATTTTCTCAACCAAAACTCAGCTTGAGCATACTGACATTCAAAAGTAGTTATTTTACTCAACTATTTCAAACTACACTCTTACGCATTACTATACCAACATATTGGACAATAATACCTTTAGTCCAATAATTTCCAATAAAATTGTCTCTATTGACAATTTTCAGTCTTTTTCATCAAAGAACTGTTTAGACTTCACTTAACATTCTGACTTGTTGAGTAACCTAACTCTTAGGATTAAAAACATATCCTCACGTGTCCACTCTCTATACCCAACAACTTATCAGGCTGAGATTGAATATCAATACTAATTTACATATCCAAACTCCAGACCCATTGGAGTTCTGCTTAAAGTCCTCACTTGACTATCTTATCTCAAAGAGATTTAAGTTTTCAAGACAACATGAAAACAAATAACAACTAATGGAGAAATTACTAGTACATCCTTTATTCCAAAGAAAGGATTACTACAATATCATTCCTTAGAAAGGGTTCCATTCTAGGAGTCCATATCAACTTACTTTCAAGGACAATTCCGCTAAAAAGGCAATGACTTTCTTAGGTCATGACGTCAACCAAGATGAACTACTAGCAAACTGCTTAGAGAATTCCAATAGTCGTTGATTGAAAACAATCCCAAACTTTTAGAGAAGTACGGAGTTACTCCATGCTCTTCAGAGATCAACACAAATTTGTAAAGAATCTTACCAAATTTCTTTACTTATAATCGAACTGTTTTGGGAAGTTTGACCATACTCCTTAAATGGTATAGGGTACCAAGGATATACTAACTCAAAGGATTTTTACAAAGTAGCTGATATAGCAATTGCTATACAAGAAAACTCTCGTCTTTGAATCTCAATAACTTCACTTGAGAGAAACCTATATGATTACCAACTCATACTAGAAACCATTCTTTAAAACCCAAGGAATTATGTGATCTTATTCCACCATGTGATCAGGATGGGGAGATAAAATAAACATAATCCTTTACTGCATTCTCATAGGAATAAGACATGTAATCTTGCCTTACCATGTGATCAAGATGGAAGACAAATCGCATTCTTACTCACCACCATGAAAACCGTAGAAAATTTTATTCATGAATTCCGTATATCAAATCAACATTTCTTTAAAAAATTCCTACCAGAATTCTACAAAGTCATAAGATTTTTCTCAAAAGAGAAAATCACAAAACAATTTCAAATATCCCTTAAATCATAACAGCTTGATAGGAACTCGACATAGTCTACAAGCATACAGGCTTTAACTTTGAATGTCGCTGAAACAAAGATTAGCTACTTTATGAAGAAATGGGCGCGTCAAGCCAATGCATCAAATAAAATTGCTGACCTTAATTTCATGATGCTACTGACGCTTTGCCCTAGTTCTGTGCTGACATTTGCACATTAGTTGGCCTTACCAACTTGACCAAAGTTTCAAATCAAAACTGAGCCTCAAAGGAGCTAAAATAATCCAATTCACTTCTGAGCCCAAAATTTCCCTTCGAATGTAACACTTCATTCCTTCCTCAAGGTAGAACCTGATTACATGCCTCGACTTTTTCTTACTTAGAACATACTGCCAGACTTTTCTACAATCCCTAGTATTGAGTAATCTCTGCCTGATTTAACCCAATCTCAACCCAACTTAATTTCGCAAGTTCAATAAAAGAATTGATCGCTCAAATCCACTTACTTGCAATCCTTAGTAAAGATGTGGTTTCAACCACTTCTTATCCATGGAAGATTGTTCAAAGGTCGTTCTCAACTTGTATGTCTCCCTTGACATACTACTTTAAAGTTATGCAAATATGATCCATTGACAAAATTCAATACTTGAGTTCATCCATTCACAAGACAACGAGCCTTCTGCAAGTGAATCTTCATATAAATTCTGATATCCAAAAGTAAACTATCAAACTCTTCTGATGAGTTTAAGGCCTTTTAATCCTTTTATCTTCAAGTCAAGATGTTCCTTTAATTTCCTATATCTTATAGTAGGGAAAAGCACATGATCAAACATGATATTCTTAAACATTCCCCAAATATGCATTGGGTAATCAAACCAAATTTCTTTATCATTCACTATGCAAACTATATTCCCTAATAAATTGCTCAATTCGAGAAAAACTTAAAACAATCCAACAGTTTCTCTCTTATCATTACATGCATCAAATCTGCTTGCAATAGCTATCTTCAAAATCAGGCCCACCTGGAATTATTTTTCCAAGGATAAGGTCTAAGCTTTATTGACCATAGTATTGAATGATTGATATTTTTCTCCCAACCGTTTAAAATATCGAGACGAACATGCCCAAAATCATTCCTTGAATGATCTTCTCAAAACTGAACTTTATCATTTCCATTCTTAAAGAAACATAAGTCAATACCATTGGCAAATTAGAACATCTTATTGTTGATTCCATTATTGGTCCATTATAGACCTCAAGTCTTTTCTCATTATCCCGAGTTGGGTATCATACAACGAAATTCCAATAACGTTGTCACATAGGTTAGTCATCTGGATATCAACAACTCATGTAATCAATTAACACTTGTGCTAAGTAGTCAATTGAACATAAACACATTACTGATGAACTTTTACCTGTTCAATCCATTTTGACCAATCAACCTTATTCACAACAACCTTAATGATTAACCACTTGTTCACAACCTAAACAGAACCAACATTCTTCCTTTCTTTCTTACAATAATTACAAGAAATTCCCATTCCATTTAGGATTCTCAATCCTCTTAGCTCAAAAGATAACAACATATATGAAAATCCGAGTTTGAACACTATCAGGTTAAAAATTGAATTGTATTTTCCAATAGATTAACAATTCAATTGATCCAACAATTGAGCACTTCAAAGCTCTTTAACTTCCAACTGAGCAAAGAAAAGTACAGAATATCCATGATTCTATACTATAGAGTCACAAACACAATTGTTGAAGAAAGTTTCAAAAGACAATCCTTTTCTTTTCAGGATTCTTTTACATCCCTTCATGATCCATACTGATATTTTTAGAATCACTCAAGGCTCACAAGATTTTCCAAATCTTAATACTTAGAAGAAGAGGTTCCAACTCCAAACTTCTCTTGATACTCGAATTTCAAAATTCAGAAATTGCCATAAGAATATACTCGTGAAAACTCTTACCCTTCAAAGAAACTCACTTTAAAATTTCTTTTTTTTTGACAACACTTGAGTTTTCACATTTCAAGAAAAGAAGTTCTTTCACATAAATTGAATCAAGATCCTTTCTAAACCAAAATTCTTAACTTGAAATCTTTCGTCATACAAACTTAAAATAGGAAACCTTCAAAAATAGAAAGTCTTTATGAAGTACAATACTTAACTTCAAAATCTCACAAGAAGTTTCCTAATATGGAAGAAACGACGAGGGTACACCCAATTCAGACTCTCAAGAGAGAATAGGAACTTATTGAGAACTTGGTCTAGAACCGAATCAACTTTAGGAATCTTCACTTGATCTACTATGGATCCTTCTCGGAATCCATTCCCATCTCAAGGGAATCAAATGTCCACCATAAGATCTTTTTCACATAAACCATTACAAACTTATTACCTCATGTTCTCCAATTCCCTTTCCTCTTTCTATCTCTTCACGAGTCTGACCTCCAATCTTAACCACTTTCCATAAATGGTTCTAAGATAACACCCATATAGAATTCTCCATAATTCCATATAGAAGATGAAAGTCTTAAGCAAGACTTAGGAACTTTTAGCTCTGATACCACTTCTGTAACACCCCCTTCCTACCCTGGAGGTATTACCGCCAGTAACCCCGATTAAGACTAAACCGAAGCTACCCAAGGCTTTAAACTGACTGAACAAACTAAAACAAGGTAAATGAAACCATTTAAAACCTAACAAAAATTAAGTAAAACTTTACAGCGGAAAAGAGAATAAAAGGTCTTATACAAGCCTTAACTTAAAAAGAATTAGTAAATAAATAGAACAACCTTCTATTTAAACAAAATCTTCATCAAGTCTTCCTCAAGTTCTTATTTCTGAAACTCAGCTTCGTTTTGAAGTAGTTCAACCATGATCTTCACTCAAGTATAGCCATTGGAAACCTTTCTTCAACTTCTGGAGCTTCAAACATTTGAATCCGCCTCTTGAATCAACTTCCAAGAAGAACCTGATGTGTCGTAAACCAACGGTAGACACCAGCTGACCATATAAAAGAAAAGAAAATGGACGGGTTAGTCTAATGAAAGACTAAGCAAGCGGAGAAACTAACTTGGTTCTTATGGTTGGTGTTAAACATATTGGCATCCAAATCCGATTAGACTCGGATTATGATCCAACAGTTAGCAGTCTTATAGAGAATAAGAAGGAGACTCGCATAATCAAGAGAGAGAACACCACCGCTTGTGGTTTCTTTAAGAAGCATAAACGATTAATGGAAACTTATACTAACCACATAACATTCACAATCATCTTCGACGACTAATGAGCTTAACTTCATCAAAGTTTGATTAAGAATCAATTTCTTAATCAGGAGCAAGAATGGTTATCAAAAGGACTAACCATTTTGGTACATTAATGTGCCTAACGCACTTATCTTTCATTACTTTCAAACTGTGCACTCGCACCATATAATAGTTTTTACATAGTTCGGCCAACAACCGAGATCAGAGGGTTTGTTTCATCCATGATCATTTATATATGCTCGGCCAACAACCGAGATTCGGCCAACAACCGAGATCAGAGGGCCTGTTTCATCCATGATCCTTTAAATGTACTCGGCCAACAACCGAGATTCGGCCAACAATCGAGATCAGAGGGCCTGTTTCATCCATGATCATCTGTCCTTGAATTACTCTATTTCATAATAATGTCTCAGCATGAGACAACTAAACACATAAGGTCACACATAACGGACCTAAATCCAGTTCTAGCGTAGAAACTAAAATAACGACATGGTCGTTATTTCTAACAAAATAACAACCTATCAAACTTTATTCAACATACAAATTATTCCCAACATGAGAATCAAATGGAATTCAATTCCTCATTAATAACCATAACGCGAGAGAGAATCGTCCACTTGCCTTAGAAGGCGTGCTCAACGTCCTTAGCAATTCAACAGTAATCTTTATCATCCTTCTGACAAATATAACAAAAGGATTTCTCAGTAACGAGCTCACAGAAATACTTCTTAGTTGTATTCTCAACTCCTACAACTTCCTAATCGATAAACGATTTAATTTCCGAATATCGATATATAATAAATCCTTAGTTATCATGCTTTAAGGAGCCATCTTGGCGGAATTATAACTAATTATCCGCTTCACTTTTGAAACAATTTTCTAAAAAAAAATTGTTCATTAGAAACAGTTCTTAAAGGTGACCAAATCTCGGATCAAACGGATTAACAACGAATCCCGAGTAATTATCCGAAGTCCTTTACCTACCAATCGGTATCCAAAACTTGTATTCGCTATAACTGAAGATCCTGACGTCCGTTTCATGAGCGGTTTGAACCTGTGGGACCGTATCAACGTCAAGATTATAAAAACCATAAATTTAATTAGCAAAGCAGAACCGAAAGGCCCTTACAGTGGCTCCGTAATCAACCCGCTAATTAATTTCGATCGTATATACCTTCACTCGAGCCCATGGCTCGTTTGGCTCGTTAAAGGCTCGATCCCCGAGCTCGAGGGTGGATGAGCGTTGCCTGACGGCGGTCCTCTTGGTGGGAGGTGGTCGGACAAGCTAGAGGTCGCCGGTGAAGATGTACGGCGAGGCAAGAAGCTAGCCGGCGGTGAGTTCTTTCCTTCTTCCTTCCCGAGTTCGTCGCTCCTCTTGCTTCTCCCGCTGGTTCTGGTTTCAGCCACACAAATCCCATGAAAGGAGGAAGAAGATGAGGGGTGAAGGAGGAGGGTGGTGGCTGGGAAAAGAAGGTTGCCGGCGGTGAAGGCTCTTTCTCCCGAGACCGTCGTTCCGTCCCGTTCTCGCCTCCCTCTCCCATCCTCTGTTTTTGCTTTTCAAAAGTTCCCATTTCATACACATCCAATACGCATATAATAGGAGAAAGAATTCAGTTTCCTCCCTCATTAAGCAAACAAAAGTGGGTCGGTTAAAACAGGATTTCCCGTCTCGGAACGGGACTCGCGTTAAAGCGGTAAAATTATGTACCTCGGGTGGAAAAACTTACTAAATACAAAACGTCCCGTAAATTATGTAGACCAATAAAACCAATTTTCCATGATTTTATCTTGCTACCTTCAATTTTTAAGGCTTCTGTTTCGTATTTTAAAACCTTTACAGTACATAATTAAAAAGACGGCTTATCCAATAAATATTCTTTTTCCACCGAAAAATCCTAGAATTCACACCGATCCATAAAATCATTTCTTTGTGATTTTAGGATATCACCAAGAATTTTCTAGGATTTAATCTCCAACAAAAATATTGGATTAAGTGTTAAAACGGACAAAGAGGTTAAAAGGATATCCGAGAAAAATTCAAAAATATCCTCAAAAACCACAGTTATTACATTCATGTAGAGTGATGTCCACCTTTTTAGTCGTGTTTTTAGGGTGTGTTTGAGTCGTTTTCTTAGCTTTTGGGTGTGGTTTAGAGTCATTTGTGTAAGTTTTCGTATTTGTTTAAGATATGAAATCTACATAAGCTTTGGTGGTATTTTGTAGGTTTTTGAAGCTGTTTTGGAGCGTTTTTGAGGAGAGGAGAAAGGCCGAGGAAAAGCATGCAAGGAGTAGAGACAAAATGATGCAAAGACGGAAGAATGAAGCACAATGGAGCCGTATATGAAGTCTCAAGGCTCGTTACCGACACCAAGGAAGTCGTTAGAGGAAGAATCGAGGCAGACACGAGTATAATGACCCTCTAACTAGGGAGGCCTCTCAGTTACGAGGGTCCTACCGAGAAAGATTGGGTGGGTACCGAGGGTACATGGGTCGGTAATGATGCCTTACTGGAGAGATCGAAGGAAGAATTCAGGAAACCCTACCGACCATGACGGGGTTGCTACCGAGGTCCCCATTGTCGGTAGCGGAACACTGAGTCGGCGCATTTAATGTTTTAATATCCCGTTTAGATAGTTTCCTTTGGAGATATATCTTGATAGATTTTATTTCCTTAGGAATAGTTTTAGCTTTAGTATAAAAACCCTTGTCCTAGCTTTAGTTTTCTTATCAAGTCATATCAACACTTTACACATTAGTTTTGGAGGAGAAGAGACGCAAGTTGGGAGTTTTGGAAGACAATTGTTTTGGATTGGTGTAAGTTTACTTTTAATTCAATGTAGTTGTTTTGCCATGAATATGTGTGAGTAGTCTTCTCTTCTCTAAGGTTGGGGTTAACCCAACAATGGTTGTGTGTGCCTGCCATTGATCATGATTTGAATGTTTTTATCCATAATCTATTCTCTTGTGCTTAAAAATCCTTGATCGAAAGATAAGGATATTCTCATTTACAGTTTGAATCGAAAGAGACAACTGTGAATCAGAATAGTTGATTAGGGTTTTGAAACAAAAGTTGATTAATCCTAGTTTAAGTATGAGATAGATAGATAAGTTTATTGATTTAGCGAAAGTTAGTTAATTTGCTTGCATGGTTAACGAAAGTTGACATCTTTATGTGATAAAAGTATGATCTTTGTGATTCATTGGTGTTGGCATGCATGATTGTTGTTGTGGTGATACCTAGACCTTAGAAATTCTCTTCCCTCTTGATAAAAACCCAATTTTTCTTGCTTACTTGTGCCCTAAGTTAACAAAACTTTGAACCGACTCTCTCCCGTGGACGAACCTGACTCTGCTATACTCAACGGGGTCTTGATATATAAATTTATTTGCTTGTTTGGTGATCAAGAAACCCTCACAACATAGAGCACTTATATGCTAATTTGAAAAAGTGTGAGCTTTGTACTAATAGTGTCACTTTTCTTTGTTTTGTAGTGAGCTCACAAGGATTGTGATGACACCAAAGATTGGATCTCGTAATCATCCACGAAAGGCCAAGTTGTTGGCATGTAAGGACTCGGGTCTAAGTGACGGTAGCAGAAGTCCTGGCATGGAATTGGAATGCCTAGAGCAAGGCGCGGATGGAAGCGGCACCAACAGGCTGTCAAGGAGTCCAAAGCAGGGACTCAGTTGTACGACAACAGCTGGTCGTCAAGGGGGTGCGATGACTTAGATCTTCGACACTAGGAGGTCTCGGCGTTGGATCGAGATAAGGCAAGGCCCGACTAGGTTCAGCCAAATCAAGAGAGAACGAGTGTTTAAGAGGGAGTTGGCTAGGGTTGAAGAGTACTCTCTATTCAACCAAAACCAAAACGAAGTCATCATACAAGCAAATGAGCCTAATATAGGCAAATCCCAAAAAACCAAACCGATGACTAGCATGGGTAAGCATACCAACATGCACACATATTCTACAACATAAAATAAAAAATAGAATACAATAAAGTCATACAACATAAATAATAAAATACATAGGCACCAATAGGCTTCGCTAGTCAAAGAATGGGCGCGCCTACAAGCAAACGCACGCCTAGGGCAACTCCGTCTGGCATAGTGTCCGGTGCATCATCTATCGAAACCAAAGACATCATGGTGAGGTGTGGCTCGACATACTGAGTAACTTGTAACTCAGATCTAAAGATCACCAATGTTGTAGCACGAGCAATGGCTTTAGCCCGGGAACATGTAATAGGCCCATCAGAACGAACACTCATAGCCTGCTCCTCCTCCTTGGCTGTCATAGGTGAGGGCATAGTGTCATCGCCCTCCCCCTTGAGTTTGAAGCATCCCTGCTTCACCCTCGTTGAACTCTAATTCAATGTAAGGAGTTAGATCTGAAACATTAAATGTCGAGTGAATGTTATAGCCATTTGGAAGGTCAATCTAGTAGGCGTTATCGCCCATAACATGGACAATTCGAAATGGCCCGTCGCCTCGGGGAGATAGCTTGATTTTAAGCTGAGTTGGAAAACTCTCCTTGCTCAAATGCACCCAAACTAGGTCTCTAAAGGCGAACACAACCCAGCGTTGCCCATAGTTGTGTTGAGACGTGTACTGAGAAACACGCCACTCTAGTTTTGCCTGAGTCTTCCTATGAAGCTCTCAAATCTGACTGGTGCGGTTGGGCGCGGTAAGCTGCTCTCCATCAATAAGGGGTCTATGGGTAAAGTCTAGCGGCGTCAAAGGGTTGAGGCTGTAAACGACCTCAAATGGTGTCAACTGCATCGTAGAGTGCCTATACATATTATAGGAAGACTCAACAATAGAAAGTAAGTCATCCCAACACCGAGGGTTCGCCTTCAACATAGTGCAAAGGAGAGCCCCAAGCATGCAATTGGTCACCTCTCAGTTTGGCCATTAGTTTGGGGGTGATAGGTCGTAGAGAACAAAAGCTTTGTACCAAACTTTACCCAAAGATTGCGCCAAAAATGACAATCGAATTTGGAGTCTCGATCACTAACAATAGTGTGCGGGACCCCGTGAAGACAAACCACATTATTAAAGAAGAGGTCGGCTATCTTAGAGGCGCTATTTGTGGTATTACAAGCCACAAAATGTGCTTTCTTTCAAAACTGATTGACGATGACAAATATGGAGTCCTTCCTCCTCCTAGTTGTGGGAAAGCCCATAATGAAATCCATGGACAAGTCTTCCCAAGGCCTAGTTGTGGAGTGTACAAGCCATGGGGGGGGGGTGAGAAGCGGCCTTGGCAAGTGACACAAGCACGATAGTACCGTGTAACTTGATGAGCCATGTGAGGCAAGAAGAAGTGCTCCTTAAGAGTAGTGAGAGCCTTCAGGATGCCAAAATGGCCATGACCATCATGGGCTTCTCGAATCAACAAAGAATAATGGACGAAGTAGGAATACAAAGGCGCCTAACCTTATAAAGGTAACCCTCAAAGATGAAGTAGGTCTCATACTCACGAGAAATGAGGCGTTGTGCATATAAAGGACCAAAGAATGGATATGAGGCATACAAGTACTTTATAAGTGCAAAACCTAACACCTTAGTTTGAGTGTGAGGTAGAAGGGCATAAAGGCGAGAAAGTGCATCATCAACCACATTCTTGCCCCCTTCTTATGGACCATAGTGTAAGTAAAAGTCTCCAAAAACTCGACCCAACAAGCACGACGGTGGTTAAGATGAGCCTGGCTCTGCGTTGAAATCCTTGACTCTGCATTGCTTAGATTATTTCAGTTTGATAGACAAGTACCTTGCTCGCCTAAGCTTTAAAAAGGATTGTCATTTAGCCCTCTAATCTTTTTATTAAGTGTTTGTCATGTTGTTGTTTAAGTTATGATTTATTAGAGAATTAAGAGGTTTGTTATGGAAAACTACACATATGAAACCATTATTTTGATGTACATTGATTCAGTATGGATCACTTATTCATTTACATACATTAGTTGGTCGTGCATTTGTCTTTTTGAACCACTTTTTTCTTGATGATTGTTAAACCTCTCTTCGGTCATGGTGCTTATGTCACATAGCTTCTTGAGGTTGTTGGATGGCGGTAACTTTTGTCATTACTAATTGAAGTTCTTTGTATGCCTTTAGTTCTATCTTATCAACTTCTGATATTAAAGAGCGCTTCTCAAATCAGGGCAACCTTTTGGCTATGGTATCTTATCAACTTGTTGAGGTAGGTTTATTAGCATTGTTCTTGCGTATTGCTGCATATTTGAAATTACAACCCCCTTACAAGACCTATTGAAGAAGAAGACAAGGAACAAGGCTAATATGATGATAGCGAGTTTACTGATGAAGATTACTCTCTTTCATCATCTCTTTAAGAGCAAGTTGATAGTCCTCGTTTTGCTAATAATCTAGTGAGTTACAAGGCTCACATTCCAGTAGTCGCACAAATGCTTAGGACCCACTTGCAGCGGTTTCTTATTGTGCACCTTCGAGTTTGGATAATGACAATATTAGCCTTATTGATGGGTTTTTTTGTAGAAAGCCTTACTGATGATAATGCATACATAAGGTTGAGGAATTCATTGTAAAAATTGTGTTTTTGTGTACTAAGATTTCATGTTTGTAGAGCTTTTGACAAAGAAATCATAGCAATTTCCACCAAAAAAAAGAAATCATAGCAATAGCATGTAAGCCCACTAAATCAACTTAATTTGCTCTTATGAACATAACGACATTCAACTAGTATTATAAAAACGTTTTTTTCTAACCTATGCCCTAAGGGCATAAGTTAAACATACTAATTCAAGGAACTAAAACCCTAAAAGGAAACTAATAAACTTTTTTGAAAAATTAATTAATTCTAAGTAAATACAAATCAACTAATTATTTCCATTTTAAGGAGATTAACATATGCTCTAAGGACATACATTAGAAAAATTGTTATAAAAACATAGATCGAAAAAGAAATCTAACAATTTTCCGTCAAATTAGTAAGGAAAAATTGCTCCAAATATCCCAACCTTTCATTCGGTTGCGCACTGTACCCCGACCTTTCCAAATTTCGCAAAATATCATATACTTTGGGGATAGTTGCGCACTCTACCCTCAAAGTGTAAAATTATGAATTAGCCCCTCACTTTTTCGTTTTGTAACAAAAATTATGAATTAAAACTATAAGGCTATGTTATAAAAGTTTAAAAACTTGTGTTCTACACATTTTTTTCATTTATAATATAGCCTTATAGGTTTAATTGGCTATGTTATAAAAGTTTAAAAACTTATGTTATAAAAGTTTAAAAGTTTATAAAAGTTTAAACCTATAAGACTATATTGTTCCAAATATCCCAACCTTTTTTTTTTAATAAAAGTTTAAAAACTTGTGTTCTAG
Source organism: Fallopia convolvulus (assembly GCA_964016875.1). Lineage (NCBI taxonomy): Eukaryota > Viridiplantae > Streptophyta > Magnoliopsida > Caryophyllales > Polygonaceae > Fallopia > Fallopia convolvulus. The sequence continues at coordinate 37,782,497 of OZ024718.1, read as the reverse complement.
CTTCTCCAACTTAACCAACAAGATAGCGTGCAACTTATGCTCTAGCTTGTTTATTTAGACATAGTGACACAAACTAATTAAATAAAAAATATTAAATTAAACATAAAATCCAAATTTCCTTTTTAGTAAATGGAAAACTTAAAACTCAATTATTATTTTTTAAAAAGAAACCCATAAAAGGCATTAAAACTTATTCATTACTATTTTTTTAATTTTCGACAAACAAAAGTTGGACTCGATGATTATGTAATGGACAAAAAGTATTAAGATGAACTACTTTTAAAGTCAAAGTTATGACTATAGGTTTATGTGGTTAATTTGAAGTGGAGAATTTATATTAGCCAAATAAAAATAATGACATTATTTTCATGTAATTGAGAAAAGTAAATCTATAAGGCTATGTTACTACTTTGGACCTTACCCAAAATGTTATTAACCTTAACCAAATATATTATTATATAAAGGAAATTGATTATTTTAAATTAATTTCCACTAAAATTGATTTAGAACAAAAGAGATCTAAAATGATTATTTTTGAATGTTTTAATCCTTATAAGGACAAAATTTATAATTTTTAAAAATGATTTGTACACAAGTTGTGTATTTTTGTCATAAAATAAAAGGGTGAAGAGTCAATCCACAAAATTACCCAAAATGTGGACACTTCGAGGGTAGAGTACACAATTATCCCCAAAGTATAAGATATTTTGTGAAATTCGAAAAGATCGGGGTAGAATACACAATTATCCTCAAAATATAAGATATTTTGTGAAATTCGAAAAGATCGGGGTAGAGTGTGTAACTGAATGAAAGGTTGAGATATTTAGAACAATTTTCCCCATTACTAATCATAGATTCATAACGCGCAAGTCACACGCCCAAAAAATGAGGGTCGGAGTGGAACAGGAAATCTATAATTGGGAGGAAAACTGTAAAAAATTGAAATGCGAAGCATATACCCTAAATCCAGTTATCCTGCAAAAGAATATCCATCGCGAAGTGTTCACACACTCTCTTTCTCATTCAACCCGAACTTTCTTTCAAAACGCCTCCACTCCTTTTACTGTTTCCGAATTTAACAATCAATCATGACGCCCTCTTCTTCTCTCGCTGTAAATCTCTCTCCCCCCTCGCCTTTTCTCTCCCCAGCGCCTTTCCACTCTTCTTCTTTTGCTGCTGTTACATTCCTTTGTTTGCCTCGCTGTCATAGCCCTCGAGCCAGTTGTTCAATCAGCTCACGATTTCCGTGCTCGGAGTTTGGAGTGAAAAGGGGGAAAATTATTAAATCAACCAGAGACGATGAAATGGCGGTTACGCTGACTAATTTGACAGAGAAAGACATGGAAGAGGAGCCTATTTTGGAGGAGTTTGAAGCTGAGACGTCTTCTCGCCCTCGCAGGATTGCTCTCTTTGTTGAGCCTTCTCCCTTCGCGTGCGTATTTTGTAACTCTTAACTGATTTCGCTTTTTACATTTTTCAATACATAAAAAAATAACTTTTCCCAAACCTTTGCCTAAGCTCGCCCAGAAGCGAAATTAGAAAAGATAAAATAGTTAGTAATCCTAATATTTTAGTTTAACTCGTACTAAGTGTTTAAAAAAATTATATTAAAGGCCATTATGACTCATTTTTTTTTTTTTCCTATACAATATTTTTCTGCTCTCTTCCATCAGTTTGTTTGTGCTAACGATGTCTATGTTGGCTGATTGAGCCTGCTAACTTTTCTGATTCTGAACTGTAAATGTCCAAGGGGATTGTGTAGGTTCTAAGTTCTAACTACTCTGACTATCTATAGTATTAACTTCCCCTGAGAAGTGAGAACTATAATGGCTTATCTTGCCATCCAATTTAGTTGGCTTTAACCACTCCTTTCATGGATTTTCCCTGTCCTCATTTGCTATAAAGCATATGGCAAAGCTATGTATTGAATATGATTTGCAATCGTTTTCCTATCTATACATTTAGTTTAAAACTAATGTTGGGTCAGTTGTGAATCACTGAATCCCACCTCGGGAATTCAAAGGATCCAAGCCTAGTATATAAGATTGATGGGCTATTCCTCCTATTGCCAATTGGTTTTAAGATGGAATCCCGTTTGACTTATGTGTTGGGCTTGGGATCATTCTGGGTTTCTCCCCAGTTCCCACTCAGTTTAGCTAAGTGACTATTCTCCACAGAAGAAACACAAGTCAAATGGATCACTGACGTGGCAACTGACTTGACTGTGCTGCAGTGCACAGATCACTGATATGGAACTTAACTCAAAAACAGAGGTTCTAGCTGTGAGCCTGTGACGCGTGGGAAAGAAGTAGCAGTTAATGCTTAGTACTTACCTTGTCATCTAATTGACTAATTCTTTCCATCTAGCTGGCTTTATGCTTACCTTGCATAGATTTTCCTTGCCTCATTTGTTACAAGTCATATGGTAAAGTGATAATCAGATTGATATTGAAGGGCTGTTTCCATTTCCATATTAATGTGATAATTTAAGAAAAAGGGAAAAAATAGAAATGAAGTTTGAGATCAGGTTTAGATGAAATGGTTTTTTCTTAGGCTCTGGGTGCTACTTATTTGCTATAACGATATTAGGGATTCAAAAATATATGACATCATTGCATTTTCCATACGTGGTTCTCTACTTCTCTGCTATTTGTAACTCTTAACCCTTGACTGATTTCATTTTTTTTTTACGTTGTTCTCTTTGTCCTTTTGGTTCTTTTTGCTTTTGCACTTTGTTCTCCTTTTTTCTATGTCGGGTTTCCTACGTGGGACGGCACCACCTTTCTGTTGGGTTGTTCAGACTTACACTCCCGGCTCTTTCCGGGGCAAAGGTGTATACATCTTGACCCCCCAGATCTCGAATGGACGGGAGAACCCTGGGTCAATGTTATTTTATTGCATAATTGATCCATTAAATTCTATTTCCTAATGTATGTTGCAGATTCTAATAACCTTTCCCCCTTTGTTTTCGTTTTGCAGTTATGTGTCTGGATATAAAAATAGGTTCCAGAATTTCATTAAACACCTCCGTGAAATGGGGGATGAGGTATATTCCGATCCTATATAGAATTTGCTGGCTAGGTCGTAATACTTCTATGATGATTCCCTTTGACTAACTAACTTTTGTCACTTGCTGAGGTAACCAAGGGCTTAACTAACTTTCATTATCTTTTTATTCTTTGTCACCCTTTCATGTAGATCTCGTATAGTTGCTTTAGTTCTATACTTTCTATCACTATGAATATTATATTGCTTAGGACGGAAACTGGTTTTTAGTGGGTGATCTATTAGGAATAGTCTTCGATTAATCTTGATATGTTCTTGGTTCAGGTTATAGTTGTAACAACACATGAAGGAGTTCCCCAGGAGTTTTATGGAGCTAAATGCATTGGCTCACGCAGGTAGCTAAAGACTGATTCCCTTTGTTTTCTTCCTTTTCTGCCTTTGTGTACTCATAAATATTTGGTGTTTCTTCTTTCTATAAAGATTAAGGAGGTCCTGCCAGAGGATTTTATTTTAACAGAATTAGTAGATCACCATAGTCATCATATGTTTGTTATTTTCCAGGAAAGTAATCTCATGGATTGAACTTAAATGCCTTACTTTTTCATGAAATTTATTGGATAATTATTAAGTTTTTTCGTATGGAATAGTTTCATGGAATGGTCTTAAAATGCATTTGACATAGAGTTTTTAGAGAGAAAGTCACCAAGGAAAGTGACAAAATTGTAAACACAAAAAAAATTGTGAGCTGAAGTGCACTAGCCTTGATAGTGATTGTTTTTATGTTAATAAGATAATGTTAATGAATCTACAATGTCTTATTGTAAAGAATTAGGTGATACCACCATAAATGGTTGGAGAGTAACAGTTTAGCTCTTCAGTGTATTGTGCTGAAGTTTGTTTGGTTTCCATTTCAGTTGATTGTTTGTACCGTTACTCCTTTGTAATGATACCTTCTATCTTCCCCTGAAAATATTCAACTTGATTGCTCAACTGAAATGAGATTTTAAATCACCTACATCTAGGCGTGGCTTTATAAGAACCAGGTAAAGAACAATAACAAATCTACCAACATAAAACTATTCCAAGTCTTTCTTTCTCTTTCACTTTGAGAGTACCAATGATAATGCATGATACAACGAATAAACAGAATTGTTTTTGCCACAATTAAGCGTTGTATCAACATGTTTGATCTCATCTAATCCCTATTGCAGCTTTCCTTGCCCTTGGTATCAGAAAGTGCCCCTCTCTCTTGCTCTTAGCCCAAGAATTATTTCAGAAGTTGCTGCATTTAAACCTGACATAATTCATGCATCTTCACCTGGTGTGATGGTAGGCTTCGAAAAAAATGTATATTTGACTTCTGATGACTTTCCTTGCTACCTGAAGAAAAGTTGGCTAATGAGATAACATTCAATATCATTGTTTTTAGGTATTTGGTGCGCTTGTTATTGCAAAAATGCTGTGTGTTCCCATAGTGATGTCCTATCACACACATGTGCCAGTGTACGTTGGTTTCTTTGGTTTTCCCATTGTATTTTATTTTTCATGGTTTAAACGATACCCATGGGTTTTTAGAAAACTGATCCTATTTTTTTTACTGCCATGCAGATATATTCCAAGGTATACTTTTAGTTGGCTGGTGAAACCAATGTGGATGGTTATAAGTATGCTCTCATTTTCCTTCATACCCATCTGATCTGTTATTAGCTCTTGCATGATGATTGAATGGTGTCCCCCTTTTCCCACCAGAATTTCTTCACCAAGCAGCTGATCTCACTTTGGTTCCATCAGCTGCCATTGCAAAGGATCTTGAGACATACAAAGTAGCAGCAGGTACCCTAAAGGATAAGTAAACAAAAATTTCCATCCTGGATTGCAAGCTCTTGCCAATTTTTAAAGCGCTTCAACATCTCTCTGTACATTTTTCTCCTATTGTTTGATTCAAAAACTTGCTTATCCCAATTTCCTTCCTTTTCCGGTTTCTTATTCCCAGCCAACAGAATCCGTCTTTGGAATAAAGGAGTGGATTCCGATAGCTTTCATCCACGCTTCCGCTCCCATGAAATGAGATTAAGACTCAGGTGGGCTCTTTTGCTCTTTTATTATGCATGCGTAATACATAACATATCACATATGTGAATTGGCCCATATGCGAGTCCGACTTTCCCATGTGTGCTGCTTTATTCTTTGACCTAATCAGCAATGGAGAACCTGACAAACCACTTATAGTTCATGTCGGGCGGTTGGGCGTGGAGAAAAGCTTGGATTTTCTCAAGAGGTACTACTGATCATTTTAACCTCTTTATATTTCATGGGTTTATTATTTTATCTTCCACCCCACTCCTCAGTCCTCCTGGCCAATTCGGCTGGTCTGTTATTCATTTATTATAAACTTCTGAATCCAGTGTGTAAAATTTTCCCGCCATATACACAAAATGAAGTATTTCTTTTCCAGTTCTTCTCTTCTCAGCAAAAAGCTCAGTTGTGAGCTTAGTTTTCCTGTGAACTACTCTCCTCTTTGAACCCTGGGAAGGGAGTGTTGCAGTTTGTTTTATAGTGTCTTTTAAGTGTAAATTAACATACTTATTCAACATTGCTTAACCATTTCCATGAAGTTTTCTGATACTTCTGAGTCTGCAGGTTGTGGTAATTCTGATTCCGTGTTTAATTTAACAGGGTTATGGACAATATCCCAGAAGCTAGGATTGCTTTTATCGGAGATGGTCCATACAGGTGGTCTGTTTTTCTTGTACAAATCAATGTTCCTTTTCCAGGAAACGAAAAAGCTCATGAGTGATGATTTTGATTCTAGAGAGGAGCTAGAGAAGATGTTCACCGGAATGCCAGCCGTGTTCACGGGGATGCTCCTTGGGGAGGAGCTCTCGCAAGCGTATGCTAGCGGCGACGTCTTTGTGATGCCATCTGAGTCAGAAACGCTCGGCCTGGTTGTTCTGGAGGCGATGTCGTCCAGGATCCCAGTGGTGGCGGTGAGGGCGGGTGGGATCATCGACATCATCCCAGAGGAGCAGGAAGGAAAGACAGGATTCTGCTACACCCCAGGAGACGTCCACGACTGCCTCTCCAAGCTGAAGCCTCTCTTGCAGGATCCGCTGCTTCGGGAGAGGATCGGGAAGGCTGCCAGGGTCGAGATGGAGAAGTACGACTGGAGGGCAGCTACCAGGAAGATACGAAATGAGCAGTATAACGCTGCCATATGGTTTTGGAGGAAGAAGAGAGCTCAGCTTCTCAGACCTATCCAATGGCTGCTTAAGTTCTTCAAGTCACCCGAGGTAAGTTACAGGTGAAAGCCACATGGAAAACAATCAAGTGAGAGATGGGAAAGGGATACAGAAATTTGGTCATCTTTCTCATGGATTTTGAATCAACGAAAATCCATCTTGGAAAGAATGATTAGGAAGGGAGGTGTTGTTTATTATCTGTTTGCTGTTAGTTTGTAGTGTAATAAACAGATTTGAACATGGTTTTTACTCAAATTACTCTGTAAATGGATTGTGCTATTGCATTTGTCCATCAAATATTAAAGGCATGAATGGGACCTTAGAACATGAACATCAACGGGTGGACAAAGGTACAGATACACTACTTCACATATATTAAGTGTATGAATTTTATCATACACCACGAGTTAAAACGTACCATGTGTCTTAGAATTTTTTTTGCAGGGTATATTAATTTGAAATTAGGGAATAGTGGAGTTACATAAAAGTAGGGCCGAGCAAATAGATATATCCGGTCTGGTATACCGGAGATCCGGTAAATTTTTCCCTTAAAATCTTGATGTGTATTCGATCCGTCAATTGTTGGATATCCGGTAAGAAGTATCCATTTATAACAGATATCCGGTAGTGGGTATTCGAACTATCCGTTTTGAAAAAAATAATTCTAGTATTTTTGATTTAGGCCCAATTAATATGCATGATTGACGAATATCTAAAACCGGATATTCGCCCATTCGGTTAAATTGTAAGAAAAAATTTACATGGTTGAAGAGAATTGAACCCTTGATGAGTTAAAATTTTATAAATTACTCATTAAAACATCTATGCTACTTACTATTAATGTGCATTTTACAAAAATATATGTAGTATCGGATATCCAGTTGCTTCAAAACCTCGATCCATATCATGTCCGACTATATTATGATCCATTCGATCGGATATGGATAGAAAATTTTATGATCCATTCGGATCCAGATTTTATCGTATCGAATAGGCCGAATCGGCGTATCGGATCATCGGATATTTTTGCTCACCCTACACAAAAGAGTGTAGAAATTAAGTTATATGTATCATAGTCCTCAAGGGGTTGGATTATCAACTAACCTAAAAAAAGTGGTTAGAAATTCGGTGGTACACTGGTAGTTCTTAAAATAATGAAATAAAAAAGAAAGGTGATTTTGTAGATATACACCAGATTATAAAAATCTTTGCAAATTTTTCCATGAATTTAGCATAGCCTACTAATTTGGGCATTCTTGCTATAAAATCAGGATTAATAAATCTTTTCTTTTAAATTGGAAAAAATTGAAAATGAATAATGGATTTAAAAAAAGGCAAAAGAAAAATATGTAGACAATAAAATTTGGTTTTACTATGACCATGTCATTGTAACGTCCTTCTTTAAACTGAAGATAGGGTTGATCTTCAAAAGTATGACCATGACTTGAAGTACCTGTCCCTAATGGCTGGAAAGAATTTTCTACCATTTGATGTGGGTGATGATGAAGTCTTGGATGCATACATGTTCCTTAACGCTAAGTCTGCAAAAGAGGGTGTTTGGGGATAGAACTTTACTTAAGTCTGACCTCCGAAACAAAGACTCCATTTTTTGATGAAGGTTGTGGGATTAATCCCTTAGTTGCAGATGGGACACATAGAGAAGATGAAGTGGAGGTGCCTGTAAGTGCACCGTTAGCAGAGTCTTGAGATGCTAAATCACGGGGTACACGATGAGAGGACCTTGGATGAAATCTTGAACGACGATGTCAAAGATATTACAATGATGGGTGATAGGATCTCTGTTGAAGCTAACAAGAAGAGAAAGAGGACATCTTTTGAAACAAATGTGGTCTTGCTAATCAGTGATGATGAAGATGAATTAGTGATATTTGCTATGAAGCAGCAAATGATTGATCTCATCGTATGGGGCGGCGATGATGAAGGAAATGGTCCTACAAGTGGTTTCCATTAATATTGATTCTGTATATACACTAGACTGTCCTGATGGATCTATCGATTGTGATTCTAAATTTTTTGTTGTTGTGGATGAAGTGGAAGAAAAGCTTTTTAAAAGTGAACCGAAAAAGTTGAATGGGAAAAATTGGTGGTTGAAGAGTTTGTTGAGAAGCCTTGTGCTAGGACTGTTATAGTTAAAGGAGACTATTTTGAGTCAAAGCAGGAGCTAAAAGATGCAATAGTTTCACTTTCAATACGTGAGTGTTTTCAATTGGAAATTGTAAGGTTTGGCAAGAGAACCTATGTTGTGCATTGTGCCGTCGACATGAACTACACATTTTTATATCGTGGTTTAGTCCTACTGCATTGTATTTTGTGGGTTGTGCAAAAATTCGAGGGGACTCACAACTGTGGTTTGAAGTTTAGGCACTACAGTAGCAATAGTGCAACTGGAAATATCATTTGCGAAATTTTTTTCTAAGTTATTGTGTTTAATTATAATGAATCTTTAAAACAATTTTGTACAAGATATCTGAGTAACAATTTTTTGTTCATGTTTGTAAGGATTTTGGTCACAATCAAGCCCCGAGAGCAAGAGAGATACAAGCGTCAATGCAAGAAATTGGGATTGAAACAAACTACGACAAGGCAAATAGAGCTCGTTTGTTTGCTGAAGACATGCTACGAGGTACCCCTGAATGCTGTTATAAATGGATTTTTGGGTGGATGCACATGTTAGAGCAAAGAAATCTAGGATCTCATGCTATTATTGTTAGAGATGCTAACCAAAGATTCAAGTACACATTTTGGTCTTTAGGGGCATAGATAAAGGTAGTCCCCCGTTTTAAGAAGGTAATATCCATATATAGATAAGTGTTTGGGTGAAATACTTATATTTATTATCGCGGGATATATATTAGTGTCTGATAAGATATCTCTAATTCAAGTTTTTTTTTTCATGTAAATGTAATGTTTCCAAGTCATATTAATTGGTGGGGCTCATCTAACTGCAAAGTATAGGGGACATAAGGGACATCTCCTTTGGGCCTCGACACAAGATGCAAACATAGGAATTTATCCTATTGCATTTGTTATGGTCGATGGCGAGAACGATGTGTCATGGTCATTCTTCCACAAAGAGCTTCTAAATGTCGTACCCAATGACCCTGAATTAGTCATAATTTCTGACAGGCACAAAAGCATTGCTAAGGGTGTGAGAAGAAACTACATTGTCGTGAGCCATGGACACTACATCTTTCATATCTACCAAAACTTCAAGTCCAAATTCGCAAGGGGAGACCCGTTAGAACTGTGGAATAGGGTTGTCAAGGGCATATACAATTGAAGAATTCAACCACTACTATACACAAATTAGAAAGGCATCTCCTAAAGTGGGTAAGTATGTGAAGGAGGTAGGATTTGAGAAGTGGTCAAGGGTACATTTCTCTAGAAACCGATTCAACATTATGATCACTAAAAATGTCGAGACCCTCAATGGCATGTGGAAAGGGGAGCATGGATGGCCTATTCTTTCTTTGCTTGACATAATTTTATCGTCCTTTTCTAAGTGGTCATGTGAAAGGAGGGAATCATCGACAAAATATAACGAGTTGGTTACCCTGAGGTCTTGGCTAAGATTGACTCAAGGTATCTCTAGTTTGCAAATATGACAAGGCACAAGGTGAATCAGTATGAAGTTGAGGTAAGTGATGGTTCTAACAGGTACTAGGTCAATCTACAAAGCAAGACATGGGAGTGTAGGGTCTTTGAAATTGAAAAAATCCCATGCACCCATGCTCTTACTTTTGCAAGAAAATATTAAGCTTGATGTTGCCGATTTTGTGAGTCTTGTGTACAAGATGACCAAATGAAAGAATTATACAAGGAAAGATTGCATCTCGTTCCCCCGTTTCATATTCGGACTGTTCCCCCATTGTTCAAGAAATGAAGTGTCTACCACCAAATGTAAGGAGAGCTCTAGGAAGACCGAGGAGGAACCTGTTTAGAGAAAATTGGGAGAGAAATTCGTCTAAGGCTAAACGATGTGGAAAGTGCGAAAGACTGGGACATACACAACGTACTTGTGCAAGCCGTGCACCCATGCCTTCACTCATTACTTCGTCGTCGCCTTAAGTGGTTTTTGTGATGTTGGAAATATTTTCTTAGAATTTTGCTTATGTTTTTAGTGGACATATTTCCCTAAGTTGTTTTTGCAAATTCTCAAGGTTGTTATATTTTGTGTCAATGAACAAATCAGGTTATGTTTTCACTAAATAAATGTTTTTTCAATAATATACACTTATGCTACGTAAAATATCCTATCAAACCCGAAGTGGTATTTCTATGTTAGTTAGTGGTCATCTAAACTTCTAGCATTGACATCAAATTCCCACACTTGTTTTTCATGTTGTAACACGTTCCCAAGGTATTTCCCATGGGATTATGAGCAATGTATGCTTTGTTTTGGCCTACAAGGATAAGGATCAAGAATATCATGTCAAGTTATGTGAAATATCATGTTGCAACTTAATTAGCATTTCTATGTTTGTTAGTTGTCATTTAAACTTCTAGCCTTCACATCAAAATTTCCTCTTCTATTCACGATATTTACCAAATTATGAGTTGGTTATAGGGGTATTTCCACTTTGTTAATAATTGGACCGGTCGAGTTTGGATTACGTTGCCTCTTATGAGAATTATTACCTCTGGCAAATGTCACAATTTTTGGGATTTCACTCTCGATAGAGCTAGGGTTATTGTGGGTGGGAGATTTAGGGGTAGTTTCCTCAACAATCAAGCTAGGTTTCGGTGGAACTTGAGGCCGATTTTTGTTGGCGGTGTTTCCAAACAGCTCCTCGACCACTATCAAGTGCCATTTTGTAGAAATCGAGTTACACTGAAAACTTACATGGGTACGCCATTGTTTAGGCATTTCCTTTTACGTCTTCAAATTTCTCTCCTAGTTTTTATAATTTGAGTTCCCAAATACTAGACTCACCCTTCATAAAACAAAACCCTAAGTAATTATGCTTTCACTTCTGAATGTAATTTCGGATTATATCTCTCAACATACTTGGGTTCTGGTTTTGAAATGTTTACTCGTCAAATCCTTACTTCGAATTCTGGATTGACCCTGGAAAAAAAGAGTTTAAGTTCATTATGCTTAATATGTTTAGGTCTTTTGATGAGGAAGAAGAGGTAGTGGGCATTCTCTACTCATGAACCAAACATACCTATAAGGTATTTAGTCATGAAAAAATAGGTTATTGGATTCCCGAACAACTGGATTGTAGTGTAATGATTGAATGAGTGGCTCACTATAAAGGATATACAAAAAGGATGTATGTTATTGTCCTTTGACTTTGTGAAAAAAATTTTGACTACATTGAGATGCCGGATGAGGATGATAGGAACACTTTCCCTTGTGCATTGGGATGTAGAATCTCCTGATATATATGACCTTTCGTGTGGAAGGATGGTGAATGGGTTAATTTGTTTGGGTTTAGTCTTGCACTAGATATAAGCTTTTTTTTTTCTGGGTGTTGGGTGAAAAAGAAAGGATCAAGGTTTTAGTTGATCTTCAAAATCAACATTAGGCCTTGTATGATGCTAAAAATGGATGTGTATCTTTGAAGGATGATTTTAAAGGTGTTGTTGTGGCTTATGTCTTTGTGGAAAAGCCTTTTTTTTCTCTTTAGTAGTGTAGAAGAAGGTGCATCCTTTGGCAATGATGACTTAGGCTATTAGTAGTGTCTTAGTTGTTTATCAAGTGTTCTTTTAGTTTCTTGTTGACAATGTTGATATTCTCCATTACGATTAGCTATCGATAGATTCTTAATTGTTTATGAAGTGCTCTTGTAGTTTCTTGTTGACACTAGTGATATTATGTATTATGATTAGCTATATATTTAGTAGTGTTTACTCGATGATGATGGCTGCTCATTAATTTTTTTGATAGAAATTGACAATCGTAACTAAACCAAGTAAAAGAATAAAAAATATCCAAAGCCATGTCATACAATGTAAAAACACACAGAGATTCTAATGTCTTGTATAATATCATGTCAACATACGTGAAATATTCTGTCAAACTTAAAATGATATTTCTATATTTCTTAGCGTTCATCTAAACTTCTAGCCTTGAAATCAAATCCCCACACATGTACTTCGTGTGTTTGTAACATGTTCCCATGTGAATGTGAGCAATGATTGTTCAGTTATTGGCTCAAATCGATAAAGATCAAAGACTTATTTTTAATGTAATTCCAAAGTGATCCCGGGGGATTATGCAATATGATTTCTCACATTTGGCTCGCAACCTAAAAAACAATATTATCTTGTCATACAATGAGCAAAATCACGTGTTCCTAAGATTGGTATTCATGTGTCTGTTTTTGGTGATCTAAATTTAATTAAAGTGTGATATCACCTTCCCAACATTGGGTTTTTAAATGTTTTGACGATTTATAAAACACTCCACATACAAATAACAAAAGGATAAGTTAACCTAAATATCGCAATATAAAATATCTGAATTCATATGCCACGCAAATATCGAAATATCATAATACAATCACGTCAAGCTAATATAGCATTAAGTCATCCAACATAAAAGAACTAAAATTTTCAAACACATAATACTAAACACAAAATATCTAGCCAAAGTCAAATAAAAATTAAACTAAAGATGTCTTCTTCTAAGAGGTTGTTTCTAGAACTCCCCTGAAGATGCTATGAGCTATCTCACACTTGAATCGCTCAACATTTGTATCATTCACAAAGGATAGAGATTTCCCAAGGTTTAGAAGCTCCATGTGTTTTATAGCAAACACTCCTCAATCCCACTGCCTAATTTCCCACAAGAATTAGTAGTAAGACAATTTAGTAGTAAAAATGGTGATAACACGCATAATTCATAATGAAAGTTTTAGTTGTATGTACCAACAAATGTTCTGCCTCACCTTAGGGACCTGATTACAAGTAAACAGGGTGCCATTCCAATGTCCATATTTTCTGGCGAGCGGATCATATTCGTTCATGACAAAAGGAAGTATCTTCCATACTGCATACAACAGCTCTTGCAGTCGCTCGTCCTTAAATAGATCAAAAAAACAATCGTACACATTAATGTGCAATTTCTTCAAGTGGATTTGTAAAGCTACCCATTGCTCTTTGTTTAGGTTATATGGAACGAGTATTTCATTAGCTTCAACGCAACTCTTCCCATGTAATTGTGGCAGTGATCCTTTAAATTATTTGCGAATAACAAGATCCAAAGCTCCAAGTGATCCAAAAATGCCATATTTGAGGAGAATTAGCCTCTTGTACCCACCCGAAAAAGTGTCTACAATCACCTTATTCAAGCATTTGTTAATGCTTTTGAGCACTTGCTTATGAAGGAAGACACAAATTATGCAATTTCATGCAAATGATTGACAATTTAGCCCCATAAAAATGAGAACAATTTGCTCAACACAAACTTGTGGACCATAATCAATATACTATAACTAAAGTCGAATCCCTTCATCTTACGTGTCATCGTCTTAACTATGCCACGTAGGCATTTTAATTTTTTCATTTACCTCTTTGCCCTTCGTTTATTTGAGTATTTACAATCCTTATATTATAAAAATATAATATTCCTTATATTACTCATATACAATTATATTTAACGATCTTAAATTTTGGCAAGTTGTGTTTGGAGTATAATCCGTTATGGAACAGTTTTATTAAATATAATAATGTTACTAATATTACTAATATACAATTATATTTAAAGTTTTTAAAATTTGGCAAGTGATGAAAACATAATCTTTATTATAAAATAATTTTTTATATATAATTATATTTAGAGATCTTAAAATTTGGCAAGTTTAGAAACATAATCTTCATTATATAACATTTATCTAATCAAAACCCTTACAAGGTACAGGAATAAATGCTAGTTGTTTAAGATAAAGAAAAGACAAAAATGCACATTATCTGTAATGATAATTGATGTGACTACGCTAACGTCGTCACATCATGAGCTGATGGGTGTGCTTGTCATGTTAGAAGGCCACAACTTGTGTGGTGCATTTCTTTGTTTGTAAGGGCATTTTATTAACATTTGGAAACCATGGGATAGTTGGTAGAAAATGCTTTGTGTTGTCTTAATTTCGACTTTGCCCTTGTCTTGTTATAAGGCCTAGGTGGGGCGTCTTAGCTCCTTAGAGAAGTTGAAGATCAAAACTTAAACTCCTTGTCTCTCTTTTTAGAATGCGATTTCTTGTTTTTCAATGGAATCCTACTGATTTTGTTGATCTTGATTGTGAGTTACATCAAATAAAACCCGAACACTCAATCTAGGTGCGTCATATCCTAGATCGGCTCTTCTAGTGTGTGTTTGAGAGGTGAGTCATATCCAATAAAAAACATCCATATCCTTCACTTACATTCCCATAAAAACCATCCCATCATCATCCCATGTCCCTCAATTCAATCTAAATTCAACACTTCAAACAAAGTCATCTCTAAAACTCTTCTCCGTGAATTCTGCGACACCTCAGTAGAATTGTCATAACTTTAGATCCACATATGATCTTGCTCTCAAATTTTGAGGACTTCAAATAGACTCATAGATCAAACTCGTCAAGTTATAATCACTTAAATTAGAGTTCAGAGTAAGGATAACTGCCCTTTTGAAACCAAAGAAGAATTTTTGTTCAAACCTTTCTCGTTGCATCAAGCCTTGTCGACTACCTTTAATCGAACCACCTACAAAAATTCTTCATCAAGTGGTATCAAATCCACTCAAGGTGTTGAGTCGGTGTTAGGAACTCATGTTCATTAACACTGGAACAACGTCCTCGGTTTTGACAATGACAAACACCATGGGAACTAACGCCAATTGCCAAGTATTTCAGCTTAACGGATTGCATGCCGCAAAGTAAAGCACAGAGTAACAAGTTCCCACACCATGGGAATCAATGCAACGACGAAAAAAGAGACCAATCTTAGAAGAGAACAGAGTTCCCACACGATGGGAACTGAACATGAGGAACAAGAATCCGACATAAGTAAAAAAGAGTTCCCAGGAGAAGGGAACCGAGAAGACAAGAGTTCCCTTTGGATGGGAACTGGCGCATGCGTGAAAGCGACATCTCAGGGCATTTTCAAGGATCATGTTTGTTCCGGACACAGAGGCGTCTCAGACCATCAGAGCCTCAGCACAGAGACGACGACCATCCAACGGCCCGGATTGATTCAAGAGTTGACAATTCAAATTCAAATCAAATTCACATGTAAACCTTAAGGAATCATACTTGGATAGCAAGACAAAAAGGGTATTTAGAACAAATACCTCAAGTGGAAAAGGGTTTCTCTTCACGCCTATTTAAACCCTTCAACAGTCACCTTGCTGCTCACTTTTCCCAAATCATAAACTCCAAACTCAGAGAGAGAAGAGATGAAGAGCTGCTTGAGTGAGAGCTATCAAGCTGGCGAAAAGTCCCCGGTGGCGAGCTAATCTCGACGACGGTGTAGGAGAAAGAGCGAGTTCCTAGGTGTAGGGGAACTCAGGAGAAGAGAGAGAGAGAGAGAGAGAGAGAGAGAGAGAGAGAGAGAGGGAGAGAGAGAGAGAGAGGTTTAAGTTTCTCTTTGTCTTTGATTGTGAGCGTTCACTAGGTTAGGGTCGAGAGAGTGCATTAGTGTTGCCTAGGGAGAGAGTCCTAGTAGAAATAGAGAAATTTGTACTCTGCCTTGTAACCTAAAGGGAACTAAGCAATAAAGAAAAGGTAACTCATTCGAAAATCCTCTAAGAGGGAGGTAGAGGTTTACTCACGCGATTAGTTGATCTCTGTGGGATTCCTCTATAAGTGAACTAACTCTAGTATTTTTATTTACCTACATACTTGTTTATTCTGCTGCGTGTGGGAATTGTTCGTTACAGTTCCCATAACTAATTTCGACTAACCTACGATCCAACAATTGGTATCAGAGCAGGCGCTCTAGATTTTGTTTAGTCTTTGCAGGTACTTAGAAAAATTGCTCAGGAACTCACAAAGATTGGACATGGGAACAACAAACCTACCAGACTCATCGTTGGACGCTTCAAAAACTGGGAGATCAAGATGAGAGACTGGATGAGGAGTCATGACTACCAAGCATGGTGTGTCATAGAGCATGGGAACTTCAAGGTCAATGAAAATATTCAAAACGACCTGTCTAAATGGGGTCCAACCGAATGGAAATGCATGGAGGCCAACTACAAGGCCAAGATGTACCTCAACAACGCGATATGCGAGCAAGGCAGGGATAGAGTGGCAAACTTGGAGACAACCAAGGAAATGTGGGAGGCCATTTACCAAATGCACATCAGGAGTTCCGATCTGAGGGAAGATCACCAAATGAATGCCAGAAGGGAGTTCTTCAACTTCAAAATGGCGATGGGTGAGTCGATTGATAGCTGTCAATCGCGTTTCGAGTCCCTCTGCTCAAAGCTGGCACAACTGTTCAATGGGCTAACAGCAGAATGGGTGAACGAACGAACCATCTTCAAAGAGAATATTGAGAATAGAAACTTGATTCTTCACCAATTGTTTGGTAAGCTCATTGGTCATGAGAAGAGAAAGCAAGAAGATAAGCAACAAGAGATGAAAACAAGAGGCATAACTCTCAAGCTGGAGAAAGTCCTCAAAACTGTTCAGGAATAGTGTGAAGAATCGAAGGAAGATGAGGAAGAGGAACTTGTACTCATCACAAAGGCGCTCAGGAACTTCTACAACAAGAAAGGGAAGTCCAAAAGGAACTCTAGCAGAGAAAGATGGAACTACGAGGTGAGCAACAAATATCAAGACAAAGAGAAAGACCTCGCTGATGCCACATGCTACAAATGCTACAACAAGGGACACTTCGCCAAAAACTGTCCTCAGGGAACTGAAGAGCGAAGACTTGACAAAGGGAAAAGAAAGGCATACGTAGCAATCTGGAGTGACTCCGATGATGAGGAACCTAAAGCTTGGTCAACCCCAGAAACTTGTGTTATGACCATAGGGGAGACGATTGGGGAACAACCCAGTGAGGCTGTAGTGAGGGGGAACAACACTTGGGTCATCGACAGTTGATGTTTCAACCATATGACCGGAAAGAAAGACAATCTCACCTCACTACTTACAAATAAAGACCACTGGGGAACAACCCGGTGAGGCTGTAGTGAGGGGGAACAACACTTGGGTCATCGACAGTGGATGTTCCAACCACATGACCAGAAAGAAAGACAATCTCACCTCACTACTTACAAGGTTGATGGAGGCCACGCCTCCTTCGGAAACAAGAATAAGAAGGAAATCATTGGAATTAGCGAAGCAATCATCAACAAAGGAATCAAGATCAAGAATGTGATTCTGGTAAAGGATCTTGGGTACAACTTGTTGAGTGTTCACAACTATGTGACCAAGGAAACAATGTGGTCACATTTGATTCCAAGGAATGGCTTGTGACCAACAAGAAGACAAATAAGATCATACTCAAGGGAACTAGGTTCAACAACGTCTATTTTGTCGACACATCATACGAGCCTCCAAGGAAATTGTGTCTTGCAAGTTCCATTGATGAATCAAAACTTTGGCACAGAAGATTGGGACATGCAGGAGTAAACCAAATTCAAAAGCTATATCTTCAAGACCTTGTAATCGGCCTACCTAGGATCAATCTAGAAGGCATGAAGATATGCGAGGCATGTGTCAAAGGGAAACAAACAAGAAGGTCCTTCAAATCGAAACGAGATGTGAGCACTACTCATCCCTTAGAACTGATCCACATGGATCTCTGTGGTCCCATGAAGACAGCTAGCTATGGAGGAAAAAGGTACATGTTCGTTCTCATCGATGATTTTTCTAGATTTACGTGGGTTATTTTTCTTGTGTCCAAAGTAGATACATTTAGGGAATTTGAGCCATTCATGAAAATAGTGGAAGTGAGCTTGGGACTGAAGCTCATTGCTGTGAGATCACACCATGGAAATGAATTCAAAAACTCAGAGTTCATACAATATTGTGACAAGAATGGGGTATCACACAACTTCTCAGCCCCTTGTACTGCACAACAAAATGGAGTTGTGGAGAGGAAAAATCGAACCCTGGAAGCGATGGCTAGAACAATGATGATCGAAAGTGGAGTTCCTCAACACTTCTGGGCAGATGCAATCTCCACATCAACATACATCCTCAATAGAGCCATGGTGCGCCCATTGATTAAGAAAACTGCTTATGAGCTGATCAGAGGAAGAAAGCCCAACATCTCCCACCTACGAGTCTTTGAGTGCAAAGGTTTTATGCACAATAACGGGAAAGACAACCTTGAGAAATTTGACGCAAGAAGTGATGAAGGAATCTTCCTGTGATACTCCTCACAGTAAAGCTTATAGAGTGTACAACAAAAGGACCAAGAAGATAGAGGAGAGCATTCATGTGATATTCAAAGAGGAATTGGTCAAGGTAGAAACCAAAGTGCAAAAGGTGGAAACTCACTTCCAGCTTCCCTGGAACGAGGAAGATGATGACGACGATGACGAGCCAAGGAAAGGAACTCGTCGTTATCCACAAGAGAACAATGACTCTCAAAACAGAGACATCCCAGAGTCGGTTGAACTTCCCTCACTTGACGAATCACTGGATACTGCTCTAGCTGGTTCCCAAGTTCCTCCACCAGAAATCATTCCAGAATCAAGCACCCAAGGGGAACAAAGAGGGAACACACTCAATGTAGAGAATGAGGAACAAGAAATCATTGCACAAGTGGAGGATCCAGAGGATGAGGAACATCCAGAGGATGAGGATCTGCAAGAAGAATGCAATGACAGTGGAGATAGAAACAAAGAGGAAGATCCAGATCTCTCCAATATCAATCCTAGAAATATCATATCTCCCCTTGACCAAGGCGTAAAGACTCGATCATCACTTCAAAATTTTTATGCATTCAATGTCTTCGTGTCAATGGTGGAACCCAAGAACATCAAAGAAGCCCTCAAAGATCCGGACTGGATAGTGGCTATGCAAGAAGAGCTCAATCAATTTGAAAGGAACCAAGTATGGAAGCTTGTTCCTCGTCCAAAAGGGAAGAATGTTATAGGAACAAGATGAGTGTTCCGTAACAAGATGGATGAAACAGGAGCTGTTTCAAGGAACAAGGCAAGGCTGGTAGCTCAAGGGTACAACCAAGAAGAAGGCATTGACTATGATGAGACCTTCGCCCCTGTAGCAAGAATTGAGGCAATCAGACTCCTAATCGCCTTCACCGCTCACAAAGGATTCAAGCTGTATTAGATGGATGTGAAGACAACGTTCCTGAATGGACACTTAAAAGAAGCAGTACACGTGGCTCAACCACCAGGATTTGAAGATGGGAACTTGTGCTTGTGGTATCCACGCAAAATTTCCCTTGAGATTGTTGCGTTTTCAAACGCGGACTTTGCGGGTCATTTGGTAGATAGGAAAAGCACATCAGGCATGGATCAGTTCCTAGGAGAGTGCCTAGTGTCATGGGGATCCAAGAAACAAAACTCAATGGCACTCTCGACGGCCGAAGCGGAATATGTGGTCGCGACATCATGTTGTTCCCAAGTCTTATGGCTTAAGTACCAAAACTCAGTGACTACTGTATGTCTTATGGCCATTTTCCTATTAGATGTGATAATACTAGTGCCATAAACATTTCCAAAAATCCCGTTCATCACTCACGTACAATGTTGCGCAAGGGAACATTATTATGGAACATTGTAGAACTGAAGAGAAGAGAGTAGATATTCTCACCAAGGCATTGGATATGCGTCCCTTTGAGCACCTTCGTATTCTCTTAGGGATGATAACTTTAAATTAAATAATTCCCTGTTTATTCTGTCCCCAATGATTGGCTAGTTTAGTAGTTTGCATGATAGGAACCAGTTAGGAACACTGCATTCACTTTATCCTTTGTTACTAGTCTAAGGCAAACAGTTGTACACATAGGCACTTCTTTTCTTTTCGGCCCAAAATGATCAATTTGAGTTATCTCTAACCCGAATTACAAGCCACGATGATAGTTGATCATAAGCTTACCCAGAGTCTTGGATTGGACAAACTCATCCCATGAGCCCTCCTTCTTACCCTTTTCGGGTTGAAATTGTCCAAGTCCCTTTTTGTTCCCTTCCCTCACAAAAAGTTGAACTTGAGTTCCCTTTCACCACTCAATTAAACACAAGCCTTATTGCAAAGATCATGGGAACCTCACTTCCGAGTAAGACGAAATGTCTCATCTGGTAAACAACTCCGCCTTGGGAAGACAAAAAGGTGTGTCAGGCTATTAATTAGGGGAAGACCAACTGTGAACCATGCGTTTGAATTGCACCAAGGGGGAATTGCCAAGTTGCAAAGAGTATTAAAGATGTTGAAGATGAAACGACACCAGCCGATTTCAATTCTCAAGGGCAAAATAAAAAAGACGACTATGCCCCTCTGCCCAAAACTCTTTAAATACTGGCCTTCTTTCAAAGCTGACTCATCTTCAACCCTAGTTTTTCAAAACCCCTCATAAAACGCTTCAAGGAAAGAATGGTGCCTCCTCTACAGCCCAAAGATGACCAACCCAGCCTTCGACACAATCCATCCTTCCCAAGAGACGCTTAGAACCAAGACTATCCACTCGAAGAACAGGCAGTGCATCAGCTCATCAACACCTTTAGCCTGTGAGAAGACTCTCGTGGCCACCATAAGAAGAAGATGGAGATCGAGCAAATTCATTTGCTCAGTTCACGTGAAGAAGAAGGTCTACTCACGACATCATCTACAAAGATGGTGTTAGTGAATCTCAGTTCCTTCTTTTCTTCTTCTCTTCCTTCTTCCATGCTCCACGCTTCTCCCTCTTCTCCTTGTTCTTCCTCATTGTATTTCACTTAGGAGTTCCCTTCTGTACAACTCGTTTGCCTAAGTAATAAAATGGACCTTTCGTTTGAATGTGTGTTCTTTACTTTATTGTTCTGCTGTTCATGCTTACTCTTTTCGATGATGCCAAAAGCGGGAAGGATAAAATGTGTGAGATGTGTTGTTTCAAAGTTATCACAGTATGGCCTTTGCTAAGGGGGGATATTTGCACAAAATCTATTAAGTAGGAACTACATAACCATATAGTGGAACTCCCTGCGATATGTTGTCACACAAAGGGGGAACTTGTATGAGCATAAAGTTGAATGAAATACTTGTCATTTTATTGTGGGTTTGTAATCATCAAAAAGGGGGAAATTGTTGAGTCGGTGTTAGGAACTCACGTTCATTGACACTGGAACAATGTCCTCAGTTTTGACAATGACAAACTGATAAGGATCGAAACGGTGGAGTCGGTGCACCGAGGGAACGGATGGTGTACCTCGGAATTGGTGATGGTGGATGTGTAAGGGTTTGGAAAACCAGTAATGGATGATGAAGTTTTGAAAGTGAAGGATATGAATGAGTTTAGTGTGTGGATATGACTCACCACACTCGAAACTCAAACTACGAGATTCAAGGACAAGGATGTAACGCACCTTGCTCTTGGATCTCAAGAATGATCCGATATGACTCACGAATCAAGGATTGGAAAACAAAAACAAGTAACTTTATTCAAGGCAAAAACGCCCTAAAACCATAGCCTAAACATGGCAAAAACAAGCAAGAGTTTTCATGATCAAATTCAAGGTGTCTAGAAAGGGAGAAGGGGCGTCCCTTTTAAGTAAAATTCGGCCATCAACACAACCCTCTTCATTACCCAACCATTAAACAAAAATGTAATCAAAAGACCCTTGGAAAACCCGGCATTCAATGCATCTTGAGATGGCAAGCAAGAGGCTCCATACTCGGCACAATTAGGCGCCCGACATGGCCATGACGCACCCGGTGACTAGCAACGTGCACTCCCCGTCATCTTCATATTTTCTTGGCGCTCCATGGATAAAAAGACCAGCTTGAAGCACTTCTTGCAAGACACGAGCTCGAGCCCTCGTGATCCGACCTAAATAAGGCCAAGTGCCACTGGCTTGTGTGTCCGGGCCACGGGCGTCGGCGACGCCAAGAGGTGACCTGTGCTCTTCATCTCGCATGGCTTCAGAAGCGGCGTGACCGTCCTCGAAGCTATTTTCATGGCTGTGAATGGCTCGGAAAGGTCGGTACCGTGGGTGGCAAGGTCGGTACCATGGGTGGCATGATCAGTACCGTGGGGCGTGGCCCGCCTGGCGCGCCCAGGTGGCACATTACCGAAGGTGGATGGGTCGGTAGCCGGGGGTTCGGTTCTGACGATGTCTTGGCCATGATGTGGCACGTGAGGCATGCTCACATCATCCTCCCCCTCTTGAAAAGGGTTCGTCCACGAACCTTCATCCTGCAGCTCATCATCATCGTTAAGAAAATAAGGAGAAAGGTCATAAACGTTAAATGCCTCGTGCACAACGTAGCTTGGTGGCAATTCCACTCGCTAAGCGTTGTCATTGATGCTCTCCAACACCACAAATGGTCCATCTCCTCGTGGTTTCAACTTTGAATTTTGAAGGATAGGAAAGCGCTCCTTCCTCAAACGGAATCTTCTTAGTGGCCGAATGCACCGATCGGTTATAGGCAAACTCTATGAATGGAAGACATTCTTCCCACCTGCGCAGATTAGTAGACAAAAGAGAACGCAAAAGAGAACCAAGAGTTCGATTCACGACCTCGGTTTGTCGATCCGTTTGAGGATGACAAGTGGTAGAAAAGAGCAACTTTGTGTCTAGCTTGGCCCAAAGAGTCTTCCATAAATAGCTCAAAAATTTCACATCACGATCAAAAACTATAGATTTAGGCACTCCATGCAATCTCACAACATTATCAAAGAATAAACAAGCAACATGAGATGCATCATCAGTCTTATGGCATTCAATGAAATGAGCCATCTTAGAGAACCTATCTACAACAACAAAAATGGAGTCTCTCCCCCTCTTAGAGAGAGGTAATCCCAAGACAAAGTCCATGGAAATATCTTCCCAAGGAGTATGAGGGATAGGAAGGGGAGTGTACAAGCCATGAGGGTGTACCCTAGACTTAGCACGCATACATGTCACACAAGAAGCACAAAATTTCTCTACCGACCTAAGCATGAAAGGCCAAAAGAAATGCTCCCTAAGAATATGCAAAGTCTTCATGACTCCAAAATGTCCGATAAGGCCGCCACCATGGGCCTCTTGGACAAGCAAATGCCTAATAGAACTCCTAGGCACACACAATTTAGGACCCTTAAACAAAAAGCCATCATGCATATAGAATTGGTCCTTACTTCCATGAGTAATACATGCATGAAATATTTCCTTAAAATCAGCATCATTATCATATAAATCACGCATGAATCCAAAACCGAACAATCTAGCATCAAGAAGGGATAGAAGAGCATACCTCCTAGAAAGTGCATCGGCGACGACATTGTCCTTTCCCTTCTTATGCTTGATGACGTATGGGAACGTCTCGATGAACTCAACCCACTTAGCATGGCGCTTGTTGAGCTTGCTTTGACCCTTAAGAAACTTTAGCGCCTCGTGGTCGGAATGTATAACAAACTCGCGTGGCATGAGGCAGTGCTCCCACGTCTTGAGTACTCGGACAAGAGCCAACAACTCTTTGTCGTAGGTGGGATAATTCAGCTCGGCCCCACCCACTTTCTCACTAAAATATGCCACGGGTCTGCCCTCTTGCAAGAGAACACCGCCTAAGCCAATGCCCGAAGCGTCACATTCGATTTCGAACATTTTGTTGAAATCGGGCAAGACTAGGAGCAGCGCTTGTCTGAGTTTGTCTTTCAGAAGGTTGAATGCAGCTTCTTGGGACTCTTCCCACCTGAATGTGACATTCTTCTTGGTGAGCTCGGTGAGTGGCCCTGCTATGGAACTAAAATCTCGCACAAATCGGCGGTAGAAGCCGGCCAAGCCAAGAAAACCTCGAACTTACGTCACGGTAGTGGGAGTCGGCCAATCTTGGATTACCTTCACCTTCTCTTCATCAACTTTCAGCCCTTCCCTACTCACAACAAAGCCAAGAAAGACCACATGATCCGAGCAAAAGTGGCACTTTTTAAAGTTAGCAAATAGGCGTTCAATTCTCAAAACATCTAACACTTGCCTAAGGTGTTCGAAATGGGACTCAAGGTCGTGGCTATAAATAAGAATATCATCAAAGTATACAACCACGAATTTACCAAGAAAAGGACGGAGATCGTGGTTCATCAACCTCATAAAGGTGCTAGGAGCGTTGGTTAAACCGAAAGGCATAACTAACCACTCGTAAAGCCCATACTTGGTTTTGAACGCGATTTTCCATTCATCGCCCTCCTTCATCCGAATTTGATGATAGCCACTTTTTAAATCAATTTTAGAGAAAATACAACCTCCATTGAGCTCATCAAACATATCATCAAGTCGCGGAATTGGATGGCAATACTTGATAGTAATGTTGTTGATTGCTCGACAATCGACACACATTCTCCAAGTACCGTCCTTTTTAGGGACAAGAATTACCGGAACGGCACATGGACTAAGGCTTTCTCGGACGTAGCCCTTGTCGAGAAGCTCTTGAACCTGCCTTTGCAACTCCTTGGTTTCCTCGGGATTGGCTTGGTAGGCTAGCTGGTTCTTTAACGACGCGTTCGGAATGAAATCGATTTGATGTTCGATCCCTCTTGTAGGCGACAACCCATTCGGCACCTCTTCGGGAAATAAATCCTTGAAATCCTGCAAAAGACGAGCAATAGGTGAGGGAAGATATTCAATATCTTGGTTAGAAAGCAACGATTCATGATAAAGTAATAACAAGCAAACGTTACTTCCCTTGACCGCATGAACAACTTCCCTCGGTTTGGCTAAGAGGAGAGGTTTGGAAGTGCTCATGCTATCACCAATGTCTTTCCCTTGCTTCCTTCTCTAAGAGCATGCCTTCGCTTTTGCTCCCTAGCCGTGTGATCAAGCATGATTTCGTGTGGCTTCATGGGATGCAACGTGACCTTCTTGCCATCTCGGTGGAAGGAGTACTCGTTGGAGACACCATCATGGATCACACCCCGATCATATTGCCAAGGTCGTCCTAAAAGGATATGGCACACCGACATGGGCACCACATCACATTCCACCACATCTTGATATGGACCTATGGCAAAAGAAATCAAAGCCATTTCCTTCACTTGGATAGGAGATTTAGAATTTAACCAACACAAAGGATAAGGCATGAGATGAGGAGTAGTAGGAATTGAAAAACGAGAAACAACCTCCTCATTGATGATGTTACAACAAGAACCACCATCAATAATTAGGCTACATAGCTTATCTTGGATTTTACATCGAGTATGGAAGATCACCTCGCGTTGACTTGGGGTGGTGTTGTTTTAGTGGTGAAAAGAGTACGTTGGACAACAAAACACTCACCCTCCTCGGCCATGACATGGAGCTCGTCCTCTTCTTGCTCCTCATGGTTGTCTTCCTCTTCTTGAACGAGATCCTCAAATTCATATTCTCCTTGCATAGTAAGAAGAACCTTGCGCTCGTTCGGACAATCACGAGCGTAATGGCCACGCCCGAGACATTTGAAGCATTTGAACTCGTCGGCTCGGTTCTCCCCTTCTTGCTTGGGCCTCGGCTGGTCGCGCCGAAATTCAGGCCCCTTAGGCTGACTCGGTACCGAGGAGTTATTCCACTGTCTAGAGCTCGGTACCGTGGGTCTGGAGCTCGGTACCGAGGGTCTGGTGCTCGGTACCAACGGTCTGGAGCTCGGTACCGAGTTTGGCGCGGGCTGGCGCCTTTGAGGAAGGTTCTTATGGACTTGGTTTGTGTAATGCAACACTTGTTTAGTCTCCGTACCCCTAGTAAAATGCTGCATATTCACAATAGATTTTAGCTCGAAATTAAGTCCATGAATAAATTTGGAGATAACATATCCGTCGGGGAATTGAACCTCGGAACGAAAGATGAGTGTGCATAGCTCATTGTAATACTCGTCGGGAGTCCGACTTCCTGTTCGAAGCTACTCAAGTTGGCAATGGACCCTCTCGACATAGTGTGATGGAACAAAGCGTTCCTCAAGTGCTCGCTTAAGCTCACGCTAAGTTCGGATGGGTTGGGCCCCATCATGACGCCTAGCTTCTTTGTCTTGCAACCACCAATGGTACGCAAAGTCGATGAAATGGACGACGGTGAAGACTATTCTTCTTTCATCCTCATAGCCATAATAGTCAAACACGGTCTCGGTCTTAGCTATCCAATGGAGACATGCGTCGGCTCCGTTGGTTCCCGAGAAGGTTTGGATTTGGAGCTTGATTCCTTGGTGGCACTCCCCCCTTGCTAGCGCCCATCAACATAAGCGGGCTGTTGTTGCCACGCGTCTTGAAATGGAGATCGATAGACCGCTTTCATATGAGGCGCACCTTGCACACCTCCGCGTCGAGGGTAGAGATGGGCCGTGCCCCTGGGCGCTGGTGTTGCCATAGGAGTATAGCCATATCGCTCATTGCCTATATTGTTAGTGTTCGAAGGCAACAAAATATTATTTGGAAAAGTAGAATATGGAGGAACAAATTCAGTCCTTACCC
Source organism: Fallopia convolvulus (assembly GCA_964016875.1). Classification (NCBI taxonomy): domain Eukaryota; kingdom Viridiplantae; phylum Streptophyta; class Magnoliopsida; order Caryophyllales; family Polygonaceae; genus Fallopia; species Fallopia convolvulus. The sequence continues at coordinate 37,755,717 of OZ024718.1, read as the reverse complement.
CGGAAGACTTCACAAATGGTTGATTGAAATTTGATCCTGAAAGATGACCTTGTGACGCTAGTTGAACGTTGGAGGTAGAACCTTCCTCCAAATGTATGCCTCGAGTGATGGAGATGATTGGCTCGAGATGAGAGCTCACTCCGAGTGACACAGGTGGCTCTCGGTTGATGCTTTGTGCATTGGTGGCACTAACTTAGATGAGTTCGCCGTGCCTTGTCAACCTTTGCTCAATGTCATCAAACCTAGAACAAAAGGAACGAAGATCTTGTTGCATAGATTGTAGCATAGCAGCCACAGATGAATCGGAGTTAGCATCCCGATCCCGAGGTGAGCCATCATTTCCTGTATCCGACATCTTGCACAAACTTCACCAAACAAGTTAAATCCAACAAGCAAGTGGTACTTCAAGCCACACACAAAGAATTCTCAACTTAGACTCGAAAGTGCCAAACTTGAAAGTGCTAGGACTTTTGGTGGAATACAAATAGGAATCGGCTCAATAGAAAGGCACAAGCAATAGCAATGCAAAACACAGTTTGTCTATCACTCGAATTTAGGAAGCTACTAGGTACCAAGTTACAAAAAGATAAACAAAAGAACTTAACAAAAAGAGGACCTTTTTTCAGAATTTCTTTCTCACGGGGTCCGACTTATTCTGTGCCCGGCCCCTTATTAGCCTTTTGGCCGCCGACAAGGTTTTTCTAGCCCCGCTTCTTTTTCTTTCCGAGTCCGAATTTTACTTTTATGGCACAATTTTTCAGCACTTACAATCAAGCATACAAAGCTTCAACAACAAAATTGATTTACACCTCTACTCGGTGTGACTTTTTTTATGGCTTGGTACTTTTCCCGTATCCTAACCCGAGTGAGTACACAATATAGTAAGCTTGAAATTCAGTTTTTATGCAATGCCAACATGCTCGTAAGATCAATGAAAGAGGCCGAAAATTCAGCCACAAATGTGGTATTAAAGACGAAAAAGGTGAAAGGCCAAAGGGTGACTCTTGGTGCTTTTTTGTCTTTAATTCATTCAAGAAAGGACTAATGGATTTCTTCAACCTTTGGAAAATCTAATAGCACAGTTTAGTCGTCCTCCAAAGGTCAGATTTAAGCACACAAGTTCGACGACACAAAACAAGGCAACACAAACAGGTCGGTACTGAGGTTTGAGGTTCGGTACCGAGGTGAGTTTGGAGTTCGACTTGGAAGGGATTTCACTTGGAAAAATTCAAGCAAATTCAATTCTGAAAAGAGAGAAAGTAGGTGCACCTTGGGTGGCTCTGATACGACATGATAAGGATCAAAACGGTGGAGTCGATGCAAGGTCACTTCGGACGCTCTCTTCTTCCTGAGGGAACAGATGGTGTGCCTCGGAATTGGTGATGGTGGACGTGTAAAGGTTTGGAAGACCAGTAATGGATGATGGAGTTTTGAAAGTGAAGGATATGAATGAGTTTAGGGTGTGGATATGACTCACCACACTCGAAACTCAAACTACGAGATTCAAGGACAAGGATGTGACGCACCTTGCTCTTGGATCTCAAGAATGATCCGATATGACTCACGAATCAAGGATTGGAAAACAAAAACAAGTAACTTTATTCAATGCAAAAACGCCCTAAAACCATAGCCTAAACATGGAAAAAACAAGCAAGAGTTTTCATGATCAAATTCGAGGTGTCTAGAAAGGGAGAAGGGGCGTCCTTTTTAAGTAAAATTCGGCCATCAACACAAGCCTCTTCATTACCCAACAATTAAACAAAAATGTAATCAAAAGACCATTGGAAAACCCAGCATTCAATGCATCTTGAGATGGCAAGCAAGAGGCTCCATACTCGGCACAGTTAAGCGCCGGCATGGCCACGGCGCACCCGGCGACTAGCAGCGTGCACTCCCCGTCATCTTCATATTTGCGCGGCGCTCCATGAATCAAAAGAGCAGCTTGAAGCTCTTCTTGCAAGACACGAGCTCGAGACCTCGTGATCCGACCTAAAGAAGCCAAGTGCCCCTGGCTTGTGTATCCGGGCCACGGGCGTCGGCGGCGCCAAGAGGTGACCGGTGCTCTTCATCTCGCATGGCTTCGGAAGCGGCATGCCCATCCTCGAAGCTATCTTTCATGGCTGTGAATGGCTCGGAAAGGTCGGTACCATGGGTGGCAAGGTCGGTACCATGGGTGGTATGATCGGTACCGTGGGGCATGGCGCGCCTGGCGCGCCCAGGTGGCTTATTACCGAAGGCGGATGGGTTGGTAGCCGGGGGTTTGGTTCCGACGGTGTCTTGGACATGATGTGGCATGTGAGGCATCACAAACACCATGGGAACTAACACCAATTGCCAAGTATTTCAGCTTAACAGGTTGCATGTCGCAAAGTAAAGAGCAGAGTAACAAGTTCCCCCACCATGGGAACAAATGCAACGATGAAAAAAAAGAGCGACCAACCTTAGAAGAGAATAGAGTTCCCACACGATGGGAGCTGAACATGAGGAACAGGAATCTCACAAAAGTCAAGAAGAGTTCCTAAGAGAAGGGAACCGAGAAGACGAGAGTTCCCTTTGGATGGGAACTGGCACATGCGTGAAAGAGACATCTCAGCGCATTTTTAGGGATCCTGTTTGTTCCGGAAACAGACGCATCTTAGACCATCAAAGCCTCAGCACAGAGACGACGACCATCCAACGGTCCGGATTGATTCAAGAGTTGACAATTCAAATTCAAATCAAAGTCACATGTCAAACTTAAGGAATCATACTTGGAGAGCAAGGACAAAAGGGTATTTAGGACAAATACCTCAAGTGGATAAGGGTTTCTCATCACGCCTATTTAAACCCTTCAACAGTCACCTTGTTGCTCACTTTTCCCAAATCATAAGCTCCAAACTCGGAGAGAGAAGAACTGAAGAGCTGCTTGAGTGAGAGCTATCAAGCTGGTGAAAAGTCCCCGACATCGAGCTAATCTCGACGATGGTGTAGGAGAAAGAGCGAGTTCCTAGGTGTAGGGGAACTCAAGAGAAGAGACAGAAGAGAGAGAGAGAGAGGTTTGAGTTTTGCTTTGTCTTTGATTGTGAGCGTTCACCGGGTTAAGGTCAAGAGAGTGCATTAGTGTTGCCTAGGGAGAGAATCGTAGTAGGAATAGAGAAGTTTGTACTCTGCCTTGTAACCTAAAGGGAACCAAGAAAAAAAGAAAAATTAACTCATTCGAAAATCCTCCGAGAGGGAGGTAGAGGTTTACTCACACGATTAGTTGATCGTTGTGGGGTTCCTCTATAAGGGAACTATCTCTAGTATTTTTATTTACCTGCATACTTGTTTATTCTGCTGCGTAAATGTTCGATACAGTTCCCATAACTGATTTCGACTAACTTACGATCCAACACAAGGTAAAAACAAGATAGGATGGGTTGATCCTCCACCGGTAACTATGCCGCCTTCAATGGGGGTCGTGCTGCAATCCATTCAATAATCCACCCAACAAATCATTAACAATCCTATTTTGGGCACATTTAACACGTAAACAACCTTCTATGATGAGGGAAACTCAACCAAGAAATAGTCTAAACGCGTTAAACTTGTAAATTAAGTATGATTCAATAGAAATACAAGAAACGATTGTGAATGGAAAAAACAAAAAAAATTAAATGTATATACTAATAACCAATCGATGACAATGTCACTTTGAATCTACAAACGAATTAACTGGGCAATTGCCTCTCTATCTTTCGACAAGCGAGGTATAAGAATTCGATTAAATGATTTGCAGCCTATAATCTGGGTATTCTGTGTCTCCTCCTCTACGCTCTCATAGCCTTTTATATCCACTCACCATCAATGGACCGTTGTCCTTTATTGACTTTCAATCCCGCAAATATCGTGAACGACATTAATGGCCTAGCCGTTACCAGCGAGTTTTCCGCAAGCCGTTTACTTCTTTCTCCCGCATATTGACGAGCGTTGTGAAAGCATTTTGGGCCATTTATCCTTGTCGATTTGAGCCTCTAATCATTGTATTGGGCCTAAACTCTTACAACCTAACAATACCCCCCAAAAACCCGCCAAAATTTCCCTCTAAAATTTTCTAGGGTTTTTGAACTTGTCTTGGAAGTTGCAGTTGCAGAGATGCGTCCCATCAATCTTATTTAAGAGCTTCAAGAGCATCATTGCGAATCGATCTGGCTCTCTCATTCTCAAGTACGTCTCCCCTTCTCCTCTTTCTCTTTTTCTTTCTCTTTGACCATTTGTTCACCATGTCCGATTCTATCTCTTCTTCTGAGTCTTTTTCTCGTTGTCTCGAGCCATCCGATTCTCCCTTGTTTACATCCCCCGATGTTCTTTCTCCTTATCATCATAAGGAGATTTCTACTTATGAACTTGCGGCCTTTGCATATTCTGTTGGCTTCCTGCTTCCTCGGAAATTTATCTCCCTCCCCCGGGTGTTTGGGCTGATTCTTTTAATGAGAATTGGGTGTGTCTATAGGAATATCCCTTTCGTATAGGCCATCGTTTTCCCTTTTCCCTTTTAGTGGTTGATTTTATTAAAACCCTAAACATGTCACCAGGCCAAGTGCTTCCTCAAGTTTGGAGAATTTTGTTGGATGTTGACCTGTTATGTTCCTCTCACAACATACCCTTCAAAGCAGTCAATTTCTTTCGCAGTTATGGGCTTTCAAAGGGTGGCCCTGGCCGTTTTAACTGTGAAAATTTTAAAGAGCAAATCTGACTTAGTCTTTGACGTGTCAAAATCGGATCGAGGTTGGGCCGACAAGTTTTTCTTTGTAAAGCTGTCGTCTTTAGGAGTCAATTGTTCTTTTTTGAAATCTTTTTGGTGTGCCACAGGTAGCAGGTTTTTTCTTTGCAAACTTATCCTTTTTAAATATGTTTAACTTTTGATCGTGTTTTGTTATGTTTAATGCAGTGGACACCTCTTCTTTACAACCTCTTGTTGTTTCTGCTCAATTCGTATCTTGCATAGAAGCTCTTCATGTGGACGAAAGTGATGTCTCTCTATTTGGTGGTGTTTTCATATGTGATTTCCTTTGTAAATATGTTTCTTTTTCCCCTTTTCTTGTGCGTTTTGTTCCTTTTTAGCTTAGTTCCCGTATTTCTATGAGATTCGGAGACTACGCACATTTTATGTGTTTTGTAGGTAATCTGGCATGAATCAAGGATCGATTTGAAGGAGGGTCGAGACATGGAGCGAGGCCCGAGCAAAGGAGGAAAGAGAGGAGCAAGCCATGAAGAAGAACAAGAGGAAAGCCAACAAGAAGAAGGTGGAACGAGGTTCGGACCGAGTTGCAACCAACATCGGGCCCGACTTTGAAGTCTCCAACCTCGGACCGAGTTGCCCAGTAACTCGGGCCCGAGGTCCTCCGTGTCGGTCCGAGTCGGTCACTGGACTACTTGGGCTCCAAGGCACGAAATTGTGAACTTCCACTTTTGCCCCTCATCTAATCTATAAAAGGCCCTCTTGTCTTCCACAAAAAGGGGGGCTCTCACACAAAAAAAAGGGGGGGCTCTCTCTCACAAAAGGGGGGGCTCTCACACAAAAAAAAGGGGGGGTTCTCTCTCACAAAAGAGGGTTCTCTCTCACAAAAAGGAGGTTCCCTCACACACACACAAAAAGGGGGTTCCAAGGGAGCCAAGAGGATTCTTGGAGAGCAAGGAGGAAGGAGAGGAGAAGGAAGAGAGAGAGAATCGGCCAAGGGAGAGGAAGATTGATAGGTTTGGTTGATAGATTAGCTTTGCTTTGTTTTGATCTTGTGGATTTGGAAACCCTTGATTGGAATTTGTGGATTGCTTTTGATTTGAATGAAACTTTGCTTTGTTTTGAGATTGATGATGTTGATTGCTTTCCCTTTTGATTTGTTTGCTTTCTTTGTTTGCCTTATGGAGTAGATCTCCTTGATCTTGGGTTATGGGGGAAAACCCTAGCTAGGTTTGGGCTAGAAACCCCAATTCCATAGCCTTGAGTGCTTGATCTAAGGAACCCACTCTACATAGAGCTACAATTCCTTGCGAAAGTTGGGAATCAAGGCTTGTGATTGGCAAAGTAGCGAAAGTGAACATGTGTCAATCTCAAGACCTTGCTTCGAAGGGGATTTCCCCAATGATCGATGTGTAGAAGTGGTTGGAACGAGGGCGAAAGCACTCGATCCTAGTCCGATCATCACTCATTGCTTGAATTGGGGTGGATAAGCCTTAATCTACTAGAGAAGGAACCCAAAAGCCCAAGATCTACTTTTAATCTTTGAAGTTCGACAAACCCAGCTACCTCGGGCCCGACTTACCCTACGTCGGACCCGACTTCCTCTTGTCGCCAACATCGGGCCCGACGTGACCTCTGTGTCGGTCCCGACTGTTCTCTTTGTTTTCCTTTGTTTTAAGCTCTCTTTTCCAGCTTCCTAGTGTCTAGGCACATCAATCGAGTAGACTTCCCGAGTGTTCGACACCCACCACGTGCTACAACGGGGTCGGGTTATAAATTGTATCTCTAGACCCTCGCACACCGTGAGAGCGATCAGAAAGATTATACCCCGAGATTATAAAGGCGTGTTTTACCGAACCCCAAGATTCAGAGATGTCGAGTTAATGATCCACTCTCTCTTCCTTGTTTGCTATGGGTGTTTATTTATTTGACATCACATTCGTGCATGTTGCAGGCTCAAGGACTACTCGTTCCACATCGGCGCTTTCTACTATAGAGCGTGTGGAAGCAAGGAAGAAAAGGAAAGCAGAGGTAGCTTCTATTGTAGATACCTCTTTAGCATTGTCATTCCTGCTATGTCTGGCCCGACCACGTCTAAAGGTGCATCTCCCAAAAAATCTGTCACCCCCAGCTAGACTAATCTCCCAAGAACCATGATGTCTCTTGATATTGCGGCGAAAAGTGCTTGACCTCTTTAATGCCTCTTTATGTGAATTGCTCCTAAGACGTAACAAATCGGTCTAGCATGTCGGACTTCTTTGGTGAAATGGTAGTTGCTCAATGGCAGGTATGGACATAAGCCCTTACCAGTAGCTTTCTATGCTTCAACCTTTTCCTATGTTAACGCGTTCATTTTTTGCATAGTTTTCAACTTACCATGTCAGCCTTCGAGTCTTTCAAGGATCAACCCAATCAACTCTCTTAGAGCAAAGTCAGTTTGCAACTTGAGAAGAAGTGGAATGCTCTTTTGGAGCATGAGAAAAAGGCTCTGGAGAAGAGGGTAGAAGAGCTGTCGAAGAATGTTGAGGAACTGTCTAAGAGTGCTGAGAGTTGGGAAAGTAAGTTTCACACTGCTTCGGAAAGAGAATCTTCTTTAGCTAAAGTATTCGAAGACACATCAGATTACTGGTCTTTTAGGGCTTTGTTGAAGCCGTGGAGGAGTTTTTCGTCGGAAAACATACTTCTTGGGACGCTGTTAAAGAAAGGCAACAATTTGAAAATTTGTTTCCTCCTTCTAAAGCTGCCTCTGTGACCAAGACTTCCTCTCCTGTAGTTGATGATGCTCAAGTTGTCAAGGAGTTAGCTAAAGAGGAGATTGCTGTAGATGTGATGTGGTCTAAGGAAGTACCGAAAGAGTAATGCTGCTGTTTTATTATTTCTTCTCTTTTGTGAACAAGATATTTTGGAGTACCCGATGTGTTGGGTTTAAACAATTTGATGGGTCGTTGCTGTTTTAGGGCCTTAATTGTTTGTTTTTGACGAACTATTTGCTCCTTGGCCTTATAGCCAAGGGCCGTATCTACTAACACTTTTATCTTGTATGTGCTTGTATTTTTGGTTGTGTATGTTTGTTTTTAAGTTTGTACATGAAAAATGAATAAGGAAGCAACTCGTTGATGATCGAACTAACACGTTGAGACAATGAAGTTGTTGGTAGTCAAGTTAACGTGTTAAAGCAATGAGCTTTTAGGACTTCATGTAGTAGCGCTCTTGTAAGATGCTAGGAGAGAAATGTATAGTGAGACGTAGTTTGAGAATAGAATGTAATCACATTGGTTTATTGATAACATGATTGAATAAATACATGTTTTTCTCATCGCGTTGGACTCCTCTTGCTCTAGAGTCGTTGATGTATTTCTCATCTCTTGCATCTTTGTGACTAGTCGTTGTGTTCACATCGTAGCCTGATTATAAGGCAAGGGCCCATGTTTTGGCATGTAACGTCACAAGGCGTCCCTTGTTAGTTTTAGATGTCGTTGTTTTTGTATTGTTTAAGTAGGACCGATTGTTGTAAACGAACCAAATATGTAAATGAAATGAAAAAATACCTTGTCCTTATTGTGACCATTGTGGATCCTTCAGAAGTGATAGAGTTTTAAATTCGTTGCATTCTTGCTTATCGGGATTGTTTTCCCGTCACGGTCACGGGTTCATAGGCACCTTGCACAATAACTTTTGTGATTTTGATGTGAGTCCATCGACGACCGAACCAACAATTGATTCCGAGCACGCGCCGGCACACTCGGAGCCACGGCCTGCCCTTGGCGCGCCTGCACACTCGGAGCCACGGCCTGCCCTTGGTGCCCTTGCGTGGGGCTGGTGTGCCCTTGCAAGCGGCTGGAGGCGCGCCCTTGCAAGGGGCTAGCGCGCCTTGCACTACGTCGGATCCTGACCTTGATGTTGCCAAATCGTCGGGCACTTTTGATGGCGCCTTGTCCTATGAATCAAGTGAGGAATATAGCTCAAAAGATAAGCCCGTGGTGCATGAGCAAGGGAAGTCTACATTAGGAAAAGCAACTAAGGCCAGAATCCGAGGCGCTAGGAAGCCGAGTCAAGAAGCCACGCCCTATCTTGGGCGTATCACGCGATCCCGAGCTAAAGCTATGCTTTGTCAAGTTCAAGAGGAGCTCATGGGTCATGGGTTTCCGAAGGGATATCAACAGGAAGGGTGGAGTCTTATGATACATCATGGTTCGTTAAGTGACAATTTAACGGTTAAGGACGATTAATGTGTTCTCGGTTTTTATGGGTTGTTTTTGTAATTTTCTTTAAGTGGGGGGGGGGCTGATTTTGTGAGGCTTGTTGTCTAGGTTATATGGCCGGCCACCCCCTCCTCCCTTGGTAGTCTTGAACGAAAATTTGCCTTGTTTCCTTTACTTGTTTTCAATCAAATTTCTTGTTTGTTTCTTCGTTCAATCTCTTGTTAGAGCGTTAGTGCGTAATATCCGACGTTCTTGCAACCTAGTTTGCTCGTTTCTTGGTGAGTCATATCCAAGGTTTGAGCATCCATATCCATCGTCACCTCCATCTACCCACGTTCCAAGGCAAGGAGTTTCCGAGTTCTCTTGGCGATTTCTTTGCACCATCTTCATCATCAACGATCCGGACATCAAGTGGTATCAGAGCCACGCGAAGGTATTGCCATATAATCCTTGTTCCGACCTTGAAAGTCCACTTCTTGCAAGTTCTCTTGGCCGAAATTCCCTTTGTGGTTGCGAGAGATTGGTGTGTTGTTTGTTGTCTTGTGTTGTGTGGGAATTGTTGTCCTTGTTTGTTGTTGTTCTTGGCCGAATTTGGTGAGCATCCATGGCTGAAATTCTGCTCGAAAATCCCATGGAGAAGAACACCAAGGGTTGGCTTTTTTAAGAGTGGTTGAGGGGTTGTTTTTCCTACTTGATTAAGGCCTTCAATTAGGAGTTGAATTGAATGAGTCTTTGCTGATTTTTTTGTGCTGAAAAACGTGATTATTGTGTGTCCAAACCAGCCTTAATCCGTTTTATTACATGTTTGTTGAATGGTTCGGTGCTAGGATACGGGAACGACACCAAGACGAAACATCTTGTATTGTTGTCTAAGTTGACTTTGGAATCCTTTATTAAATCAAAAACAGAAAAGAAATCAGAAAAACCTTGTCGGTGGCATAAAGCTAATAAGGGGCCAGGCACAGAAAAAAAAGATGAAGACTAGAAAAACCTTGCCCGGCGGTGTAAAGCTAATAAGGGGTCGGGCACGGAAAGAGTAGTCAAATCGTAGAGCCTAGCAAAGGCCTTAAAATTTTCTATACTTGATGCTTGTTGTTCTTGGTGGTTTAGTAGCTTCCTAGAATTGTTCTCTTAGACAAGTGTGTGGTGAGTATTTTCTTTTGTTTGTCCTTTGTTGTCCTTTGCATACTTGCAACTTGTCAGATTTTCATCTCGGGCAAGTCTTGGTGGTTATTTCAAGTGCACTCTATACCTTGATTTTTCCGTGGTTGTTAAGATGACAAGTGTAGGTGACAAAAAGGACAAGCAACATGCCGATATGATGGAACACGGATGCCTCAACCGGGAGCTCCACCAAGTGTGTTACAAAGTGCTAATCGGGCGGAGTTGTTGCAAGAAGAGGCCTCGACATCTTACTTGCCAAATACGGAGGCTCTAGGCTCACTCGGTTTGAGTACTTCTATAGGAGCCATCCCTCCTTATGTTCCTCCCACGAGCTTCCACAATCCACACTTCGTGGCCAATTCCGGGGTAAGGCCTTCATTTGCTACATTTCCGAATAATATTCCTATTGGTTCTACTAATGTTTCAGGTTATGGAGCTCCAAACTATCAAGAAGCCAACCCTACCATGGCCACCAATTTTACCCCACCAGCCATGCACCTTCCAAGGCGCGGCCAACCTCCACGAGGACCGGCCTATGGAGTCGCCGGGAAGCCTTGGCAAGGCGTGCCGGTGCATCACGAGGAGCGGTCTCGGGATCCCCATCAAGGCATAAAGCTAAACGTGCCAACGTTTGCAGGAACATCCGACGCCAATGCATGCTTTGATTGGTTTGTCAAGGTGGAGTCCATCTTTGATTTTTATGGATACGATGATGCTCGGCGAGTGGCCATGGCTGCCATCCACTTCACCGACTTTGCTTATCAATGGTGGCTTGTGGACAAGGCCTTGGGGAGAGCACGTTAGATGCCACAAATCAATACTTGGCAAGATCTAAGAGAGGCTATAGAGGAGTGGTTCGTGCCTCAAGAATACACGGAACACATCCATGTAAAGTTGGAACAAGTGCACCAAGGAAACCGGTCTCCTAACGAGTTCTACAATGAGCTGCGTTTGCTCCTCTTTCGTTCCAGAATGCAATTTCCCGACGGATATGTGATTTCTAAATTTGTCAATGGGTTAAATTCAGAACTAAAAAATATTGGGAGTATGCAGCATTTCAGTAGAGGAACCGATGTTGAGCAAGTGCTTCACTACACCAACCACATCTACAAGCATCTTGCTCAACGGCATTCAAGTTCTACCACTTCTCGGGCATGGAAACCGTCCTCCACAACTCCTAGGGTGCCACCAAATCAGTTTAAGAAGTCGGAGATTAGGAAGGGCTCGACTCCTCAACCAAGGAAAGAATTTCCTCCACGTCCTCGGTAAGAAGGAGGAGAGCGGGCAAGCGATGTGAAGTGCTTCAAGTGCCTTGGCCATGGGCACTATGCTAGGAATTGTCCCAATGAATGGAAGGTTCTTCTTAACGCTCATGGTGAGTATGAGTATGAGGACAAAGGGGCTGCAGAAGAGGAAGAGGAGAGCCCCGAGGTTGAGGAAGACGAGCTCCATATCACCGTCGAGGATGGAGAGTGCTTTGCTCTTCATGACGAAGAACACCACCACACCTAGTCAATGGGAAGTTATCTTTCACACTCGATGTAAAATCATGGATAAGTTATGTAGTGTGATTATCGATAGCTGATCTTGTTGTAATATTATTAGTCAAGAGGTGGTGGATCGTTTTTCTTTGCAAACTACTTGTCATCCTTTACCTTATCCCTTGTGTTAGTTGAATTCTAACGCCCCTATCCAAGTCAAGGAGAGGGATCGTATTTGTTTTTCTATAGGACCATACAAGGACAAGGTGGAGTGTGATGTGATTCCGATGATCGCTTGTCATCTCCTTTTGGGACGCCCTTGGCAATATGACAAGGGGGCAATTCATGATGGCGTATCCAACGAGTATCACTTTCAAATGGAGGGAAAGAAGGTGACGTTGCACCCGATGAATCCCCATGAAATTATGCTGGATCATGCAGCTAAGGAACAAAGAAAGAAGCATGCGCTTCGAGAGGGAAAGAAGGATAAGAAGCTAGCTCTAGGCGGCCCTTCTACGCCCTTACCATGGCCACCAATTTTGCTTCTTTTTCAAGAGTCTTATTTATCTTCCCAAGAATTAGTTGATCTTCCCCCTCCTATTTCTAATCTTTTGCAGGACATTGAGGAGCTTTTCCAAGAAGAGGTGCCAACGGGACTCCCACCGCTAAGGGGAATAGAGCATCAAATCGACTTTGTTCCCGACGCCACTCTACCGAACCGTCCAGCCTATTGAGCCAATCCTGAGGAGACAAAGGAGCTTCAAAGACAAGTCCAAGAACTCCTAGATAAGGGCTATGTTCGTGAGAGCCTCAGCCCGTGTGCCGTTCCCGTCATTCTAGTGCCTAAGAAGGACGACACATGGAGGATGTGCGTCGATTGTCGAGCGATCAACAACATCACCATCAAGTATCGCCATCCAATTCCGAGGCTTGAGGACATGCTTGATGAGCTTCATGGGGCGAGTCTCTTCTCCAAAATTGATCTTAAAAGCGGATACCATCAAATAAGAATGAAGGAGGGAGATGAATGGAAGGCGGGGTTGAAAACCAAGCAGGGCCTCTACGAGTGGATGGTTATGCCCTTTGGGTTAACCAACGCTCCTAGCTCTTTCATGCGCTTGATGAACCACGTCCTTCGTCCTTTTATTGGTAAGTTTGTGGTTGTGTACTTTGATGATATTTTGATTTACATCCATGATTTATCATCCCATGTCGAGCACCTTAGGCAAGTGCTTGATGCTTTGAAAAGGGAGCGCCTATTTGCTAACTTCAAGAAGTGCCACTTTTGCTCGGATCACGTGGTATTTCTTGGTTTTGTTATGAGTAGGAATGGACTACAAGTGGAAGAAGAGAAGGTGAAGGCGATTCAAGAATGGCCAACACCGACAACCATGACACAAGTCCGGAGCTTCCTTAGGTTAGCCCAATTTTACCGCCGGTTTGTTCGAGATTTTAGTAAATTGGTTGCGCCCTTAACCTTCCTTACTAAGAAGAATGTTCCATTTACTTGGGGAGAGGTGCAAGAAGAGGCCTTTGCAACCCTTAAGGCTAAGTTGACACAAGCGCCGTTGTTGGCCCTTCCCGACTTTGGCAAGATGTTTGAGATAGAGTGTGATGCATCGGGAATCCGGCTCGCGAGGTAGTTATGCAAGAAGGGAGGCCTATTGCATATTATAGTGAGAAGTAAGGGGGAGCCGAGCTCAAGTACCCTACGTACGACAAAGAGCTACTTGCTCTTGTCCGAGTTCTACGGGCGTGGGAGCATTATGTTTTGCCTCGGGAGTTTGTCATCCATTCTGACCACGAGTCGTTGAAGTACTTGAGAGGGCAAGCAAAACTGAACCGAAGGCATGACAAATGGGTGGAGTTCATCGAATCCTTTCCCTATGTCATCAAGTACAAGAAAGGCAAGGACAACGTCGTCGTCGACGCGTTGTCGCGGAGGTACGCTCTCTTATCTTTACTTGATGCTCGATTGCTTGGTTTTTCTTTTATGAAGTGTATGCTCATGATGCTGAATTTGGTGAAATATTTCATGCTTGTTTGAAGAGGGGAGTCGGGATCAATTCTACTTGCATGAGGGTTTTCTTTTTAAAGGAACTCGTTTGTGTGTGCCTAGTGGTTCGGTTAGGCGTTTGCTCGTCCAAGAGGCCCATGGTGGAGGCCTCATGGGACACTTTGGTGTTATGAAAACTTTGCATATTCTTAGGGAGCATTTTTATTGGCCTCACATGCTTAGGTCGGTAGAGAAATTTTGTGCTTCATGTTTTGTATGTTTACGTGCAAAGTCTAAGGTGCACCCTCACGATTTGTATACCCCTTTGCTTATTCCTTGTGCACCATGGGAGGATATTTCTATGGATTTTGTTTTGGGGTTGCCTAGGACAAAAAGGGGTAGGGACTCTATCTTTGTGGTGGTTGATCGATTTTCTAAGATGGCACATTTTGTTGCTTGCCACAAAACCGACGATGCTACTAATGTTGCTACTTTGTTCTTTGATAATATTGTTCGGTTGCATGGTGTCCCTAATTCAATTGTTTCTGACCGTGATGTAAAAATTTTTAGTTTCTTTTGGAAGACGCTTTGGTCCAAGCTAGGAACTAAGCTCTTATTTTCTACTACTTGCCACCCGCAAACGGATGGGCAAACCAAGGTCGTTAATCGTACCCTTGGTGCCTTGTTGCATTCTATTTTGAAAACTAACTTGCGCGGGTGAGAAGAGTGTCTTCTTTTCATTGAATTTGGTTACAATAGGTCCGTTCATTCCGCTACAATGAAGACACCTTTTGAGGTGGTTTATGGGCACAGTCCCGTTACACCACTTGATCTAGCGCCTTATGCCATCACCGATCGAGAGAGTCGTGAAGGACGTGACCGAGCTGAGTATAGTAAGCAGATTCATGATGATACTCGCCTTCAATTGGAGAGGCGGACATTGCAAAGCGCCAAGCTGATAGAGGGCGCAAAGAGCTGATTTTTTGAACCCGGCGACCTTGTCTTGGTTCATTTGAGAAAGGAGAGTTTTCCCACTCTTCGGAATTCTAAGCTTAAGCCGCGTGGAGATGGACCATTTCAGGTTTTAGAGCGCATCAACGACAATGCTTACAAGCTTGATCTTCCTCCGAATTATGGTGTCCATGAGGTATTCAACGTATCCAATCTTGTTCCTTATTTTTCTAATGATGATGTTGAGTTTGAGCAGGATCCAGGTTCGAGGACGAACCCTTTTCAAGGGGAGGAGGATGATGTGAGTCCATCGACGACCGAACCAACAATCGAGTCCAAGCATGCGTCAGCACACTCGGAGCCACGTCCTGCCCTTGGCGCGCCCGCACACTCGAAGCCACGGCTTGCCCTTGGCGCGCCCTTGCGTGGGGCTGGTGTGCCCTTGCAAGCGGCTGGAGGCGCGCCCTTGCAAGGGGCTGGCGCGCCTTGCGCTACGTCGGATCCCGACCTTGATGTGGCCAAATCGTTGGGCACTTTTGATGGCACCTTGTCCTATGAATCAAGTGAGGAATATAGCTCGAAATACAAGCCTGTGGTGCATGAGCAAGGGAAGTCTACATTAGCACAAGCAACTAAGGCCGGAATCCGAGGCGCTAGGAATCCGAGTCAAGAAGCCACGCCCTATCTTGGGCGTATCACGCGATCCCGAGCTAAAGCTATTCTTTGTCACGTTCAAGAGGATCTCATGGGTCGTGGGTTTCCGAAGGGATATCAACAGGAAGGGTGGAGTCTTATGATACATCATGGTTCGTTAAGTGACAATTTAACGGTTAAGGACGATTAATATGTTCTCGGTTTTTATGGGTTGTTTTTGTAATTTTCTTTAAGTGAGGGGGGTGATTTTGTGAGGCTTGTTGTCTAGGTTATATGACCGGCCACCCCCTCCTCCCTTGGTAGACTTGAACGGAAATTTGCCTTGTTTGCTTTACTTGTTTTCAATCAAATTTCTTGTTTGTTTCTTCGTTCAATATCTTGTTAGTGTGTTGGTGCATAATATCCGAAGTTCTTGCAACCTAGTTTGCTCATTTCTTGGTGAGTCATATCCAAGGTTTGAGCATCCATATCCATCGTCATCTCCATCTACCCACGTTCCAAGGCAAGGAGTTTCTGAGTTCTCTTGGCAATTTCCTTGCACCATCTTCATCATCAACGATCCGGACATCAGATTTGATAAGGTCCTTCCCAATATGCTCCAAGCTTCCCAACATTAGGTTCTTGAGTATTTTGAATTACCTTTCGCAACACCCAATCTCCTACTTGAAATGCTTTGGCCTTAACATGTTTATTATAGCTCCAGGCCACCCCCTGTCTATATGTCGCCATTCGGATAGAGGCTTCATCTCGTAACTCATCAACGGTGTCCAAGTGATGAAACATGTTGCCTTGGTTGGACTCTTCAGTGGTTAGACCATACCGTGTTGTTGGAAGAGTTATCTCAACTTCGCAACCATATACTAACAAGAAAGGTGTATGTCTGGTGGCTGTCTTTGGGGTTGTCCGGTCTGACCGTAAAATAAGGGCTAACTCGTTTGCCCATTTCCACTTAGCCTCCTTTAGGCGCTTCTTCAAGTTGTTTATGATCACCTTGTTGCTAGCTTCCGCTTGACTGTTTGCTTAAGGATATCGTGGAGTTGACATTACCAACTGGATGTTATATTATTGGCAAAAGGACCTCGTCTTCTGATTGATGAATTGGGAGCCATTGTCACAAACTATGATTGATGGTACGCCAAATCTGCTAAGAATGTTCCTTTTGACGAAGGAAATGACTTGTACACCTTTTACTTCTTTGAAAGCTTCGGCTTCGATCCACTTAGAGAAATAATCAGTCATAGCTAAGATGTAAACACGTTGCCCAGAAGCTGGAGGGAGTTTACGAACAATGTCCATCCCTCATTTCATAAATGGCCATGAGGATGCTATCGGATAAAGTAATTCTAGTGGTTGATGTGGAATCGGCCCATGACGGTGGCACGTGTCATACCTTCGGGCAAAGCTGGTTGTGTCTTTATTTATAGTAGGCCAGTAATAGCTCATCCTACTTACCTTTTTTGCCAGGTTGCGACCCTCAGTGTGGTTCCCGCACTCTCCATCATAAATGTCTTGCAACATTTTCTATACTTCGTCTTCTTTTACACATCATGCGTATAATCCTGAAGACATCCACTTGAACAAGATGTTATCTTTAATAGAAAAGGTGGAAGCTTTTACCTTAAGTCGTCGAGCCTCTTCTTTGTCATCAGATAAGATCCTGTCTCGTAACCATTTTAGGTAAGGTGTTACTAATAAAGTAGCCACATCAACGTCTCGAACTTCGAACATATCTATATCCCTTGTTATGGAAGTCACATCCAGGTGTACGAACGGTATCTTGTCAAACTCCATTGGATCAATTGCTGAGCTGAGTTTTGTTATAGCATCTGCTTGCGCATTGGCATCTCGTGTCACTTGTTTTATTTCAAAATGCTGGAAACTTTTGATGATCTCTTGAACTTTTTCCAAGTAAGCTCTCATTTTTGAATTTTTCTAATCCCTGGCAACGTATGAATTTGTTACTCTATTGACGACGAGCAAAGAATCACATATTACCTCAATCTCCTGGATATTCAAATCCCTAGAGATGATTAGCCTTGCAATGAGTGCTTCATATTCTGCTTCATTGTTTGTGGCTTTAAATGTGCAGCGAATAGCTTGGGCTATCCTATCTCCCTGTGGTGACTTCAGTACTACCCCCAGCTCGACACCTAAATGATTTGAAGCCCCGTCGGTATGCATTAACCACTTTCCGACGCTCATCGACTTCCCAACTTGCAACACCTCATGTTCCTCACCATCTGGTAGGGTAGGAGTGAAGTCAGCCACAAAATCTGCCAAAGCATGAGACTTCATTTTTGTTCGTGGTTCATAGATGATGTCGTACCCATTGAGGTGGATCAACCACCTTACCAAACGATCTGATAACTCTGGCTTTGACATAACACTCTTCATTGGAAAATTAGTCCTCAAAATAATAGAATGGCTTCCAAAATAAGGACGTAATTTAATTGACTCCATAACTAGTGACAACATGAGTTTTTCTACAAGAGAATACCGTATTTCTGCATCAAGTAGAGTTTTTCTTACATAGTAAATTAGCAACTGGTTCCCGTCCTCTTCCCGTATCAAGAAGGCACTCATAGCCACTTCTGTTACTGCCAAATACACATACAACATTTCTCTAGGTTTAGGCTTCGATAGTATCTGTGGTTGAGATAGGTACCTCTTTAACTCTTGGAATGCATCTTCGTGCTCTTTCCTCCACTCGAACGACTTATTCTTCTTCAAAATTTCGTAAAATAGCTTGTTTCTGTCTGACAACCTAGATATAAACCTGTTGAGTGCAACTACTCGACCTGTTAACTTCTAGACATCTTTAACACATCGTGGTGACTGCAGTTCCATGATAGCTTTGATCTGGACTAGACTGGCTTCAATTCTTCTTTGCGTAACTATGTATCCGAGAAATTTTCCAAACGTGACTCCAAAAGAAAATTTAGTTGGGTTTAACTTCATTTGATAGCTTCGCAAGATCTTGAACGCGTCTTCCAAGTGATGAAAGTGGTCTTTCACCTTTAGAGATTTGACCAACATGTCGTCAATATAGACCTCCATGGTATCCCCTAATTTTTCCTGAAACGTTCTATTCACAAATCTCTGATAAGTAGCACCTGCATTTTTCAATCCGAAAGGCATAACTGTATAACAATAACTCCCTGGGTTTGTTACAAATGCGGTTTTTTCCTGATCATCAAGATGCATCATTATTTAGCGGTATCCATTAAACGCGTCCATGAAAGTTAACAATTCGTGTTCCGTTGTTGCATCCACCATTGCATCGATGTGAGGTAACTGGAATGAATCTTCAAGACAGGCCTTGTTTAGATCGGTAAAGTCAACGCAAACACGCCACTTCCCGTTCTTTTTCTTTAAGACAACCACATTTTCTAACCAATCGGGGTATTTTACCTCTCTTATTTTGCTAGACTCGAGTAAAGATTTTACCTCTTCATTAATTACCTAATTACGCTCTAGGGCAAACTTACGCCTTTTGTGCTTGACTGGTGGGACTCTTTGATCGACATTGAGTGTAGAGGTAATCACTTTTGGGCTAATCCCAATTAACCATATCTTCATTCGACCAAGCAAAACAATCACTATATGACCGTAAAAAACCAACTAACTGTTCTCTCAATTTTGGTTCTAAGTCTGCTCCGATTCAGATCTTTCTTGATGGATCAAGAGTGACTTCTTCTAGCTTTGGCATCTCGGGTTTCACGTAGTAAGTTGGAGTCTTACAGTCCTTTAATTGCTATGCCGATAACTTCTTCTCTCTAACGACTTGCGGAGCGCTTGAAGTTGTCACCTTCATGGTCACCGAATAGCATTCTCGTGCTATTTTCTGTTCTCCTTTGATTTCTTTTATTCCCCATGGTGATGGAAACTTCACGCATTGATGATACATCGAAGGGATATCTTTCATTCTGTGGATCCATGGCCTACCCAAAATTACATTAAAAGGTGATGGACAATCGAGCACTTGAAATTTTACCTTGTAGTTAACTCCACGCGCGATGGTAGGCAGTGATATTTCTCCCAACATGTTACGTGATTCACCGTTGAAGCCTACCAACGTTGTAGACTTCTTGGTGATGTTATCAAGCCCCAAGCCTAAGTTGTATAAAGTATCCAACATAAGCAAATTAGTAGAACTTCCATTATCGATTAATACGCGTTTGTTTAACAAGGAAATTTGCAATTGTTAATGAAATAATCAGGTAATCGTGATGGATTTCATCTTCCTCGATGTCGTTAAAGGTAATGGGAATCACTTCTTGACCCCTTCGGATAGAAATCTTTGGCTCCTCCCTCCTAGTACTCCTTGCGATTCTCTTTGCTGCAGAATAGGTTACTCCACATACTTCAGATCCCCCTGTGATGACATTAATTACCCTTGTATGCTTTGTGGCGGTGGCGGACTTGCTTTCCCCTTGTTGCCTTCCATTTTCTCACTTACTCTTTCTGATATTAGGTCCTTAAGGTACCCCCTGCGTAATAATTCACTTACCTCTTTCCGCAATGCGATGCACTCGTTAGTCTTATGGCCTTGGTCAAAATGAAAATCACACCACTTTGATTTGTCTTTCTGCTATGATGGTGTATTAATCTTCCTTGGACATTTAAATGTATCTCCTATTTTGCTAAGTGTTCAGACCACCTTTGTTGCGTCCACCTGGAAGTTGTAGTATGATAGCCTCGGCGGTAGCTTCGGATCGTCATATCGCTCATAGGACTTGGACGACATCATGTTTATTGTAGGCTTGGTGGGAGAAGAGTTTGGGTGTGGTACGTATTTGGTTTCGCGTTGACCTTGTCGACGTTCTGGTCGGTATGAGCTAGTGTTCTTGTTAGAGAAGAGGTCATCCTCTTCTAACCGAACATGTGCCAACGCCTTAACCTGCACTTCATCAAAGTTCGAATAGGGATACTTATTTAATTCGCGATAGAGTTTAAGGTTATGGTGGAAATGCACCTTCGAAATGCTTCAACGGTCGTGGCTGCGTTGCACCCTTCTATGGTCACTAGTTCTTCATTATTCCTGTTTAAAAAGTTTTTCAAGGATTTGTCGGTCCTTTGGAACAGATGATATAAATTGATGGATCATTTTTTAGCGTGTCGGCTACTTGCAAACCTGACCATGAACTTGTCAATCAACTCAACAAAAGAAGATATATTCCCAAGTGGTAAATGAGAATGCCAATTTAGTGTTGGTCCAGATAACATATTACCGAACCAACAACACATAACAATCTCTTTCATATCAAAAGAAATTGTGCTAATATCCATGGCATGTTTAAAGACGGCTATGTGTTGATCCGGATCTATAACTCCTTCGTACTTTGGTACGTCGGGAACGTGACACTTTCGAGAGATGTCTACCCTCGCGATAGCAGGTACAAAGGGGGAATCGATAAACCCATCCCACCTTTCTATAGCTATCGGTTGTGGAGCCTCTAGGACTTGAGTAATTCAGTCCTCCAGGACTTTAAGGCGTTCTCATAGTTGAACCATCTCAACATTTTCTCGAATAGCCCTTAAAGAGTTACCATTTACCTGATATCATGTTACTTGTCTTCCTTCCCTTAGGGTTACTAGATTTGGATCGTCTAGATCTAATCGATGGGCCACACTATCCATTCTCCAGTAAGGCGTTGTCGATTTGATGCCGATTGTACCTGAGATTGAAGAAAATTGCGTTCATTAGTTAAAGTTTCGATTTGTTTTTCATATACCTCGATGAACTTAGTGTGAGCTTCTTTTTGGTTTTCCAGTTCCTTTCGGAGAGTAAACATGGATGCACACAATTTGAGGACAATGTCAGATTCTGTCGTTGTTCCGCATTCAGCAGCAACCGCGTAAGTGGTAGGCTCTCTAGTCCCAGCCCCAGAGATGTGCTCATTTCCATCTAGTGAATTCCCAGCTTGTTGGCCGCCGACTTCCTGGGTGAACTTGTTGTTCTCTAGATCATCAACATGTATTTAGTTTTTGTTGATGTCGTCCATTCTTCGTGAAAGCAGATTCTACAATTTTCAACAAATCTTATTGGCTAAGCCCCCACGATGGGCGCCAAATGTTTTGGGCAGATTTAACACATAAACGCGTTACCTGCAATGATGAGGGAAACTCAACCAAGAAATATTCTAAATGCGTTAAACTTGTAAATGAAGTATGATTCAACAGAAATACAAAAAACGATTGTGAATGGAAACAACAAAAACAATTAAAATGTATATAATGATAACCAATCGATGACAATGTCACTTTGAATCTACAAAGGAATTAACTGGGCAATTGCCTTTTATCTTTCGACAAGCGAGGTATAAGAATTAGATTAAATGATTTGCAACCTATAGTCTGGGTATTCTGCGTCTCCTCCTCTACGCTCTCATAGCCTTTTATATCCGCTCACCATCAATGGACCGTTTACCTTTATTGACTTGCAATCCCGCAAATATCACAAACGACATTAATGGCCTAGCCGTTACGGCGAGTTTGCCACAAGCCGTTTACTCCTCTCTCCCGCATATTGACAAGCGTTGTGCAAGAATTTTGGGCCATTTCTCCTTGTCGATTTGAGCCTCTAATAAACAATATTTGGCCGAAACTTTGACATCCCAACAAATCCTTTCAGTCTATGAACTCATGGTTTGAAGCATTGGAAGTTTGGATGCATTGTTCGGAAGAGAGATCTCAACAAAATGTGAGTCAAGAACCAAGCGTCAACCAAGTTAGTCCCATTGTATCTAGAGGGGTGAATGGAGATCCTTCCCACGATGTGAGTCATGCCTTCCATCCGGAAGAGGGCTCGATGTCCTATGTTCCTCATGTCCCACATGAGCATAAAATGCCAATTGTAGAGAAGCTTGAACATAAGGAAAAGGGGTCGAAGTTGTGGAACCATCTCCTCCTAAAATCGAGCTTCACCCTACCCTTATCCCTATCTCCATAAATTCTTTGGTTATTCCTTGGTTGGATGCATTTCCTATGATTCCTTCATGCTTGCCTTTCTTGCTCCATGAGGAGGACGATGCCATTACTTTCGCACCAAGTTATTTTATGGCTAAGGAACAAAGGAAGAAGAACAGGAGTCCAGAGGAGAAGAAAGGAAAGAGATGGCTTTTGGAAGTAGCATGGTCACTTCCAAACAAATTCTCTTAGCCAATCTTAAGGAAGTTTTCCACACCATAAAAGAGAGTAATGAATATGATGACAATGAGCTGCAGGATCATGGTTTGTGGACGAACCCTTTTCAAGGGAGGGAGGATGATGTGACTACGCTCACGTTGTCACATAATGAGCAGGTGGGGCGTGCTTGTCATGTTAAAATGCCACGACTTGTGTGATGCATTGCTTGGTTTGGAAGGGCGTTTTCTTAACATTTGGAAACCTTGGGATAGTTGGTAGAAAATGCTTTGTGTTGTCTTATATTTGGTTTTGCCTTTGTCTTGTTAAAAAGCCTAGGTGGGGGTATCATAGCTCCTTAGACAAGTTGAAGATCAAAACTTAAACTCCTTGTCTCTCTTTTTAGAACGTCATTTCTGGTTTTTCAATGGAATCTTTTTTTGATCTTGATTGTGAGTTACATCAATAAAAACCTGAACACTCAATCTAGGTGCGTCATATCCTAGATTGGATCTTCTAGTTTGTGTTTGAGGGGTGAGTCCTATCCAATGAAACACATCCGTATCCTTCACTTATATTCCCATCAAAACCATCCAATGTCCCTCAACTAATTCTAAATCCAACCCATTCAAACAAAATCATCTCTAAAACTCTTCTTGGTGAATTTTGTGTTACCTTAGTAGAATCGTGATAATTTCCGATCAACACATTTTCTTGCTATCAAATTTTGAGGAATTGAAATAGACTCATAAATCTAACTCTTCGAGTTCAAATTACTTAAATCAGAGTTCGGAGTAACGAGAACCTCCCTTGTGAAAACAGAGAATAAGTTTTGTCCAAACCTTTCTTGCCGGATCAAGCCTTGTCGACTGTTTTGGGCAGAATAAACACTTAAATGTGTTATATGCTATAATGCGGGAAACTTAGTCAATAATCAGTTTAAACACGTTAATAATATCAAAATCATAAATAAATATGAACAATAAAAGATATGCGAAAAAGATGAAGGTATTGTGATTCAAAAATATGTACTCTCAAATGAGAGTGATAGAACTTGATTTAGTAAGCTCGAATGAGAACTACAAGTGTGATATGAGATTGACAAAGTGTTTTGATTGATTGGTTGAATTGTAGAGAGCTTGATCATAATATGATGTTATCTGATGTTCCCCTTTTCCATATCTCCCTTATCCTTTCATAATCTCTAACTCCAGAGACATTACTCCCCTCACTCCTCTATCTTGAAGATTTTGCTAATGTCTTTAATGAATGAGCCATTGTGGGCATCTTTCCCGTATGCCGTTAATGATCAATCAGATTGCATTTCTTGAGATGGGCTTCAATCCTCATTGGACTGGCCTAAAATCACTCGGCCCAACAATACCCTCTAAAAACCTACCGAAAACTCCCTCCGATTATTCAAGGGTTTTTGAATCTTTGTCTTGGGAAACCGCAAGGCATCAAACGTCCCATCTCTTAATCTATTTATTGCCTTCAGATTCATAATCATCTTTATTCGTACTCTCTTCCTCCCGGGTACGCCTTCTCTTGCCTTTTCATCTTCTTGTAGCTCTGATTTTTCTTCATCATGACCGATTCTGAATCCTCTTCTAAACATTTCTCTCGCCGTTGTGAGTCGAGCGAAACCCCATCTTTCAAGTCTGCTCGAGTCCTTTCCCCTTCTCGCCATAAAACTAGTTCTGCTTGCGATTTTGCCTCTTTTGCTTGGTCGGTTGGCTTTCCTGCATCAACAGAGATATATACTCCTCATCGGGGTGAATGGGCTGACTCTTTTAGCGAAGACTGGGTATGTCTGTACGAATACCCATTTTATATCGGTTATCGCTTTCCTTTCTCCCTATTGTGATTGAGTTTTTGGAAACCCTAGACATGTCTCCAGGTCAATTGCTTCCTCATGGGTGGAGGATCCTTCTATATGTTGACCTTTTATCCTCTTCTCACAACATTCCCTTCAAAGCGGCAAATTTCTTTCACAATTACGGCCTTTCGAAGGGAGGATCCGATTCTTTCACCTTAAAAACTCTAAGAAGCAAGTCTGATCTGAATTTTGATTTGTCGAAATCAGATCGGGGTTAGACTGATAAATTCATTTTCGTAAAGTTTTCAACTTTAGGGTTTGACTGCTCTTTTCTTAAACCCCGTTGGTGTGCTTCAGGTAACGTGTTGTCTCCTTTTATTCTTGTATCCTCTTTGAAGATATTAAGTTTTGATCACTTTGTCGTGCCTGGTACAATGGAGGTCTCGGCTTTGGAAGCTGGGAATATCTCTGTTCAGGTTATTGCCCGCATCGAGGCATTGTTTGTAAGTGAAAGGTTGTACCCTGAAATTGTCAAACTTTGTAACGTCTCTCCCTAGGAATTAGAAATGTCAAGTAAGGAACTGTCTTCTGTTTAATCTGTATCTTCGGGCTTTCTGTCTTTATTGATTTCCTTTTTTCTTTACGCCTTGCATGTTTAGCCTCATGGACTACTCACTCGGGAGCCATCGCCTTATCATCTGCGGAACGAGTTGATGATAGGGAGAAGAGATAGACGGACTTTACCTCTATAAAAAAACACCTCTTTGGCAGTTTCACTGCCTCCTAAGCAATCTTCGACCACAACTAAGGCGACTTCTTCAAAACGCTCTTCCACCCCCAATCTCTTCGATCTTCCAGGAATAATGATGTCCTTGGAAAGGGTGGCAGAGAAATGCATGGACACCCTTCTGCCGCTATGTGTTGTTCGCCCCGACGAAATTGATAAATCTTTGATGACTGAGGTTCTTGGAGAAGTGGTAGCCTAAAGATGTGTTCATTATCATGTAAATGGCTCCTTGATTCTTTTTTAAGTTGTCGCCACTGGTTGTTTTGGGTCTTCAGATCACTTTAGTGGCGTTTGACCTTTTCAAGGAGTTGCCTGCTCAATTATCCCTTGCTAAAGCCAATATCCAGCTTGAGAAGAAAAGGAGTGACTTCTTTGAGTATGAGAAAAAGGCTTTGGAGAAGAAGATTGGCGAGATGTCTAAAGTGGTTGACGATTTTGAGGCTGAACTTCATGGTTCTACAGAGAAGGAGCACTCACTGATTAAAGATGTTGAGGAGGCGGTGCATTATTGGTCCTTTCGTGCTCGCGTCGAAGTAATGGAAGAGTATGCGGCATACAAGCATATTTCTTGGGATGCGGCCAATGAAACGCGCGAGTTCGAGGCTGTGTACCCTGGTAGCAATATGGTGGCTCAATTTGTAGCCGAGATCTCTCCGACATAAGTCAAGGACTCTGAAGAAGACAAGGTGTCTAAGATGTGCCAAAGGAATGAAGTTTCTCTCACTCTCATGTTCTTAAGTTAAAAACTATATTTTGGTTTGCCCATTGTGTTGAGTTTAGTTGGACAAGGTGTTTTAGTGGTCGTTTCGCTTTTGGCCACTTCTATGGATATTTGTGGACATTATCCTTAGAGTTATAGCTAAGGTGTTTAGTTTTTTATTGCTCTCCAGCATATAGTTGATTATGCTTGTTTGTGTTGTTTTTTGCATGTTTTACAAGTACTAAGAGGTAACATGTCAAGGAATTTGATCAACACCTGAAAGAGATGTACACCCGGGGTTTACTTCGAAAGCGCTTGTAAGAATGCTAAAGGAGACAAGTGTGTAATAGCATGTAGTATGTAGATAGAAGGAATGTAATATTGCCGTTATTGATAAAAACAAAGAATTAGGTACATGCTTGTGTCTACTTTGTTAGTTGCGTGTTAACTCCACTTGCTCTAGAATTGTTCATGTAGTCTCTGACTTTAGCATTTTTTACTAGTCTTGTGTGCACTTTAGCCTGATCAGAAGGCGAGGCCAATGTTTGGCCTGTAACGTCACAAAGCGTCCCTTGTTAGTTGTATTCCTTGTAACATTGTTACTCATTCATGTAATGCATGCGTACAAGACGTTTCAAATATAGTGAATAAAATGACTTATTTTAAAGTGATAAAGGAGTTACCTTGTTTTTAGATGGACTATGTCAGTCTCCTCAGAAATGGTAGAGCTTTAGGTTAGTCGTGTTCCAGTTTCGAGGTATAGGCCTTCCATCGAATGACATTAACTCATATGCTCTTCGACCAACAACTTTAGTAATTTGATATGGTCCTTCCCAGTTTGCCCCATGTTTTCCAACATTCACTTCTTGATTATTTTGAAAAACTTTTCCCAATACCCAATCTCCCATTTAGAAGGCTTTTTTAATCGGACGTTCTTGTTGTAACTTCAAGCTACCCCCTGTATGTATGATGCTAATCGCACAGAAACATTATTTTGTAAATTGTCGACAATATCCAAATGATGAAATATGTTGTCACGATTGGCTTCTTTGGTGGTTAAACCATATCACGATGTTGGGATAGATACTTCGATTGGTAATACAACTTCGTACCCATATACCAATGAGAAAGGTGTATGACATGTCGCTGTCTTTGGAGTTGTACGATTTGACCATAAAATAAAGGGTAACTTGTCTACCCATCGTTCTTTAGCCTCCTTAAGGCGTTTCTTCAAACTATTCATTATAACCTTATTACTAGCTTTTGCTTGATCATTTGCTTGTGGGTAATGCGATGTCGACATTACCAGCTAAATGTGGAAATGCTGACAAAGATATCTCTTTTATTCATTGATAAAGTGGGAGTCGTTGTCATATACTATAGTGGATGGGACATCGAACCTGCTTAGGATATTCCGCATGACGAAAGAAATAACCTAAGTATCCTTGAATTGTTGTTCAATCCACTTGGAAAAATAATCATTCATCGCCAAGATGTAAACGTGTCGCCCTGAAGCTGGAGATAACTTGCCTACAATATCCATTCCCCATTTCGTGAAAGGCCACGAGGATTTTAAGGGATGGAGTAACTCTAGTGGTTGATGAGGGATAGGTCCATGACGCTGGCACGCGTCACACTTTCTAGAAAAGTCGATTGCATCTTTCTTCATGGTGGGCCAGTAGTAACTCATCCTGCTTGCCTTCATCGCCAGGTTGTGACCCCCAGTATGATTTCCGCATTCGCCATCGTGAATATCTCGTAGCATTGTCTCCACTTTGTCTTCCTTTATGCATCATGCATATAACCCTAAAGACATCCACTTGAATAAGATGTTATCTTTAATCGCGAAAGTAGATGCTTTTAATTTAAGGTGGCGGGCAGCGAACATGTCAGGTAAGGCGTCACCCGTGAAGATTCCATCTCGTAACCATTTCAGGTAAGGCGTCACCCGTGAAGATGTCGAGTTATCTTCTAGGACATCGAACATGTCGTGGTGTTAAACATCGAACATGTCCAGGTGTAAAAAAGGTATTTTGTCGTACTCCCTTGGGTCAATTTATGAACCAAAATTTACTAAGGTGTCTGCTTGTGCATTGGCATCTCGTGGTACTTTCTTGATTTGAAAATGCTGGAAGCCTTTGATAACATCTTGGACCTTTTCTAAGTAGGTTGTCATCTTTGAGTTCCTAGCAGCATAGAAACTTGTTACTTTATTGACAACAAGTAAAGAATCACATATTACCTCAATCTTTTGCATGTTTTGGTCCCTAGCAATGATAAATCCTGCAATGAGCACTTCATATCTGCCTCATTTTTTGTAGCCTTGAATGTGAATTGTATGGCTTGGGCTATCCTATCCCCCTATGGTGACTTTAGTACTACCCCTAACCCTCCTCCTATCTGATTTGTTGCTATGTTAGTGTGCAACATCCACTTCCCGTAGTTCAATGTTTTTCCGACCAATATTAGTTCTTGTTGAACTTCATCTGGAGGGGGTAGGAATAAAGTCAGCCATAAAATCTGCCAAAGCATGTGACTTCATTGTTGTTCGAGGGTCATAATTGATGTCATACCCATTTAAGTGTATCAACCACCTAACCAGTCGACCTGATAACTTTGGTTTTGACATTATGCTCTTCATAGGAATGTTAGTCCTCATAGTTTTAGAATTACTTTCAAAATATGGACGTAACTTAATCGAAGCCATATCTAGTGATAACACAAGTTTCTCTATAGGAGAATACCTCTTTTCCGCATCTAGTAAAGTCTTACTTACATAGTAAATCGACAAATGGTTTCCTCCTTCTTCCCGAATTAGTACTGCACTTATAACGACTTCTGTGACTGCCAGGTAGAGGTAAAGTATTTCTCCTTGTTTCGGCTTTGACAAGATTTGAGGTTGTGATAAATAATTCTTCAAATCCTGAAACGCGTTTTCATGTTCTTCGGTCCACTCGAACGACCTGTTCTTCCATAATGTGATGTAAACCATCTTATTTCTATCGGATGATTTGGAAATGAATTCGTTCAACGCTGCAACTCGACCAATCAGCTTTTGTACGTCTTTGACGCATCGGGGAGACTAGAATTCCATGATGGCTTTTATTTGTTCTGGACTGGCCTTGATCCCTCTTTGCATTACGACGTAACCGATGAATTTCCCTAAAGTAACACCGAAGGAGCATTTTGTCGGGTTCAACTTCATCTAGTATTGTCTCAAAATCTGGAACGCGACTACTAGATGGCGGATGTGGTCTTTAGCTTTTAATGATTTAACTAGCATGTCTTCAATATATACCTCCATGGTATCCCCTAGTTTTTCCTGAAACATCTTATTAACCAATCTCTGATAAGTAGCACTTACGTTCTTAAGTCCGAACGACATAACTTTATAACAATAGATTCCTTGGTTGGTTACGAATGCCGTTTTTTCTAATCATCGGAACACATCTTTATTTTTTTGATATCCATTGAAAGCATCCATAACCCGCAAGAATTAAGGTGTCCATGTCGGAGGTGCAAGAATAAGAAACTGATTTCAATAGATCATGTGCATTATCATCTTGTTAAGGATGGTTTTGTTCCTCACTATTACCAATGGGTTTCACATGGGGAGACAGATGAAATGTTTGTTGCATTGTTGGTTGAGTCTAGAGAGAATGAAGGTTGTTGTAGTTCTGATCCATCGGCCAACAATATTTCGGTATGATAATCGAATGCAGCAGATGGTCTATGATGGTTTTAATTCCCAAGATCATTGCAATGATGATCCCGTCCAGAATGAGGATATTAGGCATGAGGGAGAGCAGTATCATCATGAAGCACCCAATCCCGATGCACAATGTATGTACGACATGTTGTCGGCCATGAATAGGCAGTTCTCCCCTGGATGTGATATCACCTAGTTGGACGCGACGACTGAGCTATTTAGCCTCAAGTCAAAGTTAAGGATGACGGAGCGCGGATACGACATGATTTCAGATTTCTGCAGACGCATATCTCACCCATAGACAACATTAACATCCACGTTTTACGACACAAAAAAATTGGTTGAGGGTCTCGGTCTTCCATAAGAAGCCATAGATTGTTGCCCAAACGCTTGCATGATATACTAGGGTGCAGATGTAGAATTTGTGGCTTGTAGGATATGTGAATATCCTAGATGGAGGCAAGGCAAGACGAAACTCATTCCTTATTCTCGTATATTTTACTTGCCAATAACTCCACAGTTGTAGAGGTTATACACATCGGTGGTGACTGCCGAACACATGAGATGGCATGCAGAGCATGTACAAGATGGGGTGATGCGACATACGTCAGATGCAAAGGCATGGAGGCATTTCAATGCAGTTTGGCCAGATTTTGCAACAGAATCACGAAATATGAGATTAGGTTTGTGGACGGACAGTTTTAATCCGTTCAGGCTGTCCGGAAGGCAATACTCATCCTGGCATGTGATTCTGACACCCTACAACCTTCCGCCGTTAATGAGTATGCGAGAAGAGGTTATGTTTTTTACGTTCATTGTACCTGGACCGAAGAGTCCGAAGCAAAAGTTGGATGTCTACTTGCAGTCATTGATAGTTGAGCTTAAGAGTTTGTGGCTTAATGGGGTGTGCACATACGATGTGTAGAGGAAGCAAATTTTTGTCATACGTGTAGATGTACTATGGACTATTAGTGACTTCCCGACATATTCCATGTTGTCAGGTATGTTGTTCTATATATGTTTAAATTCATGGTCAAGTATAATCATGCATATATGTGCTTATTAAATTTACTATGTTGACTCGATATATGTTTGCGTAGGATGGAGCACTTCTGAGAAATATGCTTGTTCTTATTGCATGGAGGACACAAATGCATTTTATCTAACCCATGGACGCAAAATGTGTTGGTTCCATTATCACAGGAGGTTTACAGAAGAAGATCGTCGCTTCTGAAATAATAGGATTGATTTCAAGAAGGGTAAAAGGGAAAAACGTGATCCCCCGGTACTCCGTGAAAGATACGAGATATTAGACCAGATTGACAATATGGGGTTGACGAGATATGAGACATAATATGGATGTAATGCACATTGAAAAGAATGTCTTCGATAATGTATTTTTCACCATTCATGATGTTCCGGGGAAGTTGAAAGAAAAGTGGTCGGTAAGAAAGGGTCTAAAGGAATTGTGGAAGCAACCAGAGTTGGAACCCGACGAGGAGGAAAATAGGTACCCAAAGCTTGCTTTGCTCTAGATCATCATGAAAAGCAAGTGCTTCTTGAGTGGTTGAGATTCGTAAAATTCATGGATGGCTATGTTTCCAACTTAAGCCGCTACATTGACTTGCATAAGCTTAGACTTTTTTGGATGAAGAGTCATGATTGTCACATGTTCATTGCACAACTAAGTGCATTATTCAGGGACCTCACATATTACGAGTCTAAGTCTGAAGTAGTTATGAATTTGCACAAGGAAATAACAATAATATTGCGCAAGCTAGAGTGTATAATTCCCCCCGGTTTCTTTGATTCAACAGAGCACTTGCCTATTCATCTGCCAAGGGAAGCTTCAATTTGTGGCCCTGTCCAAAATAGATGGATGTATCCCGTACAAAAGTATATTAAATATCGTTAAATTTGGCTTTATCCAACTTTTATAAAACAAGCTTGTGTTTTGAATTTGCATGTTCCTCAAAAGGCTGAAGGGCATAGTTGGTAATAAAGCTCACGTTGAGGGCTCAATTTGTAGTGATTATCACATTCAGGAGACGTCCACCTTTCGCTCATATTATTTTAATTCGCATGTCTCGAGTAGTGAAATGGATGTCGCCCACACCGTAAGTTGCACACTTCCCGTTAGGGTCGATGCTGGCGATTTGTGTATTTTCACATCACTTGGTCGGACCTTGGGTAGAGCAAGTGGCCGTGTGCTCACAGAGGTTGAATTCCATTTGATCCAAACTTATATACTATTGAGTAAGTTTCTATAATATCCACATATATGTTGAATTGACTACATTCAAAGCTAATATACGCGATTCAATTAATCTTTGATAGATATTATTTAACAAACTTCAACCACCCGTCAAATCCAAAAATAAACGAAGATGAAGAGCAAAAGATTTTGGAAAGACACTTATGCCTCTTGTTCTATTCCCATGTAAGAATTAATTCATGTATATAATGAAGTAATACGTTTAACTTTCAATTTAAAATGAAATAATTCGACCACTCGTAATTGTTTCCTCCATATGCAGGCTGACAGTCGTCCGAGGCGACACTGATATTCATGTATTTGGTATAGTTTTTAGTATATTTTCTTAGTTTGTTAGGTTTAGTTTTAGTAGTTTTAGGGTTAGTTTTGTGTGTTTTTGGATGAGTTTGCATATTTTGTGAAAAGTATGGAAGCTACTCTGTTTTGTGTCTTTTTGTAGGTTTTTAGCAAGGAGACGGTGCTTTTTGGAGCTGAATGGAGTATTATGGTGGAAGACAGAAGAATACGAGGATAAAGAAGTCGAAGTCAAGATTTTTAGAGTTGAAGTGTTGAAAGAAGCCAAAACCAGGCTCGTTAACGAGGTTGTGAAGGGTCGTTAACGAGGCTTAAAGATAGAGTTTTTCGAGAGTTCGTTGAGATGTTTACCGACCCTGTGCGGAAATTTATTCCGTGTCGGTAGGGTTTTTTTTATGAATTTTAGGGTTATTATATTTTATATTTTAGGTCTTGTTATCTTTTTAGATTTTATTTCTATCTTTTTAGAGTTAGTTTCTATCTTTTATGAAAGTTTTTATCTTCTAGCCTTTGTTATTAGATAGCTTTATTAGTATAAATACCCTTCTTTTCTAGCCTAGAGGGGGGGTTCAGACGTGTTCGAGGAGGAGCCGAGAGAGAACGAGTCGGGAGAGAGAGAAGTCGTACCGAGGTGGAACGAGAGTGAAGCCAGGTCGTTAATCGTTATTCTGTTCGGTATTCTTGTTGTTTTCGGTTTCTTCTGAATTCTATAAGACAATATTTCTTATTAATTTGAAGTAGTTGTTTTGTTTTCAATGTTTTTTCATATTGAAGTTGTTTGCTTTATAATTATGAGTAGTGAGTAGTTTTCCTATCTAGGGTCGGGGTTTAAACCCGGCATAGTTATACATGGTTTCATGAGTAAGTAGTTTTCCTATCTAGGGTCGGGGTTTAAACCTGTTCTTAGGTCATTAGTGTGTGTTCGTAGTCCACCCAGGTTCGTTAACGACCCTGACAAAGTCGTTAACGAGGTTGGTCGTAGTTGAGTTGTGTTGTTTTGCTTTGTTTTATTTTTCTTAGTAGTTTGATAAACAAACAGTCGTGCTTCCCGTGGAACGATCCTGACTCTCCTATACTCAGCGGGGTCTTGACTATAAATTTTATTTGTTGTCAAATCAACCCCTTCAACAAATTGGCGCCGTTTCCGGAGAAGAAACAGTGTTTGTTTGTTTATCTGTGGGTCTGGGAATAGCCCGAACCCGTTTTTGTTTTTAATTTTCGTTTTCTTTGTCTGTTTTCTCAGCGTATACCAGCTGGACGTCGAAGGCTCGAATTTGACAACGCCGGTTACTATTCAGAACCTGAACGTTCCCTGCACCGTAGATGCCGAGAGAACCGAGCTATGGCTACACCCGAGGAGTTGACTCGTCAGATGGCCGAACTACAGAGGCAGATGGAGGCGTTAAAAATCGAGAAAGACGCCGCTGCTGCCGAGGTTGAGCGTCAACGAGTCAACAGTGCTCGTCTACAAGAAGAGATGAATGCCTATCCACGGAATGCCAAAGAATACATGCATTCGGAACTGAGGGTGCCAGAGTCTCCAATTGTGCTTCCAGAGATAGAGAAACCTTTTGAGATTAAGTCTCAGTTTATATCCTTGATCAAACGGGCTCACTTTGAAGGGAAACCTTCTAAGTGCCCTATGGAACATATTAGGAATTTTCTTGATTTATGTGACACCATAGCTGCTGAAGGTGTCTCACTTGAATATGTTCTGTTAAAAGCTTTCAGGTGGTCTCTTACTGGAAAGGCCCTGAGCTAGTTGGAGAGCTTACCTTCTAAGTCTATCAGGACTTGGAAAACTTTGTATGATCAATTTCTTACAAAAATTTTCTCTCCTTCCAAAACAACGGAGTTGAGAAAGCGTATCACCTCCTATCACCAGCTGCCTAACGAGACTTTCGTTGAAACATGGGACAGATTTAAAGAAATGCTTAGATAGTGCCCCACTCATGGGCAACCTTTATATGTGCTCCAAGAAATCTTTTTCCAGGGTATCAATGCAGAGACGAAGAACCGCATCAACACGCATACAGCGTGCGGTTTTATAAAGATGGAACCTACGGCTGCATTGGAATTGTTGGACAAGCTGTCTAACTATGATGCCATGTACGGTACCCAGCAAACTCCCCAGCCCCAGAAGCGTCTCTACATGCCTAACAAGGACGACGTTGACCCAGATGTCAAAAATCAATTTCTATAAGACGAGGTCAACCGCTTGAAGAAGCAGGTAAGTTTTCTGAAATCCTCTCAATCTTGTCAAGAATGTGGCTCTTCTGCCCATACTACTTCTGCTTGCACTAACATAGAGCAGGTAAGAGCCGCTGAGACATATGCTGAAGTGAACTATATGAGAGGCCCATACAGCAGCCTAGTAATTTTGACAGGTCGAACAATTATCCAACGTGGGGCAACCAAAATCCGAATGCTAACTATGCAGTGCCTCCACCGGATAGACGACCTGCACCGTATCGACCTCCCGGCTATCAGGAGCCACCATCATGGGTACAAGGGTTACAGGAAGGCATTAACGGAGTGAATAACAAGGTTAACAAAGTTCAAGCCAACCTTAACAATCAAAACAAACGATGGGAAGAGTTCGATGTGTGGAAGAAAAATTTCGATTCTCAACTAGGGAACCTTGTTGCACAGATTCCACGACCACAAGGGCAACTCCCGGGCCGTCCCGAGGAGAACCCTAAGGGACAAATAGCAGCGGTACACCTTAGGAGCGGAAAGACACTACCGGAGCGTGTCCAAGCTAAAGACAAGACTGAAGAGGACGCCACGGTGTAGCCCGGTAACGAGCCAGCGAGAGCGAGTACCGAACCGGCACACCATGGTGACGAGGCTCCCAGGGCCGTCAATGACCCTAGTCCAGGTAAGTTTTCTAATACGAGCCCTCCTCTCAACCCCATCAGGGTCGATAACGACCCACCGAGGGTACCTAACGACCCTAGTGTCGACCCGGTAGCATCACCTCTCGAGCCTGACTTGGTTCTGAGAATGGTGAAATCTCTTCCTTTTCCTATTAAGAAATCAAAGGACTCTACTGAGAGTAAGTTCAAGCGTTTCGTAAAGATTCTCCAGGGCATTAATATTTCCATCCCATTCGCTGAGGCCCTACGCGAAATGCCGGCTTACACGAAATTTTTGAAAGATATTCTTAGCAGGAAAAGATCCATCACAGAGCTGCAAGATGAAGTCCGATCTATTGCTCTACCAGAAAAGCTAGGAGATCCAGGGAGGTTTGCCATCACAATTGGCATAGGCGACCACAAATTCAAAGCTTTATGTGATTTGGGAGCCAGTGCTAGTTTACTTCCTCTCTCAATCTGGTCAAAAGCCAACATGGGACCACTAGAGCCAAATAACATGCGGTTATACATGGAAGATAACTCTTGCATCAAACCAACAGGGGTTGTAGAAGACTTTCCAGTTCAAGTGGGCAAATTCTTTGTCCCAAACGATTTCATAGTCATGGCAATGCCCGAAGATCCGATAGTTCCTATCATCTTGGGGAGACCGTTCCTCGCCACAGTTGGAGCCATAATTGATGTTAGGAGGGGACTCCTAACTTTCGATATTGGGGATGAGGTGACGGAATTCCGGTTCATACAGTCAATAAAGGAGACCGATAGAGCCGAAGTCAAGATGCTCTACACTCACAATGAGATCATTGAATGTGGAGACCTCGTTGGAAGATTGGTGTCAAATGATGAATTTTCAGGTCAAAGATGGGCAGAAATAGCCCATGCAATTTCGGTAACAAGCCCCCCAGCCTCAGTACCGTTTCTCCTGGCAGAAGAAGCAGGCTCGTTAACGACTCCATCAGCATCGTTAACGACCCTGGCCGAAGAGAATGAAATTTCAGCATTTGAATACCTTGAAGAGGTGTTGAAGACGGAGCCAGAAGAACCAATTCTAATCCCAGCTGAACCTTCTCCAACACTTAAACCTCTTCCGGACTCCCTCAGGTATGAATTCATTTGTCCTAATTCTACTTTTCCTGTCATCATCAATGCTAAATTAAAAGATGAGGAAGTAGGAAAGCAGCTTAATGTGCTTAGGTTGCATAGAAAAGCAATAGGCTACTCCCTAGATGATATCACTGGCATATCCCCTTCACTTTGCATGCATAGAATATACATGGAGGATAATCATAACCTGAAAGATGTGGTCAAAAAGGAAATCATTAAATTACTTGATGTTGGGATCATATTTCCTATATCGGACAGCCAATGAGTGAGTCCGGTCCATGTAGTCCGAAAAAAGGGGGGAATGACTGTCATAGAAAATGAAAAGGGAGAGCTTATTCCAACTAGGACCACTACCAGTTGGAGGATGTGCATTGATTATAGGAAGCTTAATAGTGCTACTAGAAAAGATCATTTTCCGCTTCCTTTCATTGATCAGGTGTTAGAACGCTTAGCCCAACATGATTATTTTTGTTATTTAGATGGCTATAGCGGTTTTTGGAAGATTCCCATTCATCCTGATGATCAGGAGAAGACTACCTTTACATGTCCCTATGGGACTTTTGCTTATAAAAGAATGCCATTTGGGCTTTGCAATGCCCCCGCCACCTTTCAAAGGTGTATGATGGCCATTTTTCGGATATGATAGAGGAGATTGTAGAGGTCTTCATGGATGATTTTTCAGTTTATGGTTCTTCATTTGATGCTTGTCTTGCTAACCTTGCATGTGTGCTTAAAAGATGTGAAGAAACCAATCTTGTGTTAAACTGGGAAAAATGCCATTTCATGGTTCAAGAGGGGATAGTACTAGGACATCTTGTCTCTAAGAGAGGGATAGAAGTAGATAAAGCAAAAATTGAGCTTATTGAAAAACTACCTCCTCCCTCTTCTTTAAAAGACATCAGGAGTTTCCTAGGGCATGCTCGTTTTTATAGACGCTTTATTCAGGATTTTTCTAAGATAGCTAAACCTTTGACTAACCTACTAATGAAAGATGTAGTGTTTGAGTTGTCCCCAGATTGTCTTGAAGCATTTTACAGGTTAAGAGCAGCCCTCGTATCCGCCCCTATTATGCAGTCCCCGGATTGGACATTACCCTTTGAGATAATGTGCGACGCCAGTGACTATGCAGTCGGTGCAGTCTTGGGACAACGGAAGGATAAGAAACTCCACGCCATCTACTACGCCAGTAAGACGCTGGATGAGGCGCAGAGTAAGTATACCACAACGGAGAAGGAGTTCCTTGTTGTGGTATTTGCTTTTGAAAATTTCTGGTCTTACCTTGTTGGATCCAAAGTGATCGTTTATACTGACCAAGAAGCTGTTAGATACCTAATGGCCAAAAAGGACGCCAAGCCCAGATTGCTTCGTTGGATGCTCTTATTACAAGAATTCGACCATGAAATCAGAGACAAGAAGGGAGCAGAGAACTTGGTGGCAGATCACTTATCAAGGTTGTCGGTTGAGCATATCACCGAATCCAATAATGAAGTGCCAATAAATGATTCCAGACCAGACGAACACCTCATGCTGAACGAGGTCGAACTCAACAAAACCCTCGTCACCGACCCCTTCAGGGTCATTAACGGGGCACCGAGGCTGGAAAACGTAGAGCACGAAGGCAAAGACCCAAAGTGCATCGACACATCAGTCAGTCAGTTCGTTAACCAGCCACGGGAGGTCGTCACCGAGGATAATACTACAACTCTAGGGTCGTTAACGACCCACACAGGTCCGGTGACGACCCAGTCAGGTAAGATTTCTGAACCAACACTCATTCAATTCGATTCAATCCCTTCCTCTCCTACTGCTTCTACTTCTTCTACATCAATTCATGCTGTTAGAGGATCAAAAGCCCCTTGGTTCGCGGATTTTGCTAACTATCTTGTAGGAGGCATAATCCCCGAGGGACTAACCCCACAAAAGAAAAAGAAGTTCCTCCACGATGTAAAACAGTACTATTGGGATGATCCTTACTTGTTTAAGCAAGGAAGTGATCACCTCTTTAGACGCTGTGTCCCAAAAGAGGAGGTAGAGAACGTGATCCATCAATGTCACACCCTTCCTACCGGAGGCCGTGCAAAAGGATTTAAAACCACGGCGAAGATTCTTCAAAGTGGTCTCTACTGGCCAACCATGTTTAAAGATGTACAAGCTTATGTGACAGCATGTGATGGATGCCAACGCTCGGGCAACATCACTTGGAGACATGAGAATCCGCTGACCGGGATACTAGAGGTCGAGTTATTCGACGTATGGGGCATAGACTTCATGGGACCTTTTCTCGCATCAGGCCCCTACAAGTATATCCTAGTGGCGGTCAATTATGTCTCTAAGTGGGTGGAAGTCGTTGCTACAAGGACCAACGACGCTAGAACTGTTGCGAAGTTTATTAAGACTAACATTTTTCCCAGGTTTGGCGTTCCAAGAGTCCTCATTAGTGATGGTGGTTCTCACTTCATTGAGCGGAGCTTTGAAGCACTTTTGGCTAAGTATGGGGTATCACAGAGGGTGGCAACACCATATCATCCCCAAACTAGTGGCCAAGTTGAAGTTTCAAACAGGCAGATAAAGAGCATATTGGAAAAGACAGTGTCACGTTCTAGGAAGGATTGGTCCTCTAAATTGGATGACGCTCTATGGGCATATAGGACAGCATACAAGACGCCTTTACACACCACTCCCTATAATCTAGTGTATGGCAAGGCATGCCATTTACCGGTTGAGATGGAGCATAAAGCATTATGGGCTCTTAAGGAGCTCAACATGAACCTCGACGCAGCTGGAGTAAAACGATTCATGGACTTGCAAGCACTAGAGGAGTTAAGGCTTAAGGCGTATGAAATGCTGAAATTTACAAAGAGCGCACCAAGCGGTGGCATGATCAGAAATTGGTGCCCAAAACTTATGAGGTTGGTGATAAGGTACTTCTTTTCAACTCTAGACTCCGTTTATTCCCAGTGAAGCTAAGGACAAGATGGAGCGGGCCATTCGTGGTTCATCACATCTATCCCCACGGCGCGGTAGAGTTGATCGATAACCAAGGCGCAATCTTTAAAGTTAACGGCCACCAACTGAAAAAGTTTCATGAGCAACCCGACCCGGATGAAGAGGTTAGAGTCACTATGGCTCTTACAACGTCGAATTAGCCAAGGCAAGTACGTCGGGCTGACAACGTTAAAAATAGCGCTTATGGGAGGCAACCCGCTTTTAGTATAAGTTTAGTTTTCTTTCTTTCTTTTTTTTCTTTTTCTTTTCCTAGTTTTATTTTGAGTTTTAGTAAGTAGTTTAGAAGTAGAAGATAGTATAGTTTTTTAGCTAACAAGATGCAGGAGTAGGGCTCGTAAATCACTCAAGAGAGGCTACGGCGGCTCGTTAACGACCCACCCAGGGTCGTTAACGACCCGGTTTGGCAACCCGACTCGGCAAAACGGGCAAGTAAGTTTTTTTAACCCTAATCTATCTTCTATCTACCCATGAGCCGCCCCCTTTCACCTCTTCCCCTACCCCTACCCTCTCCTATATAACCCTTCTAAACCTTCAAAAAAATTCCACTCTCAATCTCTCAATCTAGAAGCCTAAGTCCTCCAAAAATCCTACCGGTTTTTCTCCACCACCGATCGGAATTTTCACCGCCCCCAAACTTCGGAGGATGACCTCGATGCAGAAGTTCTGGGCACCAATGTCTTCGTTAACGAGCCCGCCAGGGTCGTTAACGACCACTTCGAGACCTCTACCGATGCTCCTACTGAGGCACACAGCTTCGGTAACGACCCGCCGAGAGCACCTACCGATCCCCCGCAGCCACCTATCGACCCTCATTCTTATGGTATCATGCCATACAACCCAGTGCTTTACCAAGACCATTTCCAGCCTCACTACCAACCACCTCCTCAGCCCGAGTACACTGGATCAAGTATCCCGCCACCATGGGCCGAAGATCTTTCAGCTCAGATGCAGCAGCTTAACCTTCAGCAGACACATATTCATCGGAGGATGGATAGATGGGAGAGTATCTATTATGCTCGCATGGCATTTGAGGATACGAGGCATCAGTAGAGGGAGGCGGATGATGTAGAGCGTTGGAGGACGATGTATGACTTCATGGGGAACTTTGAGCATTAATTTGCACCATCTAACCACTGATTCAGTTTGAAGAGTTTCTTGTTTTCTGCTTTAAGACTTTGTAAGTTTTTTCTGTTTTTCTTTTCTTGTTTTCTTTTCTTTTTCTATTTCTTTTCTTCTTCTTATTTTTCTTACAATGGGGACATTGTAATTTTTAAGTATGGGGTGGGAAAGGGTAGAAAACTTGTTGTCTTGTGTCTTGTGTTTGTTTTATGTGTTTTATGTAAAAATCGAAAAAAAATCAAATTTTTTTTTAAAATTTCCAAAAAAAAAGAGAGTTTTAGAATTGATAGATATCCCTTTCTTATGGTTCTATGATAGTAGTTGCTAGCATGATCATATAATTCCTTGCAAGCATGTCTTTGATAGTTTAGCCGGATTCTTGTTTTGAAAGTTGTTTTTGGGAAGGAATAGCATATGATTAAATTGAGCATGTATACTTTTTAGCATAAGTGATGCAATCCAACAAAAATTGCTACCTTGTGAGTTATTTTTGGCCTTATAGGGAGAATATCAAAAAATTATCTCTTCTTTTCTTGTGTGATTTACTCTCTATATGCATATTATCTCTTGGAATTGTGATGGTTATCTATTACTTGACACCTATATAAGATTTATAGTTCATTACTTGTGAAGATCATATGATAGAGAACTTTTTCATAAGCCCTATTAATCCTTATCCTACTCTTACATTATCCTTCTTTTTTAAGCCAATTTTGAGCCTGAAGTCTTTTATTTTTAGCTCCACAAAATTGTTCCCTAGCCGAGATAAGCTTGACCCTATCCGGGGATTAGGACTTAGATTGGAGAGGTCAGTTTTGTTGAGTGAGATGTTATGATTGGTTTTGAAATTAAGAGATTGTTGGGAAGGGTAGATTGGAAGTCTCTTGTTTTATGTTGTAAAAAGAAAGATCTCTTGATAACAAAGGATGCAAAAAAGGGAGTTATTGAGAAGCAGTGAAGAAATATACACGATGAAGCTCGTTAACTACCTAGTTGGTTCGTTAACGAGGTTGCGTAGGAGAAGAGAAGTAAGGGAAAAAAAAGAATAAAAAAAGGAGAGAAGTTAAAGGAAGAGATGTGCATTTGTGTTTAATAGATAAATCAGAGATTCTTTTGAGTTATTTTATGAGACTTTCTAGGATATGATGGGTGAGTGAAAGAGGAAGTGCATATTGAAGAGTGAGTTTGGTATGTTTTTCTATGAGTGTTTTTGGATTAAGTGTGAGTTTTTAGGAGTCTTTGATTCCCGGATATTATTAGCACCACAAGCCAAAATATTTTCACGCCTTATTGTCTTTACCAAGCCCCATTACAACCCGGCCGAATGGAAGCTTCTATGAAGTTTTCATTGAGCCCCTTAAGTTCTTTTGATGATTTTTGCTTGTTTTGACAAATCTTGGGTAGAGAGTTTTGTGATATAAGTTCCAATTTCTATGAGTTTTTGTATATAAAATGAGTTGAGAGATTGAATTTATAAGCCTAAACACTTGAGAGTTGAGTGAAACACATTATCCCTTGTGAGGTTGGATTGTATTTTCTTATGTCTATTTGGTGCATATATGTGTGATGACATTAATAGTTATTTGCTATTTTCTTCTGTTTGTCGAAGTTGCTTTTTAGATGATGGTTATGGCTTGATGAGTATGATTGTTTGGTTTTGATTAGTGTTTAGTGATTGCTTGAGGACAAGCAAGTCTAAGTATGGGGTATTTTGATATTCATCTATTTGGTATACTTTTTAGTATGTTTTCTTAGTTTGTTAGGTTTAGTTTTAGTAGTTTTAGGGTTAGTTTTGTGTGTTTTGGATGAGTTTGCATATTTTGTGAAAAGTATGGAAGCTACTCTGTTTTGTGTCTTTTTGTAGGTTTTTAGCAAGGAGACGGTGCTTTTTGGAGCTAAATGGAGTATTATGGTGGAAGACAGAAGAATATGAGGATAAAGAAGTCGAAGTCAAGATTTTTAGAGTTGAAGTGTTGAAAGAAGCCAAAACCAGGCTCGTTAACGAGGCTGTGAAGGGTCGTTAACGAGGCTTAAAGAAAGAGTTTTTCGAGAGTTCGTTGAGATGTTTACCGACCCTGTGCAGAAGTTTATTCCGTGTCGGTGGGGTTTTTTTATGAATTTTAGGGTTATTATATTTTATATTTTATATTTTAGGTCTTGTTATCTTTTTAGATTTTATTTCTATCTTTTTAGAGTTAGTTTCTATCTTTTAGGAAAGTTTTTATCTTCTAGCCTTTGTTATTAGATAGCTTTATTAGTATAAATACCCTTCTTTTCTAGCCTAGAGGGGGGGGGTTCAGACGTGTTCGAGGAGGAGCCGAGAGAGAACGAGTCGGGAGAGAGAGAAGTCGCACCGAGTTGGAACGAGAGTGAAGCCAGGTCGTTAATCGTTATTCTGTTCGGTATTCTTGTTGTTTTCGGTTTCTTTTGAATTTTGTAACACAATATTTCTTATTAATTTGAAGTAGTTGTTTTTTTTAAATGTTTTCTCTTATTGAAGTTGTTTGCTTTATAATTATGAGTAGTGAGTAGTTTTCCTATCTAGGGTCGGGGTTTAAACCCGGCATAGTTATGCATGGTTTTATGAGTAAGTAGATTGTGTTGAATGCCTTTTATCTATTTTTAAGATTGCTTGTTGTGTTTATGCCTAGATGAGAATCGAGGTAATTTGAGTTCTTGACTTGTTCGAAAGGAAAAGTTAGTAACTTGAAGGTTGATATTGTTCGATTGCGAAAGTTTCGAGCTTTGGATCCAAAACAAGCGATTGAGTGAATTAGTTTATGAGAATGAATTGATTTGCTTGCTAATCAGCGAAAGTTGATGAATTTATCTATTTAAAGGCATGATCTTTATCTTCTTACGAGTTTATATGCATGGCTATGTTGTGGTGACCCTTGTCCTAGATTATTGTTTTTATTTGAATTTCTTTGGTTATATTCGTTACTGAGTTTCGTTGCCTCGGTACCGAACCTATTCTTAGGTCGTTAGTGTGTGTTCGTAGTCCACCCAGGTTCGTTAACGACCCTGACAAAGTCGTTAACGAGGTTGGTCGTAGTTGAGTTGTGTTGTTTTGCTTTGTTTTATTTTTCTTAGTAGTTTGATAAACAAACAGTCGTGCTTCCCGTGGAACGATCCTGACTCCCCTATACTCAGCGGGGTCTCGACTATAAATTTTATTTGTTGTCAAATCAACCCCTTCAACAGACACAGTCGGATGCGGCACACTTGTCCATAGATGACAGACCCCACCTCCCTAGTATACAAGTGACGGGGCCTAACTAGAAGGGTTTGGAGGAGAAGTCGTCTACCGTCCCCGCCCCCGAGGATTCGTCTAGTGGTCGATCGCAAGGGCTCGACCCCAATAAGATATGGGATTTGACCATTGTGGGCCGGAGGTACATACGAAAACAACCCTTATAACTTTTGTTATTTTAAATTCGTATGTTATTTAAAAAATGTTATAACATGTTTTACAAGATTTTGCAGTTTGCAGCTGTAAGGTCAAGTGTCGCGGTGCGCGACACACATTTGCACCAACCAACCCTACCATAAAGCGTCGGAGTTCAAGTTTACGACCAATGAATCGAAGACTCCTTGGTTTAATGCTTGTAGGGTAACATTTAATTAATTTTCAGTTAATTTTATAAATTTTATTTATTTGCTAATATTTTTCTTTATTTTTTCGGTTTTAGAAGCACTTTGGATGGGACGCCTCCCAGCCCGGTATGGATCTTTAGACCATCTGGAACATGGGTGAGAAATAGGGCAAGACCCGGTACGATGATATGGTCGAGAAGTGTCGTAACCCGGGGACTAAGTCGAATTGGATCGAGTCCGCTGTTTGTATGGCGTATTGGAATACGTGCGAGTACAAGGCGGAGTGTGCACATCAGAATATGAATCGGGCGGTAAATCTCGCCAACCTCAATAGTGGTTCGAGGTCCCACCTCGAGACCTTGCATTTATTGGTACTTTTTAATTTATATTTGTTTCTTCTAGTAATTTATATTTTATAGTCATTAACAATTTTGTCTTATTTCATAGCAACAACGTTGTGGTCAACCAATTACGCCTCTCGAGCTTCTAATCAAGACGCACACATAGGTGGGGGAGTTTTATAGACCAGTGGTCCGCCGATATCGTTATAATTATGTAATTATATTATTTATTTGTATTTTTTATTTAATGTTGTTATTTTTTTATGTTTTTGCGTTTTCTCTTTAGGCGCGGTCCCGGGAGATCATCTCCGAGAGGTCCTCCGACTCGGACACCCCACCGTCCTTTCAAGACGAGTGTGAGGCCTATCTAGAGGCCGTTGGAGGGGTGGACCTGGAAGGCACTGTCTTCGGGCTCGGCAACGCTACATCGGATTACTACGGCTCGTGATTGTCAGTGTCGCGTCGACAACCTCCTCGGGTAGCGCAGATGATGCAACTAGGCTAGTTATAGAAATTAAATCTAGAAATGGGCTCATCAAAAAATAATTTCTCAACATAGGTTGGATGTCAGGTCCGTGTAGAATCGTGATGCAAAATAATTTCTCAACAGTACTCTTTTTTATTAATTCAATCGTGCATCTAGAAAAAATATGTTTGAATTTTTTAGGCAAAAAATTATGCTTGATACTCCTTTTTTGCCTTTTCAATTAATATCCAAAAATATGATTTTTATATTTATTTAATTTAAATATTTTTATAGAGTAAATATTATTATTATTCAAGTAGGGAAATCTCACCTATCATATCAACATTTATATGAAAAGTTTAATTAATATGATAAAATTCTCATAAATTATATTATAAAATTCTCATCAACATCATCGCCCAGTATAGTCCCGCTCAAGCGGGATCTGGGGGTCATGGTGGGGGCACCCATAATCAGAACATGTCATGAGGATGTGCCTAATAGACCCAAGAAAAAACTGAGATTCGACTGTGTCACAATAATAAC
This sequence comes from Fallopia convolvulus, assembly GCA_964016875.1. Lineage (NCBI taxonomy): Eukaryota > Viridiplantae > Streptophyta > Magnoliopsida > Caryophyllales > Polygonaceae > Fallopia > Fallopia convolvulus. Next base: position 37,710,806 of record OZ024718.1, on the reverse strand, counting down.
TGAATTTAGTTAAAATGAACCAAAATTGATATAGCATGTTGGATCGTGATGTTCTAGCAACAAAGCAGGGAACTATCAATGTTCCCTAGGCAGCGGAAATAAATGTAAACAAGAACACATTATTTAGAGAGGAAAACATTATGCCCGATCAACAAGTCGTAGAAAGAAAAACCTCTACCCTTGAGACTCATTCTTAAAGGATTTCAATAGAATACTTTATATTAAGTTTCAACAGTTACAAGGCAAGTCAAGTTCCTTGGTAACTAAGGCACCCACCAAAGTTCAACCAACTAAACTTCTTTTAACCTAATTGTAATCTCAAACAAAAGTAGACTACCGACCTGAGTACACATACCAATGTGGATTCTTCACCGGAAAAAGCCACATGAACTCGAGCACTTAAAAAGCTCTCTCTTCACGTTCGTCGTCAACCACACTTAAACCCTGGCTAAACCTAGCCTTTTATAGGACATTACCAAGTCTGATCCCAATCACAATTCTCGCCTAATTGTGTTGATATTCCACTCGGAAAATCCCACTAAAATAGGAGTAAGTAGATAAACGATTATTCTAATCCTTAACCAATTCGATTCTTTCCATGACCAATTGATTTTGGATTTCCTACATAAGACCGTCCTTATTTGATCTTATCTCTTCCTTGATCTTCTCACAAACTACCAAAAAAAGTTGTCAAATCTTCGTAGAAGATCATTCATAAGATATCTGGTAACCTGCCATAAATAGAAAGGTGTGTATCTTCGGTATACCCTTTCCAGATCGTCAATCATTCCCTCCATTATTCCTTACAATGTTCCTTCACTCTTGACAATGTATCTGTTTTCCTAAAATGCTAACATGGAGAAACATATTACACCATCAAAGTTTGTCATTGTCAAAACTAAGAAAAACCATGGAACAAAGATGTTGCAAATTAGCGGCTAAATCCATTTCTTAGACATTGTATTGAAGGAAATGAGCATGCGATGCGCCTCATAGATTTTATAATATAAATCTAATTGATAAATCTAAATTATATAATTTATTTATTTTATCATTTTACAAAGTATATTTTTTGAATTTATCTTAAATTTTCCAAAATTATAATTGTGTTTTAAATTAATAAAAAAATACTTTTTCTTATAATTAAAAAATTATCATTTAGGGTACGAACTAAACTAATTTAAGAGTTTAGAGGTACCATCCAAATTAGTTTTTTTAGGATACAAACCAAAAAAAAGTAAAATAAACTAATGGGTACTAAATGGAATTTTACTTACATATTTGAAGGTGAATATAAATATATATATTTGAACAAAAAAAGTAAATATGTTTTTTTCTTAAAAACTATGTATTATTTTTAGATCAATAACATTTTTTGGAAAAAACTATGTATTTTTTATTTTTAAATATCGTTTTATACTACCAAAAAAAGTATGAGTTTTTCAATATATAAATATAGATAGAAAAATGATTTACAAAATAGCTTTAAAAAAATGGTCACTTTAAACAAAAAAAAAGTATTGTATGAAACTAATTGATATTGATGTGTTTCTATTAGAAGATCTAGAGTTTTGATGGTTCCATGGAAGTCAGTGACTTTGAGTTTGCAAGCCAAGTCGGCGACTTGGCAAAGTCACTGACGTGACCAGCTGTCGACGAAAACTATTTATGGAAGGAACGCACAGATCGTGTGCGATTGTTTGCAGGACAGTCAGGGCATTTATTTATGGAGAATATCATCACAAAAGAGTGTTAAAATCCGAAGAAGATGATATGATTCCATTGAGCTATTTTATATGTGTGTACATGTTATATTAGGAAATATCTTGTAAGATTGCGTGGGATGTTATTTCCTTAACCGAATAGGAAATAATATTACACGAAATCACACCTTATTCTAGCTTAAATATTGCATTGTTTTTTGTTAGAAGCAAGGATTTTCGAGCATAATTTGTATATCTTGTGAAGAAGAAAAAGAGAGAGTTCTAGGTTGAAGAAGACTTGTGGTTTACAGTTTGGTAATATCTTTCCTGTTTGATTATTCCGCTGCTTATTTCAAGGTCACTGACTTTACCAAAGTCGGTGACTTCTACTGTTACTCAAAGTCGATGACTTCATAGGAGTTGCCGACTCGTTTAAGTACTAACGGTCCTACAATTGGTATCAGAGCAAAGGCTTTAGATTGTGTTTTTAGTACTTTTCTTACAAGAAAATGTCTTCAACCAACACTGTTGTTAGTGACTCTTTCTGGAAGCCTCCAATCCTCAAGAATAGTAAGAACGGCAAGGACATGAAGGAAGTGATTTGATATCAATGTCAAGCTAAATGACTTTTTGCTAAGCAATGTCCTAGAAGAAGAACTGGAGAAGTTGGCAAAGGAATGATGGCGACATGGGATATGTCTGATGATGACGATGAGGTGTCGTCGAAAGAGGAGACTGTTGTATGGCCATTGAAGACAGGTCATCCCAAGAGGTAAATGAATCTGAACTCTCTTCTCTTCTTGCTAAAAAGTCTAGAAAACAAGTTAGTTGCTATCATCGAAAAGCTTGGAACTCATGTCACTGAGTTAAGAGAAAAAGTGGAAGAAAATGAAGAAACCATTTCCAACCTCTTCGATGATAATAAATTCTAGTCTAGCAAAGCTATCGAACTGGAAAAGATTTCTTCTCCTAAGTCAGTGACTTATGAGTCTTGCTCGAACTCAAAGTCTCGGGTTGTTGACTTGCAAAAGCAGGTTGAGGATCTTGAAAAGCAAGTCACTAACTTAGAAGGAGAAAGGCTTATGATTAGGCTTGGTCATGCTAAGTTGTCCAGTGAGTTAGAACATCTTAAAGTTGAGGATGAGACTAAAAGAAAGAAATGGCTGGATGATTTTGTTGTTGAAAACGCTCAAGAGGTAAGAAATGACTATAAAGAGAAGTTTGTGAAGGAGGTAGATAGATCTGGAATTACCTTTGTTCGTGCACCCAATACTTAGGGTACCAAGGCTGCTCCCCTTGTGTCAAAAGGTAAAACCCCTATGCGTAGTGACAATGCAAGTTGTTCTACACATGTGGTGGCTAAGCCTGACAAAGGAAAGCAACAGTGGTATCCTGATCAAAAGATGCACAACATATGGCAAAAACAAGTCCAAAACTCGGCTCCGTCACAAATCGATTTTGAATCTCGCATCAACAACAAACCCATCTACCCGGGCTATAGCAAGTATATGGCCTTGAATTCTCATTGAACATGTTGGTACTGCGGCAAGGCTGGTCATTACCAATATGATTGTCACAAAAAGGACAGGGATGAGAAAAATGCCAAGTCACAGACTCTGGATGATAGTCGTGACAAACAAGTTGTCCCTGACTGTCCTCCAGGATCTGTTTGTGCTAGTTGCAATAAGTGTTGTCCTAGAAATTACTTTGTTGCCAAACCCAGAGGATTTAAATAACTCTGGGTTCGTAAGAACTAATTCTTTCAATGCAGCTTGAAGTGGGTGACAAGGAGCCCTGCTTTATTGATAGTGCGTGCTCAACTCATATGTCAGGGAACCCCAGGGATTTCGTCTCACTTCAAGAATACAAAGGAGGTAAGATTACATTCGGCAACAATAGTAAAGGTGGTATTTCAGGTATTGGTCATGTAAGATTTTTTTAAAAACTGACTATAGATAATGTGCACTTAGTTGAAAATCTTGGTTTCAAGTTATTAAGTGTTTCTCAAATGTGTGCTAATGGAAAAATTCAAGTTGTTTTTGATAAACAAGGTTGTCAGGTGATAGAAAGTGACTCGGGGAAAATCCTTCTGAAAGGGGTGTGTGAAAGCAATCTCTATAAAGTAGACCCTTGCTTTGAACCCGAGGAAAAATTGTGTCTTAGAACAATTACAGATGTCGCGGACCTCTGGCACAAAAGATTTGGTCATGCGAGTTTTCAACTCATCTACAAACTTCATAAGCAAGAGCTAGTTAGAGGACTGCCCAAAATTGATCCAAACAAGTATGAAGTTTGTGAGACATGTGTAAGAGGTAAGCAAGTTAAGTCTTCCTTCAAATCCAAGAAGGAGGTAAGTACCACTAGACCCTTAGAGCTTATTCATATTGATTCATGTGTTCCCATGCAAGTCCAAAGTCGTGGAGGAAATAGCTATATTTTTGTCATTGCTGATGACTTTTCACGATATACTTGGACAACTTTTCTGTCTTCTAAAGATCAGGTCTTTGAAGAATTTGAAGCGTGGGTGAAGGTTGTTGAGAAAAACCTTGGAGTTGCTCTTGTGTCTGTCAGCTCAGATCATGGAATGGAATTCGACAACTCTATGTTTCTGGTTTTCTGCAAGAAAAATGGCATAAGTCACAACTTCTTAGCGCCAAGAACTCCTCAACAAAATGGCGTAGTTGAGAGGAAGAATCGTACCTTGGAGACCATGTCGCGGACCATGCTTATCTCAAGTGGTCTTCCAAGAAATTTCAAGGGTGAAGCCATTAATTCATCTTGCTATGTGATGAATCGAGTCATGCTTCGTCCACTTCTTGGAAAAACTCTTTATGAACTGCGAGTGTTGGCCACTTACGCACTTTTGGATGAAAGTGCTATGTTCACAATAATGGCAAGGATAGTTTGGGAAAATTCGATCCAAGGAGTGATGTTGGCACTTTTTTAGGTTACTCCCCTCATAGCAAAGCCTACAAAGTGTTCAACAAGAGGACGAGGAAGATTGAAGAGAGTGTTCATGTAGTGTTTGATGAGAACACGATGGGAGGCTCGATGATTGAGGATCATGATGATGGTGATCAAGGATACTATCTGGTTGAAGATGATCTACTTCCATTTGCTGCAACAGAAAAAGAATCAATAGGCAGTGACAATGCTGGTGTCGCCGACTTAGATAGAATAGGGGGAAGTGATCAAGATCAAAGAGCAAGTGGCAATGAGACAGATGATGAGAAAACACCTGAGAGAAGCTCAAGTCCAGAAGACTCTAAAGATGATTCAGAGAGAATGCCTCATACACAAGTCGGCGACTTGATAGAGCCACAGATCAGAAACTATCAACATAAAAGTGCTCATCCTGTCACTAACATCCTTACTGATTTCTCAAAGGGTGTGCAAACCAAATCTTCTCTGAACAACTCCTTTGCTTTCAATGCTTTCATCTCAATGTTGGAGCCTAAAAATGTTGATCAAGCATTGAAAGATTCGGATTGGGTCAGTGCCATGCAAGAAGAGCTCCATCAGTTTGAAAGAAATAAAGTTTGGCACTTGGTCCCGAGGCCAAAGGGAAGAACTGTGATCGGAACATGTTGGGTGTTCAGGAATAAGCTAGATGATGAAGGAAATGTGGTCAGAAATAAAGCAAGGCTGGTAGTTAAGGGATACAATCAACAGGAGGGCATTGACTATGATGAGACGTTTGCTCCAGTGGCTCGTCTTGAGGCTATTCGATTGCTCATTGCCTATTCTGCTCATCATGGATTCAAACTACAACAAATGGATGATAAGAATGCATTCTTGAATGGATACCTAAAGGAGGAAGTGTATGTTTAACAGACTCCGGGTTTTGAAGATGTCGCCCACCCAGATCATGTCTACAAACTAGACAAAGCTCTTTATGGATTGAAGCAAGCACCGCGTGCTTGGTATGATCGTTTGTCTCAGTTTTTTATTCAACATGGTTATGTTCGAGGAGAAGTAGACAAGACTTTGTTCTTATTAAAGGAAGGAGGCCATACGCTGGTTGTTCAGGTCTATGTCGATGACATCATCTTTGGTTCAACAGATGATAAGCTGGTGAAGAAGTTCGCTGACCTCATGTCTAGTGAGTTCAAAATGAACATGGTCGGTGAGCTCAAGTTCTTTTTAGGACTTCAAGTTGTGCAAGGTGAGGATGGGACACGAGTTCATCAACAAAAGTATCTCAGAGAATGTGTTAAAAAGTTTGGTCTTGAAAATGCCAAAACTTTTTATACTCCCATGTCGCCGACAACCTCATTCGGAAAAGATGACAAGGATCCAGAAGTCAATGCTACTATGTACAGGGGTACGATTGGATCATTGCTCTATCTCACTGCAAGCAGACCGGATATTGTTTTTGGAGTATGTTTATGTTCTAGATTTCAAGCCGATCCAAGAGAGTCCCACTTGAAAGCTGTTAAAAGAATCATTCGATATCTTAAGGGGACTTACAATCAGTGTTTCTGGTATCCAAGAGGATTTGACTTTGAACTTGTCGGCTACACAGATGTTGATTTTGCCGGAAATTGTGTTGATAGAAAAAGCACTTCAGGGATGGCTCAATTTCTTGGTCCTTGCCTTGTATCATGGGGATCTAGAAAGCAAAATTTTGTAGCTGTATCAACAGCGGAAGCAGAGTACATGGCAGTTGCGGCGTGTTGCTCTCAACTCTTATGGATCAAGCAACAAGTCAGTGACTATGGTGTGAAGTGTGGATCAGTGCCCATACTATGTGACAACACTAGTGCCATCAACATCTCAAAGAATCCGGTGCAACATTCAAAGACAAAACATATTGAGATAAGGCACCATTTTCTTCGAGATTGTGTGGAAAAGGCATGGTCACTATGGAGTTCTTTAGAACAAGTGATCAAAGAGCAGACATCTTCACAAAGGCCTTAAATCGTGAACCCTTTGAACAACTCCGCATGGAACTAGGTATGATCTCTCTTCAATGATCTATTTCCCTACATGAATTCCCTCGATGATTGGTTAAAATTTATTGTTTTTCATATGTTTTAAATTCATGCTTTTATGGTATAAATCTTTGCATTCTTGATAGATATCATATTTAGGAAACCCCATGCATTTGACTTGTCAGTGACTTTTACTATATTTTGTATGTGTGCAACCTTTTTGAGCTCTCTGTTTTAGCCCAAAAGAATCAACCTGATGATCCTAACCCTCATTATAAGCCCAAATGATGGTTGATTCTAATGCTTGTTCCTGACCTATCATGTTTTGAGAGTCTCTATGAGCCTGTTGAATTTCTTTACGAAACGGAGACTTATCACCATGATCGACAAATCCTCATATATAATGCTTCATACTTGGTTTGCTTTGGCACTCCTTGTGCAACCCCAACGCCAAGTAAGTTCTTTAAGAGAAAGTCATGGATTGTGCAAAAGTCACGGACAAAGATGTTGCGGTGAGAAAACAGGTTTTTGTTTCGTGGTCGCCGACATGAGCAGGGTCAACGACTGTGAAAATCGGCGTGTGAATTACATCAGAATATTAAGAAGATTAGTTTGTGTTTGGAAAGAAATTTTTCTGAGCGTAGCTTGATTTGATTGAAGTGATACTTTCCCATTAAGAGAGAGAACAAGTTCCTTTATTACCCTATCTCTATCCTCATAAAAAAGCATCATGAACCTAAACACAAACCGTGTCACTTGAAATTGGAACGCTACGTCAAAAGGCGCAACCGGTAGCGTTTTCGGGATCGAGTGACACACCCAAAAAGGGGACAAGGAGAGTGCTAAGGAGGATTTGGAGAAGGAGTTGGTTAAAACTCAAAATTTGGAGGCAATGGAGTTGAAAAAATCTAAAAAGAAGGAAACAAGAGCTCTAGTTTTAAAGAGCATGAACTGGAAGAAACGAGAAAGAAGAAGGTGATCAAAGAATAACCAAGGAAAAAGAAGAAGTCGGTGACTTGCGAAAAGTCGCTAACAAAGAAGACTCTGGTGATGTCAACGACAAATTTCTGGAAGAGGTCACTGACTGTTGCATGTCCGTGACTCTCTCTATCCCTCTCTTCTATCTCTACCACATTACTCCTTCATTTAAATGACTTCTTTGCTTAGTTCGATTTGGTTGTACTACATTTCTGGATTGTTTGTTTCTGCGTCGTACATTATGTTTTGCTTTGGTGGATGACTGTCTATGACTATTTTGATTTTATGTTTTAAGTTTCCAGATTTGCCCCTGATCTCTTTTCTTGTTTTAGCAATCTTTTTTATGATGCCAAAAAGGGGGATTAACCGGGGGAATAGATTTAAAGGGAGGGATCTAAAAACTGAAACCATGTGGATATTAAGCTTAGGGGAACTTTTTATGGCTTTTGCGTTTTACTCTTTATACTATGATGTTGTGTGTGTGTTTTAAGGATCTTATCGGGACAGGCTGTTTGTCACCATCAAAAGGAGGGGATTTGTTAGAAGATCTAGAGTTTTGATGGTTCCAAGGAAGTCATTGACTTCGAGTTTGCAAGCCAAGTCGGCGACTTGGCAAAGTCATGGCAAAGTCACTGACATGACTAGCTGGCAACGAAAACTATTTATGGAAGGAACGCACAGATCGTGTGCGATTGTTTGCAAGACATCCGGGGCATTTTTTTATGGAGAATATCATCACAAAAGAGTGCTAAAATCAGAAGAAGATGATATGATTCCATTGAGATATTTTATATGTGTGTACATGTTATATTATGACTTGTTATAAAGGAATGAAATTTTAAATTGATATTAATATTATCAAAATAAGGTAGTAAATCATGGTATTCAATCCATTTATCTGTCCAGAAGTTAATTGAGTGGCCATTCCTAAGGGACCATTGAAAACCAGAAGATAAAATGTCCCTAATATTCATCAAGCGACCAAATTGCCAAGAATAATTTTTCTTGTGATATTGCATAACTGAAAAAAAGAACCTAATTATTTTTGTGTTACAATTCGAACCAACATATTTTGAGGTTCAATCATAATTTTCCAAATAAGTTTCATCTAAATAGCTATATTCATATTTCCAGCTGTTCTAAGACCCAAGCCAGCATTATCCTTTGGAGAACAAATTATATCCCAACTAATAAGCGGATGATGGTTAGGTGTGAATTTATTCTAGAAGAAGCATTTATTAATTTTATCAATTTCCTCATAGACACCTTTTGGTAACAAAAAACATTTCATAAGATAATTTACATGTCCCAAGATATTAGATTGAATCAAAACAACCCGACCCGCTTGAGAGATGGAATTTGCTTTCATTGAGAAAGAGAATGTTTTTGTTTATTAATAAAGTCAGAGAACATTGAATTTTGAACTCTACCTTTAATAATAGGAATTCCAAGATACTTTTCCATAGAAGTGGTAACTTGAATATTAAGAACACTTGCCAAAGATATAGAAGAAGTATGTGAAATATTTGCAGAAGCCTGAAAAGAACTTTTATGATAATTAATGGAACGACCAGAAATTCGCATAAACTTATCAAGGAAATCCTTTAAAAATTTCATGTTAGCATGCTTCGCATTTGCAAAAATGAGAGTATCATCAGCAAAACTAAGAAAAGGCAAACAAGAACCGTTTTTTACTAATTGAATACCAACGTGTTTAGAAGGAAGTGTAGATTCATGTTGAAGAGTCTTGGCAAGATATTCCATTGCAATAACAAAAATAAACGGAGCAATTGGATCACCTTGACGAATTCCGCAATGAGGAGAGAATTCATCACCAAGCTCATTATTAACAAGAAGTGAAGATGAGGAGGTGGAAATACACATCATAACTAAATGAACCCATTTAGCATGAAATCCAAATTTAAGAAAAATAAGTCTGATGAAATTCCAGATTTCTTGATGAATATTAAAGCCATCCATCCTTGTTTACCAGATTTCTTTTTATGAAAAGAATGGAAATTTTCATGAGCTGTAATGATATTATCTTGAATAAGTCGTCCTTTAACAAAAGCACCTTAGAGTGGATGAATTAGACGAGGCATAATACCAGATAATCGATTTGCTAATAATTTAGTAATGACCTTATAAATTGTATTGCAAAGACTAATAGGACGGAAATGATTAATTGTAGGGGGGAGAAATTGGATAAGGGTAATAAAAGATTTATTAATGGATTTAAGCATATAGCCGGAATGGTAAAATGCACTAATAGGAAGGTGAAGATCCCACAATAGACAAATATTTTTGGAAAAAATCTGCTGGAAAGCCATCAGGTCGAGGTGTTTTATTCGGAACAAGATAAAAAACAACTGTCTTAATTTCAGAATTAGAAGGGGATTTGCATAATAGACTATTATCCAATTCAGAAACCAAATGAGGAATAATATTTAAATCCGTATTCGAGACATTGCAGGAAGAATTAAGAGTAAATCTATGAGCTAATTTAGAAGTGCTATTTTTTTAGATAGTGACATGATCAAAGAATACCTTACCATCATGTGTCTGAAAAGATAAGATATTTTGCTTATAGGAACGAATTTTAGAGACATATTGGAAATATTTTGCATTTTTGTCTATATTTATTAGATGAGTAAATTTTGCATGTTGTTTCCAAAAAGAATGTTGAAAATCTAAGAGCATCTCCAACAGATGCTCTAAATTCTTGGATGTTGTGATTTTGGAGAATTTGAGCCTATTTTAAGGTCCAATAGTTTCTCCATTGCATTCTTTATTTTAGAGAAAATCCTCAAAAGTTGATGTCTCTTCCATATATTTAGGGAATTCCCTAAAAACATTTCGAGAATGCATTAAATGTCTCTAATAAATTATGACTTCTTCCTATTGGTCAAATTAGATTTTATAATATAATATACATAAAATAATAATTATAATATATGTAGGATTTTCTCAAAGAGAATTTATTGGAGTTGGAAAAAAAATTAGAGAATATAGGTTTTAGTTTTATATTTTGGAAAAAATTATAGAGAATTTTTTATACATGTCCTAAAATTCTAGAATATTTTATTTTCATATAGTCAAATAACCAATAATTAATCATTTATTAGGTTAATATTCTATAATATTTTATTATCACTCAAGTCAAATAACAAATAATTTATTATTTATTAGATTAAGATTTTAGAATCCTTTTATTTTCATAAGTAAGATAATATTTCATTAATTATTAAATATGTATTATAGAATATTTTTTATGTTAAAAATAAAAGCATTAAATGCATTGTTCTTTAAAATAGAGAATCTGTTGGAATTGGGCTTAATTTTTTTTAGAGAATATGATAGTTGGTTCTCTATTTTGGAGAAACTTTTAGAGCATCTTTTGGGGATGCTCTAATAAAGCATTACATTTATTCAAATGTAATTGTAGTTTATGAACAATACTAATTTCATGTGGATGAATTAAAAGTTTTGATTGTAAGTCTTGAAGTTGACATTTAGCAATTTTTAAATGTTCATAATTATTATTAACATGATGTTTAGCCAATACTTTTGCATATTTTTTCATAAGTTTTAACTTCATAGAAACACAAACATAAAAGATCTTGATAAGTGGCAGCTCCAAACCTTTTTAACAAGAGGCTGAAAAGTATCTTTAGACATCCAAGCATTCTCAAACCGAAAGGATATTTTAAGAAAAGATTTAAAAATACCTAAAGAAAGGTAACTAAGCAATGGTCTGAAGTAGTAAAAGGATGATGGTGAACTAATAAAGAAGGAAATGAAACTACTAATGACGGAGTAACTAAAACTCTATCAAGGCGTTCAAAAATATTGTCTATGGCAGAGGAACTTTTTCTTCAAGTGAATGGGAATCTTGTAGTTTTAACATTTACTAGGCCAAAATCATTCTGAAAATTGAGCAAACTATTGAATCTACTAAGAGAAGGAATAAGACCAACAAATTTATCAGCAACAGACGATGTTTCATTTAAATCACCAATTAAGATAAAGGGTAAATTATAATTAGAAATGATGGAGGCAAGATTGGTTCAAAAATTGTTTTTTTTTTGAATCTCGGGCAGGAGAATAAACAAAAATGAGTATGAATTTTTTATCTTGAGAGTTATTTTGCATAATAATAATATTGGTTGATTGTATTATTAGTTTTTTTTTTGGTAGAAGATTGTATTATTAGTTCAACAAACCAAATCTTCTATTCTACTTTTGTGTTTCACTTTTATGTTCCACTTAGTTAAATAAATATTAAATTAATGTTAAATTTTTAAAAAAAATTATGCTTATATTTGAAATATCTATATACATATATGTCAAATTTTTAGCTTAAAAATCAAATTATACAATTTTAAAAAAATTATAAGGGTAATACTTTGTAAGGAAATCATTCTCTTAATTTTTAAAAAATTTATAATATTATTTTTAAGATACAAATATGTGTAAAAATCATTCTCTTAATTTTTAAAATGTTTATAATATTATTTTTAATATTAATTTGATATTTAAAATCTAAGTCGAACATAGAAGTGAAACACCGAAAGTGGAACGGGGGATTTGTGTCATTAATTCAAACTTATAAGTAACTGAATTTTTACAGATTAGAAGACACAATTCACCTTTTGAACCCACATAGGGACAAAAAATAAGATCATTAGTCACTGGTTGAAAGTTGAAACCAACTTAAGCTACTCAACCGGATTGACTCATTAGTCGTTGATTGAAAGTTGAAAGTCAATGCCAGCTTATGTTGGGAATTTTTAATTTTTTTTACCTAGCCTATTTCTAGAATTAAATTTTACAACAAACCTAGTTTTGAAAAAAAAATCAAATTTGGGATTTTAAGATCCTTACAAAAGAGATTTAATGTTCCACTAGTGTTGCTGGTCTAAGTCTTTGGATTCACATATTAATCGTTCAGGATTCAACGAAGACCGCATGAATAGAAATGAAAAGTTGTATAGAATTCTTGTAAACATGATGAGAGATTTGAGATCAGAGGAAACACTTATAAAGTGCATCTGAAATCAAGTCCATATATACACACCACAGTCGGTGTTTATTTGAGATGAGCCAAAACACTTGATAGTTACCAAAAAAAATGCTCTGTATCAAACAACATATATATTGTACAGAGGATTCAAACGTACACACAGAATGCATAAATAACGACGGACTCTTTTGCTTCGAATATTTTTAGTTTTCACACAACAGGCATAAAAATCTCATTGGTTCTGAAAAAGGGCAACGTCCATGGAGGATTATACCTAGCCAGAATAGGATCCCCAATCACCCTAAACCCATCTCTCTCCAAACATTTCCTCAACTTGTCAGTTTTCTCCGCCACATCCTTATCCTTCAAACTCCTCACAAGCCCACTGAATTTGACCACGCCATACTTCATCTCCCCATGTTCCCTCAGCTGCACCCTCTCATCCAACGGCTTGGGAGCCTCCTCCACCGGCTTGTACTTCTCCGGCAACATAAACTCCATCGTCATAGTCTTCCCTTCTTCTCCTTCCTTCGTCACCACCGGCGCCGTCATCGCGATCGCCTCTTTCGTAATCACCGGCGCCGTCATCGCGATCGCCTCTTTCGTAATCACCGGCGCCTTCATCGCGATCGCTTCCGGTGCAGTGTTCTTGACGTTCTTAGGGTTCCCAAATGCGCCATGATGTCGAATCCGTAGCCATCCTTGTCCTTCACCTCCGATTGGTCGGAGGTGACCTGCGCCACCACGCGGGGCGGTTAATTTCTGATCTCGTACTCGTCCGTGCTTTTGGTCGTCTCGTACTTGGAAGTCTCCACTTGGATTTTGCCGAATATCATTACAAACACGTCCAATATCGCCATGTCCGGTACTCTAGTTTTGTGAGGGACTTAAATTGAAAATCCGTTCCGCTGGAATTTAGGGTTTCGACTCTCGAGTGATGGAGATTTAGGGAGGGGTTAGCAGTGTTTATATAGGGTGTGTCTGTTGTATGCATTATAGGGTGGCGACGAACAGAATCTTGCCAATTCCATTTTGATGTGCGGGTTGATTTTGCGGATAGAGTAGAGGTTGAATTCGCGGCCCTTGTTCGTCCACGTCTACTTTCTTACCCAGTTTGCTTTCAAGATTATTTTGAAGATTGGGATGTTATTACACGTCCCGTGGATCAGGGTGGCCTTGGAATGTTCAAATACAGCTATGCTCGCTAAACTTGGTTGGAGACTTATAACACAACCAGATAAGTTGTGGTCTACTGTAGTTCGAGGCAAGTATCGTGATGTGAGATGTGATCTCGATATGTTCCATAATCATAGATTGATATCGCCTGTGTGGAGAGGGATTTTGCGTGCAGCTCCTTTGCTTTATAAGGGTATCACGACTTCTATCGATAACGGTAATCGTACACTGTTTTGGGATCATTCTTGGCTTTCCGACAAACCCTTAATTGATATAGTCACAACCCATATTCCAGAGGATCTTCTTGTTCTCACAGTTGGGGAGTTGTGGACTGGTGAGGATTGGGATTGGAACAAGTTATCTGGTTTGCTTCCTCATCTTTTTAGTTCCATGTTATCTGCCCATAGAGTGTCCGTTGATCCCCTTGCAGTTGATCGTTACTTCTGGCATTTCTCTCCTTCGGGTCAGTTTACTGTCAATTCAGCTCTTCAAGTTCTTCGTGATGATGTTTCTGCTGGTTTTCTGTTTCAATGGTCAAGTGTTTGGAAGGCTCCTTTACCATACCGAGTTTAGTTCTTTCTCTACTTTGTAGTACATGACTGTCTCATGTGTAATTCGAATCTGGTTAGACGTCATCTGTCTGACAACCCATTTTGTGTAAGATGTGTATTAGAAGAATCTACTTTACATATTTTACGGGATTGTGTGTTTGCTCAACAAGCTTGGTTTGAGTTGCTTCATTCACAGGTTAGTGAAAATTTCTTCTCATGTGACTTGCGTCCTTGGCTTGCTCGTAATCTTAAATCCGCAGATTCTTGGTGTACTACGTTTGGGTATATGGTCTGGTATTTGTGGAAGTTGCGTAACAAATTGGTATTTACTTCAGAGTCTCCTTCTTCTACTATACTTGTGTCTTGGGTATTATCAGCTGTTCATTCCTTTTGGTCGGTAAAGTTGACAAATCTAGCGTCTCCTGTTAGGGCTTTAGCTCCTCATGTTCGCAATGCTCGATGGGTGTGTCCATCTGCTAGATATGTTAAACTGAATGTGGATGGTGTTTCAAAAGGAAATCCCGGTATTGCTGGTGGAGGAGGTATTTTCCGGGATTGTTTGGATAATTTTGTTAGTGCATTTGCATTCCGCTATGGGTTTTGCTCGGCTTTACGTGCAGAGTTGTTTGCAATTTGGCATGGTTTGAAATGTGCTTCAGCTATGAATCTTCAACATCTTATTATTGAATCAGATTCTCAAGTGGCAATTCGTTTAGTCCTTTCTGATCAGTTGATGTTGCATCCAGACTTCTATCTGATTAAAGATTGTCGTCAACTTTTCACTAGCTTACCGTGGGAAGTTAAGTTGCTACATGTTTCTCGTACGGCTAATACAGTTGTTGGTATGTTGGGTAATTTTGGTTTAAGTCTTAGTACCTGTTTGGTTTTAGATGTGGAAAGGAAAGGGTTAAGGAAATGTATCTAGCCTATTTTTAGTGTATGATTCATTGATACAAGTGGTAACCATTATCCCCTTTTTCCCAATTTTCATGTAAAATTTGAGCTAACTCTTCTCATCCCTTTCCT
The DNA here is from genome assembly GCA_964016875.1 of Fallopia convolvulus. Classification (NCBI taxonomy): domain Eukaryota; kingdom Viridiplantae; phylum Streptophyta; class Magnoliopsida; order Caryophyllales; family Polygonaceae; genus Fallopia; species Fallopia convolvulus. The sequence goes on along the minus strand of OZ024718.1, from coordinate 37,695,415 downwards.
TCATTTTGACATGGGGTAAGCATATCCCCTATTCTCCTCTAATGATTTCCCTTCTCCCTCTCTCTAGACACAAAAAAAAGAGGATTAACACCACTCTTTCATATAAATTTGTTTCATTTCCCTTTCCTTTCCATGCTTTTAAACCAAACGGGCCCTTAGTAACTCTTTTATTAGTTTTAAATGCTTGCCTATCTTTCTTTTACATGCTTTCAGGTCTGATGTTGTAACCGCTTCTGGGGCTTGTACTCCTCTTGTGAGTTAATATAGTTGTTGTGGGCTTCGGCCCCCTTCTTAAAAAAAAAAATTATTTTGAAGATTGTCTTTGCGTCTTGGCTTTTTCGGATGGCTCTGAAAAAAATTATTTCGAGTGCATTTTTAGAAGCTTAACTTGTGTCGTTGGGGCATATGTTAGAAAAACGGTATAAAAATTCAACAAATAATTTTATTTTTAAATTTTTGTTATACTATAATAAAAAATGTATTTCCTAATTAAAAAATTATTTTTATATTTAAATTTAATTATAATTTAGAAATAATTAAGATAATTTTAAAATTGCCTATAAAAATATTTAAATAAAAATATTATACAATTTAAAATTTTCAAGTTAAAACCTAAATTATTTTAATATTTATATTAAAATAAATATATTATAAAATTTATATTTATTATGTAGATTTTATGTAGTAAGTTGTAAAAAAAAATTTCAATCGATCTATCATCATGTAAATTAAATAATTCAAAATTTTAAAGTACATAAATTTAAGGAAAAATGACTTTAAATAATACAAAGTATTCACTCTGAACTAAAAATAATACAAACTTATAAATTACCAAGAGCGATACGAACTATTATAATATTAACCTAAAATAATAAAAGACTATTTTCTAATAGATTATCAGGTGTAAATGTTGATTTGGCTCTCAAAAATCCCACATAACCCATTAAAATTTTACACCTCATTTTTTTTTACTTTCCTAATGTAATGTCATCCAAATTATAATTATTAACAAAAAACTAAACTAAAACCAACCAAAACTAAATCAATCTCTCGTACAGATGCAACATATTACATATTTTATTATCCACCACCGTCATCTTTCTCCGGTCAATGGACATTTGAATTAGATAATCAAACTAAAAATGTAAACTGAATTTAACTCTCCACCATTGTCATCTTCGCTAATCGTCACCATTGCCTATTTGACTCTCCACCGCCAGAAGCGCTTGTCCAACAATCATCTCATCAAAAAGTGCAATATTTATATCACAAAGCTTGAGCAATTGGAACACCAATTGTACATTTAGATGCTCCAATTTCACAAAAAAATTATAAATTCATATAAATCAAACAAAGAAACATCTAATTTGTACTTTAATTAGCGAGATTCATGCACCAATTTTATTAAACAACCTCATATTGACTGAAATGTAAAAATTATGGTTTTTTAACTTCACTTGCTAATTGGGAATGAATTGGGTGGGAGGTGTGACGTGGGTAGTTGGATGTATAGTGTGAGGAGTTGTAGATGGTCGAAGTAGTTGTCGGTGTTGAGGTTGTGGTATCATCGAAGGTAGTGTCGGTGCCGTAGAGCAGGGGGTGCGAAGAAGAGGGAGGGAAGGTGTTGAAGATGGATGGGTGGTGATGTTGTGGTGCAGAGATATCCTGGTGCGGAACAATACGACGGGTCGATGGTGGCGACGGTCGAAGACGACAGTGGTGGATATAAGATAGTTTAGTTTGTTCGGGGAAGACGATGAATTTATATGAGAGAAATTTAGTTCAATTTTTTTTTGATAATTATAATTTGGATGACATGGCATTAAGAAAGTAAAAAATGAGGTGTAAAATTTTAATGGGTTACGTGGGATTTTCGACAGCCACGTCAACATTTACACTGAAAAATCTATTGAAAACAGTCTTGTATTATTTTAGATTAATATCCTAATAGTTCGTATTGCTCTCGGTGATTTTTAAAGTTCGTATTATTTTTGGTTTAAAGTGGATACTTTATATAATATCAAGTCATTTTTCCTAAATTTAAATTATATTCATTCTTTTACCATCAAGAAATGAAAATTCATATCCGTCAATTCATTTGCCTCTGAGTTCAAGATTTTGCACAAGTACTTCACCCTCAATGCTTTCACACACTTGATTACATTACTTTTACTAATCTCTTCCTCCCATTTTTGGAATCCCGCTCCCATGTACGTCTCTATCGCCCTCATTGTGTATATGCTAAATGTTGGTATTCATTCCTCACTCCATGGGATGTCAATAACTTTTGGCTGTATTGTTTCATCTTGTATCTTCCTTTTCTTCACGTGCAACCGTCTCATATCCAAGTAGTAATCGAGAAGCTGTCTCTGAAAGGGATATAAAATGTGAACATGGGATAATTTTGCATGAACAAAATAAAAATATACATGAACCTTAAATATATATATATATATATATATATTAATCATCAAATTGCCTCAATGTATTACCAACACATCAGTCACTTGCATGTACTTCTCTTCACCCTTGTTCTCAGTAACTATGTTATCAATGATTTCTATGGCCGGATTCTTTAAATTGAACGAGATTAGGATGTAGTGTCCATCCTCAAATAGCACCGGGAATAAAACCACCTACGCTTTTAAGTGGATTAGTTTTTATCATATGATAAAAAAACCAACTAACAAACTAATAAAATCCTAAATTCTTGTTGTTTTATTACCATTTCAATCTCCTTTTGTTTCCCCGCCATTTAGGGTGTCAGCAACAATACTCATCCTCCTCACAAATTCGCTTTTTGTATCCTTGTTGTTCTCTACATCCTGTGTAAAAATTGTGTTGCCAAGTTAATTTTTAAAAAATAACAATAATAAATACTCTTTTCTAGAACAATCATTCAAATGTTTAATACTTACACTTTGGATCACATATTCAAACAACCTCAGTGGATTGTCTTTTACTTTTAACTTTCTCCTCATTGTTGAGCACTAGAATCCATGCATCAACCACATTTGGAAGTACATTTGCTTGCCAATTGTCAATGCTTTGAAGTTCTTGTTCCAATTCTTGGTTTTTGAAAGGTTATATTAACTTTGTTGCAAGGAATGGGTTTTTATTAAATTCACATAATTTTAATTTGAAAACATGAACATACCTTACACCATAAACTTAAACTTACTCTTAAGGTTTAACACCCCTATTTTGCAACATTGGGCATTACCGACAATGACCTCAAATTTTTCCCATCCAAAGTCACCGAGGCTTTAAGGTACAAAACACAATTTAAATTAAAGCCGAAATTTCAAGAACTTATATGATATCAAAAGTGCTCGAGTGTTGAGCCTTTATTTCAAGTTATTATAATTGCATTGTTTGATTAAAACTTATTATGAAATTCAATAAGCAGCGGAATAGAAACATTTACAAATTATCGTTTTTAAAACAACTGGTGGGGCCCAAAATGTGGGGATACCTTTTGAAAAACGTCTTGAAGTCTTCCTTCAACCCTTCTAGCCTTCGTCTTCAACCTTTTTGTAATGCTTCACTACTGATATTTCCGTGAATGGCATAAAATACCTGGCAAAATGCAGAATAGAAAACGGGTTAGTCTAAAGAGACTAAGCAAGCAGGAACAAATAGTTCTCACGGGTGGAAATAGTATTATAATAATTCTTCACATCTTTAAAAGGAGAGATATTTTGGGAGCAATAAACGTTCATGTGGAATTTAAAGAGAACGAGAAAAACAGTTCTTGTTGAAGAGATAGATATAATGTTACACGGGAAAGGATACTACGAAAATTGTATTTCCTTTATAAATATGAAAATGGTTGAGAACTTTTATTTCACACACACACACACATCTTTTTTAAAAGAAAGAATTTCATTGACTTCATCGGATCTCAACCAACCTCATCAAATTCGAAGTTCGAATAAGAATTCGGGTTGGAATGACAATCCTTTGAAAGTCGGGAGCAAGTGATACTAGTTCATCCTAATTCATTAATTAATGTGCATTAGGCACTTATCGTTTGGTCATAAAACATTGCACTTCAAGTGAAGATTTTTAGGTGTGGGGGCTACGAAGGCCGATTCACTTAAAGGAACGAGATTCCAGCACCTAGCTAGGGTGTAGTAGCCCCTCTCAAAAGGAGGGGCGACTACGGGATCATGATCCAAGTACCGAGCGAAGAGAGGGTGGAAAGCCATACCACTCAATAAGTTATATAGAGGTGTCGGAGCAAAATCCGCACCCTTGATTCTATTCTAGTCCACAACAAATCTCAAAAAGAGATTGAAACAAGCAAGGCCACACACAACAGACCTAAATTCAATACTAGCTCATTACGAGATAATAAATATAATATCGTCATATCTAAACAATAAATAAACCTAACTTCATTTATTGAGAAAGCATTCAGTTCCCAACACAAAGATGAATATATTTTAAAGGAATCGAAGATATAACAAGGGTAACAAAGAGAATATTCGCTTGCCTTAGTTTCCGGTCCGAACTCTTAGGTGTCGGATTTAAGATGTGTTCCTCTTCGAGAACATGACCTAATCCTGGTTCGGATATCACATTATAAAAATGAAATAAATATTAAACTTCGTTATTTCGCTTTTATCTTAATCTCTTAGAACAACCCTTTTTACTAAAGGGAGTTAGCTTAAATTATTATTCTTGAATAATTTAATCTAACATACCTAATAATAATATTTCCGTTAATATTATTATTTTAGAAGATTATTTATAATTTATTAAAATTACAAATATCTTAAGTGGGCACTACTAAATTAAAGAGCTAATGATGCGGTTCTCTTGCAGCGGTTGTGGCTAATGCAGCGGTTTTGTGCAGCGGTTAGTCTTATGCAGCGGTTATGTAGCTAATGCAGCGGTTTTAGAGTAAGGTAAATCCATCAATTGATTGAAAAGCTGATGCAGCGGCTACAATATTCTAATGCAGCGGTTTTGAGTTTTTATAAATTTAGAAAAAAATAATCTAATGAAGCGGGTTTGTATTGAAAATTATTGGACGCGCGTTTGGGCCCTTTCAAGCGCCTAAATAGATTTCTAACCCGCCTTTCCAAAACCCTCAGATTTTATTTTCCTTCTGAAATTTCACACAACCCTAAACCTAAATCCTCTCACCAACACGCTGCAAACCCGCCGTCGATCTTGATCAATCTGTCGCCGTCGCTTGACCCGACAACTTTCAAATTCCTCTATCGCCGACCTTCATCGTGTCTATCGTTGTCGCCCGACCTAAAAACCTCCATAGCCTTTGGAAGACATTGTGGTGCTGTTCAAGCTCTTCCTCTCTCTCCCCAAGCCTTTTCTCTCCTTCACAGCTCTTTTTCATGGCGGCATTCACTATGAGTTCGCCCTTTGGAGTATACGAGACAAAGGAGAGAGAAGCAAGCGTGTTTTTCCAGTATCCATGGCTGAGAAATTTAGAAATTAGGGAAAGCGAAAAGCGAGAGGAATTGCGCGGTTTCAGGCTCTTAATTCGGTGTGGAAGAAGTTTCCAGAGAAGAAGAAGAAGAAGAAGAGAGAAATCGTTGTTTTGCTCTGAGATTTTCTCCGGCCAGCGCCGTTGGCGGAAAGTGTAGCCGGTGGTTGATTGTTGCTGATTTGCTTAGTATTTCTGGTTTAGAGTGTTTGGAACAAGGTAGGAAGGTTGAAGAGAACGATGGAGTTGATTCCTTCTAATGAATTGGAGAAGATTATCTCCAGGCGGACCATACCTAGGTACGATTTCTGATATTTCTATGGTTAGATGTTAGTTTATCTTGTCAAATTTACGCATTGATCTAGACGATTGTTCAATTCTTTTTGAGGTTGCCGCCTTTTACTCCTTTACTGAACGAGAGCTTTCGTAGGCTCCTCCTATGGATTCTTGTTTCCAGTGTGTTTGTTCCTCAGAAAGCTTTTGGACATCACCACAATCTCAACAATATACACTAGTTACTAAGGTTAAACGTAAAACTCAAAACAATTGTGATTCATCTATTTCAATCCTTGAATTGTCTGATTGTATTTACTATATGCAACAAAAAGAGGAAGAAGTCACATGTAGACTTAATTACCTTATGTACAACCAAATAGATACACTCTCTTTACATGGATCCACTAATGATCAAAATTTAGTATAAGAAATTTCCAATTTATTTGGTTAAAAAGATGAAGATGTGCATGAAACAAACTACAAAGTAGTAATACGTTGTTGTATATATTCATCACCAGAGTTTGTGTCAGGCTAGAGTTCACAGCAAAATCCTGTTTCAAATATGATCAATAATCTATATTAATTAAGCTGAAAAGCCTATATTCCCAAGCTTTTTGGCGAATGACCTACATATGATACATTAGTTTATGCAAATTAAAATGATTTAGTCAATTAGCCAATATCTATCTGGTCATGTATATTTATAGTTTCATAGTTTGTGGCCATTACTAATTGAGGAGGCTTCTTGTTTCTTGCATTGTTGGAAGCTTCAACTGTGAAATTAAAAAATGTAGGGGCCTTTCAAAAGTTGCCTATTGTGATGCTTTCTATTGACATTCCTTCATCTGCTTTGAGGACCCCCACAACAAAAGGTAATATATAATGAAATTTTGATTGTTTTTCCTCTGCTTTTGAAGCTCTAACTATGCCAACATCATCTCTGTTCATTGAAGGCCTAAAAGAACAGTCTATTAGAGATATCAAAGAAGCATCTGTTGGCATCCAAAAAATAGCAAGTTCAAGCTTACCCTAAACTTTTGCTTGGCAGACAAAGATAAGTATTTCATAATCTAATTCTACATGAACCCTCTATCATGCTTTGTCTTGATTGGTTTACTTAAATAAGTATTTTTTTACTTGCCTATATTCTAGAGAGAGTCCTACCAAATTAGATGAAGGTGATGGATTAATGTGACACCCACATATATGTCATGTTTTAATTATGGTTGGGTAGAATTTAGTGTTAAAGGTGATGAGAAACTTTCTGTTTTTCCTTATCATGGATTAATGTGAAACCCACATATATTGTTGGTATATACTCTAGAAAGTGTAGATATTCTTCATATAGCTACTAGCTAGTTGATTGGCAATTGGTGCTTATGTCTTCATTAATAAACCTGGATTCCACCCTATAAGATTCTTTCATTTATTTACTAGCAAATAATGAAGCCTTTTTGCAAGCTAAAGGATTGCCAACTTTGTAAATAAGAGTTTGCATGAGAAGTATGAACAAGTTTCAAGAATTGTTGTTGAAGAGATGGGTTCTCAATCTGAGGTATACTGATATACATAATATGTTTCCTCACTAATTACCATTTAGCATTCTATTTTTGAATTGCAAAGGCAGTAAGAAAAAAATTTGACCTTGAAGGAATCTTGATACACCTTATACCTTTGACAGTGTATATCTAGTAGCTTTTCAGATAATTTCATGTTAGGCATGACTGACTGATTTTGGTTGATATTGGTTGCCTAAAGCAACAAGCTGAAAATATTCCATTTCTCTCTTGATTCTAGTTGCCTACTTCACTAATAGTAACAACCTTGGAGTTATTGTTATTGATACAGGAGATTTACCAACAAAAATAATACATATACATGACTACTTTAATTAAAAATATTCTAGTTGCCTACTTTATTTGGTCCAGTGGGACTCAGCCTAGGGGTAAAATAGATTTATTATTGTATGTGTATTACTATTACTGGTACTTAGTTTTTTGATGATGGATTAGTGTGAGCATCTCGAGCTTACCCTTTATGCATTCTTTTTAGGCTAGACTAGTTCACCCTGATAAGAATCATGTCATTTTAAGTTTTTAACTACTACAAACAAATCTCATGTATTTTATTTATTTATATAGTTGGTTGACATGTTATTTACTTGTCTTTTTAATCCATTTTAAAACTATCCTTGTATGTTTTGAAGAGTTGCTCTAGGGGTAAAAGAGAAAAGAAACCTCTTACTTAGGACATACCCATGACTGAGTTTTTCGAGTTGAAGCATCGGAGCTGCTAGAAAAAATAGAGGAAAGGCCTTAGATCGAGATGTGAGCCAAACACAAAATGAACAAATTCAACTCCAAACTTGGTTGCCCGACTTCTCATCCAACCAAGGAGATGCATCTAGCCCTCATGGCAATGTAGATGGGTAAGACATGAAACTTTTAGTTATGATTTATTTGGACTTTTTTTTTGAATAATTTGTTTTGATTTTAGGAACTATGCCAATGGTAATTGATGGGATTTATTTATGGCCTTGCTCTTTTTTGGATACTTGTTTGGAGATGTTGTTGCTATTGTCTTAAAGGTTAGTTTATATGTTTCACTACTGATTTGCTAATGCATTTTTCTGATTTTAAGTTGATGATGATGGTATGTTGTTGATGTTGTCTTGTAGTTTTGTGGCAGCCTTTTGTTGTTAGGTAGAATCATTGCACATGCTAGATTTGCATGATCATATAATTAATGCTAATACTCTCTTGATTAATTGACTGATGGAATAGCAATGCATTTTAGTCAATTATGTGGGGGCTGGTTTGATACTTATTGGTTCTAATTGAAATTCATGCAACTTGATGAATAAACTAATAGGCATATTACTACTATTTTGGGTTGTAATAATTTGATTATTGAAAAGATTTCAATTTTAGATTTATTTGAATAAACAGAGTGATGGCAGATGATCTATCTGGCTTTATATTTCCATGACTTGTGACACTTTTTTGTTAATAGTGATGATTTAATGCATATAATTTCATAAATTGTTGAGGATTGAATGCATATGGAGTTTTTTGTCTTCGTGAAACATAATGAAGTTAATAAACACATGAATATATGTTACAGAACATATTTTAATTTGTTTTGGTGTTCCAAGATATTATCACTTCTAGATGAAAGGGAAAATAGGGTTTATCTACTTTATGAAGGGGCCCTTAATTTTTTATGGTATGCATCCATGTTTGATTTTTGTGCTCTCATCTCTTTGAATACTGGATCACTTTTTCTTCAAAAGTCAGAATGTGACTATTAGTTTATCCACAATTCTAAATGAGTGCGATTTCGGATTGATGGATTAGAGAATATAATTTTATTTCTAGATCTTGTTGATGTTGTTGCTAGTGTCTTTTTGTTGTTATTTTCTTGCAGCTGCTAGTCTTTGTGCTTTACTACTAGTTTGCTAATTTGATGATGTTGTGTTGGTATCTTGTTGCAGGTGTTTTTTTTGCTACTCCACAAGTTTGTTACTATTAGTGTCTTAGTTGGCTTTTGTTGTCAAGGCTTAGACTAAACTCTTGTAATTTTGCTACACTTGGTTTATATTCTAAGGCTAGATCGATCAAGTTGTCTATGAATAATCATCTTGTAAAATACATCAAATTTTTTGTAATCTAATATTAAATTTAATTCTCTATATTGTCTTTGTCTTAAATATTTGAGATTGGCAAAAGGTCAGACCAAAGAGACACCAAGAAATCGCTTTATTAGATTTTTTATATAATTTTCATGCATTTTAAAACCGCTGCATTAGATGTTAGATATGCAAAAACCGTTGCATTAGTTTGATAAATCCGCTTCATTTAGATATGAAAACCGCTGCTTTTGATTCAAAACCGCTGCATTAGCATGTTAGAAAAACCGCCTCATTAGACATATTAAGGCAACGGTTTTAACATCAAATGCAGCGGTTTTCAAAATTGAAAACAAACCGCCGCATTAGCTTGAAAAAACCGCTGCATTAGACCTAATGCAACGCCAGCAGATGAAGCGAGCAACAACCGCTGCATTAGGCCTAATGAAGCGGTTTTAGAGCATAACGCAGCGGTATTTGACCGTTGCTTTAAGTCTTTAATCTAGTAGTGGGGCATGCTTGATAATTAATTTTCATAAACCTCTTTTTATAAAAATCTATGAACAACTTTTATGTAAGTTCCCAAAACAATCATGATTTTATATAATAGAATAATTTTTAATATATTAATAAATAAATAATTAGGAGCCGGGATTATACCAACAAGATGAAACGAGATTTGGGCTCGGGAAATGGGCTAGGACTGAAATTATGGGCCCAACACCTTCTTCTCCCACAAATAATCTGATGGATTATTAGATGAAGTGGGCCTCCTCACTTGTCTTATCCCACTTGGACAAACCGGCCCACCAGGTTTAGTTGTTCAGCCCGTTCAGAAGATAAGCCCATCTCCTGCTCCCCTGTCTTCTTTCTTCGTTTAGATCATTGAACTGAGCAGCGATGAGCAGTAGCGACGCTGGAGGCGACGGTGGCTCGCGCGGCAGTGGCTCCTCCGACGACGGCGGTTGGAAGGAGGGGGAAAGGCTTCAGTGGTGATGGCTATCAGCGGTGAACAGGCCCGGAAAAAAAAAACAGATTTGGCAAAAAAAATTAGCCTTGGAAAAATTAGATTTGAAAAATCTGGAACGAGACTCTTGTGTTTGCTCGGTAAAGTGGGACAAAAGTCTGATTGAATTGAGTTTAGTGCCAATCTTCGTTGCTTTGCACCCCCTTAAATAGGCAAAGAGAAGCCATAGAAAAATCGAAGTTATGATGACCTCAGGTCTAGGCCATTGCCCTAGTGCCATGGGGAAGGGAAAAAGGTGATGGTGAAGTGATGGAGGCTGAGGAAGGGACGGAACGACTTGTCGGCGGTTCAGTTCAGCGCTGGCGAAGATCCGTGGACCATGGCTCGGTCAAAAGGGGAAAAAGCAATGGGGTGTGTGTTTAAATTCTAGTAAGGCTTTGGTGGTAGGCAAAAAAACTTGATATAGCGGTCGGAGAAGGAAAATTTGAGAAGTTTGGTGCGAGAGACGGGTTCAAACCTGACTTTCTGCACTTTCACGTGATTAAATTTTTTGTTCCTATCTCCTCAAATTTCACCCTTTCACCCTTTTAAAACAAGGAAGCTTTAGATAATTTTATTAACTACAAATTATTTTATAAATATTATTTTTAGAGTATATTTTTAAAATTGTAGTATGAAAAAATGAATCTATTATTTTTAACAAAAAGATATTAATTTTTATAAATTATTAAAATATATAGTAAAACTAGTGTAATTCCCATAAATTTACGGGTAGTTTTAAAAATTATACTATATAATATATTATAATAAATTAAAGAGAAAAAACAAAAATAATGTATATTTTAATAAGTATTCTATTATTATAATTATTAATGATATTTATATAAAATTTAACGATTTTTTTGTTTTCTAATCTTTAAGATAAAACTAAATAAACATGGAAAATATTTTTCTAAATCAAACTTTCTACATTCACTTTTAAGTATAATAAATAAAAATAAATAAATAAATTAAATGAAAGAACGATTGGTTCTTAAAGTGCCATGTAGCATAAATTTTTATAGATAACTTAATTTTGTTTTATTATGTATTAGCATAGATATACATAGAAATTTATATCGATAACTTTTTTTCCAACAATCAGATAAAAATATTTTAGCACAATCTTAAGATAGCATATATAATATTGCTTTTCAATATCAATAAACATAGATAGAAAATTATATAGATAAAAATTTATTTTGATACATTAATTATTTTATAAAATCTAAAATTGCCTTTTTTATATTTAAGAATTTTTGAAGAATAAAATCAATATTTACATAGATAGAAAACTATATATATATTATCTATTTTATAAAATATAAAATCTTACCCTAAAAAACCCAATCTTTATAAATTCATTTTTTTATTTAGTAATGTTTATTATTTGATTAATTTTTGTAAATATGATTGTATATTAATTAATTTCTTTATTTTTTAGTATGTGATACTATATGAAACAATCTATGCATACAATATGATATCTATCTATTATATATTTTATGAAGTGGTTAAGAATTTAAGAGAAATCGTGATTTCTAAAATTATTATTTGAGTGTAATGTGCAGGGGGTTTTCTAGAATTATTATTTAGTTTTTTAAGTTGAAAAAAGGTTTTCCCTTATTTTATTCAAGTTATGCCACGTGGCGTAAATTTTTACACAGACTTGGTTTCTGCTTTATAATGTATTAGGGTAGATTAGCGGTTATTACATCAGGTCCCAAACCAGTGAATATATATGCCCATGTAAACTTTTCTTCTCCTTTCATTGTGCTGGGTATGCTAACTGTCCTTTTGTGAACTGGGCTACACTTTGATGAAGCAAATTTTCTTTCTCTCTTACCATGCACCGTATTTTTTCTAGTATCTTCCATTATCTTCACTTGTTTGCCTCTTTTCTGCATTTTTTTAGAAGATTAAAAGGTAAGAAGGATTTAAAACATTTATTACATGTAAACACAAATTTGTGAACACCATTAGTAAATACTAGTGAAGGACCACGTGCGTAACACACGCGGGTGTTTTTTTAGATTTTGCAATTTTTAATTAACCTAAATTTTGTTTTGTGGAAGAGTTAGTTTATCAAAGAATTTGTAATGTTAAAACCAAGGTTATCTTGTAATTGTTCCCTAATGAAATGCTCTCATCAATTAACAAAATAAACACCACCAAAGAAAGAGCTATTTTAGAAATAAATCTATCAAATAAAGAAACAAAACTACCAACACTATATCTCCAAAGACGTGTAAATTACAAAAGCTGCAAGTGGTTCTTCAAAGACAAAACGTGAACTTCTTCCCCGTAAGCGAAATATAGATAATACACTAATATAAATTTGTTGCAATTGAGCAAATCAATACATGAGACTATTTGTAGCCCTCTCTTCAAACATCACTCCATCCATTATAACGAACTATTTCTTAAGCCACGCATTCAAAGATCTGTGTAGTATACATTGCTATCTCCTACTAATTTCAACAATTCCTTAAAACACTAATTAAAAAAATATATAAAATATCTTAAACCCATTGATCTGTCTCCCTTCTCCTGTCCACCCCTACACCACATCCCTTCATGTCTATTTGTTGTTCCTCACTATCTTCATCTTCGGACCAATAATGACCCAGTCACCCAAGCCTACCGACTCCTCTCTCCTTTAAATATAATAAGCCCTCGGTTACAATTTAAAATATAGGTGAGATATATAACCAGCCCTTGCTTCAACTTGCCAATAGATTTACTACTTGATAGAATAAATAGATTAATAAAACCTAAAAACTATAGCTCCCATTGCAAGAGATCTGGTTTCAACAATATATTAAACGTCCTGAATTCTCCTACTGCCTATTTTCAAATGGTATGTGCAAAATAGAAAAATATTAAATGCTTACTCGCTTAAAAAATTGCATGATTTGGAATTATGTGCAACGTACATATGCTCTTACGGTTCTGATCATTTGGTGTAGTTTTCTCCAACTTGCCTCTAGCTGCAAATTTTAGGAGCAATACTTATAAGTTATATGTAAAATGAAAAGAAAACTCAAAGAAACTTAGTGAGAATCTATAATTACCTGCAATGTCTTAATATCCCCCTAGTCATTTACCTTCACATTTTTTAATTAATTCAGTCAAATGCTGGACATCCTTCACAACAACTTCTACAAGCTTCTCTACTATGGTCCCTTTCTACAATGAAGAGTATATTTTGGTTTTAATTATGTTAAATAAATTATTATGAAAGCACGAGAAATCTGGTTAATGTTCAAAGTTGAAAGCTACCTCAAGGTCATCAAGTGGTCCTCAACTACTGTTCAAGAGATCCACAACAGTATTGTTGTATATCTCCAAAGCAAATAGTTTACGAACAATTCGTTTTCTGGAATTTGTGAAATGGTACAAAGAAAAAAGTTCAATTCAAAGTACCGATTACAACTACCATTTTGATTGTGTAGAACATATAGAGGATTTACTATTCAAGGCCTGAAGATTTGAGAAAACTTCACATTAACTTACACATTTCATATGTTCATAAATGACTTTGACAACGCTTTTAGTTATGCCTCTCATAGTGAGTGTCTTTCCTGTGCTAGTCTGCCCATATGCACAAAATGTTGTTGCAATATGAAATAACACATTTTAAGAAAAGGGCAATTAATGAAAAAATAGAGTTAAATACACCATAATACCTGATTACTTATTAAAGTTAAAAATGAACATATTTCCAAGATAACACAAGGCATATAAACAATGTAAAGGGAATCTTCAAGCAAGTGAGATCAAATAAAAATACCCTCATTCCAAAGTCGGTGTGTAGGGATTACAGTTTGCCACCAAGTGAGATCAAAGTAATTGTTGTTGACAACTCTCATATATATTGGATCAAGTAGAACATTAGAGGTCTTACAATCCCTATAAATAATTTCTACCCAAAAAAATCCTTGTAAATGAAAAAAGGCCACCTTTTCCTGATAAAATTAGCACTTTGTTCTATTAAAGGCATATGTAATTTTTGATATAGATCAGACACTCTTGTGGTTGATTCTTTATATTTGTATCTTCAAACAACTCTTCTGGTAAATCAACTAACGCCTCCTCCATCTCCCCAACTAAAATTTCAATATTTTTTGCCTTTTCCCTAAGTTTATCTTCCTAGTTCTGTTTTTCACAACAACATGCAAATTTTATCAATTCTTATTGATGCAAACACTATAAATTGCAAATATGTATGATCTTAAATGCTCCTTTTCTATATATTTGACCATACAAAATCACATGAAAGATCAAGTCTTATTTATGCACATTTAAATAAAATAAGTGAATATCTAAAAAATTTCATCTAATTCTTTTTAGAGATCCATCAATCCTTTTTATTTTACTATAGTTGATGCTACCATTGTTTATCTTACAAATGCTACATTTGTTTTCACTAAATCCCAAATTTTATAAGTTTTTAACAGTTTGATTAGAAAGAGAATGGTTTTGAAACAATGATGCATACCCAGTGCAACATAAAAGTGTCAATTCAAACACCTTTCTAGTTACTGGTTTAAATTTGTGTATCTTTTCTCATGATTAACCCTTTTAATTTTCAACACAAACTCATATACTATACATGAACACACCAACTGAATATATGGACACACAACTACAATATGTGAACATGAACTATTTTGTGTAAATTGTACATATATGTGGACTTAAAGGTGTACATACCTCGGTTTTCTTTTATACTTGTCTTTTCTCTTGCTTATCTGCTTTGTTATTTTCATTTGTGCCTTTTGTTACAGCATCTTGAGTTGGTTTGTTCTCATCACTACCTCTTGCAACGGGCTTCTCTAGAACATGTCCGAGTCCAAACTTTCCACCAATCTTGTCCTCAGTTTTCTGTCTTTCTTTTAGCTTGTTGTCATTCCAGTCTAGGAAAACAGAAGCTAGATTGATGCTTCTCATCCAATATTTTTACTCTGTCTACATAAAACAACTGCAACAACAAAGTATAATTAAAACTAATTGATAATAAAATGTAATAACAATAATGTAATAAATTATATATTTTTACTGTTAGAAAGAGGATAGGCCCCCTGTAGAATCCTTTTTTGTTTTTCTTCCACTCTAGCTTTGTATGAATGAGGCTCTTGAGGAGAATGCACACCAATTTAGTCTTGAAACGTGTGTAACATCCTTTAGGAACAAATTTTGATTCATTGTGCCTCTTTGGTGGATTTCTACAAACAAAGAGATGAAAAAGGCAACAAAATGCCTTTTGACCAGTTTTCGTCTTCACAATCCTTCATCTCATTAGCTATTTATGCTGGTCGTACCTCTTTATTCTTCACATCGCCTTTCTTAATCAAGTTTATCCAAGTGGTGAGCACTGGATCATTTTCTTTTTGCATTTTTGTTACAACTTTGTTGGGTCCTTTTGGCAACTCGAGAACTCTATGTATATCATCTTTTGTAATGTGTATTGATTTTCCATTGTGCATTTTCAGCTCACAACTGATCTCCTCAAACTCTCAAAGCCGTCCAACACATAATACCCAATGTAGTGAGGTACATGGGTGATCTTCAAAGCTAGTAGATGTCCAAAACCCATACTCCTTATCCATTCCTTCTGTTCATCATTTAAACCATCCATGGTCTTCACAAACAGCTCAGGTAGGTTCTTAAGGCTGAGCCTAAGATATTTCGTTGCCATTGTTCTATTTTTCCTTGTAAGCTACATTCTTTTCCCTTTCTCAGCCCGGCTCTTCCTTCGCCTCTCTACAATTTGTCCTACAACCCCATCATTTGCAACATATCCACCTGCCTCTTTCCCACTTTTTGTCTCACTATTTTTGCTTTCTTTGGTGGTGGAGTTACAAAATCATCTAAACTCTCAAAGCCTTTGTCATCAGCTTGTGGACAATAGTTTGTATCTTCACTTGATTCTTCAATAGCTTCTCTACTTTGTTCTCCACTTAATTCGTCAGTTTTTGTCCCTTTGCATGGAAAATAATTAGTTATTATATAAGCACTCCATATGAACATGTAAAACATAAACACAAATTGAAAAAATTATAGAAGATATAAGATCATTTCTTATATTCTTACATAATATAATGATGTGTGTTAAATGCATGAATTTATTAGTTTTATTCATGAACTTTCATATGAAATATATGAATATACTTTAACAAATTACTATGACATTTTAAAAGAAACATGTGAAGTACTAAAAGAATTTTGTGAACTAACAAGAGATTGAACTAGCTAAAAACCAGTCTCATCTCCAAGCCTAATCATTATCAACAGAAGAATACCAATTCAATCTTGTGTGCACAGTCGAAAGGATTCACAAAAGAAATCAAGTGTTTCAACATAAATAAAATAGAATCACCGAATTGCATCTCAAATTTGAATCTAACAATTCGCAAAAAACCAAACAACATGCCTTCGATAATGAAAAGCACTAATTTCCAAGGGAAACAAAATAGATAACATCCAGATATCCCTAAATCAAGTGTTCGAACACAAATAAAATAGGGAACACCCAAATTTCAACTCAAGTTCAGAGTTTTCAATATACAAAAAACCCTAACCACATGTCTTCGATTACCTAAAAATTTGAAGCATAGATGGTGTTTTTTTACCTTCTTCCGAACCTGAATTCGTTGACTCTTGCTCCTCATCTTCCATCGAGCAGCTTGAATTCAGTTAGTCACGCTTGATTTCGTTGAATTTGCTCCAAAATCGTATCGCCGATTGGGAGTTTTTTGTGTGAACGATGCTTTTTTGCGGGGGTGGTTCTGTTTTGGGAGAAAGGTAGGGGCATCGTGATTTGTTTTTTACCATTTTGGATACCCTTTTGTTCTTATTCACAAAATTGCCATTACTTTTGTGACTACTAGACGCACGCCTCTCTTTTTTCCTTTTGTTTCTCTTGTTTTAATCCTCACCCTAATTTATATTTCCACCTGAAACTCCCTCATATAGAGTTTTATTTATTTATTTATTTATTTTGATAGGGTAAGGATTAGGGTCGCCACAAGTACTACTTGGGCTTGTCGCTGCTCGTGGGGTTCGAAATGGTGACCTCGGGGTACTACCCTAAAACTTAACCGTTGAACCAAATGCCTGAAGGCCCCTCGTATAGAGTTTAATGAAAATATGAATTTATCGCTATTTAAATTTTAAAACGCCAATTTGGAAATACCAGATTAAAGAGAGAATTTTCCAAGTGCGGGAAAATATGAAACTGTCGAAAAGTACATACCCGCGCAAACGGCCCGGGGGAGGGAAAGCTGATGAAAAACAACATTCACTGACCGCATTCCCTCCACGCCTCCAACTATTTCAAATCCCCCGCGGTTTTTGCTCTGACCTCCTCCCACGCCCTAAATCCCAATTCCCACTCGGATTTCAGATCTACCATTTCATTCATTCTTCTAGTAGGAGCGTTGCTCTCCGTCTCTGTGTCGCTCTCTCGCTCTCCCTCTCTCTTCTTGATTAGCCCCAATCCCTAATTCCCTACCAGCAAGCGAGCAATGGGGAGACAACCTAAACCCCGGAAGCCCGAATCCAATGCGGTGGGAAAGGGCAAAATCACTCCACTTCAGGTTGCCTTCCTCGTCGATCATTACCTCGCCGACAATAATTTTCTCCGCACTCGCTCCATCTTCCGATCCGAGGCTTCCTCTTTCCTCCCGAAAACCAGAAATCAAGAGGTAGGTATCTTCAATTCCTGTTTTCTTTGTTTTTTTTCCCTTCCCTAACTCGGATCGATTCCTGGCCTGAAATTGGTTTTGCTTTTGTTCCTAATGAAATTTTCGTTTTCTTTTTTCGTAATTAGTTTCCTAATAAGGTGCTGAGCTTGGGAGAGTTGTTGGACGAGTATATCTCTTTGAAGGAGCAGAAGCTGATGGTGGATCAGGCCAAGTATCACCTTGAGCAGGAGAATGCTAGAGTTCAAACATTATTGCAAGGTATGCAAGGCCTCTTGAACGTATACAATTTGTCCGCTGCTACGAGCTGTCTAACACCACCACCACCACCTCAGACATCTACGGCGTCACAATCCATGGTCTCCTCTCCTACAGGTATATTGTTTCCTTCGGTTTTTTTGATAGGCATGCTCTTGTTGGACTTGGGTTTGAGGTGATAGGTTGTTAGATCTCATGGAAGATACATTGCAATGCATTGCATACTTCTGTGGAGTGCTATGATTATTGAGATGAATACTTGAGGTCAATGATACTTGAATAATTACCATTTGATAAAGAAGTCTTGATACTAAAGTTGTGATTTGTTTAGAAGCCTAATTTTGATAAGTGTTTGAAACTAGGGCCAATTCATCGCGGACTGAAATTGACATAGGTTGGCTTGGGTAATGTTGGTATTGTAATATGTACTGGATGGAACTTGTTAACTGATGCATGGTTAGGGAAAATCACGGAATAGGATTACTGCAAAAGTTGAAACAACGTATTATTCCTCACTTTGCTGACACTTTCCCCACTGAACAGGTTATAATTCTTCGTTCAAGGGCCCCCTTGTATCATCCGATCATGGCAAGAGAATCGATTCTGTTATCAACTCCCATCCTTCAAGAAAAAGGAAGACTTACGTGGCAGTTCCTGAAATTTCTCAACCTACCAAGAAATCTTGTGGATTAACATCCAACAATCAATCAACATCCTCAGGTAGGTGTCTGAGACTACAATATATTTCAGCTTTTGAATTTTTATATCTGTTTCTTTTAATGTTCTTACTAATCTTTGTCTCTCTATCAGATATCAGAACAAGCCAGCCGCAAGATCATGTGCCTACTCCCCAAAATACCCTCAAGCATTCAGCACTTCATTCATCAACACCAAATGTATCACCCGTTCAAGGATCAACGGTGGCAAAGAAGTTGTTCAATCAATCTTCTTCCCAGTCTCCTAACTCAAATTCATCTGGTCCAAAGACACCAAGCAGACCAGTTTCTTTTAACACTGACAAATCCATTTCCCCCCCAGAAGAAATTTCTTCTATTTCTAAATCCAACCTAGCTGACACCTCTTTGGAGCCTACACCTACCAATTGCACCATCATCTCTTCCAAGAGAATTATAGTCAGCAGTCCTGCTAAAAACTTCTCTTTAGAGAGAAAGCTTTGCACCTATTATTCCCCTAGCAAGGCTAATCTGAAAACGCAGAGCAAGCGGGATCATGTTAAAGGAAGGCTGGATTTTGATACTACTGATTTGCCAATGATATCAGAGAATGCGAGTCTTGATGTTTGCACTACATCTGATTCTGACAGGGATGTAGATATATTTGACTTTGATTTAGATACCTTGGGTCCAGACTTTTCTATCTCTGACCTCTTGAATGATTTGGATATGGATTGTGGTGGAGTTAGTTATTCTTGCCAGGAAGCTACAGGCGCTTCTACTGGTCCTCTTCTTGGGTATGTATTGTGGTGGAGTTAGTTATTCTTGCCAGGAAGTTACCCTTGAACGTCTACTGTATGTTTCCCTTGTAATAAGTGACATTCTTTTCACTTTTTTGGGCAGGTCATTAAGCCAACCTGATGAAGGTGACTTCTGCGTCAGCCAGGACTTGATAGAGCAAGACTATACAGCAAAAGGTAAACAAGATTGGTCTTGTAGTATTTATATACCTGTATTGTAAATTCCTTACAAAATGACACCAACAAGTCTTGTTTTAATAACGGGTTCAGATTCCATTACTTCAGTGAGGTCTATAACACAATCCATTCGAATCTTAAGTCCTGGTGAGTTCCCTTGCTTGATACTTAATTTTTCATTATTTGTGTTCTTATCTTGATGTTTTTTACATATGGGATAGTTCCGTACTTGAAGAATTAATATGAATTTCATTTTGATTGTCTGCAGCCTAGAGTCAAAGAAGGCAATAAACTCTAATGATAATCAAGGTAGAATCCACTGGAAGCTAAGCATGATCAACATGACTCATAAGGTGCAATGCTTCTCGTACAGTAGTTACTCCTTGAAGTAGAAGCTCACTAACTAGGAGGTTTGAAATGTAACTGACAAAGTCCATTAATTTGGTGTATTCATCTTTCATCATAGTCAGAGGAATCACATCCAATCAGTATAGGAACTATCCTAATTGCAAAGCTCTCCCTTAAATATAGAAAAAAAATGTCTTTCTTAAGGAGTCAGGAGTTGTGTTCAATATCAAGGATTCCATTGTTTTGCAATTTGAAGCTTTATGCTTACAGTAAGCACATGTTTTGCATCAGTGTTTACTATTTAATGACATATGTTTCAGTTTTTGATAAATCAAGGATTCTTCGAGTCCTGTTGGAACATAATGAAACTCGGGCATTAGGTATTGAACTAAGAGATGTTGCTTTCCAGCTGTATATAATCAAGTTCAATGAAGTGCTTTTACATAAAGAAGCATAACAGTTGACTGACAAAATCATGGTTTGCCGGTTGACATCATTCCTGTAAACTAAGCCAAATACTTCTCCAATTTGTCCACCTCATCCACGCTTCCGATGTAGAGTGGTACACGCTGATGAATCTGCACAGGTAAGCTGATGTTAGATTGGAAATGAAAACAAAACAGAATTACATAGAGATCAGAAAGGCATACCTCAGTTGGTTCAATATCAAGAATTCTCTTTCCACCATCAGATCCTTTACCACCAGCTTGCTCCACAATGAAGCTCATGGGGGCACACTCGTACAAGAGCCGGAGCTTGCCATTCTTGCTCTTCTTGTCCCTGGGATACCCATAAATGCCGCCATATAACAAAGTCCTGTGGAAGTCACCCACTAGACTCCCAATGTACCTCGCAGAATAAGGCTTCCCGGTGGGGCCAGGGTCTTTAAGGTCATCAATGTACTTTTTCAACTTGTCATCCCATAGCTGGTAGTTTCCTTCATTGAAGGCATAGATCTTCCCAGCTTTGGGTATCTGGATGTTTTCTTGTGTCAGCACAAACTCGCCGTACATGGGGTCCAAGGTGAATGAGTAGACACCCTTTCCCAGGGTGAGCACGAATATGATAGAGCTCGAGTACATGCAGTAACCCGCAGCAAGAAGGTTGCTTCCGGGCTGACACACATTGATCACACACCTTTGTTCTTGGGTAGTCAGCTGCATTGCATTGCAAGATATACCACGACGACTTAACAAATACTATATGGAATTGGAACAGGGAGTGAGCTAGGGAGGCCACGCACGCGTCTTACTTACAGTGGCATTGTCGTCGTAGTCTGCCAGGCACTCGTCATTGGGGCTGTAGATACCGAAGATGGAGCCGGTGGAGACAGCGGCGTCAATGTTGGAAGATCCGTCAAGTGGATCAAACACCACAATGTAGTTGCCAGAGTAGCTCTCCTCCACTGCCACCGGCACATCCTCCTCCTCAGAGGCTATGATCCCTGTCCTCCCGCTCGATCTCAAACAGCTCGAAAAGACCTAAACAAGCCAATTAAATTACGCATCATTTTCATGACATTAATTAATATTCCTACATCAACTAACATTTCAACACATCAGGAAATTAAGACAACAAACTTCATACATAGAGGGACTGCACAATCAAAAAGAGATTGAAAATGGGAGACCTCGTTGGAGACCACGTCAAGCTTCTTCTGGTCCTCCCCCTGGATATTTACGGCTCCCTGAACTCCGGTTAGGTTAGAAATGGGAGCTCTTTGAACTAGGGCGGCGATCTGCTTGCAAGCCATCGAGATGCTTGAAAGCACGATTGTCAGCTCGGCGTCGATGGCCCCGGACATCTCCTGTTTCAGCAACCATCCGGTCAGAGTCTGGATTTCGAACCTGCTCACGCTCTTCTTCGTTGTAGCCTCCGGAGCTTCGGAAGCAACCGCCGTACACCGGACTCCTCCGCCATTTCGCTTCCTTAAGCCGGCGGATCTGGCAGCGGTGGACGCGGCCGAGGACGAGACGCTGGTGTGGTGGGGGAGGGGGGCAGAACGAGGACGAGAGTCCAGAAACTGGAGGGTGGGAGCCACCGCCGTTGCAACCATGGCTATCTCTCTCTGCTTGCTCCGAGTCTCGTGCTGTTTTGGCGCACTGAATGAGGATGGAAAAGATTTTTTATGAGGTTTGATTTTGAGGAGGGGAGGGAATTCTGAAATTGTGAGGCCAGTAACGAGTTCAGTTACAAACGGTGGGACCCACTTATCCTCCTTCAGGCAGCTCTTGCTTGTACAAAATGTTAGAGAGTCCGAACCGGAGTCGCTCGCTGAATTGGGCTGCCGGTATATGGCTACAATTTTTTTTGGCCTCTTCCGTTCAACGCACCCCCAAAATTTCATAATAACGCACCCCAAATTAATATATATTAAGTTTAGCCCAAAATTACATACCCCACCCATAAAATTTTCCCTCACTCTCTTCATCTCCCTCCATCTTTCTCTCTCACTCTCCCCATTCCTCCTACATACATCTCTCTTATACAAAATTTTGAGGTCTATAATCCTCCACAAAAACAAACAATTCGAAAGCCTAATCTGCAAAATGAAGGCCTCCATGGTATTTTTGGTGCTGGAGTGTGTAAATCATATATCTATGAGACTATGATTAATGTGTAAATAGATTAGGGTTTAATTTAATTTGTGCACCAAAGTGTTTTGGATGTATTTGAGTGTGCATATGAGTGATAGATTGAGTTTGAATGTACAACTCGGTTTTCAATTATTGACATGAAATTGACGAGAGCTTTACGGGTTTGCAAGGAAGACGAAGGCTACTGGCCATTACGAAGACACACCTCGCCGTAACGACTGAGGCCATCTCTGCCGTAACAGATGAAGCCATCTCTGCCGTAACGGTCTAATTAGCCCCGGCCATTACGACCAAACCGATCCCGGCCGTTACGGTCAAATCGATCCCGGCCGTTACGGCTTGAATAGATAAATTTTTATCGCTGATATGTAAATAAGATTCCAGTCATCATGATCATGCAAGCTTTAATTGGAATTTTTTAATCGCTGATATGTAAATATAAACATTTTAAACAACATTTGCCACTTTAACATCATAGTATATACTAATTAATAATATTTTGAAAATGTTATGAACTCGTGACTACTAAGCATTAGGATTCAGCCTGCAGCTATATAGGTAAATTATGTTATAAATTAAGACAATTTGATTAAAAAGACAGAAATATATTTGAGTGCCTTGATGACATATTTGCTCACTCCTCATCAATAGTTTTAGAAATCACATTGAACTACTTTACTAAAGTAGTGCATAGTTAAATTGTGTTTCGAACAAATTTTCCATCTTGAGCATCTCAGAATAATCTTTCTCATGTAAACCGATCGATAACAAGCTTATGCAAGTTGTGATCAACATATTCTTCAAAACCATTCGATACAAAGGTCTGAAAGTTAGCTACATGTACCATAGGGAGATAGACAATAATAGATGACTAGATGATGTGCTAAACAATATATCAGGTCATTGGCCTTGACTAAGAGATGTTGTGAAAAGATATAAATTGCAACACAACAGCAGAAAACGTGAATAAGATCAAATTAGATGTCGTTATACATAAGCTCGTGAAAAAGATCAAATTAGATTTATATGTCTTTATACAAATGCTAAATATATTGTACCAACTAGCTAGGTAGTCCAGATTTGTTGCATCTATTGTATAGAAGTAGTCTTGAATTCAATATGGGATAGTATACAAAATAACTAAATCCAGATGAAACACAATAGGAAGGAATATGATGTGATGCAGATTGCAGACCATCCAAATCGATCGAAACCTCGCTTTGTAGAAGAAGACAACGCCGTAACGGCAAATCTCGACTCGACCGTAACGGCAAATTTGTACTCAACCGTAGCGGCCAATTCAACTTGGGCCGTAACGGTTAATTCGACCTTGGCCGGAACGGCCAACATCGTCTTCTTCCTCGACACAATTTGATCGCCATGGTGGAATTTCACATTACAAATCAGAACCATATATATTCGACAGTTCTAAAACATTTATAAATCGATTTACAATTGTAATGCATAAATTGAACCCAAAAAATCAATTAAAAAACTTTTACAAAAACTTAGGTTTTTAAACCCTAATCAATTGAACAATGGATTCTTCTTCTAAGCTTGTTTTTCCCACACTGTGCTTTATTTAGAGTCTTTCAATTTTCAAAATGGCACCCAAAAGAGGAAAACAAGAGAGGAAGATGGATGTCCACCGCCGCTTTGTTGGCATTCCTTCGACAATGCACCCATTTGCTGCACAGGAAAGAGTGACTCAATTCGATCGCCAAAGCAATGACATCACCAAAGGCATTGTGTGGAATATCACCAGCGCTAGCTTTCGGAACAAGAGAAAGTGAATCAGATTCCACCATGATCTTTTCATAACCTGCATCTGCAGCAAGTTGAAGTCCCCAACGTGCAACCTCTGCTTCTGCTACAACAACCTCCGTTCCAAACTGAATGCGCTTGGCTCCAGCAAAAACAGGCACACCAGCGTCGGTTCTCCCAATCACTCCTATAGCACACTCATCATTTTTTACAGCTGCATCAACATTTATTTTTATCCACCCTGCCGATGGTCTGCACCATTTTTCCTGAGCTTCAGATTGACAGAGTGATTTCTTTGGCAGGACATCAGAGACTTTGCTGAATTCTGAGAAAGAGGCAATGCTGTTGTGGATAATGTCAGCCACATCAGTGATTTCACCAGCAAAGATGGACTTGTTGCGTGCTCTCCATAATCCCCAACAAAGGTAAGCCCGGTAGATGGCTACAATTACTTCCATTCCAACTGTAAAACGAGTTTTATAAAAAAAACAAACCGTTAAACGAGCTATGTAAAATAGAGAGGGTTGTGATAATGGGTGGGGCTGCCCTATAACTGTTTTATGTACGTCGACTTAGAGCGCCTAGTTTAAAATTGTAGGCCGCCTAATATTTAAAAAATACAAAAAAGTGTAGCGGTAGCTGCAATCGCTATTGCTACTTTGTAAAACGCTATAATCGAGAGCGTTTTTTTTAAAAATTAATGGTAGCGGTAGCGGTAGCAAAGACCGCTATCACTACGTTGTAAATAAAAAATGTAGCGGAAACCGCTACTGCTATGTTGCCGTTAAGGTTAAAACGCGCTCAACCCCATCTATTTAACTGCGGCATCGTCTTCATTTTCATCGTCTCATTTCGCCGCAAACACATCGGGTCTCAAATTTCACCGCAAATACAATCTCAAATCACTACGAGAACGATGTCGGGTTTTTAGTCTATTTTTGGAGGGCGAGGACATTCTAGTTCAATTCCGATTAATCAAAACAAAGAACACATGGATCAAGACGGCGGTGTAGACGGAATTTCCTATAGTGGACATCAAAACGAGGTTGTTTTGCATCAAAATGGAGAAGTGGTATGTAATGCATTATTTATGAAATTGTTAGTTTTATTATTTGGTAGTTGTTATAATTAATCATTTATTAAATTTAGTTTTGTAGAAATTGTTGGAATTTTTATTTTATAGTTGTTATATTTGTTAAATTAGTTGAGTAGAAATTGTTAGTTTTATTATTTTATGATTGTTATAGTTAATCAAATGTTTAATCTTAATCGTTATAATTAAGCATTTGTTATATTTAATTAATATTTTAATGCTCTAAATTTTTTAATCAATTGCTTCCAGTTTCCCGATTTTTCGAGTCTGATAATGAGTGGTCGGATCGGAACGATATGCAAAAATGGGCTAGAGGAATAAGACGGAATTTGAACATAGTGTTGAACATTAAGAACTCTTGGGAAACGAGGGTTCTTTTAGCATGTGTGTTGGTTGGTGAGTACAAGCCAAAGAAGAAGGGGAAATCTAGCGTTATTTTTTGCAGACCATAAAAGTTGGTGACGATCTGATGGCATCCATCCCTAACCAAAGTTTTGCTCTGATGACATGGAGGCGCCCTAGACCATGGCGGCTCCCTTGGCGCGCCCGTGCCACGACGCGACCCTCTTGGCGTAGCCGAGCCACATCGGTTGTCTATCTCTTTTATTTATGATATTTATTTATTTGCATAACTTGACATTATTTATATTATTGTTATTTCTTTTATTTAGTGGACGTGTGTCTCGGTTTGCATATCGGGACTAGTCTTTGTTTTTCTAGTAAGGAGCTTCTCTATATAAAGCCCCCTTACTCTCTTGTAAACTCAGTTTTGGATTATTGGCAATTGAGATCACTCTCTCTTGCTCTCTACTTTCTTCTACATCTCTTTCTCTCGTTCTTTTCAATCAACCGAAACACAACTGCTCAGCCAAGACATCACGTCTCGGTATAGTTCCGCTCGGCATCACCTGGCTTGGATCTCGGAAAAGCTTACAAGATCGATCCTTCGGAGTTATCAATTAGTATCAAGAGCCATCTTGTAAGTCGTCCTAACTCTCGTAGATCCACGTTTTATTCCATTGTCCATTCCGATCCATGCCTAAATACCTAGATCTATGTTCATGTGCGTAAGCTTAAAAAAACGAGTGAAAAAAATTGGAGGGAATTGCCATAACCTGTTTCGGATCAATAAAGTTGGCCGATTTTTTTTCCGTGTTTAATACTAGCATAAAAATTGTTGTGTGATTTGATCCATGTTTGCTATGATTAATACGTTCAAATTCCATGTATTGTGCGTTCCATTGCATGCTAGTTTGATATAATTCGTTTGTTTGAATTGGGGTGTGATTTGTTCGGCCGAAAATTAAGTCCGAAATTGTAGGCGTGTGTCAACCACAATCTTTGATCATATCTGCAAGTCTATCAATCACGTTCTATTTTGGCCAAATCCAAGTCCTATTTATTAGGAGAGTGGAGTGATTTTTTTTATTGTTAACCGAACAAGATTCACCTTGATTTATCTTTGTTTGGTAATTTTTTTTAAGAAGCCACGTGACTTAGTTGGTTTTGGTGGAGATTTATATTCATTCCAGTTAGTAGCTAATTGTTTCGGTTTCTTATGATATTAATTTGTAAAAGTCGAGCCAATTAAAAAAATATTAATAAAGACGGTGATTCGAATAACACCTAACGCGAAATTCGAAGAACTCTCGTTCATTAAAAAAAAAATTGTAAGTCGAAGGCCAAAATAAGGTAACTTCTTGCATTAAAAAAAACTAAAAGGACAGAATAGCCAAAATAAGGTAACCTGACCCTTAGATTGGCTCGGACTTGTTTGTGTGGCTTAATCATTTTTTCCCTTCTCTTGTGTGTCATTGTACCGTACTACTTGCCTTGTGACGTGCTTGTGTGTGGAGTGTACCCATTGGTTGTAGCTTGCCTTGATCATAACACCACCCTTTTTTGTGCGTTGCTAGACAAGCCCGTCCTTACGTGGTTTTGCTTGAGTTTAGGGTGCTTTGATTGTGCTTTTGGATACCTTGGTATTGTTTACTCTCCATGTCTTCTCTTCATTTTTCAGTTTATCCAGAGGAAGTATGGGACGATGATGTATGGTTTGGCGTGAGGCGAAATGAGGCAGACCCGAATTGGATTCCACCACCACGTCACCACAAGGTCCCTCCCCGACGTCGCATCTACTACGATGCGAATTGGATTCCACCTCCCAATCTTCCAAGACGGTGTCCAACACGACAGAGTACTAACTCCTATGTGTCATACCATAGTTCCTATGGTCAAGATTGGGAGCATTCCGAGTACCACACCCGCCCTCGGAATAGGTACCAAGAGCGCTACTCCCATGGCTCCTCTCGGTGTGACTCTTATGTCACCGAATCATCATCACCTCCACCCATATTGGTGCTCATTCCAGAGCAATTGGAGATCCATGAGCTCCGACAACAATTAGCTGTTGAACGTGCCAAAATAGTTGTGTTATCCGAGGCGCTTGCTAATAGCGCAATCCAAGACACGCCTATGGCCAATGACGCTAACACTCTCAAGGCTACGGTTAGCCATTCCTCCTCAAATTTGGTGGAGCCTCATAATTCTGTTTTTGAGGAGCATATGCAAAATTTGGTCGAGTTTGGAGGAGATTTGCCTAGCAATTGCCCCACAACCTACACCGTGTGCCCTTGTGCCTTCACCTTCTTCCGACGCTTTCTAGGCCATTGTCGTACAAATTGAGCCAAACTTGGTGGACACCATGGATATAGTAAAGTATGACCTTCCAACAAGTTTCATCCAGATTGGAGCTGAATTTCATATTGACCGCCTTAAGGGCGCCTCTCTTGTGCCTTGTCGAGCACTTCCCCCGACACTCTCAAGCTCGAAGCGAGGACGCTTCGAATCTAAGGGGGGAGAATGATGGCATCCAACCCTAACCAAAGTTTTGCTCCGATGACATGGAGGCGCCCTAGACCATGGCGGTCTCCTTGGCGCGCCCGTGCCACGACGCGACCCTCTTGGCGTAGCCGAGCCACATCGGTGTCTATCTCTTTTATTTATGATATTTATTTATTTGCATAACTTGACATTATTTATATTATTGTTATTTCTTTTATTTAGTGGACGTGTGTCTCGGTTTGCATATTGAGACTAGCCTCTGTTTTTCTAGTAAGGAGCTTCTCTATTAAAGCCCCCTTACTCTCTTGTAAACTTAGTTTTGGATTATTGGCAATTGAAATCACTCTTGCCCTAGTCCCTTACTCTCTCATTTTACGTAATTTCTCTCTTGCTCTCTACTTTCTTCTACATCTCTTTCTCTCGTTCTTTTTAATCAACCGAAACACAACTACTCAGCCAAGACATCACGTCTCAGTATAGTTCCGCTCGGCATCACCTAGCTTGGATCTCGGAAAAGCTTACATGATCGATCCTTCGGATTTATCACGATATAAGGGAAAAACCATCAAGTAGGAAGATTGGTTGCCCGTTCGAGTTGGTTGGACAATGGAACAGGAGGACCGATCGTTGGCGACTAAGCTTGAAATCCGGTCATCACAATCCCGATCTTTCCACAAGTTTGGAGTGGTATCCTTTTGCTAGCCGCATGGCCGATGAGAAAAAGGAGGATGCAAGGCTATTAACCCTCGCACATGGTGAGCCGAAGTTTGTTATGACATACTTACGCCAAAAGTGGCCGGCATGACAACATTGATGAGACAGTTGTACACTTTTCAGCATGAGGTACTGAAGAAAGAGATGATCTCAATGACGGTAACTCAATTCGCACTCCATTTCTTAAAGTCAAATGGGTACTATCTCGATTATCGAGACGGGGACGAAAGCAACAAGATAATGGTCTTTTTATTTGCCCACCCCAAGTCGTTGAACCTGCTGAAGTTGTTTCCGTATGTCGTGATTATTGATGCGACATACAAAACGAACATATAAGTCTTTATAATAGAAGTGTCTTTACTTTGTACATTAAGTTTTGCACGTTAACTTATTCAAATTAATTAATATTGCAGGTGTAACATGCCCTTGAGTGAGATGGTAGGGTTTACTTGCATAGGGCACACTTTTAGCATTGGTTTGCATTTATGGCATGAGAGACCTAAGATCACTACGAATGGGTATTATATCAGTTGCGGGAGGTGTTCGAAATGGTTGGAAAAATGTCAAAAGTTGTTGTCACTAATTGTGATGTTGACGAGGTTAATGCCATTGCATTCATGTTTCCCAACGCCAAGCACTTGCTGTGTTGGGTACATATCCATCGAAAATGTAAGGCATACGCTTTGGCGAACGGGTTTTCCGTGGCGTCTGCCGATTAGTTTGCAAAAAAAAAAAAAGCATGGGAACTATTTTGCTTAACGATTGCAGCAAAGTACGAGGCACGACTTGGTCTACTGCGGAATGGTCGGACTAGAGTACATAATCCTATCAATATGGCTTACCAGAACGTAGTGGTTCCCAAGGAAAGCAATACATGCAACCTTGTCCAAAAGGCGACTCTGAACGGCCTTGTGATGTATGATTGAGAAACACGTGTGAGAACTACACTCGGACAACATGATCAATGCACACTGGAATCTAGTAGCAAATGCAATGCCCATCGCAGGTGTCTCCATCTAGTGCTTGGTGGACAGTGCGGGTACAATTAGTTGACATTACAGATCAACTAATCAATCTGAGTAACGCCTTTGGCCTCCATCACCAAATATATATCATAGTGGGTCCTCAGCTCCTAGACAAGCTCTCGTCGCATGCACACCCATCCATCTGTCGCATTCCACCCCATTTTAGAAGTGAGCGCCCTATACCCACAATGACCATCTCCTGGAACATCATGCACATCGACGATGAATGCCAACATGAAGCAGGGTATATGAGATATGAGATCTAATCCTCCAAAGTGGCTAATGAGAGGAGGGGCCGTGGGTGGAATAAATCTTGTTCCCAACGTGGGAGGCACAACTAGGTCCTTTGGCTCGTCATCTTCCTTAGGATAGTCATATTTCTCTGGCTTGTCATCTTTTGGTATCGAGGTAAATGCTTCTCTTGGCACAGAACGAGCGCCTTTCCTAACCCTTTTGCATTGGGGAGGTTGTTGTAGATGCTCCAACCTAGTCAACCCTATTGGTTGGACCTTCGATTTCTTCCTAGGTCTCCCCCTCTTCTTCCTACAATCTGGTTCCTCTAATCTATTGGTATCATCGACCTCAACATACTTAGGGATCACTTGACGTTGCACGTGTTTGGCCATCTTGCCTTCATGGTAGTGTGCTATCATCTTTGCCCATTCAACATCGTCATCTTCTATAAAATCATTCTCGGGCTCGGTTGTCGGAAGGCTTGCGCATACCAATTGCTACCAAAAAGGATGGATCATGGAAAGATCAATAGGATTACATCGGTTGATGCGTTACTGGACTTGGTGAGGGCATAGGAGCCCAAGGGCAATTGTCCACCACTGATAGTCGCATATCGGACGATATCCACTATCTGGGTTCATAGGGGCCATGACATGCTCGAAGAAATGTTGAATACAAATGTTGGATACCTTCATTGGGAGGAGAGTGAATATCGTTCGGAGCGGTTCGGTCATATGATGGATGTCCAGCGGAATAGTGGTACGATCCCACTCCATCTGCCTGCATATGTTGATAACCTGGATTCTGATCATGTTGTGTATCTTCCTCAATATAGTACTAAACCCTCCAATAGATGTTTTCAAGTAATCCTTCAGCGTGGAGTGTTGTGACTTGACCCTACAAATATTTTGAGACTAAAACTCAATTTTTAAAATTGGAATGAAATTCAAAATAACTTATTTTACCTATTTGTGGTCCTCATAAAAAGGTTGAAGTGGTGGTAGGTGAATGCCCTCACAATCCGATCGCTCCAAGGGGTGAGCCGCGCCAAGGGGTGAGCCAGATGTTCTAGAGATATGTAAACAAGATTGACTTGACGGCTGACTTCACAATTTGGAGCCACGCCTCGTACTCCCCCATGGTCATCAAACAAAACAACTCCCATGCTTTGTTTCCAAAAAAGTCTGTCATTTTATCCAAGAACCTATGGCTCAACGCAAATTCCCTACAGTTTCATTGGATGTGCACCCAACAAAGCATATGTTGGCATTGGGAAATAGGACCCCAACAACATTCACCTCAACAACATCCTGATCGGTCACTATGGGTTATGGGTCTCTTCCAACCAGCTTATACACCTCTCGTAATTTGAGTAATACCCATTCGTAGTGGTCTTCGATCTCCCTTGTCATAAACGCAAAAGCAATATGGAAAGTCTTCCCGATGCATGTATACAATTTCGCACAAAGGCACGTTGTACCTACAATGTCAATTCAATGAGATATAATACGTGGACTTGAATCTACTAATACATCATAGTTAATAAAGACTTACATATTTGTTTTGTATGTTGAGTCCATCACAACGACATAAGGGAATAACTTAAACAACTACATCAACTTGGGATGGGCAAAGAAGAGGTCTATTACCTTGTTGCTACCCTTCTCAATTCGGTGGTCGATATAGTATTGATTAGACTCTAAGAAATGAAGTGCAAATTTGTTTACCCCCATCGAGTTCATCTCTGTTTTAAACACTTCATATTGAAAATCATACAACTGCTTCATTGATGTGGTCATTTCCGGATACTTATCCCTTAGGAATGTCACGGATTCTCTCGGGTCTATATCAGCCAAAGCTAGTTATCTTGCGCCTTTCCTTTGCTCCTTAGTCCTTCAGCCCGCAAACGGATAACCCTCTAGAGTGGTGGAAAGGTCATGATTATGGTGATCGCATTCCACACTTAAGTGCAACTTCTTGGTCTTTCTGTCCCTCCAACCAATCAACTCGAATGGGCACCCGATCTTTCTAGTACGAGGACCAAAACTAAGTTCATTACCATTTTACACGATTTTCCCTTCCTTCCTGGTTTGTACTCACTGCCTAAGACGCATCCCAAAATAATTTTTTCCGCCCATGAGTTTTGGTTCTGAGTACAATGTTTAACCCCCTCGCTATCTTATGGGCCTACTCTTTCATCTCTTCTCATTCCGACCACTAACAATTATTTGCAAAATAGTTAGAAAAATCTGGAAACTTAATACCCTTTTATAATAAAAAACTAATGAGAATTTTTTTATCTTAATTTCTCAAATTAATAAAATGACATTTACATACCGGATTTGATTCTAGATTATAAATAACACCGTGATTGTGCTCATTTGAAACCTCGTCTCTTCCATCGTTGTCGTCCATGTATTCCTCATTTAAATCAAATGGAGCAATTGATTTTCCTCCTCCCACCATTAATGTCTAAGTACAAGTACGAAATATTTAGAAAATAATATCGAATTGTATGAAATTTAATGTAAAAAATTATAAATTCAAATCTAATATTAAAAAAATATAAATTTACTTACATTAAATTTTTCAATGTACCAATCTACCATTTTTGGGATTTATTTGAGAGGGAACTTTTTTGAGAGGATATGTGAGCGATATGGGTGTGGGTTAATCGTGTTTATATAGACAAAGAATCCACCCGTTGGGAAATAATTCCAACAGGTGCCTCATTGGTCGAGGTGACCGACGCACTGGCACGTCGGTCGATACAACCAACATGTACGTCGGTCACCTAGACCGACGAAATCCGTTTGATTTTCACTTTTCGAGTGCCAGGCATATCGGTCGAGGCAACCG
Organism: Fallopia convolvulus; assembly: GCA_964016875.1. Classification (NCBI taxonomy): domain Eukaryota; kingdom Viridiplantae; phylum Streptophyta; class Magnoliopsida; order Caryophyllales; family Polygonaceae; genus Fallopia; species Fallopia convolvulus. The sequence goes on along the minus strand of OZ024718.1, from coordinate 37,661,957 downwards.
ACCGGGGTGCTCGAAAAGTAGCGCTGGGCGCTTCGACAACCCGATTATTAATGTAAGCAAGCTAGTATGTGAACCAAATTGGCATTTTCATTAATTTTTTAATTCAAAAAAAAATCAATCTCAAATTAGGGTAATTGGTGTGTTTGGATTGCACCATTTAATGCATTATTTTGCATTAAACGCATTTAATTTAAAATAATGTATTAAATTAGATATCCAAACAGGCCTAAAAATCCCAAACTGGCTTTCATAATCAAAAGCTCTGAAGTCTCAACTTAGGCACGTCGATCTGACAATGCATGAGTAACAACTGAGCAATTGTGAGTGGCAACCACTCCAACGGGCGACGGTGACGTCTATGACCACTTTGAACCCCCCTCCCAAAAATAAACTTTCAGTATGCAAAGCCTTCTTCAAAATTCACAACCCAAAGAAGTAAACAATAATTTTTTTTTGAAATGAGCCTTTCTCAGTGCCATACTCAACAAGCCAAGGTTGATCTCTTAAACTCCTTTGCTTCCATGTTTCCCATTACGCGAGGAGGAGATTCGTTCCTTTTGAGCTCAACTTTCTATAAACAGAGATAAATGGCAATAAGAGGTTGACTTTATGTAGAGAATACTGTATAGTATCAATTCTTTGGTATGTAAAGATTATTTCGATAATCATGCATCAATGTATCATCATTGCCACCAACACTCGTGCTTTCCATTAAAACTCTATAGTTGAAAATTAAGTTCCATCTGACCCCATCTTTCTAACTCTTGCCTTAAAACCACAGTGAACATTTTTACAAACACACCTTTTTCTAGCATGTATGATGATATCACAATTGCACTTAAGTGTACAATAAGTTGAAGCCGTTTCTTATCATTATGCAAATAATAGTATTCACCCCTATTCTCTATGGAATATTGCCTAAGATCCCTTTTAAATATCTCATTTGAACCAAATAGCATGCCCTTTTTAATTGAATTCTTTTCTTAAAGTCAACTGAATGGTTAAATTCAGAATAACTTTCATGGTTAGGCTCATCTAAATCACTCAAACTCTTGAAACCTTTAGAATCTTCATTAGCTTCCTCATCATCTAACACAACATCATCACTAGTTGGCTCTAATAGAGTGGTTGTATCCCCAAAATCACCCATAAAAGCATCTACATTTGACTCAAACAGGTCATCATCTTCATCCTTAGTTTCTGTGAAGTCATCTTCATCATCATCTAACGAGCTTTCTTCTCCTAAGACAACTTCATCTCCATCATTAGCTTGATCTCTATCATCACTTTCTAAACCATCTCCTAGATCTAGGCTGGTAGGATTTTTTAGGGTTTAGGTATTGCTTTTCCCATGAAGTGGTGTAGCAAATGAGTTATTTTGTGGTGTGGTTTTCGAAATGGGATGAGATGTACTTGGGCCTTGCTTTCTCAAATCTTTTGGACTACCCTCATCACCTTGGACAATATAAAAGTGGACCAACCTATCCTTACCAACTGTATTCACCATGTCTATGACATCAATATCTCCAACAATGAATGTAAACCCATCTTGAAGTGTCATTCCAAATCTTGTGTACCAGATCACCTTCAAACCCATCAGCCTTATTTCTTCTTTTAGCAAAGTCTCTATAATAACCTTTGAAACTAGGTTTGGATCAACATCTTAGTAAAAGTGCACCTTTCCCTTTCGATAGCATAAAGTGTCAACTTGGGAGATGTAAAACTTCCCATCATACATGAATCTAAATGCTACCATCGATGCCTACAATATTGCATGACTAAATGGCAATTTAATCAATTTCTATACATAGCGGGTTCTAGCAATAAAAAAGCATCAGAGTATACACTATTTTTTGTAATAGATACCATCCACATGCCAACTGACATTCAAAAGAGAATCTTTACACATCATTCAATGTGGTCCTACCTTCTAATGACCATGAAAAAGATAAACAAAGCCAAACCCATGTCCATATAATACCAATTACTCAAATCTTATAAAGTAAACTAGCTAGAACTTATAATGTGTTGATATAGCACAAAATTACAAAGATAAAGAGAGAAAGAAAATTGTCACTTACCATAGATAATGTGTCGATAAAGCACAACCAGGAGATATGGCACTGGTTTCTTCAACACTTAATGCAACGAAGAAACAAATTTCTTCAAGTCTTTACCACGTAATCGCACTTGTCGATTGAAACCCAAGAAACAACCCAATTCTTCAGCACTACTCACTTGTCGATCGAAACCCTAGAAACAAGCACATTGCCTTCACCTCCAAGCACTCAATCTCCCACCATTTGAAGAGCCCCAAATTTTCCCATCATTTGAGTGGAAGAATAAGAGGATTTTGGGAAATCGAATAGCCAGTCACAATGCAAACTAGTGTTGAGTAAAAGGTAAAAGACAAGGGTATTTTCAGGTTTTCTCATTTTTTTAACGGGGAAAGTAAAAAAAGGTGGCATTGAGATAACGAAGGATGTTTTACGGGTGGTAAAAAATAAATAGTTATATTTTGGGTGGTTATTTGGAAGGTGGAGTACGTTAGGGGTGGTTTTAGGTGACGTACTCTATAATGAATACAATAAAATATTGGTACAAACAGTTTCCCCCTCAAACGGTTGACCGAGTTAGTAGGTCGAGGGTTTGAGCATCCAGAGCGATCCAACACTTAGAAGGCATCCAGAGCGATCTTCCTGCCTCCTTGTAGGCAAATTGACTTTCACAATTTTATCGCGGGATCGACCTCCAAACGACGTCTCATTCAGAGGCCACGATAATCCCTTGGCGATCTTCCTGCCTACTTGCAAGCAAACCAACTTTCACGGTTTTGTCATGAGATCGACCCTCTAGCATCCAACGCTTAGAAGGTCATAAGGATCCCTTGGCGATCTTCCTGCCTCCTTGCAAGAAAACCGATTTTCACGGTTTTGTTACGACAGTATTGCACTCGTGACATGTTCATTAGAACAATGTCCGCTACTGTTGCTTTTTTAGGATAAAGAGGCAGAATAATATTCTTCTATTAACTAGAAGGCGAAAATGTTTGACAAATAGAGATAGAAAAAAATAAAAATCCTATGAAGGGGGAGGCCTCATTAAAACCTTCTAGTAGGAAAACCCTGTGGGATAAAACCCGTCGACGAGGAAAGAATGTCTTCCTTCTTACAAAAACCTACTAAAAATAACTTTTATTTCCTCCAAAGGGGACTTCTTTAGAGTCGCCATCTCTCTTCTTGAAGCCTGTTGTCCCTAGACATTATCGTGCTGTCGCCTAGCTTACCATGATCTGAGTGATTCTCCCTTCATTGGGGAGTTGGATCATTTGGAAAAGCATCGAGGGAATTGCTTCCATTACGTGAATCCAAAGATGTCAAAGTATGAAGTTGTAAGAAGAAGATACATCAACCACTGCGAATTCTTCCTCCATGGCCTTCCTTGCCAAGGTCACTTTAGCTCGATACACTTTGTGAGGATATACGAGATAGTATCTGACTCCTACCAGTTGCATGTTAGCCTTTTTGAGGTTTCTTTCTATCAAGCCAAGGTTGTGAAAGAGCTCGTAGTACATAATGTTGACGAAGTTTCCATTGTCTATCAGCGGACTCTTTCATCAAACCCACAGATTCCCAATATAAGCACTAGTGGATCGTTGTGTGATATTTGAACATCTTGACAGTTGGTACTATAGAATATGATTGGAAGAATGTCATGTGCTGGGCGTTTCACCATCTCTCCATCACCCTTCATGACTATGAGCTGTTGTAGACTTTCCCTATAGCTATTGCGACACTCAACCAGTGTTCTAAAAAAGGCTAAAAGGGGCTAGGCGGTGGGATGGGGCCTAGCGCCTAGACGGCTAGGCGGGATCTGGGCGGATTAGGAAGATTGGTCTGATTTTTTTATATGGTTATTATTTGTAATTGGTAAGAATATAAAAATAAAGAATAATCCTATCATAATGTTTTTGTATCAATTCAAGCCTAGAGCCTGGATATAGTCCGTCCAAGCTGCCTAGAAGGTTGTCTAGCCCGCCTAGAAGGCCGCCCAACCCGCCTAGCCCGCCTAACCCACACAACCTACCTGCCTCGCACAACTTGCCTAACCTGCCCAACCGCCCATAATGTCGCCCAAGGCAAAATCGGGATGGTGGACCACCGCCTAGTGCCTAGGCGGCCGACTATACTATTTTTTCGAACAGTGCACTCAACTTCCTTCTTGTAGAGTGCTCCGATGACCTGGATCACGTGCCTTTTTGTCTCGGCGGTCGGGGTGTCCTACTTTGGTTTCGTTAGTATATATTCCTTCAAGTGCCCCTGTTTGACTAGATGCTCCAAATAATACAAAAAATCCATGGAAGAGCTAGTACCGTGGCCTCACATCTCATGGTAGGAACAATACTGCCTTGTGTTCTTCCTTGTAGTGTCGGGCGGGATCTCCCGTGGTTTTCGGTAATAGGGGTGATCCTTGATCTTGCTCAAGATATGATGAAGTAGGATGTTAATGATTGTGGTTAGGGCCTTAGTCTGCGTGTCTTGGTAATCATCTGCTTGATAACTTTCTACCTCCGACCTTTTCTTCTTGTGATTGTCCGATGGCCTGGACTTTTTAGGGGAGGATGGTCCCTCCTTGCTCTTTCCAGAGTTTTTTTCAAATCATACATATTGTTTGATTCACTCCTGGAGCTAAAACATTATTGATAGGGTCCTTAAAGTCAAGCTTTTTCTAAGCTTGGAATCCTCTTTGAGGGTCAATCTGAAGGCCGATATTACAGATCTGTCATCGCACCCTTTGTTCTCAACATGCAACTCCATAAGTTGTGATGCAAAATTCTTCAGCCTATCTGCTCTTTACATTTGGCGAGTGAAGGGATTATCTATGTGACAGTTGTTCCCATGAGTGGATCGAATTTGCAAGCAAGGTGTGGAACCATTTGACAGCGTTCTGCCCTAAACTTGTAGGAAACATTTTGCGCATGAGAGCGCCATTGGAGATTTAAAGTGCCATCTTTTGTGTGAATGCTACAATATGATTGACGGGGTCACTCCTTCCATCGTACAACTCAAAGTTAAGATTCGAGAATTTTGCAGGTGGTTTTTTTTCCGGATCGCTCGCATGAAGGGCGTAGAGGTTTGCCTAGCCAACTTTAGTGTTGCATGCTCCTGGGCCGACAACATTGCCTCTCCTTGATTGTTCAACAATTGTCTTAGTCGAGCTTCTATCATAAGCTCTTGAGCTCTATGCCTCTCTCCAGATCTTCATCCCCTTGATTTCATGCGATGATGCCCTAGGTATTGCCTTTTGGGTGAAAGGTCTCACAACCTCCCCCGCTCTTCGAGTGTTCCGGCGCTCCTCATTGTATGCTTCTTCATCATCCTCCCTTCCGTTTTGTCTGTAAGTTTTTTGATGTTGTATAAACTCACAATGTGCTCAAAAAACAGCTTACACATTTAAAAAAAATTGTAATAGGACTTCATTTGGAACCGAGTCTCTGTCGGGCGAATATGATCCATATGCCTCTTTAGGAAGAAATCAATATTTCTTGAATGGGGATTTTCAAGAGACACTTAAGGGCAAAATGTTCGATCTTTCCTATGAAAATTCTAATTTGGGAACCGTAGAAGATTCAGAGTTGACAATGAAGCCCATCTTAATTCAGTTCCTAGATATAATAGCATATTTAAAGGTTCTGCTATGAGAAAAGAAGACGAGGAAAGATATGGCTCTGGAGTGGTACTGTCCTATAACAAAGCAACATATTAGTGGACAAGAAACGTAAACGGTGTAATTTTCTAGGAGGTACGATATGATAATGAGAATTTAATACTAATCAGGTTTCCCCTTGTTTGGATGATGGGGTCAAGGAGCTCAATATAAAAAAAGTTTGGAGACATTTGGACATAATCTTTTTTTTGTCTCCATCTCCTCCATCTAATAAAAATCGATATGTACAACATTTTGGACAAAAAATAATCACAATTTGAAATGCATGTTCACAACTCATCTAAGTAGAAAAGGCAAAATAGTAGTGATTTACGACTCACCTGAATAAGTTTATTGAGCTTCGCTTTCGAAAGCAACAAGTGATGGGACTCACTTGAAATGCTTACTCTTTCATCTTTGCCTCTTCTAGCACGTCACTCATATTCCAACAATGAATTTTGAATTATATCTCGAACGTTATAATAATCAGAGGTTGAGAAGTGTTAGAGTACATCAAAGTTCGGTTCATGTATTTTAAATGACATGTTCATGTTATTCTACATTATGGTTCGTAGTACGTCAAAATTTAGTTCATGCGTTTTAAATGTACTTGTTAGTTCAGTTTGTATTTTTATATTTAAAAGCATAGTTTTCTTGCAATTCAAACGCTTGTTTTATGTTTGTTTATGCACTGGTTAATACTAATGTGTAGTAGATATTCAATGCATGCTAATGTATTAAAAATATTTCAAGTAGTTCAAAGTTCGGTTCATACATTTTAAAGCATAGGTTCATGCTATTTTACAATATGGTTCATAGTATGTCAAATTTTGATTTTGCCTAAGAAGCTAGTTTTTTTTGGAAATGAGGTTCACAATAATTATTCTATTGGTTCATTATTTTGTATGCTTAGGTTCTTAATAAGCATTTATATAATTTATGGCATTTAGTAGCCTATTAGCTCAAATGGTAGATCGATGTGCCTATGCACATAGATATGGGCTCAAATCCCACATATGCTATTCTTCATACGGTTCATGTATTTTGGTTCATTATAGTTCTTCTTTTGGTTCATACCTTTATAACCTCTGATTTATAATATTTTCTCTTACTGTTCATGTTTTTTAAGTCATACTAGTTGTTATTTTGGTTCATGACATTTGTTTATTTGGTTCATATATTTATCAACAAAGGTTCATAATATTTCATCTAATGGTTCATGTCTTTTAGTTCATAATAGTTGGTCTATTGGTTCATTTCTTTATATTATTAGGTTCATAACAAATGTCAAAAAAGTTCATAAAATTTAACATAGTAGCTCGAGTACATATGCATCAATGTTTCAAGAATTTTATTAGTTCCTTGATAAGAAATATGACAATAATCTATTCAAATACAAGATTATAATAAAGTATGCATACATAGCATAGCAACCACCTCTAGGATCGTGACCAACATCATAAAATAATCCTTAGAAGTAAACAAAGATGGAATATGGATAATATCGTAGATTAAATGAGCTTGCAATTTCTATTGTGGTGCATATGGAGTGATTGTAATTGATCCTTCCTTTAAGCATGCAAGGTTCCTTTGGACAAAGGTTTGTATTACGATGACACGTTGAAGCAAGGGAATAATTCTTATTATTTAATGTGCTTCATAAATGTATTGACCATATAACTGAGCATGCCGACAAATTTGATTGGAACTTGATGAATAACCTACAATTATAAAAGGGGAAAAAATAAACTAGTTTAGAAGCAGCATGGAACACATAATGAGCAATAAAATGTGCAAAATGTCGTTGTTCATTTGGTTCATAATGATTGTCATTGTGGTTCATAACATTACATAGTAAGGTTCATTAGAAATGACAATACGATTCATGTAAATTAATGGACTAAATATGTTAAGGCATTTTATCAAACACTTGGTGGGCAATCAAATAAGAATACAAAATCAGCCTCTATTTTCAAAGGAACTCATCAATACTAGCATCATTAAGGTATTTTTTCAATCAAGCAAGCATTTCCATTGATAAAAGGTAAAAGACTTAACAAGGTGGACAAAAGTCAACTATCTTTCCATTGAAAAGTTAGGGTTCCAACAGTAGTAAAATTCATGGCCATTATGTTTCAATCAGGAAACATAGACAAGCATATATAGACAATCTCTACTAATTATATGATTCTCTTCACCAAAATCCATGAACAAAGGTGAAAAATGAACCTAAACACATGAAAATCCATGAAACAAAGATTGAAAACCTAAATCAACGAAAATCAAATCTAAATCCATTAATGAGGAGGAGGTTGAAGATGAATTTGCTTGAGAGGAAGATAGATGAGTGTCAAATGAGTAGTTGAGATCAAAGAGACGAATTTGTGCCGATCGAAATAAGGAAAATAACGAAAGCAGGTGCGTGCTTATGGGTTGAATGTAAGGTTGAAGATAAAAGACAATAAAATGACTCGAATGCCCCTCAAACTCCAAAACTAAAAAATAGTGCGTGTGTCTTTAACAATCAGATCTGGACCCTTAATCTAATAAAATCAAAGGCTAATAAATGATCGCATTTTATAGTTTAAGACTTTATCTCATTTGATTCTCAATCTAGCATAATATATTAAATACAATAAAATATTAGTACACATAGAAGCATAATAAATATTTAAATAACCCATCTTTATCTTAGGATAATAATATCATACATGAACATATTAAATATCATGAAAAACACTGCTGGAAAGCACGTCTATAGCCAGGAAAATAGCCTCGCCATCAGCCACAAAAATAATCACGAAATTCCGTTATCCACAAAATCCCTAACAAATTGCCCTACGAAAGGAGCCCTGGGGCTATATCGGCCAAGGCTAAATATCCAACACAAGAAACCATTAAAAAAGCAATCCACCAACAAACACAATTCACAACAAACACAATTCAGAGAGAGGTAAAACAACTCAACCACTTGAAAGAAAGTCAAGAAATGACATTATCCATGTTGCCTCCAATGTGTTTAAACAACTGCTCAAGCATACCTTTGAGTGCCTTGTTCTGGGTTTGAATTTCCACATTTTGATTTTGAAGAGTCTTCATCTCCTCTCACATCTCCTTTATCTCATCCTTTAGAGGCTCAACAACTTGATGGGTGTGGAAAAGGCTGGAGGAGGGGGAAGGAATCCTAGCTTCGAGCTTTCCCGTGCGAAAGAGGGCGACCCCTTCATCAGCCATTGCAAAAATCCTACGACTAGCATAGCTGTCACAAGATTTAATCCATAACTCGGTCGCCCTAGCACTTGAGATTGGTCCATCCGCATGCTCAACAGCCATAAGGCGTTCAAATTCAGCCTTAAAAACAATGCAAAACAGTACATGAAACAGAGTTATAAACAAGCTGTCAAATATGTAAATAAGGCATTACAAAGAAGATGTCAAATGAAGGAGATATATATTCAATAAAGAATCAGACTTGAACAATCAGCATTAAGAAGTAATAAATTGTAAATTCAATAAATGAAGGAGATGTCAAATATGTGGACTGAGCTTGAATCAACAAATCAAGAATTTAACAATAAATACAAATCAACAAATAAAGCAAGAAGAAGAAAATGAAGCAAGAAGAAAACAAAAGGCAATTGAGAGAAATCAAGGTATATCACTCCAAAAAAAACAACAACATCAAATTTATGAATATTTTTTATGGGATTTTTTTCCTGCAACACCAAACAACATCAACAAAAACAGCAACATCAAATTTCTATGTACTGGTGCATATTTTTGATGGGATTTAGCAAATGGAAATTGAAGTTTTCATGTCTATTGATTCATAAGAAACCAAAGAGAAGCAAATTCACCTAAGGAGAAGCAAAAGAGAACCCTAAATATTGACAAATCCAAAACATCACCATTCAAGTTCTCAAACATACATCTCGAACCAAACTTTCAAGTTCTCAATCTCAAAATTCCGTAACAAATACCATAGAGAGGAGAAGAAGCAAACAAAACCAAAGAGGCAGAGCCATTAAGGGATAGAGACAGAACCATAAGCAAAAAATCCATCTAGGAGGTTCATGTCTATTGATTCAATTTTGTCTGAATTTTGACAATGCAAAATATTTGAATTTAATTTCCTATTTAAAGTAGCTATATCTATTTGTACACATCAATAATCAAAATCCACATAATATCATACAAAATGAACTCAAATTCAATCAAACATGAATCCAAAACCATAAGCACAAAAAGTACAAAATACTTGAATATACTTACAATGATTACAGCTGGTCGTTCACCTAGTCTAGTCCCATCCTCCTTTGACCACAATTTTTTGACCACCTCAGAAATAAGCGGCATGATACCAACCTCTTTTTCCTTGCAAAAAAAGAGTAAAGTTAAGTTAAATACTTATTTTTAAACAACAAACACATTTTTACTTAAATTTTGAAAAGTGAATGTACTTACCATAACTTCCATCCTGATACGATCGTCCTTAGTTGGTTCACGGTGCGAGCGAGCGACTCCAAGAAACTGACAATCTTGATCAATCGGTTTGATCACAATTCAGACAATTCAGCACAGGGTCGGTACCGAGTAAGCAGGGTCGGTACCGAGGGAATGCGAGAAGACTGGAATGAAGAAGATGAACGATTTGGATGGAAGATTGACGGGGATATGGACTCTCAAAGTTGGATATAACTCACCGACATTCGAGAGAACTAGGGGCTTGGATGTTACACACCAAGTGCTCTTGAAAGATCGATACTACTCACAATCCAATCAAGAACAAGACCTTCAAAGGGACGAGTCTTTGCATTCAGCAAAAGAGAGTTTTTTCATCAATTCATAGGTACCAAGAAACAACACATGAAAGGCCTTTTAAACTCCTAGGCCGACCCCCCCTCAAAACATTAAACAAAGCATTAAAAACAAAGCACTAAAACGTGCATTAAAGATGTCTATTCACATCGCCAACAACACTTGGTATTCAAACACAGATCGGTACCGAGGCGTACAGCTCGGTACAGAGGAAGCTGAAGAGGAAACCCCGGCGCGGCACCGTAACGACGTCCACCAACTATACTGAAGCCTAAGGGTCGATATCGAGGATCATTGGCTCGGTAGCGAGAGCGGCCTTGATTTGATGGTGCAGTGCCTTCGCCATGGAATGAGTAATTCGCATCATCGGATCCTCTTGCTCTTGCTTCTCGTCCTCGGTGTCCTCCTTGGCGTCCCATCTTGACTCGGTAAGATCTTAGTGGGAAGGATTCACATCATCCTCCCCCCCCCCCTCGAAAGGATTCGACCTCGAATCTTGCATGCAATCCTCATCACCGGAATCGCCCACCAAGTAAGGCCGAAGATCGGCCACATTAAACACATCATGGACACCCATCTCCGGTGGAAGCTCGAAACGGTAAGCATTGTCGTTGATCTTCTCAAGTACTTGAAATGGACCCTCCGCCCGTGGCTTCAACTTGGAGTTTCTACGTGAGGGAAACCGTTCCTTGCGGAGGTGCACCCACACCAAGTCATCGGGCTCTAGAATCAACTCCTTGCGTCCCTTGTTGTGTTGGCGCTCATATTGTGCCGTGCACTTCTCAAGCTGCCTCCGCTAAGTCCTTTCCCTCCTGGATAAAACCATCAACAATGGGGTGAGAAATAAGATCTAAAGGAGTGAGAGGATTCTTACCATAAGCGACTTCGAAAGGTGTCTACTTGGTCGCCGAGTGGGTAGTGCGGTTATATGCGAACTCTATGTAAGGAAAACAATCTTCCTACCAGCGGAGGTTAGCTTTCAAAACAACACGGAGCAAGGTGCCAAGCGACCTATTCACTACTTCGGTTTGCCCATCCGTTTGCGGATGACAAGTAGTGGAATAAAGTAGCTTGGTTCTCAACTTGGCCCACAAGGTCCTCCAAAAATGGCTAAGGAATTTGACATCCCTATCCGACACTAAAGATTTGGGAAGACCATGTAGACGCACAACATGGCTGAAAAACAAGGATGCCACGTTCGTAGCATCGTCGGTTTTGTGACACACAATGATGTGTGCCATCTTACTAAACCGATCAACGACTACAAGAATGGAATCCCTTCCCCGTTTAGTCCTAGGAAGACTGATAGCTTGCATATAGGTGTAGTTTAGATGCATGTTTTACATTGGCTTTGCATAAGTTTTACTCAATTTTAGTTAGTTTTAGGTTAGTTTCTAGGATCTTGTGTTTTAGGGTAGTTGCGCTTGTTTTGTTCGGTTTTGAAGATCTTTAGTTAAACAAGCGTGGACGGGATGGATCTTAGTGGACTATGGAGGTGTTTGAGGAAGCTTAGAGTGATAAAAGTGAAGATTGGAAGAACCAAGACCCAAGAGCTTTTGTGAAAAGAACGCTGAAATCCGGGCTATGCATTGAAGGTCTTGTTTTGACACCTCTATCTTGCAATGCTTGGTTTGGAAGCTATAATGGTCGGATGAAGCTGAATTTGGTATCAATGGAAAGATAATTCAAAGAGCTACAATTCATATTTTTAGTCGGAGTCCAAAGTCCAACTCGAAGGGGGTGAAAACAGCCTATGAAGTGTCGCCTGAAATGCTGAACCGAGAAGTGCCGCGGGCTAGGACAGAAGGTGCCGCGACCGCGGCGTGTTAGCGAGACCGCGCCTTGCTATTTTATGCGGAGAAGTTGGGCTTTGATAATATGTTTTCCGAATGGTTTGATGTAATTTCGGGATATTTTATCTTTGGATATCTTTGTGGGGTATTTAAATCTTGTTTTTAGTTTCTCTTTAATAACTTTTGTCAAACTTTGGAGGCTAGGGTTTTTTCTCTCTTGAGGCAGACTTTGAAACCTTTGTAAGTTTGTTTTTAATTTAATCATGCATTGCTAAATATCTTTGTGTTTGGCTAGTTATTGAAATCATGATTTGTATGTAGTTGTGAGGTTTGATTGATTCTCAACAAACTTGAATAGATTTTATTCCCTGTGCTTAATTGAATCTAAACTAGGGTTTTGTTAGATTGATCACCTAATTGAATTTCTAGTTAAAACTAAATCGTATTAATTACCGGTCGGAGTTAATTTGATCAAGAGTATACTTTAATCAATTTAGTACCGGTTGGACTAGTTGGTTGAAGAAGGGAATAAATTCACAAGACACTTAGATGTTTGGTAAGTGTTTATTTTATTGATAACTTGAATCGTTATGCTGTTGTTTAATTGAATCTAGAAGGTCTTCTAGGTTGTTAGATGATTAGGGTTGTTAGACTGGTAGTTCTATCAACTAAATCTGAAGTTTGGGTCTTAATCCTTAGTAGGGTCATTATCCACAATAGATTATTCAAGTGAGAAGAGAATCAATAGAATCGATGATCAACAAAGCAATATCATGATGGATTTAACTAGTTGAACACGTTTGTCTCTCATATATTTATATCATCTTTGCATTCGTATTTATTTTTATTCTTACATATTAGTTTAGATTAATCAATCAATAAACCCCTCTCTTGGTTACTTGACATTTAAGTAAAAGCACAAATACAAGAGTCTCTGTGGGATCGACCCTTACTTGCCGCTCTACTGAGTTGGTTAAGCTAAGGTTTCTTTGATAGGTATTAAACGACCACAGAAAATACCTCATCAAATTTGGCCGCGACTGCGGCTCAATGTTGACGCGACCGCGCCACTTGTTTCAAAGGCCGCGCCGACGATCTTTTCCCCGAGTTTCGATACACGATCTTATCCACCTGTCCCACCTTTCCCAGAAGCTTTAAAAGAGACCCGGAAGCTGGAGAATGATAAGGAACTCTTTGAAACATTTAGTACATGCAGGGTCAATGTGCCATTGTTGAAATTGATCAAAAGTGTGCCTCATTATGCTAAATTTTTGAAGGAGTTGTGTACTATCAAGAGGGGTCAAAAGGAGAGGAGCAAGAAGCAAGTTAAAGATAAAGAACATGTGTCTGCTGTATTTCAGAAGCGGTTGCCTGAGAAGTGCAGCGATCCTGGCATGTTCACCATTCCTTGTATGATCGGGAGCACCAAGGTGAATGAGGCTTTAATTGATTTGGGTGCATCGGTCAATGTCATGCCTTACTCCTTATATGAGAAACTTGATATGGGACCTCTGAAGGAAACTCGGACCATCATTGAGTTAGCTGATTATTCCACTGTTAGTCCAAAGGGAAAGCTTGAGGATGTGTTGGTCACAGTGGATTCCTTGGTATTTCCAGCTGATTTCATGATTTTGGACATGAGACCGGGGAATGAAAAAGCGCCTATGCTGCTAGGGAGACCGTTCTTAAAGACTGCAAACACCATGATTGATGTTCCCCAAGGCATCTTGAAGATGGCATTCGATGGGAAGGAGATCGAATTCCATAGCTTAAATCCTTCTTGATATCCTTTTTACGTCAAGCTAATGACGTTAAATAAGCACTTCTTGGGAGGCAACCCAAGGTTTAGAGTAGATTTAATTTTCAGTTATAATCTTTTGCTTTTTATGTAGTTTTTGGTGTGTGTTTAGATATCCCAGGTCTGAAGATTGATAACCCGAAGAACCATCACCGTCGGATTTCCCGCCGCAATACTCGGATCACTAGAGTTTTGTGAGTTTTTCTCTTTCCTTTTCTTTTTACTATACTTTGGGGACAAATTATGTTTTAAGCATGGGGGAAGGGAACTACTTTTGCATTGCATATAGTTGCATTAGTTTAGGTCATATTTAAATTTTTGCATGCATTGAGTAAAATTCTTAAAAATTGAAAAAAAAAATCAGAAAAATTTGAAAAAATACAAAAATATTGCATTTAGGTTCTTATTTCCCCATTGTTTGATTCCTCTTGTGTTTCTATGCTAAGTATAAGTCCTAACCCATGATTTGCATGAAAGGCTGAAGTTTATATGATATGAGCATGATCATTGATTGATTACTTTGACTATAGGACTGAGCATGTATTTAGCTTGAGTATTTGATTCATTCTGAAGTTCTAGACAAACAAATAGCCTTGTGAGAAATTTTTGGCCTTTCATTGATTATATTTGTTCTCTACATTCTTGAGTGTATCACCATGATTATCTAGCTCTAGAACTTGCGTTATGACTCTTTTTCAAGGCTGCTTTATATGATTGAATGCATGACATTAAAATGATTGAGGCAATGTTTCTTTTTAGCCTATTATTTCCCTTCCTACCTTGACAAGATCCATGTTCTTGATACCCCATTTCTTTTTGAGCTTTAAGCCTATTTTTGTTAACTCCACAAAATTTTCCTAGCCTAATAAGCTTGACCCATCTGGGATTTAGGACTTTAGGTTGTGATTGTGTTTTGTGTAAGTTTGATGTAAGTATGGGGGAGGTTGAAGAAAAAGGTGGAAAAAGAGGAAATACAACTCTTGTGTGTAAAGTGAAAAAAAATGAAGATGAAAAGTTTGTTGCAAAAGAAAAGCAAAAGTTCAGCTTAATTGTTAGTAGTCTTCATAAAGCAAAGAAAGAGTTGAAGAAGAAGCAAAGAAGAAGAAAAAAAGTGAAGAAAGAAACAAAGTGTTTAAATAAAAGTGTTAATGGAAGTTGAAAAAGAAAGTTTGGGAGAAGTAAGAAAAGAAAGTCTTGAGTTGGGTTTAGGATTAGTTCTTTATCCCGGATTTAGCACCACAAGCCAAAATATGATCCCTTCCAAATTTCTCTTTACCTTGGCCCCATTACAACCCTTAAAAAGACCTCTTGATTTTTGTTATGTGTTTGATCCCCAATGGTGGAGATTTAGAACTCTGGTGCAAGCATATGGTAGTCTAGTTTTCATGGTTGATTTTAAGTGAAACACATACCCTTAAACACTTGAGAGTTTGAGTGCAAACACAATTATCTTGGTGAGGTCTAGAATGAATGAATGGTCTTTACTTGTTGCTTATCATAATGCATGTTAGGAAGTATTGATCAGGTTTTTGATTATATGTGAAATGCTTGTTTGACTTGAGATGGATGTATGATTGCATTTCTGTGGTGTGTTTTGGATTTATGTCTTGCTTGAGGACAAGCAAGGGTTAAGCATGGGGGAATTTGATAGCTTGCATATAGGTGTAGTTTAGATGCATGTTTTATATTGGTTTTGCATAAGTTTTACTTAGTTTTAGTTGGTTTTAGGTTAGTTTCTAGGATCTTGTGTTTTCGGGTAGTTGCGCTTGTTTTGTTCGGTTTTGCAGATATTTAGCTAAACAAGCGTAGACGGGATGGATCTTAGTGGATTATGGAGGTGTTTGAGGAAGCTTAGAGTGATACAAGTGAAGATTGGAAGAACCAAGACCCAAGAGCTTTTGTGAAAAGAACGCTTAAATCCGGGCTATGCATTGCAGGTCTTGTTTTGACATCTCTATCTAGCAATGCTTGGTTTGGAAGCTATAGTGGTCAGATGAAGCTGAATTTGGTATCACTGGAAAGCTAATTCAAAGAGCTACAATTTAAATTTTTACTCCGAGTCCAAATTCCAACTCGAAGGGGGTGAAAACAACCTTTGAAGTGTCGCCTCAAATGTTGAACCGAGAAGTGCCGCAGGCTAGGACAGAAGGTACCGCGACCGCGGCGTGTTAGCGAGACGCGCCTTGCTATTTTACGCGGAGAAGTTGGGCCGCGAGTTTTGGGCTTCGAGTTGGGCTTTGATTATATGTTTTCCGACTGGTTTGATGTAATTTCGGGATATTTTATCTTTGGATATCTTTGTGGGGTATTTAAACCTTGTTTTTAGTTTCTCTTTAATAACTTTTGTCAAACTTTGGAGG
Source organism: Fallopia convolvulus (assembly GCA_964016875.1). Lineage (NCBI taxonomy): Eukaryota > Viridiplantae > Streptophyta > Magnoliopsida > Caryophyllales > Polygonaceae > Fallopia > Fallopia convolvulus. The sequence continues at coordinate 37,645,482 of OZ024718.1, read as the reverse complement.
CTAGGGTTTTTTCTCTCTTGAGGCAGACTTTGAAACCTTTGTAAGTTTGTTTTTAATTTAATTATGCATTGCTAAATTTCTTTTTGTTTGGCTAGTTATTGAAATCATGATTTGTATGTAGTTGTGAGGTTTGATTGATTCTCAACAAACTTGAATAGATTGTATTCCCTGTGCTTAATTGAATCTAAACTAGGGTTTTGTTAGATTGATCACCTAATTGAATTTCTAGTTAAAACTGAATCTTATTAATTACCGGTCGGAGTTAATTTGATCAAGAGTATACTTTAATCAATTTAGTACCGATTGGACTAGTTGGTTGAAGAAGGGAATAAATTCACAAGACATTTACATGTCTGGTTGCTCTAAGTGTTTGTTTCTATTGATAACTTGAATCGTTATGTTGTTATTTAATTGAATCTAGAAGGTCTTCTAGGTTGTTAGATGATTAGGGTTGTTAGACTGGTAGTTCTATCAACTAAATCTGAAGTTTGGGTCTTAATCCTTAGTAGGGTCATTATCCACAATAGATTATTCAAGTGAGAAGAGAATCAATAGAATCGATGATCAACAAAGCAATATCATGATGGATTTAACTAGTTGAACACGTTTGTCTCTCATATATTTAAATCATCTTTGCATTCGTATTTATTTTTATTCTTACATATTACTTTAGATTAATCAATCAATAAACCCCTCTCTTGGTTACTTGGCATTTAAGTAAAAGCACAAATACAAGAGTCTCTGTGGGATCGACCCTTACGTGCCGCTCTACTGAGTTGGTTAAGCTAAGGTTTCTTTGATAGGTATTAAACGACCACTGAAAATACCTCATCAAAGACCCAACACAAAATCCATAGATAAGTCTTCCCAAGGCTGTTGGGGAATGGGTAAAGGAGCATACAATCCTTGGGGGCTCGTTTTAGATTTAGCTCGTGCACAAGTAGCACAAGAGGCACACAATTTCTCGACGTCCCTAAGCATTCGCGGCCAATAGAAGTGTTCCTTCAAGGCTTGGAAAGTCTTAGCAACGTTGAAATGACCCATAAGGCCACCACCGTGTGCTTCTTGCACTAATAGGCGCGTCTAATTGACCCCCCCAGGGATGCATAACAGTGTTATTAAAATCGAGATCCGGATCTTAAAATCGTGAGATCCTACGATCCCATATGGGATTTTGATCCGGATCGTACATTAAAATCGAAATTTGTTAAAATCGTTATAGAATCGTGTTAGAATCGTATAGGATCTCATGAGATCCTGTATAAAATCGTAAGATCCTACCCAGTTTTTTACTTTGAGCTTATAAAATTTATTTTAGCACCAATTAGTTTAATTATTAGTGAAATTACATCCCTTAAATGCTCATATTGTCTCTTTTAACCTCATTTACCTCCCAATTTTCATCTTTCCGACTCCCAATTGTTGAATTTACAATATTTTTCCCCTAATAAAGACCCATAATCTTTCCTCGATTCTTATTATGTGAGCATATATATTTTTAAATGTGCTTCTTGTGCATATATAAGTTTGCAATGTCAATTTTTCGGCATTATGATCATTAAATTTTAATAAAATTATACATTTTTTGGTTTTAGTGCTTATATTTTTTGTATCATATCTATATTATATTAGTTTTAGTGATATTATAGGATCTTACGATCCTACGATCCGATTTTACGATCCGATCCACAAGACCTTCCGTGATCCGATCCTAGAATCTCGATTTTAATAACATTGATGCATAACTTAGCACCCTTCATAAGATATCCGTCATGAAGGAAAAATTGATCTTTACTTCCCACGGTACTACATTCCTCATAGATATCCTTGAAATCAAGGTCTATAGAATATAGTTCCTTAATGAAAGCAAAGCCCAACATCCTAGCATCCATAGTGGAAATGAGGGCGTATCTTCGTGACAAAGCATCCGCCACAATATTACCCCTTCCCTTTTTTTGTGTTTGATCACATAAGGGAAAGTCTCAATGAATTCAACCCACTTAGCATGACGTTTATTCAATTTATTTTGACCTTTGAGGAACCGAAGCGCCTCATGGTCAGAATGAATAACAAATTCTCTAGGGAGGAGATAGTGAGACCATACCTTAAGCACCCTTACCAAAGCGAGTAGCTCCTTGTCATAAGTTGGGTACTTGAGCTCGGCATCATTCATCTTCTCACTATAATAGGCAATCGGTCTTCCTCCTTCATTGAGCATGCCCCCAAGTCCTACTCCTGAAGCATCGCATTCTATCTCGAAAGTCTTGGACAAATCCGGTAGGACTAGAAGAGGTGCATGCGTGAGCTTGTCCTTGAGAGTAGTGAAAGCTCGTTCTTGTTTTGGACCCCAATGGAAGACCACCTTCTTTTTGTGAGCTCGGTGAGAGGCGTAGCTATCGAGTTGAAATCCTTCACAAATCGGCGGTAGAAACCAGCCAAGCCTAGGAAGCTCCTCACTTGCGTCATGGTGGTTGGTACGGGCCATTCCTCAATTGCTTTCACTTTCTCCTTGTCCACTCGAAGCCCTTCCTTGCTCACTACAAAACCAAGAAATACCACATTATCCGAATAAAATGGCATTTCTTAAAATTAGCATAAAATGGCATTTCTTAAAATTAGCATAAAATGGCATTTCTCAAAACTTCTAGAACCATGCGAACATGTCTAGTATGCTCATGCAAGCTATGACTATAAATCAATATGTCATCAAAATATACCACCACAAACTTGCCTAAAAATGCTCTTAAGACATGGTTCATTAATCTCATGAACGTACTAGGCACATTTGTAAGGCCAATGGCATAACCAACCATTCATAGAGACCGTACTTGGTCTTGAATGCGGTTTTCCATTCATCACCTTCCTTCATGCGAATTTGGTGATAGCCACTTTTGAGATCCACTTTGGAAAATATGCATGACCCGTGGAGCTCATCCAACATATCATCAAGTCTAGGAATAGGATGCCTATACTTGACGGTAATGTTGTTGATAGGCTTACAATCCACACACATTCGCCACGTTCCATCTTTCTTAGGAACTAAGATGATGGGAACGGAACATGGACTCAAACTTTCACGCACATAACCCTTAGAAAGAAGCTCTACAACCTATTTTTGAAGCTCCTCCGCCTCCGTTGGATTGGCTCGGTAGGACGGCTTGTTGGGGATGGAGGCGCCGGACACGAAGTCAATTTGGTGCTCGATTCCCCGGGTTGGAGGCAATCCTTCCGGCATCTCTTCGGGAAACACATCATCGAACTCCTTCAATAACAAAGAAATGGGAGAAGGTAAGTGCTCTACATATTGTTCATTAAGCATTACATCTTTAAATAGAAAAAGTATACAAGTAGTACTCCCTTTCACAGCCTTTCGAGTCTCTCAGGCTTTGGCTAGAAGAAGATGACTCGGCGGTGCCGTCGGTGTTGACTTGCTGTCCCTCAGTACCGAGGTGTTTGCCTTCGGTACCGAGGTGCTTTCCTTTGGTACGGCCCACTTGGCATCGTTAGCAGCTTCACGCCGCTGATTCCTCGCAATATGATCGGCCATGATCTCGTGTGGCACCATTGGCATCAAAGTAATCCTCTTACCATTGAGGTGAAAAGAATACTCGTTCGTGACGCCTTGGTGAATAACACCACGGTCATATTTCCATAGCCGTCCAAGTAGAATATGGCACGCCGTCATAGGGACCACGTCACAAACCACCTCATCAGCGTACCCCCTATAGAAAACCTGACACATGCTTGCTCATTCACCTCAAGAGGTGTGTTAGAGTTTAACCAACATAAAGTATAGGGTAATATATTAGGAGTAGTTTTAAGGGAAAACCTTTTGAGCACTTATTGGTCTATGATGTTGCAACAAGATCCTCCATCAATTATAAGATTGCAAAGCTTACCTTGAATGAGGCATCTTGTATGGAAAATGGTCTCCCTTTGGTTAGATAGAACCGAAGCTTCATTGGCGAAAAGGGAACGCTTGACCACGAAACACTCCCCATTAGTCTCGGCCACAACTTGCAACTCCGCCACCTCTTCATCTCCAGCTTGTGGCTCCTCAATCTTGGTCTCCTCATCCGAATCATACTCCCCAATGGTGTTGAGCAACACTTGGCGCTTAGAAGGGCAATCCCGAGCCATGTGTCCACGCCCTAAGCACTTGACACACTTGATCTCGCTCGAGCGTTGCTCTCCTTCATGCCTTCCTCCTTGTGGAGTCCGAGATGGCTCACGCCGTGTGGGCACGGTACCGACGTCTTGCTTGTGTTCGGGACACCGGGTTTGTTGGCTAGCCGAGCCCCCACCTTGAGCATTCCACGGCTTGGTAGAAGATGGATAACTCCTCCGTTGAGGCAAGTTTTGATAAATGTGATTGGTGTAGTGCAAAACCTCCTCAATAGTAGTGCCCCTAACGAAATGCTGCGTACTCACAATAGACTTAAGGTCAGCATTTAAACCGTTAATGAACGTAGAGATAACATACCCTCGGGAAACCGTAGGCCGGATCTATAGACAAGGATCTTGACTCTTGAGCTCTTTGTAGTACTTATTCGGCGTCTTGGTTCCTTGCTTCAATTGCTCTAGCCTAGCATGCAATCGAGCGGTGAAGTCTTCGGGCACAAACCGGTGCCTTAGCGCAGCCTTTAACTCCTCCCACGTATCGATAGCCAGATAGCCATTGTATTCCCTTTCTTCCTTATCCTCTATCCACAATGGTAAGCGAAATCAATAAACTTAATGGTGGCGATGGCTACCTTTTGAGCGTCCGTATGTTCCCACTCCAAGTAGGCTTCGGCCTCGGTAGAGCCTCCAAAGGGTTGCACTTCCATCTTCACGTTAGGTCCTCTTCCATATCCTTGGTCCATGTCTTGACCTTGGTATCCCCGCATGGGTTGTGGCAGTTGCCTAACCGCTTGATGATTCACTCGCCCCATGCCTCGGCCTCCAGCGGGACTTCTTGTTGCCATGATGCCATGGGTGCCCTCGGTTGGAAATCTCCAACATATTCTTCGCCTGAAAAGTTAGTGGGGCCCAAAGGCAAAGGCATAGTAGGGTAGGTAGAATAAGGAAAAGAATGGAAAGAATGCATACCTAATTCTTCTCGACTGGTACTCGGGAGAGCGCGGTAGGAAGTCATCGGAGCCGTCGTAAGGGTCGTTACCGAAGTGTGCAGATTCGGTAATGAGGTATGCAGGCTTGGTACCGAGTTGTTTAGACTCGGTAGTGGGGTGCTGTACATAGGCTGGCCCGAATTCGCTCCTTCTTCATAGCTCGTGAGAAGGCCCTCGCTCGATAACGAGGTGTTCAGCCTCGCTTGATTTCCGCCAAGGCTTCCCAATTAGATTGCACCCATCCTTGCCTCCATTGAAAGCTTAAAGGCTTCCATCTCCCGTTGTTGTTGTTGCTGCAATCTTTCCTCATTCTCCGTTTTGAGCCCTTGAATGGCTCGAAAAAAATCTTCCATGGTAATGGCGGAAGAATTCACCTCTCCCTCGATAACTCCCTTGTTTTTGTTGTTAGGGTCGTCCATATCGTTCCTAGAGCATAAAACTCAACACACACAACTAGGAAAAACAGATCAATGGATCCCACACACGCAAGGGTCCTTAAACCGATCCTTAAGCAATAAAAATTGGTTATTCGAGGGTTCGGTAAGGTATTAATGTAAAGCAAGAAAATAAACAAACAAGCAAACTCGGCACACTCCAAGAAGTGTAACACAATAAGCAAAAGGAAAGGTACTTGAATTATTTTTTTAACAAAATATCAACGAAACAAGTGGTGTAGGTGTCACCCTTGTGTTGCCTTACTTTTTCTCGATCACTCCTCTTGTTTTACCGGTGACCAGATCTTTCTAAGAACAACCACTTTTTCTGCAAGGGTTGAGCCAAGAGGTGTTGGGTTCAATACCAAGATCTCCCTCCTAGCGTCTTGACACTTTGAAGGAGGATTGGCGAACCAAATCTTCTCCTACTACACCTTAATTCGAACAAGCAAGTTACTTTTTTTTTATATATAATTTTTCGTTCCCTTAATCCTTTAAGCCTTCTTGTGAATTACTGATGTGATTCCATCGATGTCCGAGCCAGCTATGGAGCACACTTCGGAACACTTGGAGGAGCAACACTTGGAGGAGCACACGTCGGAAAACTTGGAGGAGCCTCGGCATACCCTAGACGCGCCAACAAGCTTGGATGGTGGCGCGCCCTTGCCTTCCGGTTTTGATGGTGCCAAAGCTCAAGGAACTACACTACCTTATCTAGGTCGTATTACGCGATCCCGAGCTAAGGCCATTCTATGTCAAGTGCAAGAAGAGCTCATGGGGTGTAGCTTTCCGAAAGAGTGCAATGAAGATGGTTGGAGTTTTATTCTACTTCATGGTTCTAAGTGACAATTCGACGGAAAGGCCAATTATTAAGTTTTCGGGTTTTTGGGTTAATTTTTGTAATTTCCTTAAGTGAAGGGGCTAACTTTGTGAGGTTGCTTTCTAGGTTATATGGTTGTCCCCCTCACCCTTTGTTGCTAGATTGGACGAAAAACCTTGTTGCTTACTTTCTTTGCATCTTTCAATTCAAGTACTTGTTCTTTTTTTTTCGTTCGTTCAATTCTCGTTGTTCAAGTTGTTGGTGAGTAATATCTGACAATCTCGGGCATCCTAGTTTGTTTGAGAGCTTAGTGAGTCATATCCAAGTTGTCAAGCATCCATATCCCCTTGTTCTTCCCATTTCGATCCATCATCCATCTCGGTGGTTTCTGCACCCCCTCAGTAAAATAGACATATCTTTCAATCCACTAATCATCTAGGTCTGAAATTTTGAGAGATTAAACTAGACTCAGAGATCTAACTTCTCGAATTGGAATCACTCAATTCCGAGTTCGGACGAGGAAGATCTATCTAGTTGAAGACGGGTCAGTTGTGTGGTGTTTGTTGTCGGAATTCCTTGGATTCTCGTGGCGATCTCTTTGCACCATCATCCTTTCCATCGATCCGGCCATCAATTACACACAACCTTTCGCATGCCAAGTGCACTTAAAGATTGAAATAAAGGCTAAGATCTCAAGGGTTGGGATTGGCAAGAGGCGTAAACGCAGGCAAAAAAATGATGAAGGAAACCAATTTCTATGTACTTAACAATCAAGTTTTAGGAGTCAAACCTCGCGTGGCTCTGATACCACATGATACGATCGTCCTTAGTTGGTTCACGGTGCGAGTGAGCGACTCTAAGAAACTGACAATCTTGATCAATCGGTTTGATCACCATTCGGATAATTCGGCACAGGGTCGGTACCGAGTAAGCAGGGTCGGTACCGAGGGAATGCGAGAAGACTGGAATGAAGAAGATGAACGATTTGGATGGAAGATTGATGGGGATATGGACTCTCAAAGTCGGATATAACTCACCGGCATTCGAGAGAACTAGGGGCTTGGATGTTACACACCAAGTGCTCTTGAAAGATCGATACTACTCACAATCCAATCAAGAACAAGACCTTCAAAGGGACGAGTCTTTGCATTCAGCAAAAGAGAGTTTTTTCATCAATTCAAAGGTACCAACAAACAACACATGAAAGGCCTTTTAAACTCCTAGGCCGATCCCCTTCAAAACATTAAACAAAGCATTAAAAACAAAGCACTAAAACGTGCATTAAAGATGTCTATTCACATCGCCAACAACTCTTGGCATTCAAAGACAGATTGGTACCGAGGCGTACATCTCGGTACCGAGGAAGTTGAAGAGGAAACCCCGGCGCGGCACCGTAACGACGTCCACCAGCTCGGTACCGAACCCTAAGGGTCGGTACCGAGGATCATTGGCTCGGTAGCGAGAGCGGCCTTGATTTGACGGTGCAGTGTCTTCTCCATGGAACGAGTAATTCACATCACCGACTCCTCTTGCTCTTGCTTCTCGTCCTCGGTGTCCTCCTTGGCGTCCCGACTTGACTCGGTAAGATCTTGATGGGAAGGATTCACATCACATCCATTTGGTAAACTTTCGAGAACCTCCTCGATAATTTCCAGCCTCTAATGACCTCTTTGATGACCGATTTTGGGTATTCACTTGATCTTGTCTCACATAATTAGGATCCATTTTCCTTATGGTGTTCATTCTCTCCCAATTCTTCTTAGAAACAAAGAAAGGTTTTGTCTTGTTTTCACGATGCTTCTTAAAGACATTATTGATGTGTTTTCCGGCTTGGTGTAAGAAGACCTTTTGCATGAGTTCATCAGATTCCCTCTAATAAAAAAAATTTATGCATTGATGACAAAAAAGACACACTCAAATTGAAGTAAGGTCTAGCAATCCAACAAAGAAACAACATCAAATGGTATTTAAAAATGCAGTTCATGTCTAACAACAATTTCTATCAAATGGTACTTGAAAAAATAGCTCCATCAATGGTTCTTAAAAAAAAAACAACAACATAAAATGGTACTTAAAAAAACAGCAACATCATATTCATACAGGAGAGAATACCTAAACAACAACATGAAATGGTTTTTGTAACTGGATTGTTACTTTTATGACTGAATTACCTTTCTCTTCAAAAAAAAGTCATGTATAGAATTAGTAAATGCAAAAAAAACAGCAACATCACCTTTAACTCTTCAAACCAAATCTTCTTAACTGGCCCCGACACTTTAGGAATACTTGTCCATGGACCATTGTAGTGGCCATGCACGATTTCTGTCGTCTTGGAGTAGGCAGCTTTGCGTGGTTCAAAATCACTACAAAGAAATGGATAGAATTAGTAAATGTAAATTGTAAATCAAATTAATAAAAAAAAAGTTCAAAAGGTTATCGAATTCTGTCTCCTTTAATCCATATAAGCAGCTTTGGTTGAGTAGACTCTTCATCTTCTTGACCATCTTCACCTTCCTCGTGTTCTTTTTCACCTTCCTGTTGTTCTTGACCTTCCTCATGCAACCGTAATCTTCATCGTAGTCTTCATGAACTTGTTCATTGTCTTCTTCAAAGCCCTCATCTATGTATGCCTCATTGTCTTCTTCATTCACTTGGGAGGGTGTGAGAATGGGGTTAGGGCTGGGATTTTTTGCAAGAGATCTTGGATTTGAGAGAACTTGTTGTGAAGAAGGTGCTTGAGTGAGCTTAGGGCTGGGATTTCTTGTAGGAACCCTTTCCTTAGAGAGAACTTGTTGTGGATGAAGTGTTGGACTTTTATTAGCGCTAGGAGTTCTTGAAGGGTCAAGAACTTGTTGTGAAGAAGATGCTAGAGTGAGAGTAGGATTGGTTTTCCTCAAAGAAGAGCTTGGAGCACGGGGAACTTGGATTGGAGAAGGGATGACATGTTGTGGAGGCACTGGAGCAACTTGTTGTTGGACAAATTTTTTAAATCGAGGTCTCTTAGGACTCTAAAGAATCTGCTCCGAAGAAGTACGAGGAGCACGAGCGAATTTGCACTTGAGATTTTGGGCTCGTCCTCGTGATGTGCTTCTAAGGTGACACATGATTCAACCAAACCTTGCAAAACAACATACCAAAAACAGTGAAGTTATGAATTGAAGTAAAGACATAAGATGGACCAAAGAGAACCAAATTCACATAAGGAGAAGCAACACCAATTTCTGTGAATGCAAGACAAGAAACACCAATTTCACATAAGGAGAACCAAATTCACATAAGGAGAAGCAAATTTTCTTCCTAAAGCATGAAAAGTTGTTCTAATAGACACACACCAAAACTTAAACCCCGAGTCTAAAAAATGAAAGACAAGCAAATTCGAACCCTAAAAAAATCTGCAAAGCTACGGAGAAAGTAAAATGAAAGACAAAAGCAAATTCACATAAGGATATGCGCACATGCAAGACAAGCAACAACAATATTACACCATCACTTAAGGAGGACCAAAGACAACCAAGGAGAAGCAAATTTTCTTCTTGAAGCATGAAACAATTAAACCCCAACTCTAAGAAATGAAAAATAATTTCGAACCCTAAAAATCGACACAAGGAACCAAAGAGAAGCAAATTCACCTAAGGAGAAGCAAAAGAGAACCCTAAATATAGACAAATCCATAACATCACCATTCAAGTTCTCAAACACACGTCTCGAACCATACTTTCAAGTTCTCAATCTCAAAATTCCAAAACAAATAACATAGAGAGGAGAAGAACAAAACAAAACCAAAGAGGGAGATCCATCAAGGGAGAGAGAGAGAACTTGATCGAAGAGAGCTGGAACCAGACTTCTCCAGAGAGCTCGAACCAAAGAGGGAGAGGCATCTGGGAAAGTGTTGTGCAAATGAGCTAGGGTTAGATAGTGGGTGCAATATCAAATATGCGACAAGTGCTAATTGTTGTGCTTAGGGTGTATTTGAGCCCAAAATCACATGTTCCCTCCTAGTGCAAATATCTAGCCCGCCAAAATTATCAAAATTTTCCTCAAATTCAACCGAGTTAAGTTTCCCTCCTTAGATGAATTTTGATTCCCTCCTTAGATTAACTTTTCCTCCTAGATGAATTTTCCATCCTAGTATAATTTTCACTCCTAGTAGAAAAATAATTTTAATAGAAAATAAATTAAAAATAATATTTTGCAAAAGGAAAATCAGGTTGATATAAAATAAGTTAAACTAGGATAAGATGAATTACCACTCATAATTTTCGGAACTTGAATCTGATGGAAAATCATCTTCTTCATCATCATTTGCAATGTCCAAGTTATCCCCGTTGCTTTGAACATCGTATGCTTCTTCATGCAAAGAAAGTGGATCATTAAGATGTAACGGTAATGAGTGAATTGACGACCCTGGAAATCCATCAATCTCAAATTCCTCCGGTTGTAATGGATCTAAATCACTTGGCTCATCCTCCTTTCTCTCTGTCCATCGTTACTCAACTCTAGCTCGAGGCTTTGTCTTACACACATATCTCCAATTTTCACAGCTTCGGGGTGCTCCAGGGAAGTCTACGTAGTAAACTTGGATGCATTGTTGCACAAAGACAAAAGGATCATGGTTGTTATATCGCCTCTTCACATTAATCTCCTGAAAATGGTATTCTGGGTGGACTTTCGTCCCTCTCGCATTAGGGTCGAACCACAAACACTTGAACATGACAATCTTCTTACATGGTAATCCGGTGAACTCAAACTCAAAAATTTATTCTATTAACCCGAAGAAATCAGATTGTGTATCACCGTTGGAAACTTGTACACACACACACATCACTACTCATGGTTAATTTTCCTTCACCACGTTCCTAAGTTTCAAATTTATAACAATTGATGAAATATACGGGCCATGACACAACCTTTTTGGATGGGTCCCAAGCCAAACTCTGTATCAACACATGATCCTCTTGTGGGGGTGTAGGTCTTTTTTATTCAAAACCTGTAATATTTATGATGAAACTTTTATATATATTTAATACAAAATAACATCCCAAAGATATTCAATGTGCAGTTAAACTTACATAATCATGAAACCAATCACAAAAGCAATTGGCAATAGCAGTCGGATCTCCATGTCGTACCGTATTTTAAAACTCCCTGCATGTGAATATGAACAACAATTAAAAGTGGGATATTAGATTGATATTTATTTATATATATATAAGTTGAAGTCACTTACTTGACGTAAGAGTCAACCTCTCTACAATTAAGTAGGATATACGTCCATGCCATGTGAAAATCTCTCCCCTTGGTCATCCATACAATCTTACATTTTTTGCTTGCACGCCCTGGATGGTTGAAAATGGAAATTTGAGGATGAGTGTCATTGGTTTCCTCCTCCATGGTAGTTTTCTTTCTCTTATACAAGTCTTGAGGTTGGGGATAATGGCAAGTGAATGTCGTTATCTCCTCAAACAAATATGATTCTACTATGGAATCCTCCACCTTTTGTGGATTCACCATGTTCCGTTTCCACTTGAATAAGAAGCGCTCAGGTGGATACATCCATCGGTATTGTACCGGACCCCCTAATTTTGCCTCATATGCTAAATGTATAATGAGATGCTCCATACAATAAAAGAAGGATGGTGGAAATATCCTTTCCAACTGGCACAATATAAGAGGTGCATCACGTTCTAAATCCTTAACACATTTCATCTCAAGTGTGGATGAACATAATGATTGGAAAAATAAGCTCAATTCTATCAGTGGCCCTGATGTCTCTCTATTTGGTGGTGTTTTCATATGTGATTTCCTTTGTAAATATGTTTCTTTTTCCCCTTTTCTTGTGCGTTTTGTTCCTTTTTAGCTTAGTTCCCGTATTTCTATGAGATTCGGAGACTACGCACATTTTATGTGTTTTGTAGGTAATCTGGCATGAATCAAGGATCGATTTGAAGGAGGGTCGAGACATGGAGCGAGGCCCGAGCAAAGGAGGAAAGAGAGGAGCAAGCCATGAAGAAGAACAAGAGGAAAGCCAACAAGAAGAAGGTGGAACGAGGTTCGGACCGAGTTGCAACCAACATCGGGCCCGACTTTGAAGTCTCCAACCTCGGACCGAGTTGCCCAGTAACTCGGGCCCGAGGTCCTCCGTGTCGGTCCGAGTCGGTCACTGGACTACTTGGGCTCCAAGGCACGAAATTGTGAACTTCCACTTTTGCCCCTCATCTAATCTATAAAAGGCCCTCTTGTCTTCCACAAAAGGGGGGTTCTCTCACACAAAAAGGGGGGTTCTCTCTCTCACAAAAGGGGGGTTCTCTCACACAAAAAGGGGGGTTCTCTCTCTCACAAAAGGGGGGGCTCTCACACACAAAAAAAGGGGGGCTCTCACACAAAAAGGGGGGGCTCTCTCTCACAAAAGGGGGGGAAAGGGTTCCCTCACACACACACAAAAAGGGGGTTCCAAGGGAGCCAAGAGGATTCTTGGAGAGCAAGGAGGAAGGAGAGGAGAAGGAAGAGAGAGAGAATCGGCCAAGGGAGAGGAAGATTGATAGGTTTGGTTGATAGATTAGCTTTGCTTTGTTTTGATCTTGTGGATTTGGAAACCCTTGATTGGAATTTGTGGATTGCTTTTGATTTGAATGAAACTTTGCTTTGTTTTGAGATTGATGATGTTGATTGCTTTCCCTTTTGATTTGTTTGCTTTCTTTGTTTGCCTTATGGAGTAGATCTCCTTGATCTTGGGTCATGGGGGAAAACCCTAGCTAGGTTTGGGCTAGAAACCCCAATTCCATAGCCTTGAGTGTTTGATCTAAGGAACCCACTCTACATAGAGCTACAATTCCTTGCGAAAGTTGGGAATCAAGGCTTGAGATTGGCAAAGTAGCGAAAGTGAACATGTGTCAATCTCAAGACCTTGCTTCGAAGGGGATTTCCCCAATGATCGATGTGTAGAAGTGGTTGGAACGAGGGCGAAAGCACTCGATCCTAGTCCGATCATCACTCATTGCTTGAATTGGGGTGGATAAGCCTTAATCTACTAGAGAAGGAACCCAAAAGCCCAAGATCTACTTTTAATCCTTGAAGTTCGACAAACCAAGCTACCTCGGGCCCGACTTACCCTACGTCGGTCCCGACTTCCTCTTGTCGCCAACATCGGGCCCGACGTGACCTCTGTGTCGGTCCCGACTGTTCTCTTTGTTTTCCTTTGTTTTAAGCTCTCTTTTCCAGCTTCCTAGTGTCTAGGCACATCAATCGAGTAGACTTCCCGAGTGTTCGACACCCACCACGTGCTACAACGGGGTCGGGTTATAAATTGTATCTCTAGACCCTCGCACATCGTGAGAGCGATCAGGCCCCCACACACCCACAGGTAGAAGTTCCTTGAAAGCAATTGGTAGAAGTCTTTGCATGAACATGTGACAATCATGACTTTTCATTCCGGTTAGTCTACCTTCTTGCAATTGCGCACACCTAAAAATATTGGAGACATACGCATCCAGAAATTTCAAGCGTCTTAACCAATTAAGAAAGGTTGTCTTTTTTAATCTATCTAATGCATACACTGCTTTTGGTTTAGGGCCCTTATGGTCATCCTCCACCTGAAGCTTTGGGCGATTACAATATAGCCACAGTCCTTCCTCGAGCTTATGTTGTCTTTTTTCTTCCCTTTAACATCCATTACAGTGTTAATCAAGTTCTCAAACACATTTTTCTCAATATGCATGACATCAAGGTTGTGTCCAATCCAATTATGCTTCCAATAAGGAAGCGCCCAGAAAATACTGTTTTCTGTGAACTTATGAGTTCACCATAACCATCTGGATATTCACGTGGAGACTCCATGGTGGTCGAAAAACCTTGAACACGTTCCCACATCTCTTGACTAGATAAATACGGAATAGGAGGATCATCCTCCTTTCTCCCTTTGTCAAAGTTTCTTCTATTGGTCTTGAATGGGTGATATAATTCCAACAAGCACCGATGGCAATCAAACCATGAAGCCTTACGTCCATGTTGTAGACAAAAGGCTTTTGTGTTCTCGGTGTAATGAGGACAAGAATAAATAGCAGCAGTAATCCACCCAGATAACATTCCATACGCAGGGAAATCGTTCACTGTCCACATAAGAGCTGCATGCATCCTAAATTTTTTTTCCTGTAGAAACATCAAATATTGGCACACCCTCTCTCCACAACAAAAGTAGCTCATCAATCAATGGTTGCATACAAATATCTAGTAGCTTTTTTGGATTTTGTGGACCTAGAACAATGGTACTTAAGAACAAATAAGGAGCCTTCATGCACATATCTGGAGGTAGGTTGTAGGGGGTGACAATCATTGGCCAAGTCGAGTATGTCTTGCCAAACTAACCAAATGAGGAAAATCCATCTGAACACAAACATAATCTCACATTACGAATTTCTGATGCAAACTTTGGAAAGGTTCTATCAAAATGCTTCCAAGCCTCAACATCTGATGGGTGACTCATATACCCTTCATCTATTTGGTGTAAAAGCATGTCAACGCATCTTTGAAGCTGCTTCCTCCATAGCATACAATCGCTGCAAACGCGGGATCAATGTCAAGTACCGCAACACCTTATTAGGTATTGGCTTTCCTTTTTGAGACAAACATGGTCGATACCTTGGACTATTGCAAAATTTGCACTTAGTGGTCGATATCTTTTGCTGAGGCAACCTTAACTCTTTAGTCAACCTCTTCTATTCATAGAAACTTTTTGGAAAGTTGTTGTCTTTTGGCAATACATCATTGACTTTTTGGAGAATTGCACTATATCCAGCCTATGACATATTGTATTTGGTCTTTAACTCCATAAAAGAATCGATTGCAACTAACTGTGACACTTGAGAACCGTCATATCAGATCTACTGCCCTCAAAACATCACTGAAGTGCTCAGATAAGAAGGACATTTCCTCATGAACATGGTTGATCAGTTGTTCCATGCTAATTTCTTCTTCATGAACATGGTTGATCGGTTGGTCCATGTTAATTTCTTCTTCATGAACATGGTTTTCAAACTCTACATGAATACTAGTTGGCTCATTCACATAATTGTTAGGGTCAAACCACAAAAGTGGAACAAAACTTGGACTAGCTGCATCAAAAACCATTCTTTGAGTAGGATTCAAGTTATCAAACAAATGCATCCCAATCCTAAAGAAATCCATATAATTGGGATTTGGTGTAGGATTCAAGTCTTCTAAGGGAGGTGAGTTGACAAATGGTGTTTCTCCGTGTGCGGTCCACCAATAATAACTGTCAATAAAACCTTTTCTGTATAGATGAAGGTGAATAATGTCTTTATCTTGATATCTTCCATTCTTGCAAAGGAAATACGGACATTTGATCTTCTCCCCATCCATGAAATTCGGTTGAGCTTTTGCAAAATTAATGAATGTTTCAACAACATCAAAAAATTTGCTTCTCAAATCTTCACCATTAGGAAGCGCCATCTATCATACATCCACTCACGATTGTCCATGTTATATATGGTACCTATATTCAAATAAGTAATAATCACTAGGTCAAAATTAAGAATAATATTAGGAATGGCATTAAGAACTGGTGGCTAATTTCTTGGTTAATTTTGAATATTTTATCACTTAAATATAGGTTACAACTACAATGTATGTTGTTATTCTCAAAAAATATAAACATAAGCATAACACACTTACCAGATTCAACCAATTGCGGGTGATAGGCAAACGATATAATGGTTTCGACCCTTAAGACCCACTCTGTTAGTAACAAAATGAAGAACTCGTGCCAAACTTCGTGGCTACTCTCGTAGTTACTTCTGAAAAATTTCCCAAAAAGCAAATTACTTATCCACAAAAACAAGATCCTATCTCGCACCAACAATGGAAGAGAAATTGACCACTTGAACAAGAATATACAATATTAAAAAGAAGAAATCAATCAAACTTGGTTTCCATCTATTTTTTTTACTTGAGACAAATTCAAATTAGAGGGAATAAGAGAGAAAAGTGTCATGAAAATGACATGGGAAGGGAATGTGAAGAAAGGTAAAGTAAAGAGATCGAATTCGTACGATTGTTGTTTTAGATTATTGAATGAAGGTTGGTATGGATCATTTAATGAGCTGCTGAATCAACTTTTTTTTACCCACAAATTGAACCACAAAAATAGGCACGAGTCATCAATGTGGGAGACGAATTGAATGTTGGGCGCTATTAACAGGCTCTTTCAAATTTTTATTGGGCTCGCATTTCCTTTCAGGCCCATTCCCACTTTGTCTTTTAGGGTTTTGGGACCACATCCGCAGGAAGCCTCACTTCAATCTCTTGCCTCCATTTCTCTCCCCACTATCACGACTCACGAATGGTTGTTGTTCCCATTTCTCCCCGTCGGCTTAGCTTGTCCAGTTTTCATCAGTGTACACTCCAATCTGCCGGTGACCTAGCTTGCTCAAGTTTTCATCTGCGTCGTCTCTCCACCGACTTAGCTTCTCCAATCCTCCAGGTAAACCCCCGACCCTCTTCACTAGTACGCCGTCTTTGGCTTAGATTTGCATGGACGATTGTTTGGCTTATATTTGCTATCTCACACTTTTTTCTCTTTGTCAATCTGATGTTTAATTCATTTAGGTTTCGAATATCTCCACAATTCATTTAGATTTGCATGTCTCTTGCCTCCATCTCTCTCCACCCTTTTTCTCAATGGTTTGTTGATGTCCGCCTTTCTAGTCGTGTTTTAGGGTGTGTTTTTTTGTGTTTGAGTCTTTTTCTTTAAGTTTTGTGTCGTTCGTGTAGGTTTTCATATTCTCTTAAGATATAGAGTCTACATA
The DNA here is from genome assembly GCA_964016875.1 of Fallopia convolvulus. Taxonomy (NCBI): domain Eukaryota; kingdom Viridiplantae; phylum Streptophyta; class Magnoliopsida; order Caryophyllales; family Polygonaceae; genus Fallopia; species Fallopia convolvulus. The sequence goes on along the minus strand of OZ024718.1, from coordinate 37,628,297 downwards.
AGCTTTGGTGGGGTTTCCGTAGGTTTTCGAAGCTGTTTGGAGCGTTTTTGAGGAGAAGAGCAAAGCCGAGGAAAAGCACTTAAAGAATGGAGTCGGAATGAGGAAGGAATAAAGGAAAAGAATCAAGATTTAGCCACATATGAAGTTTAGAGACTCTTTACCGAGCTAAAGGATGAAGAATCGAAGCAAAAAGTGTAATAACCCCCTAACGAGCCAGTGCTCTCAGTTACGAGGCTGCTACCTAGGCTAAATGAGGAAGGCAGTGCGCTTAGTTACGAAGATATTATTTCCTTAGGAGTAGCTTTGCTTTGAGTATTTTAGGGGAGAGAGAATAGACAAGTTGGAGATTTTGAGGAGACGTTTTCTTTAGATTCGACTTGTGAGTTTTATTTAATTTGTTTTTGCATAATGACCCTTGAGTAATTCTCTTCTTTCTAGAGTTGGGGTTAACCCAAAAATGGTTGTGCATGTTTGCGTTTGATCATGTTTTGATTGTTTTTATCCATAAATCTATTCTCTTGTTCATAAATCCTTGAATCGAAAGATAAAGGAGTTTCTCGTTCATAGTTGAAGCGAATGCAAAAACTATGAATCAGAATAGTCAATTAGGGTTTTGAAATGAAAGTTGGTCAATCCTAATTGAAGTAAGAGAGATAGATAAAACAAGTTTATTTATTTAATGAAATTTGATTGATTTACTTGCTTAGTTGACAAAAGTTGATGACCTTATGTGATAAAGACGTGATCTTTGTGTTTCATTGGCGTTTGCATGCATAATTGTTGTTGTGTTGATACCTAGACCTTAGAATTTTCTTCCTTATTAATAAAAACCCAAACTTTTTGCTATTACTTGCGCCCTAAGTAAGCAAAAACTTGATACCGACTTTCTCCAGTGGACAAACCTGACTTCGCTATACTCAGCGGGGTCTTGATATAAATTTATTTGTTTGTCAAGAAACCCTTACAACATTTGTGCATGTCAATCTGAAACTGAAACTAGTTGGCATGATTTACATGTCTTTTGCATGATTTAAATGTCTTAAAATCCTAAAAATGTATTTGCATTTAGATTTGCATGATTTGCATGTATTTTGGATCTAAGGTTTATTTTTGTCTAAATGTTCACTTAGAACAAACATCTCCACGAATCATGAATATTCTGAACCTGATTGGCTTTTAAGAAAGATAAGTGTTGTAGAGTAGAAGTTGTTTACATTTATTTGGTATAACAAGTTGACTGTCAATCTGATTGGCTTTTAACTGATAGGCAACATAATTACAAATGTTTGGTTTACATTTATTTGGTATAGCAAAAGTAGAAGTAGTTTTTGTAGTAGGTTGATGTGTGTTGCAACAGAAATAGGATAAGAATGTTCTTAAGTCTATTTTGAGCAGGTTTGGTAAGATAAGAATGTTTATGTCAATTGAGGTTTGGATCATGATAGTTAAAATAAGAATTGGTGCATTTAAGGCTTTTATTTACAATGTATTTTATTGCTCTATTTATTTTCTCAAATACTTTTTCTATTTGTCAAATACTTCATTGCTCTATTTCTTTTATTTTGTCACATTTAAACTGGTGCATTTCTTTTCTTCCCAGTTTGTGAAAATGCCAAGGAAGTGGACGCATGAGTGATAAGGATCGAATCGATGAAGCCGGTGCAAGGTCACTTGGACGCTCTCTTCTTGCCGAGGGAATGGATGGTGTGCCCCGGAAAATGGACTAGGTGGACGTGTGAGTGGCTTAGAAACCAGAAATGGAAGGGGGAGTTTGAGAGTTGTTGGATATGAATGAGTTTAGGGTGTGGATATGACTCACCATACTCGAAACTCAAGCTACGAGATTCAAGGACAAGGATGTGACGCACCTTGCTCTTAGATCCCAAGGATGATCCGATATTACTCACGAATCAAGGTTTAAAAACAAGAACAACAAGAAATTTTATTCAAAGGCAAAACGCCAAAACCAAAGTCGAAACATGACAAAAACAAAGCAAGAGTTTCAAGCATATTCAAGTGTGTCCAGCAAAGGGAAAAGGACGCCTTTTTAAAAGAAATAGAACTTTCCACCAAGGCTCTTCAATAACCAGCCATTAAGCACAATTTGAAAATGAAAGACTCTTGGAAAACCGGCATTAAATGTGTCTTGAATTTGCATGCAAGAGGCACCCACACTCGGTGCAAAGTAGGCTCCCGACATGGCCGAGTCACACCTGGTGACAAGCAACGTGCACTCCATGTTGTGTTCGTATTTGCTCGGCGCTCCATGGATCAAGAGTACAGTTTGAAGCTCATCTTGCAAGGCTCGAGCTCGCGCCCTTGTGATTCACCCTAAATAAGGCCAAGTGCCGCTGGCGTGGTCGGCGTGCCCAGGTGGCTCGGTACCGTGGGCAGATGAGTCGCCAGGTAGCTCGGTACCGGGGTTGGATGTCTCGGTACCCTAGACGGATGGGTCGGTACCGTGAATGGATGGCTCGGTACCTTGGACGGATGGGTCGGTACCGTGAGTGGATGGCTCGGTACCGAAGGCGTCTGGGCCATGATGTAGCTCGTGAGGCATGGTCAGATCATCCTCCCCCTCTTGAAAAGGGTTCGTCCACGAACCTTCATCCTGCATCTCATCATCATTGTTAAGAAAATAAGGAGAAAGGTCGAAAACGTTAAATACCTCGTGCACACCGTAGCTTGGTGGCAATTCCACTCGGTAAGCATTATCATTGATGCGCTCCAACACCACAAATGGGCCATCACCTCGTGGTTTCAATTTCAAATTTCGGAGGATAGGAAAGTGGTCCTTCCTTAAACACACCCACACGAGGTTAGCCGTGTCAAAAATGACTTCCTTGCGTCCTTTGTTGGTTTGGCGCATATATTGCATGGTTCGCCTTTCCAGTTGAAGGCGAGTATCCTCATGAAGTTTCTTGACCTTAGCAGCATGGTCAAGACCTTCACGGCTCTCTCGGTCCTTGGTGGCATAAGGCATGAGATCAAGGGGCGTGATGGGATTGCGCCCGTACACCACCTCGAACGGAGTCTTCTTAGTGGCCGAATGCACCGATCGGTTATAGGCAAACTCTATAAATGGAAGACATTCTTCCCACCTGCGCAGATTAGTAGACAAAAGAGAGCGCAAAAGAGAACCAAGAGTTCGATTCACGACCTCGGTTTGTCCATCCGTTTGAGGATGACAAGTGGTAGAAAAGAGCAACTTTGTGCCTAGCTTAGGCCAAAGGGTCTTCTAAAAATAGCTCAGAAACTTCATATCAAGATCAGAGACTATAGATTTAGGAACTCCATGCAATCTCACAACATTGTCAAAAAATAAGCAAGCAACATGAGATGAATCATCAGTCTTATGGCATGCAATGAAGTGAGCCATCTTAGAGAACCTATCAACAAAAAAAAAATGGAGTCTCTCCCCCTCTTAGAGCGAGGTAATCCCAAGACAAACTCCATGAAAATGTCTTCATAAGGAGCATGAGGGATAGGAAGGGTAGTGTACAAACCATGAGGGTGTACCCTAGACTTAGCACGCATACATGTCACACAATAAGCACAAAATGTCTCTACGGACTTGAGCATGAAAGGCCAAAAGAAATGCTCCCTAAGAACATGCAAAGTCTTCCTGACTCCAAAATGTCCCATGAGGCCGCCACCATGGGCCTCTTGTACAAACAAATGCCTAATAGAACTCCTAGGCACACACAACTTAGGACCCTTAAACAAAAATCCATCATGTACATAGAACTGGTCCTTACTCCCATGAGTAATACATGCATGAAATATCTCCCCAAAATCAGCATCATTAGCATACAACTCACGCATGAAACTAAAACCTAGCAACCTAGCATTAAGAAGGGATAGAAGAGCATACATCCTAGAAAGTGCGTCGGCGACGACGTTGTCCTTTCCCTTCTTATGCTTGATGGAGTAAGGAAACGTCTCGATGAACTTGACCCACTTAGCATGGCGCTTGTTGAGCTTGCTTTGGCCTTTAAGAAATTTAAGCGCCTCATGGTCGGAATGTATTACAAACTCGTGCGGCATGAGGTAGTGCTCCCATGTTTTGAGTACTCGAACAAGGACCAACAACTCCTTGTAGTAGGTGGGATAATTTACCTCAGCCCGACCCAATTTCTCACTAAAATATGCCACGGGTCTGCCCTCTTGCAAAAGAACCCTGCCTAAGCCAATGCCCGAAGCATCGCATTCGATTTCGAGCGTTTTGTTAAAATCGGGCAAGACTAAGAGCGGTGCTTGTGTGAGTTTGTATTTGAGAAGGTTGAATGCATCTTCTTGGGGCTCTTCCCACCTGAATGGTACATTTTTCTTGGTGAGCGCGGTGAGAGGTGCAGCTATGGAGCTAAAGTTTCTCACGAAACGACGGTAGAAGCCGGCCAAGCCAAGAAAACTTCGAACTTGCATGATGGTGGTGGGAGTCGGCCAATCTCGGATTGCCTTCACCTTCTCTTCATCAACTTTCAACCCTTCCCTACTTACAACAAAGCCAAGAAATACCACATGGTCGTACTTGGTTTTGAATGCGGTTTTCCACTCATCGCCCCTCTTTCATCCGGATTTGATGATAGCCGCTTTTTATATCAATTTTAGAAAAAATACAAGATCCATTGAGCTCATCAAGCATATCATCAAGTCGGGGAATCGGATGGCGATACTTGATAGTAATGTTGTTGATTGCTCGGCAATCAACACACATCCTCCAAGTACCGTCCTTTTTAGAGACTAGAATTACTAGAACGGCGCATGGGCTAAGGCTTTCTCGGACGTAGCCCTTGTCAAGAAGCTCTTGAACCTGCCTTTGCAACTCCTTGGTTTCCTCGGGATTGGCTCAGTAGGCTGGTCGGTTCGGTAACGACGCGCCCGGTATAAAGTCTATTTGATGTTTGATCCCTCTTATAGGCGGAAACCCATTTGGCACATCTTCGGGAAAAATATCCTTGTAATCTTGCAAAAGACGAGAAATAGGTGAGGGAAGATCTCTAAGTTCTTGGTTAGAAAGCAACGATTCATGATAGAGCAATAATAAGCAAACGTTACTCCCCTTGATTGCATGAACAACTTCCCTCGGTTTGGCTAAGAGGAGAGTTTTGGAAGTGCTCATGCTATCACTAATGGCCAATATCTTTCCCTTGCTTCCTTCTCTAAGAGCATGCCTTCTCTTTTTCTCCCTAGCCGTGTGATCAAGCATTATCTCGTGTGGCTTCATCAGGTGCAACGTGATCTTCTTGCCCTCTCGGTGGAAGGAGTACTCATTGGAGACGCCATCATGGATCACTCCTCGATCAAATTGCCAAGGTCTGCCTAGGAGGATATGGCAAACCGACATGGGCACCACATCACATTCAACAACATCTTGATATGGACCTATGGCAAAAGAAATCAAAGCCCTTTCCTTCACTTGGATAGGCGATTTAGAATTTAACCAACAAAAAGGATAAGGCATGGGATGAGGAGTAGTAGGAATTGAAAAACGAGAGACAACCTCCTCATTAATGATGTTGCAACATGAAACACCATCAATGATTAAGCTACATACCTTATCTTTGATTTTGTAACGAGTATGGAAAATCACCTAACGTTGACTCGGTGTAGTGTTGTTTTCGGTGGTGAAAAGAGTGCGTTGGACAACAAAACACTCACCCTCTTCGGCCATAACACGGAGCTCGTCCTCTCCTTTCTCCTCACGGTTTTCTTCCTCTTCTTGAACAAGCTACTCAAATTCATACTCACCTTGCGAAGTAAGAAGAACCTTGTGCTCATTCGGACATTCACAAGTGTAATGGCCACACCCGAGACACTTAAAACATTTGAACTCGAAAACACGGTTCTCCCCTTCTTGCTTTGGCCTCGGAGGGACATCTCTCTTAGGAGGGAGCGGGAGCTGGTCGCGCCTGAATTCGGGCCTTTTAGGTTGGCTCGGTACCGAGGAGCTGTTCCAGGGCCTAGAGCTTGGTATCGTTAGTCTGAAGCTCGGTACCGAGGTCGGTGCAGGCTGGCGTTTTTTAGGATGGTTCTTATGTACATGGTTTGTGTAATGCAACACTTGTTCAATCTCCGTACCCCTAGGAAAATGCTGCATATTCAGCTGGGAATTAAGTCCATGAATAAATTTGGAAATAACATACCCATCGGGGAATTGAACCCCGGAACGAAAAATGAGCGTTCATAGGACGTTGTAATACTCGTCGGGAGTCCGACTGCCTTGTCGAAGCAGCTCGAGTTTGGAATGGACCCTCTCGGCATAGTCTGATGGAACAAAGCGTTCTTCAAGGGCACGCTTCAGCTCACGCCAAGTTCGAATCGGTTGGACCCCATCACGATGCCTAGCTTCTTTGTCTTGCAACCACCAATGGTAGGCAAAGTTAGTGAAGTGAACGGTGGCGACGACTATTCTTCTCTCGTCCTCATAGCCATAGTAATCAAACACGGTCTCGGTCTTGGCTATCCAATCAAGGCACGCATCGGCAACGGTGGTTCCGGAAAAAGTTTGGATTTGGAGCTTGCTTCCTTGGTGGCGCTCCCCACCTTGATAGCGCTCCTCAACATAAGCGGGATGTTGTTGCCATGCCGCTTATAAAGGTGCTCGGTAGGCCGCTTGCATAGGAGGCACGCCTTCGACACCTACGCGCCGAGGGAAGAGATGACCCATGGTTGTGGGCGCCGGAGTCGCCGCGGGAGTATAGCCATATCTCTCATTGCCTCCATTGTTAGTGTTTGAAGGCAACAAAATATTATTTGTAAAAGTAGAGTATGGAGGAACAAATTCAGGCCTTACCCCGGAAGAGGTCACAAATGGTTGAGTGAAATTTGACCCCGAAAGATACCCATGGGACACAATGTAATATCCACTAAATTTTAAATATAATAAAACGAATATTTATCCTAATATTTTTTTTCTCTAAAGTAGAGAACTTAATAATCTTTATAATTTCTCATTAAATTATAAAGAAGTTGTAAAAGTTTATTACAATGACAATTAAGAATTTCATTAAATATATTAAGCGAATCGGGTACTTAATTAAATTTTTTCTCTTAAATAGAGAGTTTAAATATTCTTATAATTTTCGTAATAAACTATAAAAAGGTTATGAAAGATTATTAAAGTGACAAATGAAAAATTCAAATAAAGATAGTTCATATTAATTTCGAATTTCTATTTAAAGTCATATTACAAAGCAAGTAAAACTAAAAGGAGAGGCAAAATAAAAAGGTGTCAAGAGGGGGACTCGAACCCGAGACCTCTTGCACTCTTCATAAACTAACAAACACTCCTTCTCGCTATGCTAATGTAACTTGACTACCCAATTCACCACTCTTTTATTAATAAGCCCTCACTTCTTCTTCTTCTTCTTCTTCTTCTTCTTCAAGAATCAAAGAAGTCTGATTGAATTGACGTACATCCATTGAATGCTCTTCTCTTCCTCCCAATTGCCATTGTTGCTTCAAAGACCACCAAATCTATCATCATCCCATGTCATCAATGAAGAAACACAAATCCCCCCAATCCCTTTCTTCCTCCTCCTCCATCAATGGTCAATTTGAGGTTTGATGGATCCATGGAAGATTCAATTTCTCCTATAAATAGGTCCAAAAATCCCATAAAAAACTCACACATTCATATTCTTCCTATTCTCTTGTTGTTTTTGCTCACTTTCAATCAAAAATTCAGCCAAAAACATTTAATTTTACTTGCTGATTTTCGCCCCAAAAATCCTCAAAACCCTAGACTTTTCACCACCGGGCCGCCGGACCACCCTAGCCACCACCACCTGGCCGCGCGAGCCACTGCCGTCGCCTCCTGGAGTCGCCGCCCTACTGGTGCCGGAGCTGCTGGTGGGCGCCCCTCCCCTGCTCCTCCTTCCTATGTCCTGGTTTCTTTCAGTAACGTAAAATCAAGCAGGGTAATTCTTTTAATTTTGTTTTTTTTGCTTTAATTATTATGAGATTAATTTTTATTAATTTACCCTTTTAATAATTGACTCACTTAGATTTCAAAATATTAAAAATCTGATGTTTTTATAAGATCCTTTCCTTGTACATAGATTTAATAAAACTAACATGCTTTTAAATGTGAATAAATTCTAATACATTTTTAGTATGTATTAAATGAATTCTAATAAATTGTAGAATCATAAAAATAACTTTTAAATGTGAAATTAGGATTTAAAAAAAAAAATATTAGCTTGGACATATTTTTTTTTCTATTATAAAAGAAATAGTCTAAAATAAGGGAGATTTAATAAAACAAGACTTTAGTAAAAAGAAAATAGTCTTGCATGTCTTTTAATCTTATTATAAACTTGGAAATAATATGGATAAGATATTCTTATCATAAAATAATTTTATATGATTAAGTTGAAGACTAAAAAGATATATTAAATAATTTACATGTGTTTTTATATCAAGAAATATATTATAATAGACTTGGAAAAATTATTAAATAAAATCATGGGATTAAATTATGAGATTTACATAAATGAGAAGTATAATATAAATAATATGATTACCCTTGTTGGGAAGTTATTATATAAATATAAAGGGCTAAGTTGTTAGAAAAGATATACTAATGATATTAGTAATAAGTATAGATATAAATAAATAGTTGCATGCTCCTATTTTTATAAAATAATACTCTAGACATATGGAACCATTTAAATAAGATAATAGGGGTTTATTATGATCTTTGGAAATTCCCATGTAAGTAAAGTGTAGAATAAGATAATAGGGGTTTATTACGGATATTCTATATGAATGCCGATTGTTAGCCATTTACAGAAAATGGTTCTAACAGAAAATAAATTTATGCTCATTGGGAATTAGAAGAAGGCTGCCAACTAAAGGTAATGCTTATGTTTCCCTAAAGTCAAGCCTACTACGCCAGTGACTCACGGGAAGATAGAAATTTCCAAAGAGAACACCAAGGAAGGCCTAGTCAGCTAAGGACCGAACATGTCTCCACCTAGCCAGATCTCGAAACAGATTATCGAGAGGTATGTGAGGGGACAAACAATGGTCTTATGATAAAGGAATGGTCGAGAATTCTGACCAATGACAAATACATTAATCTGAAGTACCTACAAGCAGAAGTGACTTGCTCAGTCAACATATGGAATCTTGGCATGATATCTAATGTCGGTCTATCGAACATACCAACTGTAGTAAGGCTTTCGTGAATGTGAAAGCCACATCATGAACATTCTTCTCCACCATTTTGATAAGTCGACCCGACGATAAGATGAAGTTAGAAAGGAAGTTGTTAGGACCAAGATTTTTGGACATGGATTGTAAGTTCTCTAAGTTGCCCCAGTAGGCCTAATAAAGGTTGCTTCATTACTAAGACAATTTGTGGACACATGTCCCGATTCGTCGCATTTGAAGTAGTTACCTAGGCCATCTTCGATGTTATTTCCAAACCGTTAATTCTGTTATTAGTTTGTCTAGATCGTTGCACTTTACTATAACCGTCTTCCCTTCCCTAAATGAGCGTATACTTTGGAACCAACCTGAAGGTATTACAACAAAGCATTAACTTTTGCTTCAATAACCCGAGTGCCTACTCTATCCACGAATGAATGACAATTGTTGGGAACGATTTGTCAATTCTTATTTCAAATGGTCAAACCGAAAGGAACCAACAATAGAATTCCCCTGAATAGCATTCAAGTTCAGGCACGAATGATGGTTCAAAAATTTCCAAAGAAAGAGAAAGGAAATCGCCGCGTGAAGGACCGTTGTACGCCGATATTGTTGGATTATGTGACACACGTTGCATTGAGAAGTCCAACAATATAAGTGATGCAAAAAGCAATCTCTTTTGTTCCACCGAAAGAAGCAAGCAGAATTAGAACTGACCGAGCTACAAATAGAATTGCAAATGACGCCATATTTCACCTCAAGTAAAGGTGTCTAGTTTTACAAAGACACTAAAGACATTCGCGTCAAAGAATATGATGTCAGTAAGGAACTAAAAGTTGACCACAACTACTACTAGTGGAAAGATTTAAGGAGTATTAATTGCACCGAAGCAAAAAGGGTGCATATTGTCGCTCTACAACTCGAAAAGGAGTTAGCAAATAGCAAGAGGACTATAATCAAGCAAAACATGTCATGCTGAGTTGGGAAAAAAGTTTAAGACTAAATGATGAATCATTCCTCTCTTATCCTATGAAAGATGAGATACTTGATGATCTCTTAGAACCTAAAGGTTAAAGGACTAAGTATGTCTAGAAGAAGGCCACGCAGTTTAACCAATTATTGCAATACGCACGATATAAAGTTTCCCCTTAAGCCCAAAAGTATCCCGTCATAAGTGGATAAGTTCAACCCCCAAGCCATGGAGAAGTTCAATGATAGACGCAAGGAGCGAATAGAATAGCTTATCCTTTCATCGTGTAATCTAAATATGTCCAAACAAGGGTGCTTGTGATATATATCGTAGAGTTATCATTAGAATGTTAACCTCGGTTATAATCAAAGCATAGTTGAATCATTGCAATATTATTATCAACTATCTTCTTTCGCAAAGCGTTATACTTTGAACTCTGCTATGCTATCATAGCCGTCTTGAAGATGTTCGTTGGTACCTTCTTCACGAAAGCACTGTTTCAAACGCTTAGTTTTGATTAATAGGTTACGTAAGTCAGTCCATCTTTTCTTATGCGAATTACTCCTACCTCTACGAGAAATAATTTCAATTGTCTTGCATTGTCAAACTAGGAAAGTTAATATAATAGGTTTAAATAATTAAACATTTACTTTTGTATATGGTTCACAATGGCGAATAAGGATGAACTTCTACCTCCCATCTTGATCACATGGTTGAGGTAGAATTTCAGGTCTTGTTCTTGTGAAGGCATATTAAGGGATTATGTTGGAAATAGTTTCCCGATGCTGATCACATTGGTGGAAAGAAACCACTTATTCCTTCGGATTCAACATTGCTTAAGAACAACTACTTCTTATAAGAATTAAACGTATAATATAGAAGGACGCTCGAACCACTTCTCGATAGTATAATATATTCGAATAGGACATCGTAAAGATGGTTACTCCCTCTTGTGAGAAAACCATCGCCTATCCCAATAGTAACTTCTTTAGAAACCGTAATTCGAGATCCTTCTTCCAAGGCATGGGTTTCACCTATTCAAACTTCGATTCCATATCGACAGTTATCGAATATCCATCTTAAAAGAATCCTTCCGCAATGACTCTATTCTAGAATTATAGAATGGATTAGTCATTCTCTTACTCGCTTCCTAGAAGCACTTCAGTGCTCGTATCAATTAGGATGCTTATTCTATAAGCAATCCAACCTCTTTATCTTTGGAAAGGACAACCCAACAGATCCGTAGGTATGACCCAAGCTAATGGATAGACCACTTGACCAATCGCCTACTTCGCTAACAAGACCAATCGGGTTTCCATCCCTTGATTTTCGTTAAACCACATAAGTTCAAATGTGGGAATCTTTTTAAGGAATACTAATTTAACGATTTCTTAAGAAAAAGGTACAATAGTGATTCTTCTACTTGTACAGTCATCTTAACTAAAGAACGAAATGTTCTTTAAGGGGGTACTAGACCCTTTGTTGTTTCCTCACAAGTTGTGAGTGGTAGTAGCTACTTTCTGTCTTAACCTTGTACCGCCCTAAGTCTTTTCTAGTTTCGGGGACGAAACTAATTTTAAGGGGGCACTATTGTAATATCCACTAAATTTTAAATATAATAAAACGAATATTTATCCTAATATTTTTTTTCTCTAAAGTAGAGAACTTAATAATATTTATAATTTCTCATTAAATTATAAAGAAGTTGTAAAAGTTTATTACAATGACAATTAAGAATTTCATTAAATATATTAAGCGGATCGGGTACTTAATTAAATTTTTTCTCTTAAATAGAGAGTTTAAATATTCTTATAATTTTCCTAATAAACTATAAAAAGGTTATGAAAGATTATCAAAGTGACAAATGAAAAATTCAAATAAAGATAGTTCATATTAATTTCAAATTTCTATTTAAAGTCATATTACAAAGCAAGTAAAAATAAAAGGAGAGGCAAAATAAAAAGGTGTCAAGAGGGGGACTCGAACCAGAGACCTCTTGCACCCTTCATAAACTAACAAACACTCCTTCCCGCTATGCTAATGTAACTTGACTACCCAATTCACCACTCTTTTATTAATAAGCCCTCTCTTCTTCTTCTTCTTCTTCTTCAAGAGTCAAAGAAGTCTGATTGAATTGACGTACGTCCATTGAACGCTCTTCTCTTACTCCCAATTGCCATTGTTGCATCAAAGACTCACTAAATCCATCATCATCCCATGTCATCAATGAAGAAACACAAATCCCCCAATCCCTTTCTTCCTCCTCCTCCATCAATGGTCAATTTGAGGTTTGATGGATTCATGGAGGATTCAATTTCTCCTATAAATAGGTCCGAAAATCCCATAGAAAACTCACACATTCATCTTCTTCCTATTCTCTTGTTGTTTTTGCTCACTTTCAATCAAAAATTTGTAACACCCCATCTTTACATAGGGTGCTACTCAGTAGTAGACCTCACTGGATACTACTTAGGCTAGCCTGACAACAAGTTCATTCAGATCTTGCAACTCGGGCACGACGAGAAAACAATTTAAATTCCAAATAGTCACACATACACCTGAACACATTCACATTTACACAATTCTACACATCCACCTACACATTCTCCTCCACCCATCCAAACATACCCATACAATTTATTTTGCGGCAATGCAACCCTTCTTCACCTTTGCATTCTACGCGACAATGCAACCCTTCATCATCATTGCATGTCTTTCCAGCAATGCAACCCTTCCCCATCATTACATGCCGGTTTTCAATTAACAAATAAAGCAAACATTCAAAACATTTCATACATGATAAACTATTTAAAAACGGATAGCACACATATCACATAAAAATACATTATTCGATCATAAACAAACAGTAGGGACTAGTTCCCCAAAACCAATCCTACAAGCACAGCATAACGTCTAACATGAACTGAATAAAAACCGAGCAAGTCGTAGAACGACTTACCTTGGGTGATGAGTTCCTAGCGAGTACAGAGAAAAGTCGATAAACCGTAGAAGTAAAACCCTAAACACGATAACGAACACAATTAAATCTTCGAACACCCAACGCCTATGCCTATTAAATAAGCCGAACCCTTTAACTCAAAATCCTAATCAAACAACACCCCACTAGACAATGCCTACAGACCAACACTAACTGAACTACCCTAATATTAATTGAACACACATTCACGTTAACCTATTAAGTAATCTTGATCAATTAATCACAAGCAACTAATTAGTTATCAAAACTATTAATCTAACACAAACGTAAACATGATAAACATTAGTCCAACTCTGACCAACTAGCCACTAATTGAAATTTTAATAAGATCTTTTAATACATTAAACTCCCACAGACATATATACCAACTCATGTAAAAACGTGATCATCAAGCCTTGTTAATCTACTAGATTAACCCACTAGCTCACCACTAATTAAGCTTGTACGAGACTTTCGACTAACCTATTCGTACTAAACACAACTAACTAGCTAACCATCCCAATTACCCTAATTAAATCCCATTTTAGTATAACTATATACATATATATATACGAAATTTACCAATACCAATATGCTTCTCCATTAAACCTATTATGTTACTAATTTTCTAACTAGGTACAACACTTGTAATATCCAGTTTCACAAACATAAATCTTCTCCTACGCATATATACACTAACTCAAAAGTGTACTCACTTGATCGAAACACATATTCGTGTGTATATTATATTCAAATAGATCAAACCAAATACTAACTAATCAATTATTACTCAAACCTAAACAAAGATTCCCATGATCCTGGTGTGATCCTAGTCTAAACTCACCCTAGTTAACCTTAGTCAAAACCATAACTAGCTTAAGCCAACACCACTTGAAACATTAATCTCCCCCTTTTGATATGGAATTAGCTAAGATAATGTTACACTAGCCTATTTCCTTGCTAATTAATTTTGACTCTAATTCTACAACATTCAACAACACTTTGTTAACTACTAAACCAATCTGAAAACCTGCAATTTCGATTGAACCTAGATACTTCTTTGATTAAACAAACCTAATTAAAATTACAACCAAAACCAAAATTAAAGAACCTTAAAACACACGAATCTACGTTCCCACCCAAGATCAAACTACATACCAATCTATATATATACAATTAAATATATACTACTTAACTTATTATAAGGTTAAAATGTGTAAATGTATTACTTGATCCCAACCGAATATCATGTACCCAAAACCATCCGTTAATGAACCGAATCGTGATCTCCACTTATTTACTCCCCCACCTGTAATCCAACAAGAGTTCTAAAAACAAAATATACATTAACCATGCGTGCAATTAAACCGATTCAATATATATATATATAAGTAAAACGCACACTATGCTAATTGAAACAGTCAAACTTCACGATCGGCAAGCGCGCCCGACACTCGACGAAACCCGACGCTGGCCTCACGAGCACTCCTCTCACCCGGACCCAACGGACTTGACGAAGAACAAAGACGAGCAGCCCTCACCCGACCCAGAAATCAAGAAGATAGGCAGGGATGACTTACGTGTCGGCGATCGGAGCGTCGGTGCACGACCGTTTTGGTTTGCGGAGGAAACGCTCACCACGAACTCGCCGGAGAAGGAAGCAGAAGAAAACGGAGTTGAAAGTTTGTGAAGATGGAGACGACTTTGAACAAGAGGGCTCGATTTAATAACAAGGGAAATTAAAGATATATAGTTATTGCTTAAGATAAAAAATTTGGTTAGGATATGATCCCACATGCTTAACCGAAAAAAAAAGTGATCAAGTTTAACTTTGAACGAATGGGACTAGTTGGTAGGATTTGGGTTAATCCAAACGGATTAATAAATCGGGGTTACTTGCGGGTCAAGAAAATTCGATTGCTTGTAGACCAAGATACTCATTTTTCCGACAAAAAAAAGGAAAAACGGAACTCGATTATTACATACTACCACCCTTAAAGAAAGTTTCGTCCTGAAACTTAGGAATGAAATGAACTACATAAAAAATGTATTATTTATATAAAAGATTCCTAGACTTATCTCGAGGTGCTACAAATACCCCCTCTAAGAAAACGGTTCGTCCCCGAACCGTAGTTCTAAAACATCTTATGAAACCAAAGCATAATTCATCGGAGTGAAATTAGCAAAACAACAATCGATTCTATATCCACGCATAACATTAAGACCACAACTTAGACAAACATAATCAATCTCATATCCATTGAAAATGTTCAAACAAAACAACAATCGAAGCTACAACCAAGCAAAACAAACAGTCACAACCTAAAGCAACAAATCCTGGTTCAAATCAACCGAACAAACCACCAAGAAAGTAAACAAGTAACAGTCCTCACGTTTTGCAAAATAAACTCATGTACTATCTACTAAATCATAACTATTAGTCGGTGACTAAAACATTCAAGATAGATCATTAAGATTAGCCGGGACGTCTTGTTCTTCCTCCCTCCTCATCTCGAACACTCGGGGTGGAACGGCTCTCGAGTTGCTAGCTCCAACACTCCGACCCATACTCTGCCCTGGTGTCTGTTGTGCCGATGGCGGATAGCGGAACCCCTGGTTCCCTGGTACCGATCCCTGCGAAGGTGTGGTAGTGCTACAAAACCTCTGAATATGTCCGGGCTTCCCACATGTGAAACAATCCCTCACTGGCCTCGGACACTGACTTTTCAAGTGCTCCATGCTACCACAATTGTGACAAAGTCTGATTTTCCCGGTATCCCGACTCTGTTGTGATTGCTCGCGATGTCCCTGGTGCTGAAACTCTGGTCTACTCTGCGAGTACTGCCTAGATCGGCCCTCTCCCCTAGAATCTACTGATGCTGCCAATTTCTGCCTCTTACTTCCTCCTATTGGAGTACCAAAATGTTCAGGCCTCAGTGTGGCCATCTCATGAGCCAAAGCTCACTCCTGAACCTCTCTCAAAGTCGTGAGCCGAAGTCCAGCTACATAAGCACGCAACTGTGGTTGTAGTCGCTTTAGGAAGGTTGCTATTCGCACGTCTTCTGTAGGGGCAGCATTAGGCACCGCTGCCAACTCTTTTTGAAACTTCTCCATAGTCTCCGCTACTGTAATATTTTCGGGCCCAGCATCTCGGAAAGCAACCTCCCGAGCCATCGTAACAACTTGGGGACAATAGTAATCTCGAATCCTCCTTCGTAATTCATCAAAAGTGACATCCTCTTGGTGATCGTGGTTAAGATCCCACCAATCGAATGCATCCCCCTACAGCAGACTCTGCACTAGTGACATCTTCCTCTCCTCTGGTGCTTGAATAGAATCCAAGGCTGACGCCACTCTCCTTAGCCACTGCTCAACGTCCATATCCCGAGCCCCTGTGAAGTTTGGCACCCCTGTCTTCCTAAACTCAGCGAGCCATTTATCTGGTTGTGGTTCCCGACATCTTCTTCTCTGCTCCCCAATGCAGTCAGCAATTTCTGGCCTCGGAACTTGCGGTGGTCTCCCTGTTTGAACCGCTTGTGCAGCAACCGGGCCTGGTGTCCTTCCCTCTGACCCTTGACGGCCAGAAATAGCAACATTCTAGTTAGGCACATCTCCTGGGCCTAACAAATCCTGTAGCAATCCCACAAACGTAGCTCTAATAGCAGCATTCATCTCAGGCGATAACTCGACTGGTGGCACCTCGATTGGCCCACGAACTTCCCCATCTACCCTAGCATTGCCCCCATTTACTGGGAGTCCACCTCCAACGACAGATACATCTTCTTGATGGTTATTCCCACCACGTCCATCACTTTCGGCAACCTCCTCTTGATGATGAGCATTTTGCAGCTCTACTGGCTCAGCAATAGGAGCCCCTCCTCTACCCCGGCCTCTACCACGACCCCTTCCACGGGCAGTAGTTCCTCTGGCTTTAGTCTGAGGAGCCATCTAAGCGAAGAAAAGTGACCTACTGTTAGTGCTTGAATCTCACTCATTAGAACTTAAAGCTGTTAAACTCAAAGAGGTCCTTCAGCTGGTGATGGCGGAGTCGCGACGTGTCAACTACCCACTAAATGCAAAATGTCTACCCCATTTTAAAATATTTGAAAACATCGGCCGATTTTGTTTTAAGTTGGACCTCGGATACCTCCGTTGTTCAGTTCCATGTGCCCTTGTTGTCAACCTCGCTCTGATACCAATTTGTAACACCCCATCTTTACATAGGGCGCTACTAGGTAGTAGACCTCACCGGATACTACTTAGGCTAGCCTGACAACAAGGTCATTCAGATCTTGCAACTCGGGCACGACGAGAAAACAATTTAAAACATCCAACTATGATTTCTAAAAATAAAGGTTAGAAAATATACATGAAACCCACCCTTAAACTGAAAAGAAGAATCAACTGTTACCAACTTCACAATACAAAACTCTTTTCAACTCTAAACATTTCTAACCACTCAACCAAGGAAAAGAAACCAAAACCCTCAATGTATTCCAAGCCTATAGACACGTGCGCCAACCTCCGCTCCACCACTCGGCTAGGGATCCATCATAGTTCCTAATTCGTACCCGCAACTGAAAAATAAGTCCCCGAGGGGTCAGTTCCTATTCCAATCCAAGTTAGAATTACACTGCACTAGTAAGACGTTTTAAAACCCAACACGAAATTCCTAACATTCACAAGCAGGATTAACAAGCATGCAAATCAAATACAGTCAATACCTAAATTCCAAATAGTCACACATACACCTGAAAACATTCACATTTACACAATTCTGCACATCCACCTACACATTCTCCTCCACCCATCCAAACATACCCATACAATTTATTTTGCGGCAATGCAACCCTTCTTCACCTTTGCATTCTACGCGACAATGCAACCCTTCATCATCATTGCTTGTCTTTCCAGCAATGCAACCCTTCCCCATCATTGCATGCCGATTTTCAATTAACAAATAAAGCAAACATTCAAAACATTTCATACATGATAAACTATTTAAAAACGGATAGCACACATATTACATAAAAATACATTTTTCGATCATAAACAAACAGTAAGGACTAGTTCCCCAAAACCAATCCTACAAGCACAGCATAACGTCTAACATGAACTGAATAAAAACCGAGCAAGTCGCAGAACGACTTACCTTGGGTGATGAGTTCCTAGCGAGTACAGAGAAAAGTCGATAAACCGCAGAAGTAAAACCCTAAACACGATAACGAACACAATTAAATCTTCGAACACCCAACGCCTATGCCTATTAAATAAGCCGAACCCTTTAACTCAAAATCCTAATCAAACAACACCCCACTAGACAATGCCTACGGACCAACACTAACTGAACTACCCTAATATTAATTGAACATACATTCACGTTAACCTATTAAGTAATCTTGATCAATTAATCACAAGCAACTAATTAGCTATCAAAACTATTAATCTAACACAAACGTAAACATGATAAACATTAGTCCAACTCTGACCAACTAGCCACTAATTGAAATTTTAATAAGATCTTTTAATACATTAAACTCCCACAGACATATATACCAACTCATGTAAAAACGTGATCATCAAGCCTTGTTAATCTACTAGATTAACCCACTAGCTCACCACTAATTAAGCTTGTACGAGACTTTCGACTAACCTATTCGTACTAAACACAACTAACTAGCTAACCATCCCAATTACCCTAATTAAATCCCATTTTAGTATAACTATATACATATATATACGAAATTTACCAATACCAATATGCTTCTCCGTTAAACCTATAATATTACTAATTTTCTAACTAGGTACAACACTTGTAATATCCAGTTTCACAAACATAAATCTTCTCCTACGCATATATACACTAACTCAAAAGTGTACTCACTTGATCGAAACACATATTCGTGTGTATATTATATTCAAATAGATCAAACCAAATACTAACTAATCAATTATTACTCCAACCTAAAGGAAGATACCCATGATCCTGGTGTGATCCTAGTCTAAACTCACCCTAATTAACCTTCGTCAAAACCATAACTAGCTTAAGCCAACACCACTTGAAACATTAATCTCCCCCTTTTGATCTGGAATTAGCTAAGATAATGTTACACTAGCCTATTTCCTTGCTAATTAATTTTGACTCTAATTCTACAACATTCAGCAACACTTTGTTAACTACTAAACCAACCCGAAAACCTGCAATTTCGATTGAACCTAGATACTTCTTTGATTAAACAAACCTAATTAAAATTACAACCAAAACCAAAATTAAAGAACCTTAAAACACACGAATCTACGTTCCCAGCCAAGATCAAACTACATACCAATCTATATATATACAATTAAATATATACTACTTAACTTATTATAAGGTTAAAATGTGTAAATGTATTACTTGATCCCAACCCAATATCATGTACCCAAAACCATCCGTTAATGAACCGAATCGTGATCTCCACTTATTTACTCCCCAACCTGTAATCCAACAAGAGTTCTAAAAACAAAATATACAATAACCATGCGTGCAATTAAACCGATTCAAAAAATATATATATATATATATAAGTAAAACGCACACTATGCTAATTGAAACAGTCAAACTTCACGATCGGCAAGCGCGCCCGACACCCGACGAAACCCGAGCTGGCCTCACGAGCACTCCTCTCACCCGGACCCAACGGACTTGACGAAGAACAAAGACGAGCAGCCCTCACCCGACCCAGAAATCAAGAAGAGAGGCAGGGATGACTTACGTGTCGGCGATCGGAGCGTCGGTGCACGACCGTTTTGGTTGGCGGAGGAAACGCTCACCACGAACTCGCCGGAGAAGGAAGCAGAAGAAAACGGAGTTGAAAGTTTATGAAGATGGAGACAGCTTTGAACAAGAGGGCTCGATTTAATAACAAGGGAAATTAAAGATATATAGTTATTGCTTAAGGTAAAAAATTTGGTTAGGATATGATCCCACGTGCTTAACCGAAAAAAAAGTGATCAAGTTTATCTTTGAACGGATGGGACTAGTTGGTAGGATTTGGGTTTATCCAAACGGATTAATAAATCGGGGTTACTTGCGGGTCAAGAAAATTCGATTGCTTGTAGACCAAGAAACTCATTTTTCGGACAAAAAAAGGAAAAACGGAACTCGATTATTACAAAATTCAGCCAAAAACATTTGATTTTACTTGCTGTTTTTCCCCCCAAAAATCCTCAAAACCCTAGACTTTTCACCACCGGGCCGGACCACCCTAGCCACCGCCCCCTGGCCGCGCGAGCCACCGCCGACGCCTCCTGGAGTCGCCGCCCTGCTGGTGCCGGAGCTGCTGGTGGGCGCCCCTCCCCTGCTCCTCCTTCCTATGTCCTGGTTTCTTTCAGTAACGTAAAATCAAGCAGGGTCATTCTTTTAATTTTGTTATTTTTGCTTTAATTATTATGAGATTAATTTTTATTAATTTACCCTTTCAATAATTGACTCACTTAGATTTTAGAATATTAAAAATCTGATGTTTTTATAAGATCCTTTCCTTGTACATAGATTTAATAAAACTAACATGCTTTATGGAATATCTAAAGAGAAATTTTTTTAGTATGTATTAAATAAATTCTAATAAATTGTAGAATCATAAAAATAACTTTGAAACGTGAAATTCGGATTTAAAAAAAAAATAATATTAGCTTGGACATATTTTTCTTCTATTATAAAAGAAATAGTCTAAAATAAGGGAGATTTAATAAAACAAGACTTTAGTAAAAAGAAAATAGTCTTGCATGTCTTTTAATCTTATTATAAACTTGGAAATAATATGGATAAGATATTCTTGTCATAAAATAATTTTATATGATTAAGTTGAAGACTAAAAAGCTATATTAAATAATTTACATGTGTTTTTATATCAAGAAATATATTATAATAGACTTGGGAAAATTATTAAATAAAATCATGTGATTAAATTCTGAGATTTACATAAATGAGAAGTATAATATAAATAATATGATTACCCTTGTTCGGAAGTTATTATATAAATATAAAGGGCTAAGTTGTTAGAAAAGATATGCTAAAGATATTAGTAATAAGTATCGATATAAATAAATAGTTGCATGCTCCTATTTTTATAAAATAATATTCTAGACATATGGAACCATTTAAATAAGATAATAGGGGTTTATTATGATCTTTGGAAATTCCCATGTAAGTAAAGTGTAGAATAAGTATAATATAATATGATATATTAATATCTTTTATATCATAAGGTGGTTTCATGTCTTAAAAAAATAAGAAAAGATATTATTATCATTGGCGGATCCAGGATCGACTCATTGGGGGGATGGGCATTGAACAAGCCTACTAACATAATTTTTTTCGGACAAATCAAATTACTGAATTAGTTTAAACATCAAATTAGTATAAATCAATAATGCTAAAGCTAGTTTGACATGAAAAAAATATTAAAAATCAAACGACGCGTGAATCTTTCCTACGAGATATTTGACATTTACGAGTATCTAAACTTTGAAAACGATTTCAAAGTCATTTAAATAGCTTCCAATTTAAAATTCGTAATCAAGATATTCACATTAAATTTAAGGGTGGTTGCTCAACACTAAACAAATCAGTTAAGAATTTTGACCTTTGTAAAAAATAACTCTCTATTTTAATTTTTAACACACAAGTTATCAATTTTAACAAATACAACTTACAATCGTTATCAATTTCAAAATTACTCAACAAGTAAGTATAAGCTATCTACTTAAATTTCAACATTACTAACCTATTAAATAACAAATCAATGCTTGCCATATTATATCACATCAAATAATAATTAAAAACAATAATTAATTAAAAAATTCTAAAAAAAAAACTCTAGGAAAGGGGAACACTGCGGAACAGCACAACTGGCCTAAAAAAAATTCGAACTTTGCCGTGGGACGTGGGCGTAAGGCTAAGTGAGGCATATTTTCTTTAAAAAAAAGTAGCCCCTGATTAAAAGAAAAAAAGAAAGAAATTGTGCATTTTTTTTTATAGAACGTCGTCGTTTTCTATTTCTTCTTCCTAAACCCCTCTTTCAATTTACTGAAATAGCTTCAGCCTTCAGGCCGCCCATTCCGCCGCCCCCAGTCCCCCCATTCTGCCCCTGACTCGCTGCTCGCCTGCCCCTCTACTGCATAGCTAGTGGCGTTAATTCCGGCGAACGGGGGGCAGTTGCCCACCCCTGCCCCCTAGATCCGCCACTGATTATTATGATGTTAGATATAAATAAATAAATTATATACTCCTAGTTATAAGATAATGTTATAAGGCATGTTTCTATCTCATAAACTTAAGTAATATGGGTAAACTATTTTAAGATGATATTATTAAATCTTATACTTGGATATTACTACAATAAGTATGGTAGAGATTTCTATTTAAGGAAAGTTCTAGAAAAAGCCTTATTACCTTATAGGTGTATTTATAAAATATGGTATGATGTTATAATGAGAATATATTATAAAGATTTAAAAAGATCTTATATGATAAGGTGAATATTAAAATAATAATAAGGAAAAAAATAAAAGATATTTGATGACAAGGGCTTTCTAGACTTTTAACATCCTAAAAAGAGTGTTTATAAACAATATTTCATAAAAATATGGAAACTATATCTTAAATGAATTTTATAAAGATATTCCTTTGCTTAGTTATAATAAAAGAATAATAAGTTAAGCAAAAAGGAATATTTTTAATAATTTAAATAATTTTATGACTTGTTCTTCAAAAGAAAATAGTAATTAAATTAAAATAAAGATTTTACAAAGAATACAAAGATATTACAAATATGAAATAATAATAAGGAATATTATTATTTTATTCACCTCTACCTAAATTATTATTATAATAATTTAGAAATTAATTCTCTTATAATAAGGATATAAGAGATTTCCAAGACTTTAAAAGAATTTAAAGAAAATTCTTATTAAAGCTCGTTCGTATGTTCCGTGTCGTTAGGTCGAGCTCCCGTTCCGTTTCGAGAACAAAGTTTCCGCTCAATCATTAGTACGAAATCGTACAAGCTAAGGCAAGTGGAATTTCTCCTTGTAGCCTTAATAAATTCGTTTCGTGAAATTTCTCGATGTTGGGAACAACTTGTTTGCTAATAATAAATGAAACTAGGAATATCGATTGTTAGATATAATGACCCCACTGTTATCGTTATTCCGCTATTTAATATTTGATAGGACTATTATGCTAGTCTTGTTGTGGCCTTGATTGTTTACGGTCTCGTTAAGAGAACGGTTCGAATGAACTAGTGAGGGGCGCGGGATTAACCCCTCTATATAAATTACTAAGTCGTATGCCTCTGCGCTTAAAGTACGACTTTCAGGATCATGATCCATGTCTTCTCCGATTGCAAGGAGGGATGAGTGACACTCTAGCTAAGTGTCGGGAACTGAGTTTTCCCTTGGTGGTCCGGGCCATGCAAGCCCCCACCCTCTTTAAAAATCATTAACGTAATCAATATCTTTTCGTCACGATATAAGGTAAGTGCCAATGCATATTTAAAAGACATCAAAACCGGACCGGTTTCAAATGATCGATCCGGCTCTCGGTCCGCTCAGGGCACGAGAGGTTTTCAAACTTGTATGAATTAATAACGTTCCCAACATACTTTCTATTCTAAAAAAAGAAGTCTACAATCTCGTAGCTCTTCTCTCGATTAACGAGCTATCTCCGCTTGAGATACGCTTTTCTTCGTACCGTTAAAACCCACATAAATAAGCCATACCTTAAGACACAACCCGATAATATCTCTCTCGATATTGCTAAATTACCGAAATACCCTTGGGAAGTTCCGTTCCCGCTTGCTTAGTCTCTGAGACTAATTCTTCTTTTTCGCATGTTTGCCTGGCATATTCTCGCCCCTCGCGAATTATGTCAGACCCAAGGAACCCGAGCAAGGTGTAAAGTGAAGACGAAGTAAGGGCAAGATTCACAAAGATGTATTTTTCGTACCATTTTGGTTTATTTCTGTTTATGCCCCAAGAACAAGTTTTTTTGCGTTTCGTTATCAAACATCATTTTGTTAAAGCAATGTAAGAAGGTTTGTACGAACAAAGTCTCTTTCAACAACACCCTTTTATATTATGAATTATGTTAATTTCCGCATTTTAAGTGTTCAATATCATTCTAAAAGCCTTGGGTGACTTTGGACGGTAAAATTCGAGGTCACTGGCGGTAATACCCAATGTTGTAAAATAGGGGTGTTACAATTATGGTATCAGAGCCGAACGTTTTGTTTTCAAAACCGAAAATTTTCAAAATTCAAGAACTTTTAAACCTAAGCTTTAATTCCGCAAACTAAAACTTCTATTTTTAGAAACTCCCTTTTACCTCCTAAAGACTTAAGTAAGGAACCTGCTCCAACTCTTTAACTTAATCACCTAAGGTAGAATTCTTCTTAAAATTAAATTTTCATCTTAGGAACTTTTATAAGTTAGGAATTTCTTATATTAAGAATCTTTTAAAGAAATTCACCACCTTCTAACTTAAACATCTTAGTTAAGAATCTTCCTTTAAACTTAAACTTTCATCTTAAGAATTTATTTCTAGAACTTCTTATATTCAAAGAAATTCGAGACCTTTCTAAATAGGACCAAGAAAATGAAAAGTCTTAAATTTAATATTTTATGTCTAAACTTTATATCCGAGAATGCCTTAAAACTTCCTTCCAATTTCTTCGTCGCATAGAATCAAAGGATATTCTATATAAACGCCTTTCTCTTCTCTACAAAAATGGTACTCACTAGAAGTCCAACCCGAATCAGGGACGAAGCTAGAAAAGCCGCTTAAGAGCTTGATGAGGCTTTTCTCAATGGCCACTTTTGTCATATGGAAACCCCGAGGATAACCCGAGCTAGTACTACGAGAAGAAATGCATGAAAATGCACCAAAGGTGAATCTCAAGGAGGAGAAACCCGAAGAAGAATACCTCGAGAAAGGAGTTGATAATTCACTTCATGACCAATCCAGACAAACTACAATGGTCCATCAAATGGATGAATGGGCTAATTGGACACAAGGGGTGTCATCCCATCTCCAAGCAATTGACCAAATCAGAAACCCATCTACAATCAGTGGTCCAAACCCAACGAGGGTTCGTCAGCCAAATTACGACTATCTCCTCCAACGTAAGGATGAGTGGTCAGAAGAAATAAGGTCTTACCAAAATGAGAGCACTTAATTCCATACTCGTCTTGCCGTCAACCGTGGCTATATAACTGCAACCCGTCGACATATCGAGCATGCCCAATTGTTGTTGAACCACGAGGGAGGAGCACTCGACGAAAGTTGTTCGACGAAGGATTTTTGGACAACTTTTGTTTCCCAAGCACACCCTAGGCTTAAAATACGGCTGTTATCATTAAGAAGTGTAAAACTCTAAGTAGTCCACTTCACTTGACTATCCATTTTGTTCTTGAATAGTCGAATCGATAGTATTTCTTTTTGTTCTTAGTATAATGGCTTGCTATATAAAGCCCTTTGTAATCCGTTTCCATAAGAGTCCTAATAAAAGTTTTCCCTCTTCTCTAAACTTGCGCGTTATTTCTTGCCTATACTAGTGAGTTAACATAAACAACTACGGTTCCACCACTGCCTTAATTTTCTAGTGACCTAAGCCTTCCAAAATCTCGATTGAAAGTCATGAATCTGCCCAGGAAAACAGAGCGCAACGTTGCTCGCGAGGCGCAGGTGTCCGCCTCCGTTCTCCGCCGTCTGACCACCTACGGTTCCACCACTTCCAATAGAAGAGAGAGGATGTTGCATTCTCCCAACTGTCGCTGGTCCCATCCCGATCCGTCGCCGGAGCCGCCCTCACCAAGCCTCCAAAAACCTGATTGAAAACGTCGTATCTGTCCAGTGAAAAACAGAGCATGACTCGTCTCAGTATTTCGGTTATATCTTCCTTGTTTCTCCACCTTTTTACGAGCCGTTGAAACCACCATATTCTAGAATTCGAGATGGTTCCAAACATACCTTATACGCCTCGAACCGATTCATGACGAGGGAGAACGAGCCACTTGAATCTCGCTGAACTGCACACATCGTTCTGTCCGAACTGCCTCGTTAATTGGGTTTTTCTCTCTCCATACACAACGAAAAATTTTCCACTTTATCTCGTTAGAAAGCTCTCGAAGTCACGATTCCAACGCCTCTGGCCCCGCTCCATTTCATCGTCTGTAGCATCCTCAGCGAGAAGAAAACTGAGGTGGTGTATGATTAGCCGTAAACAGTAACATGCACAAGGTTGAAGACGACTCCTCCGTTTCATTCCATCCCGTTCGGTATATTTTTTTCTACTCAATCAATTCAATAAATTAATTATTAAAATTATTTAATAAGTATAAGGATTATATTTATTGAAGTTTATAATTTTAATTATTATCGACCCGTTTAATTAATTTGTCCAATTAATTAAACTTTTACGCATTTTCTAGTGCATTGTCTTTCGGCATTAAAGGCGATATCAAATCTTCGAGATGATGAAGTACATAAGCAAATTTTCGAATCTTGAATGTCGTATTCAAATCTAAGGCAAGTTCCCATACTTGCTCGGCTAAGTCACTTGTTTGATTTGTGTGAAGAGTCTAATAACCATGTTTGTTTTCTTGATTGAATTGATTATACTTAATATAATCCAGGCATAAATATACTAAGTGTTTTAGAAATATAATCATAAATGATCTTGCATAAGCATTTACTTATATTCTCTAATAAGACTGGAATTAAGAATAATAGTAATAATAATAATAGGTAGATTGTGTTATTAGTTGAACTACGATTAAGTAAGTCTTGCTCTCATCTGAATTCGTACTCGAGCTTGTCAAATGCGCCTGTAAAAATGGCAAGGAGGGCTTGGTGTTGTCCATTGTGTGACTATCCTCCCCTTTCCCGGAGCTTCGAGTATGATACAGTGAGTCAGGACCGAAATCAATAACTGAAAACATAATTTAGGTGCTTGACGTAGTGAAGTTGATGACCTTAGTTAGGTTGTGGTGTACTAGAATTGCTAGGCAACACTAGTTTTGTTTAGGTCTTGATGACTGTGGATTTATGTGTGTATCGTCTCGATTGAGACTTGTTTTGGATTAGCTTAGTATCCAGGGGAGTGAGCCATAGTTGCTCTGGACGCCTCTTTATAATATTCGCATTAGGATGGTCCTAAACCCTAATGCTAGTCATGACCCTGCCTGTCTCATCCGAATATGAGGGGTGTAGCACCTAGCAAGTGCTCTTTGAAATTCCGGAATCGATCTTTTGGGACGTATGAGCCCACTCATCAGGACATAAGAGCCTCGATGGTTTAAAAATCGCAACTCTATGTGTATATGTGTGGTCATTAAAAAGATAAGTGCGAGTAAGCACCATAAAGAACTTAGCCTATTGTTGACTACCGCTATTAATATCTTGGATTAAATCTTTGTGCTTGTTGTTATGTTTATTTTATTCTTAGTTTAGAAATTCATTGAAAGTGCATGATGTTTGCTAGGAAAGATTCGACGTAAGGTAAAGTGCATTAGATATTTTCAAAATGTGCATTCACTATAATAATAATTATGATTTAATTAAATACTTTGACCTATATAATATTGGAGTCGACCTAGCTGACCCCGTTGAGGGCTGACCACTTGTGGTACCTGGTAATTATAAGCAACTAGCATTAATCCGAGAGCACTCAAGGTGATGATGAATGAAGCCCATGATACTATACGAGAAGGTTTTATATGCAGTTTTGTTTCATTTTCATTAGAGAAGTTTGATATTTCATACAATGAAGTTCTATTTAATCTTCCGTTGAATTTGTTATTGTGACACCCTTATACCCTATGACGTATACTTAGTAAAACTTATCTCTTTTATAAAGAGATAATTCACATATACCAACTATTCACATAAGCACAAAGCAAACATTAACAACCATACAAAGGTTGCACACACACATTTATGTCATTACTTCTCATACTAAAACATCTATTATTCTAACTTCTATTACAAGCCATATGCCTATGATGCAA
This sequence comes from Fallopia convolvulus, assembly GCA_964016875.1. Classification (NCBI taxonomy): domain Eukaryota; kingdom Viridiplantae; phylum Streptophyta; class Magnoliopsida; order Caryophyllales; family Polygonaceae; genus Fallopia; species Fallopia convolvulus. The sequence continues at coordinate 37,600,143 of OZ024718.1, read as the reverse complement.
AATGAGGAGGAGAAGGTTGCATTGAGCTTCAGCCGACCGACCTGTATGAATGTGACCTCTAACAGAGACACACATCAGCAAGAACTAGCTGAACTTGAAAAATTGTTTTGCGATTTACGTGAGTCGCATACTCAGTGAATATAAACCATCATCAATTATTTCACACAGAGTCAAACATTTAATCCATGTACATATACATACATATTATACATATGCCGATGTATCCGATTTATTATTCTGTGAACTGTTCAAGCCTGAATCTGCCCCGGGTTTCCATTACCGACTCTTTTCCATATACTAACTTTTCTTTTCTTTTTCCTTTTTTTTTTCCATTACCGACTTTTAGGCATCTTAGGCCTCATTTGCTTAATTACCATCTCTTAGGCATCTCAGGCCTCATGTATGACCCGTAGGTCTCTTTTGTATACAAATTCAGGGCAAGACAGTCACAGATCCTTTTAATCTCATGCAATATGCTATGCAATCAAGTACATCTTGTAACCATATATCATATGTCATCTGTTAACATACCTTTTGTGCAAACAACTCTGGAAATTTCAGAGCTATCACATTTATTCATATAATCCATATAACACATATATCCATATAGCTCATATAGCACATATATTCATATACCTCATATACCACATATAGCGCATATATCCATATATTCATATTTCACATATAGAACATAGGGTTGAATCTCCGGTCTATACTCACCTGTTTAAGGCAGATACTATATTTCTCCCCCTTGACTCTAACCACGATCTATTACTTGGGCTCCTATATGTAACCCAATGCAAATTAGGCTATTTACTCTTACAAACTCTAATCCCAAATGCAATGAAATGTTAGAATGCATTATAACTCCTTGTGCATAATTCCAAATCCTTTAAAACTTGACAACAATAAACTATATATATAGAAGAACATTTTTCTAGTTCAAACCTTTTCTAAAAAACTCAATCAAAGGGCTCCCTAATATCCTTACAAAACGAAACCCTAAAAATACTCTGAAATCTTTTACCGAATATAAATCCGATATCGAAAATACCCTCTGAGAACTATAAATCGACTGATTTCTGAATAAAAAACAACTTTAGATCTAGATTTGGAAAAATTAGGAAAATCCAAATAAACCATTAACTAATTAAAAACTTACCAAATCACGCTTGTACTTCAGGATTAAAACCCGATAGAAGAGATCTTGTACCAGATCCGACAAACAAACAACAAAATCAAGCCTTCTCTCTTAAATAAACTCCCGAACTCCCAAATACATGAACTCTTCTTTTTTTTATTCGTAGCTTGATATGTAAGAATCAACAAGCTTCTCATATTTATATTAACACATGGTCGGCAAAACCGAAGTCGGCATAATTTGGATAAAATTTTATGAAAACCACAATTTCCACCCTCAAATCTCCTTTACTATAAACTTTACCCTAATTAATTAATAATTAACTTTTTCTTAAAAACTTTTTAAAATATAATAAACTTAATTAGAAAATAAATATTACTTTTAAAAACTCACTATATATCATGCCAATATACTATGCATACGCTATTAATATTATATGAATGCAAAATGATGTATGCACTTTGGTCGGGGATGTTACAATCCTCCCCCTCTATAAGAATTTTGTCCTCAAAATTAGCTATCTCTTCATATGATGCAGGATGATAAGGAATCAATTACCATTAAACAAATGCGGATATGACTTTCTCATCTTATCCTTAGTTTCCCAAGTGGTTTCCTCTAAACATTGATTCTTCCAAATCACTTTAACCATCGGAATTTCCCTATTCCGTAACTGTTTGATTCTGTAGTCCACTATCATGATTGGTTCCTCAATGTAGCTCAAATTCTCTGCAAGTTGTACTTTTGAATCTTTTAGCACATGTGATGGATCAGATCGATACCGTCGCAACATACTAACATGGAAGACATTATGAATTTGAGCCAATTCTGAAGGTAGTGCTAATCTGTATGCCAACGATCCCACCTTCTCTATGATGTCATATGGCCCAATATATCGAGGGCTCAGTTTTCCTTTGTTACCAAATCTCATGACACCTTTCCATGGAGAAACTCGTAAGAATACTTTATCTCCAACCTGATATTCCATCTCCTTGCGATGCTTATCAAAATAGCTCTTTTGTCTATCTTGTGCCGCCTTCATTTTGCTCTTAACAATATCAATCTTATCAATTGTATCTTGTATAATCTCCGGCCCTTCTAAAACTTTTGCACCCTCTTTATCCCAATATAAAGGACTTCGACATTTCCTTCCATACAATGCCTCATATGGTGCCATCCCAATGCTGCTGTGAAACTGATTATTGTACGCATCAGTGGAATATACCTATCCCATGAACCCTGAAACTCAATAACACAAGCACGAAGCATTTCTTCTAAGGTCTGCATAGTCCTTTCTGACTGCCCATCTGTTTAAGGATGATAAGTTGTACTAAAATGCAATTTGGTCCCCATAACTGTTTGAAAACTTTCCTAAAAATGAGAAGTAAATCTAGGATCTCTATCAGATACAATAGACACTAGTATTCCATGAAGTCGAATAATTTCTTTCATGTATATCTCAACCAATTGATCCAATGAACAACTCCAACGTATAGGCAAGAAATGTGCTGACTTAGTCAATCTATTAATAATCACCCAGATAGCATCATTTCCTTTTTGTGTTCGTGGTAATCCCACAACAAATCCATCGTAATCCGCTCCCATTACCAGACCGGAATAGATAAAGGTTTCAGCATACCTGTAGGTGCTTGGTGTTCTACTTTAACTTGTTGACAAATAAGACATTTAGAAACAAATTCAGCAACCTCCTTCTTCATCCTTGGCCACCAATAATGTTGTCTTAAGGTATGATACATCTTTGTTGTGCCAGGGTGCATAGCATATGGTGCATTATGTGTCTCATCTAAAATTTCTCGTCTCAGATTATCAACATCAGGTACACATAATCTGGTGCCAAACATCAATGTGCCATCCTGAATAACCAATGGCATATCTTACCTTGTTGCACATGTTCAATAATTTCTGTCAACTTTTCATCTCTTACTTGGGCATCTTTAATTTTCTGTCTCAACACCGGCCGAATCTCCGAAGTAGCAAATAGTACCCCATTTGTGTCAAACAGTAGTCTAGCATTTAGACCTCGCAAAGCAATCAAATCTGAGAATGAAGTCATGTGCATGTTGGTCATTATACCACTGGACTTTCTACTCAAAGCATCTGCTACAACATTGGCCTTTCCCGGATGATACTCGATTGTACAATCATAATCTTTCAGTAGTTCCATCCAACGCCGTTGTCGCATGTTGAACTCCTTTTGGCTCATCAAATATTTGAAACTCTTATGATCTGTGAAGATTTGGAATGTTTCTCCATATAGATAATGACGCCAAATCTTTAGAGCAAAAACTACTGCTGCCAGCTCTAAATCATGTACAGGATAAGAAACCTCATGTGGTCGTAATTGTCGTGATGCATAAGCAATTACTTTTTCGTTCATCATCAAAACACAACCAAGACCTTGATATGAAGCATCAGTGTAAACAACAAATCCTCCTGTACCTGTAGGAATTGTCAATATTGGTGCTGTAGTCAAACGATGCTTTAACTCATCAAAACTCTGATGGCATACTTCATTCCAATGGAATGGAGAATTCTTCCGTAACAATTTAGTGAGTGGTGCAACTATAATAGAGAATCCTTCAACAAATTGTCTGTAGTATCCAGCCATCCCAAGAAAACTAAGAACTTCTGTAACTGTAGTTGGTGCTTTCCAATTTACCACTGCTTCAACCTTCTTAGGATCAACCTCTATACCTCTTCCAGATATTATGTGTCCTAAAAATACAACATGATCCAACCAGAATTCACACTTACTAAGTTTAGCATATAACTATTTTTCCCTCAAGACTTGTAGCACGGTACACAAATGATCATCATGCTCCTCTTTACTTCGTGAATATACCAATATATCATCAATAAAGACGATCACAAATCTGTCTAGAAAAGGTTAAAATACCTTGTTCATCAAAGCCATGAATGTTGTTGGTGCATTAGTCAAACCAAATGGCATTACCAGAAACTCATAATGCCCGTATCGGGTCCTGAATGATGTCTTGGTAATGTCATCTTTAGCTATCTTCAATTGATGGTATCCTGATCGAAGATCTATCTTTGAAAATACCTTTGCACCCTGAAGTTGATCAAATAAATCATCTATTCTTGGCAATGGATACTTGTTCTTCACTGTCACCTGATTCAACTTTCTGTAATCTATGCACAGCCGTAAGGTACCATCTTTCTTTTTAACAAATAGAACTGGTGCACCCCAAGGTAATACACTAGCCCTAATAAACCGTTTATCTAATAACTCTTGTAACTGTTTCTTCAGTTCCTGTAACTCCAGTGGAGCCATGCTATATGGAGGAATAGAAATCGGTGCAGTACCTGGCATTAACTCCATAGTAAACTCTATCTCCCTATCAGGTGGCAATCCTGGGAGATCCTTTGGAAACACATCTGAAAAATCTTTAACAACTGGAATATCTCCAACCTCATCACATTCAACTGTACGGTCTATTACATGAGCCAGATATGCCTCGCATCCCTCTCTGATCATGCGAAAAGCTGTTGTTGCAGATATTAAGCAAGTGGGAACCATTTGTCTATCACCATAGAAAATCACTCTAGATTTCCCAAGCGATTCTATCACTACTTCTTTGGTATAACAATGTACTTTAGCATGATGTCTTGACAACCAGTCCATGCCCAAAATAACATCAAACTCATACAAGAATAGCAAGATCAGATCAGTTGGTAACTCTACTGTATCCACTCGTATTATACTATCTCGATACACTGTGGCTACCTTTACCATTTCCCCCAAGGGAGTATGTACTCCTAAACTATAATCTAAGGGTTCAGGTTTCTTATGCACTTGAGATGCTATGGTAGATGATATGAATGAATGTGTAGATCCTGAATCTATTAATGCATGTATTTCAAGATCATGTAAATAAAGTTTACCAGTAATAACCTCGGGTGCTTTGGATGCTTCCTGTTGTGACATAGCAAAAACTCGAGCCTGACCCTGTGGTCGAGATTCATGTGTTTGTGGTCTCCCTCTACTTGCATTGTTATTCATGTTCTGACCTCTTCCACGACCTCTACCAAAACTCCATACCGGTGCTTCTGATTGAACATTTTGTACAATTGTTTCAGATGCCGCTCTTCCAACATTCGATCTATCGAATCTAGCTGGACAGTCTTTATAAAAGTGCCCTTGTTGTCCACAATGATAACATGCTCCAGTACGTACTCGACACTCTCCGATATGAGATCGACCACAATAAGTACACATAGGTCGTGTCTGTACTGTCATCCCTGGTCCTCTATCACCACCACATCCAAAAGTTGAGGTGTGTCCACCTCGTTGACTATTTGAGCCACCTCTGCCAAATCTTGGTGTTGGAGAGGAAAAACTTTGACGCTTAGATGGCCTTCCACTCGACTCACCCATATGAATTGATGATTCCCTCTTTTGCTTTTGGAAGAATGTTTGCCTTTCCTTTAACAGTGTCTCTGCTCTAATTGTTGCAGTACGCAAATTTGTAAAAGTAATCCCATGGTGTAATCTTACTCCGGATATTATAGGATAATCCATCCTCAAAATGCCTACATCTATCTCTCTCTGTTGCCACATTAGCAGGTGCATAATGCGATAGTTGGGTAAATTTAACCTCATACTCAGCCACAGACATATTTCCTTGCTTAAGAGATAAAAACTCATTCTGCTTTGCATCTCGATATACCTCTGGCATATACATATCTTTGAAAACAGTTAGAAAATCTTCCCATGTAAGTACTGGACACTGTACTGTAGTAGATGAAACAGTTTCCTACCAGTCAAAAGCATCCCCCTGTAGAAGTGATACTGAGAAATCAAACCTTTCCCCTTTTGTGCATCTCATCATACCGAATACTCTCTCTGTTCTCTTAAGCCATGTCTCAGCCTCTGCAGGATCTGTAGTCCCATAGAAATCAACTGCTCCCAACTTACGAAACTCTTTGAAATTCCTACCTCTAGACCCCATAGCTGGTATTTGTACTTCCTGTTCTATAGGTGCATGTGTATGAGATGTATGCTCATGTGGTACTATATGAGATGCTCCTATTGACTGACGTGCCACGGCTGAACCTTCTCTCCTTTGTGCATCATGCTCATGCATTTCCATGTTCCTATTCAATTAAATGCAACTCTAATGTCAATTACATATGCTTATGAATGCAGAATGCCCCTAAAGAATCATATCCCTGCTCTGATACCAAAAACTAACTGTGACACCCTTATACCCTATGACGTATACTTAGTAAAACTTATCTCTTATATAAAGAGATAATTCACATATACCAACTATTCACATAAGCACAAAGCAAACATTAACAACCATACAAAGGTTGCACACTGATGTTCATGTTTTTAGTATAGTTTTTAGTAGGATTTCTTTGTTTATTAGGTTTAGTTTTGATAAGTTTAGGTTTAGTTTAGTGTGTTTTTGGATAGTTTTGCATATTTTCATAGAAAGTATGGAAGCTACTCTATTTTGTGTATTTTGTAGGTTTTAGCAAGGAAAAGTGCTATATGGAGCTGAATTTGGAGCGCTACAGTGAAAGACAGAGGAATACAAGTTTGAAGAAGTCGATGTCCAAAGTTTTACGAGATGAAGTATGGAAGAAACTAAGCCCAGGCTCGTTAACGAGGCCACGTGATAGGAATTTCGAGGGTTGACTTTGTAACTCACCGATCCTGTGCGGGAAATTATTTCCGTAATGCGAAAGAACGTTCGCGAGACGTTCCGCAGGGGTGCGGACTTCCTCAAACTGTGTGTCACAGGGGGAGTGGTATCCACTCATGACAAGCTCACCGATACCCAGTTCACGGTCGACGAGATCGAAGTTGCCGTCGAGGAAGCCAATGCGCGCGGTACCTATGTCACGGTGCATGCCCACAACAACGAGGGAATCCGAAACGCTGTCACTGCCGGCGCGAAATGCGTCGAGCACGGCTCAGGTATCGACGACGAGACTGCCAAGTTGATGGCCGAGCACGACGTCGCGTTGGTGCCGACGTTGGCTGTGGTGCAGGCACTCTCGGACAGCGCGGCGTCAGCAGGTCTACCCGAATCGATTTCGGCTCGGATCGGCCAGATGATGCAGGGTCAGATCGACGGGCTTCTTGCTGCTCGAAATGCCGGCGTCAGAGTGGGATTGGGATCGGACCTCATCGGTACCGATCAAACGGGCCGGGGAATGGAGCTAGTCCTGCGCGCCAAGGTCGAAACCCCGATGGACGCATTGGTTTCCGCTACCCGGATCAACGCCGACATTCTCGGTATCGCCGACGAGGTCGGCACCATCGAAGTCGGCAAGTTCGCCGACCTCGTTGCATTCCGCGGCAATCCGTTGACGGATCCGTCCATCTTCGCCGATCGTGAGCGCATCGCACTCGTCATTCAGAGCGGTCGAGTGGTGAAGGACGGCCGGTAGCTCAACAGCGAGTGGCGAGTTCTGTCAACGCCGAGTGATCCGCCCGGCTGACCGGTAAGCCGTAGGAAATCGCGACGGTCAAGTACTTGCCGGCGTAAAAGCATCGGTACGCAGGATCGGGCGGCAACCACTCACTGGGCGTGCTGTCGCCTT